>CM061542.1:262471918-263679418 GCA_030864215.1 Capsicum pubescens
ACTCAAAGTACTGATCGTATACTTGTTTCTTGCACTATGATGTCTTATATCATAGGTCCAGATGCTCGGATTTTTGACCATACTTAGATATTTCAGTGTATCAGCAGTAGTAGTAGGGGTGAGTCCTCATCCTTCGAGGTCGAGTTATCTTATATTCAGTTATGTCAGTAGTTCAGTTATTTAGTCAGTTAGAGTTAGTTGAGGGTTTGTCCCATCAACTCCATAGTCAGTCAGTTTAGAGGCTTTCAGACTGGTACCGACAGTTGATCCGTTTTCAGTTGTTATCATTAGTTGTTTTATTAGTATTGGCAGTAAGTTTTTAGATATTTAAAACTTTGATTCTGTATTATTTTTAGATACTAAAACCTTATGGCATTTTCAGATAATTTCCGCATATGTTGTTTATCATTTTTACTATGTTCTCACAGTAGGTACCCGCTCATGGGTTAGCTTGTGATCCCATGGGGATGTAAGCACCGTGTGACACCCAGGGTGTACTCTTGGGGTGTTACAAACTTGGTATCAGAGACTAAGGTTTTAAAGTGTCCTAGGGAGTCTGAAAGCCACGTCGAGTAGAGTCTTGTGCATGAGTGTGAAGCGCGCCATACTTATGGACAAGAGGCTACAAGATGTTTTAGGAAAAGTTTCCCTTCTTTCAGTGTTCATATCGTGCAAATAAGTATGTGCTCAAGTTAAACTCTCTGTCTAATTCCAATCTTCCTTCCGTTTATAGAATTTGCCTCCTAAAAAGACTAGCGGAAGAAGAAATAAGAATTAGCCCGCACCTCCGCCCATTTAGAAAGATCACCTGGATGAGCATGTCTCTCACATCGAGTTCAGAGCTGCCTTCACTATCTTAGATCACTCAGTAGTAGCTCAGAACAATCAACAGGCTGCTGTCCCAGCCAATCCAGTGGCTAATATCGCTGTAGCTAGGATTCGGGATTTCACCTGAATGAACCCTCTTTTGTTTTCTAGATCCAAGTCTGATGAGGAACCGTAGGAGTTTCTTGATATGGTTCAGAAGGTTACTGACATCGTGGGTTTCACGCCTAGTGAGAGTGCAGAGTTGGCTGCTTACCAGTTGCAGGATGTAGCTCACACCTGGTTTAAGTAGTGGAAAGGGGATAGAGGCGCAGATGCAGGGCCTATAGAATGAGAGGAGTTTGCTACAACCTTCTTAGATAAATTCTTCCCTTTGGAGCGAAGGGAAGCTAAGGTTTTGGAGTTTATTAACTTAAAGTAGGGCAACATGAGTGTGAAGGAGTATTTCCTTAAGTTTACTCAGATCGCTAGGTATGCTCCTCATGTGGTGGCAGATAACTGGTCTAAGATGAGAAAGTTCATGTCTGGAGTATCTAATAGTGTTGTCAAGGAGTGTAGGACTGCAATGTTGATTAAGGAATTGGACTTGTCCAGACTTATCAGATTATGTTTACTACTTATGTTTTAAGATATTTTAGCTTTTAGTTTATTTCAGTCTCTTGGTGAGTCTACTTATACCTAGTAATGCATGTTTTAAGATTGCGTATGAAACTAGTTTTACTTATTGCATTCAACCTCACTTACTTAGTACATTCCAAAAGTACTGATCCACATATACATCTATGTGCTACATTGTCTCATAATGTTGATACTAATTATAGCCTACGTATCATAATCAGATAGTTGCATATTCCCGCCAACATGTAATGAGTTCTCCTATTTCGAGGACTTCAGTCAGATGTTGTTTATGTACTTTACTTTATTACTCATATGTATTGATTAGTGGTAGTTGGAGGTATGTCCCAACTAACTATAGTCAGTATAGTAGAGGCTTCATAGATGTCAGTCAGAGTTTGTCATGTAATTTTAGTTTCTTCCTTCAGATTTATAAGATTATAAGACTTTATCAGTTACATACTATTTTAGATTTTCAGTATGATTATGTTTCCGCACCACAAAACTTGTTATTTAATATATTATAATTCAGTTACTTAATAGTATGCCAGTTCATGGGTTAACCTAGGATCATTTGTGGTTCCTAGCACCGTGTGGCATCTAGGGTGTACTCCCGAGGCGTTACAGTAGTTGGAGCAACAATTTGGTCAGATGTTAGCCACAGTAAATCAAATACAACCTGGCACTCTCCCGAGTAACACAGTGGCTAATCCAAAGAATAATGGTCACTGCCACACCATTACTACTCGAAGTGGTAAATCCACGATATACCCATCTGTACCGGTTGTATATGAGTAGAAGAATGATGAGGATCCTATTGAAGTTGATATTAGTAGCAAGAAAGATGAAGTAGAAGATAAGGCTGGGGATCCTGTTTAAAGTCTATCCCAAAACCTCATCCTCCTTTTCCTCAAAGGTTGAAAAAAAGACAAAAAGATGGTAAGTATCAAAAGTTTTTATCAATGCTAAAAGAGCTATCAGTCAATATCCCACTTATAGAGGCATTAGCGCAAATGCTAGAATATGCAAAATTAATGAAATATTTAATGACCAAGAAGAGGTCAGTCAGTTATGAGCTAGTCGATAACATTTATCATTACAGTGCAGTAGCTGCTACATCATTGGTGAAGAAGAAGGAGGATCCTGATGCTTTCACTATACCTTGCACCATTGGACCCTCCAACTTTGCTCGTGCATTATGTGGTTTGGGTGCTAGCATCAACCCTATGCCATTTGAAGTGTTTAAACAGTTGGGGTTGGGGGCTCCCAAACCAACCACCATGAGATTAGTGATGGCAGATAGGACAATGAAAAATCCAGTTGGTATTCTATATGATATATTGGTAATAGTGGCTTCTTTCATTTTTCCTGTGGATTTTGTAATATTGGACTGCGAAGTGGACTTCCAAGTCCCAATAATTTTGGGAAGACCATTATTAGCTACATGAATAATATTGATTGGTTTAGAGCTAGGACATCTGATGTTGAGTTCCCTTTCGGGAGGAGTGCCTGGAAGATCTTCGGAAAAGACATCTGAATATTCATTCACTACTGGGACTGATTCTAGACTGGGAGCCTCACAACTATAATATCTAACATGAACTAGATGATAAGCACATCCCTTAGATATCAATTTCCTTGCCCGAAGGTAGGAAATAAGTTGACCACTGAAAGCAGATACACTACCCTTCCACTCTAGGACGGGTTCATTTGGGAACTGAAATTGAACTATTCTATTTCTGCATTTGACTAAGGCATAGCAGGAATGAAGCCAATCCATGCTGAGAATGATATCAAAATCAGTCATCTCTAATTCAACTAAGTCTGCTGAAGAGATATTCTGAAATATCTTAACCGGGCAATTCTTGTATACCCACCGGGCTATGATGGTTTTACCCACTGGGGTAGAGACTGAAAAGGGCTCTGCCAGAATTTTGAGACTGATTCCGAAATCAACTGCTATATAAGAAGTAACAAATGACAAAGAAGTTCCTAGATCTAGCAAAATGTAAACATGCACATAAAATATCTATAATGTATCGGTAACTACATTAGGAGAATTTTCCTAATTCTGTCGAGTCTGAAGAGCATAGAGACAATTTGGGCGTTGCCCACTAGTAGCACTGAAAGTGGCACCCTGCTGATTTGGGTGATCGGACTGAGCTGAGGAGCGATTCTATTGACCCTGAGGACCTGGCTGCGGACAGTCTCTAACCCTATGGCCTGTCTTGCCACAACCAAAACAAATGTCACTACCTGTTCTACAAACAGCCTGATGGTGCTTACCACAAGTCTGGCAAAGAGGATAGGTGCGGGCACTGCTAATACTGCCCTGGGTCTTAGAGCCCGGCGCTCTATCTTTGTTACCCTCTCTGGACTTAGGAACTGGAGTACTGGCTGTAGAGGGGGTTAGAACTGATGACTTAGGATGAAACTGGGAACGGTTTCCTCCTTCTGATTTAGGTTGAGCAAAGTTGAAACTACCTGTCTTCGCTCTCTTATTCTACTTTTCCCTCAGCTTAATCTTCTTCTCCTCTATCTGCTGAGCATGGGTTATATGTCTGGCTAATGTTATGTCACTATTTAGCATGGCAGATCTGTACTCATTAACCACGCTATCATTTACCCCTGAAGCAAACTTACTCATCTTGGATCTACTGTCTGCAACCATATGAGGGGCATACCTGACTAATTGAGTAAACCTAAAAGAATACTCTTTCACTGTCATATTGCCTTGCCTGAGGTTGATGAACTCTAGCACCTTAGCTTCTCTAAGCTCTTGGGGAAAGAATCTGTCTAAGAATGTAGTAACAAACTCCTCCCACTCTATAGGACCTGCATCATCTAATCTTTCAAACTTCCACTGTTTGAACCAAGCATGAGCCACATCCTGTAACTAGTATCCAGCTAGCTCAGCACTCTCAACAGTAGTCACCCCCATGGCATCTATCACTTTCTAAACTTGATATAATAATTCTTGAGGGTCTTCATCTACCTTAGACCCGAGGAAGGTTGGAGGATTCATTCAGGTGAATTCCCGAATCCTCGTTGCAACTGAGTTGGCCACTGGGTTGGTCGGAACAACTATTGGCCATTCATTATGAGCAGCGACTGATTGAGCAAGAGTGGTAAATACGGTCCTGAACTTCACATGAGAAACATGATCATCCAAAAGTTTTTCGGGTTGAGGGGCTGACTGATTTCTTCTCTTAGGAGACATGTTTTGAAATAAAAAGAAGAAGCGGATTAGACTGAGAGACTGACTTTTGATTATGCTCACTAGCACGACATGAATTCTGAAAGAAGGGAAACAATTCTTAAACATCTCCTAGCCTCTTGCACATAAATGTGGCGTACAATACACCCATGCACAAGACTCAACTAGATGTGGCCTTCAGACTTCCTAGGACTCTATTGAACCTTAGGCTTTGATACCAAGTTTGTAATGACCCGATTTGCTAAACCAGAATGCTACACAGTGCTCATGACCCCGAAGGACCACAAGCTAACCCATGACTGATATCTGTACCTGTATACTGCATTGGATAATATATAATGAGGAAACATACACTGAAAGTCCATAAGGTTTGATCATGAACATAACGGAATAACATAACATCTGTGTGGGGTAATAGAATACCCAAAACAAAACTGAAGTCTAAAATATGATAGTCTGTATCTAGTCCGAAAGCCTCTACTGTCTGAAGAATCTGAATGAGGAGTTGATGGGACATGTCCCCAACTAACTCCAACTAATAGGCTAATCAATGAGATACTAGAAAATCTTTATGTCCTCGAAGGATGAGGACTCACTTCTACTCTGACTGCTGAATCTAGAATTTACTGCTGATCTGGAACTCGTGTCTCTGAACCTATGGTGTAACATAAAAAGAAAGCAACATAGTGCGAATACATTAGTATATATGTACTGAGTATACATGTGAGGTAGGCTATATGCAATGGTTCACATGCATAAATAATGTTAACTGACTGTCTAACATGAACGTGACAATACATGCATAAATACGTAACTATAACTGACAATGTGATTTCGTGATTTCTGAGTCTGTATACTGATAACATAACATGCTAGTAACTGATATGACTGATAACATGAAGGACTATATCTAAATAATGGTGATAACATAGGTGACTGTATCTGAGTATAACTAATAACGTGGGTGACTGTAGCTGACAGTCCTGAATCTGATGGAATTATCTGAGTTTCGTACTATATTTGAGTTAACTATATCTAACAATCCTGAAATCTGAAGAACGATCTGAGTTCTATTACTGAGACTGATTGACTGTATCTGACCGTCCTAATTCTGTAACATGAAACTGTGGGAAGTAGTATCTAACCGACATGCCCCAAAGGTGCTATAATATCTGAGCTAGGGTCCAATCTATGCCCAGATTGGAAGGGTGTCAATACCGCACCACTGGTAAGGACAACATGTGAGTAACCCTCATATAACAGGTAACTCTAGCGAGAACGGTGGGAACCCTCACATAACAGGTTAAGCCACCTCATCTACCCTCATATAGCAGGCTACGATATCTCAACCTATGCTGGCTACATAGTTCTGGAACGCAAGGATTGCTTCTAGGAATCACACCCTCATATAACAGGTGAGTTCCCATCCTTGAGTTCACTCGGTGCTAATTCCTACTCCCATCTGAATAGACACTTAACATGATTTACTGAACTGAACTGAGCATGGACTGAGTTACTGAATTTTCGTGGCTGATGGAATACTACTGATATCTGACAACTGACTGAGTCATGAGATCATGGAGATTTTTCCTGAGTCATAAGACTATCTAAAGTCTAAGAGTTCATAGCTTGACTGAGAGTATCATGAAAACATGGCATGGATCTAGGCAAACAACTAATATTTTGGGTACAAGTACCCCCAGGACTCGATAGAAGGAAACTGACATAACATGATTTACTTGAAGACTTGACTAACATCATAATACATACTACATTCATAGGAGTCTTTCATCAAACATGTAATAGGCATAAACTTGTACATACATGAGGATTTCATGATATCATGCTAGAACTCAATTCTTGGAGGGAAATTAAACTTAAGGATTAGAAAGTTTTTGGGACTCAATGGGTGGAAGAGACCCATTAATGAAATCCTTGGAATTGAACTTGAGATGGAGAAACCTTAGCTTGCTTTGGAGATGCGAGAATCTTGTCTTTTCTTGTTGTGGATTGATTTTTAGACTAAATGGTTAATTTTGGGAAGTTTAGGCTTATATACCACTCTTGGGAAAGCCTAAATGACATAGGTTATGAGTTAATAGGATTGGAAAAGACTAAACAGTCCTTTTAAAAATATTCTAGAATTTCTAAGAAATAGTCGTCACGACTCAGGTAACAAATCGTTATGTCAGGTCATGAGTCGTGACCTGAGGACCTAAGATTTGGAAACTTTCTGCTATAAAAATGACTTTCGTCCTGACGACTCGTTGGGTCTGGTCTTGAGTTGTTATGAGTAGCCATTGTCAGGGTCTTAATTTCTGGGTTTCTTTTTATTGTGATGATAGGTCCACCAAACAACTCATTTGAGATGATAATGAGTTATATGCTTGACTCGTCACCACTGGGCTGAATTTTTAGGATCCCTTACTGCTCTAACAATAACTCCAGACAATGACTCATTGTGTCTGACAACGGGTTGCTTCCAGAGTCGTTGTCACTGGAAGTTGAAAGTCCCTTAGGAAAATCTTCCATAACTTCTAGAGCTTGAAAACTTGGGTATTACAATATCTCCTCCTTGGGATCATTCATCCTCCAATGAAACTAACTAAGCTGAGAGGCTAGCGAAAGCTGAAATATTACACTGAACATTTACATGCTGAACCATGAGTTAGTATTTGAATCTGGGCTGATGCGTTGACTGAACTAAACTCATGAATACAAACTATGACATGGAAATAGTTAGATGGCCTGAGATAGAAATAAAAAAATTAATTAATTAAGGAAATGATTACCTCCCGCTGGAACTGGGTTTGAAGAGAAAAGATAGGTGTACATAGTCATCATATCTGCCTTTGCTTCCCAAGTAGCTCCCTCAAATGACTGATTTCTCTACAGAACCTTTACTAAAGCCACTTCTTTATTCCTCAACCTATGAATATGATGATCAAGGATCTCAACTGGGACCTCTTCATAAGAGAGACTATTTTCCATGCCAATCCTTTCGGTAGGGACTACTGTTGCTGGGTCACCAATGTATTTCTTCATTATGGAAACATGTAAAATTGGACACACTAATGCAAATGCTGCAGGCAATTCCAACTCATAGACTACCTTACCATAACGACTTAAAATCTTGTAAGGACTTATGGAACGGGGACTAAGTTTCCATTATTTCCCAAACCTCTTCACCCCTTTCATGTGCAAAATTTTTAGGTAGACGAAATCGCCAATATCAAACTCAATCTCACTTCTCATATCTGTGTAAGATTTGTGATAACTCTGAGTAGTTTTCAGCCTTTCTCTCATTAGTTGTACCTTTTCCATCACCTCATGCACTGAATTTGGACCTATCAACACAACTTCACCTACCTCAAACCAACCAATAAGAGATCTACTCCTCCTACATAAAGAGCCTTAAATAGGGCCATATGAATACTGATGTGATTGGTATTATTATAAGCAAACTCAATCAATGGCAAGTGATCATCTCAACTACCCTTTAACTCAATCATACATGCCCTAAACATATCCTTTAAGGTATAAATGGTCCTCTCTACTTGACCATCTTCCTACAGGTGAAAAGTTGTACTAATATGAACATGAGTACTAAGACACTTCTGAAATGTCTTCCAAAATCGAGAGGTAAACTTAGTACCTCTATCTTAATGATGGTCAAAGGGAACCCATGTAGTTTCACCAACTCCTTAAGATAGAGTCTAGCATAATCCTCGGCTGAATATGAAGTATTGTCTTGAAATAAATAAGCCGACTTAGTTATTAGGTCCATGATAACCCAGATAGAATCATAATGTTGGCGAGTATGAGGCAACCCTTTAATAAAGTCCATATTCACCACTTCCTACTTCCAAGTTGGAATACTGGATTCCTGAAGTATACCTCTAGGCCTCTGGTGCTCAACCTTAACTTGCTATCAATTTGGACACAACCACGAATTCTGCGATATCCTTCTTTATGCCATTCCACCAATAGACTTCCCACAAGTCATGGTATATTTTAGTGGCTCCTGGGTGAATAGAATATTGGGAACCATGAGCTTCTACTAATATTTTCTGCCTCAAGTCATCCATATCCAAAACACATAATTTATCCTGACAATGAAGAATACCTTCTCCCCCTTGGGGGAAAAACTTAACCTTCTAATTTCGAACTGTCTCTTTTAACTTTTTCAAAATAAGATCTCTATCTTGCTTCTCCTTTACTTTAATTGCCAAAGAAGATTCTGACCTATTTTGAACCCAAACATAGCCTTCTATTAAATTAGCCAACCGAACTCCCAACCTAGCATGCTGATGAACCTCTCAAACTAACTCTTTCTTATTATCCTCCACGTGGGCAACACTCCCTACAGACAATCTGCTAAGGGCATCAGCCATAATATTTACCTTTCCTGGATGGTATAAGACACTCATATATAGTCTTTCAATAACTTTAGCCACCTTCTCTGACAAAGATTTAGATCCTTCTTGCTGAATATATACTAAAGACTCTTGTGATCAGTGAACACATCAACATGAACCCATACAGATAATGCCTCCAAATCTTTAAGGAAAATACACTACTGCTAACTTAAGATTATGAGTTCGGTAGTTCTTCTCATGAGTCTTGAGTTGTCTAGAGGCATATGATATAACATTTCCCCGCTGCCTTAATACATAACTAAGGCCAACTCTTAAAGCATCACAATATACCACAAAACCATCTAAACCCTCTAGTAGAGTCAAATCTATAGAAGAGGTGAGTCGAGTCTTGGAGTCGAGTCTTTAACTCTTTAAAACTCTTCTCGTAAGAATTGTACCATTGGAATTTGACTTTCTTCTAAGTCATTCTGGACATGGGAGAAGCAATAGAGAAAAAACCTTCAACAAATGTCTGTAGTAATGGCTAAACCCAAGAAACTCCTAATGTCTGATAGAGAAATAGATCTAGGCCAGTTCCTTACTACCTCAATATTTTAAGGATTAACTCGAATACCTTCACCAAAAATGATGTGACCAAGGAATGTCATTGATTTCAACCAGATTCACACTTACTGAACTTAGCGAATAACTGGCGGTCCTTAATAGTCTTCAAGACAATCTTAAAGTGATTTTTATGTTTACCCTCACTCTGAGAATAAACGAGGATGCCATCTATGAAGACTACAATGAACATATCCAGGTACTGCTTGCACACTCTGTTTATCAAGTCCATGAAAGATGCAGGAGCATTCGTTAGTCCAAAAGACACAACTACAAATACAAAGTGACCATATCGAGTTTTGAAGTCCTTCTTTGGAATGTCACGATCTCTGACTCTAATCCGATGATAGCCGGATCTGAGGTCTATTTTAAAGAAATAATTTGCACCCTAAAATTGGTTGAACAAGTTATCAATCCTAGGAATGAGATACTTATTCTTGATTCTGACTTTGTTCAACTGACGGTAGTCGATGAACATTTTAAGAGAACCGCCTTTCTTGCATATGAAAAGAATTGAAGAACCCATGGAGAGACACTCGGTCTAATGAAACACTTGTCTAAGAGATATTTTATCTTTTCTTTTAATTTCTTAAACTCAGTTAGAGCCATTTTGTATGGTGGAATTGAAATAGGTTGGGTATTTGGAAGAAGATCTATTCCGAAGTCAATTTCTCTCTTGGGTGGAACTCCAGAAAAATCTTTAGGAAACACTTTTGGAAATTCATTTACTACTGGAACTGACTCAAGACTCGAGATTTAGAACCTTGAGTCCTTGACTCAAATAAGATGATAGATACACCCTTTGGAGATCCTTTTCTTTGCTTGAGGAAGGAGACAAACCCATCTATAGGCACTGAGGTACTACCCTTTCACTCTAATACTGGATCATGTCTAACTCAACAAGATTGACTGAAGTGACCTTCTAGGAAACTATAACTGGGCAATTTCTATATACTCGTCTGGCCATGACTAAACTATCGACTAAAGCAGAAAGAGAAAAGGGTTCTGCAAGGATTTTGGGGTTGACACTAAAATCTACTTCTATATAGGGAGTCACAAAGGAAAATATGGCTCCGGGATTTAATAATGCATACACATGAATATGAAAAACTTATAACATAACCACATCAAGAGAATTCTCCTGATCCTGTCGAGTCTGAAGGGCATAAAACCAATTCTGATGTTGTTCACTAATTGTACTACAAGTGTCACCCTGCTGAGTCGGGCGACCTGTTAAAACTGTTAAAGAGTTAGTTTTACCCTGCTGACAATCATTCCTACCTCTCTGCTCAACCCCTAGGCAATTATTTATTTTGTGGCCTAACTTGACACATCTAAAGCAGGCATCACTACCTTCCATGCACTCACTCGTGTGGTTCCTCCCATATTTCTTGAAAATTGGGTTGGTGCGAGCACTATTCATACTACCCTGGAACCTAGAGCCTGGCACTCTATCTCGAGTATCCTATCTGAATTTAGGCACTGGAGCACTAGCAGAAGATGAGGCTGGGGGTGGAGGTTTCTGGTGGAACAGAAAGCGATTTCCACCATCAGACCTCTGTTGAGAGAAATTGAAGCTATCAGTTTTATCCCTCTTATTCTCTCTTTCCTTCTTTTAAATATTAATTTTCAGCATATAACATCATGTTCCAGCACATTAATATCAATTTACAACATATAAAGTCATTTTCTAGCATATTAATTTTCATCATATAAAAATAATGTTCCAGCATATTAATATCAATTTTTAGAATATAAATTTATTTTCCAGCGTATTAATATTAATTTCCAGTATATAAAATCATTTTCCAGCATATTAACATTGTTCTCCAACCTTGAAAAATCAATTTTCAGCAACTGGAAAATAGTTTTCAGTATTAAAAAAATAATTTCCAGCATTTTGTAACTTTTCAGCATATTGAAATTGGGTTTTCAATATTAAAAAAGTTTTTAGCATGTTAATTTTATTGTTAGAACATCTAAAATAAGGGCTACACATCAATTTTCCGCATCTTTTCGGTTAGTTTTAGAATATTTGATTTGTTTGTGGACATGACAGTCAATTCCCAACATGTGCAGGATAATTTTTTAACTAGAAGTCATTTTTATAAAAAATTATGTAAAATTTCCAGCTTGTTATTTTGACTGATTTTATTCGATTTCAATGACCCCATCATGTTTGTTTATATCTTTAATGAACATAGCCTGTATTTGCATACGTCCTCACAAGGGAACCTTGGCGGATTAGATACGTAAAGGAAGTGGTAGATTAATCTATTTTAGGGTTTATACATGTATCTTAATCTTCTTCACAATAATTGACCTCAGAGCTATTGCAGAAGCTTGGGTATAGCCTGTATTTGCATACGTCCTCACAAGGGAGTTTGTGATTAGGAAAAGAAGATTAAGACAGTAATTTGAGATTTACTTCCATCATACCATTCCATCATCTCATCTAATCACTTGAGACTCAAAAGGTGAAAGTGAACTAAATTCATAAACAAGGAGCAAGAAGACGACGCCCTGAAACTCACAATGTAAAGGGTGAGATTTATCCACATGTTCACAAGACAGTTGATAATACATATCTTGTTGACTTAACATGCAGAGCAGTAGAATAGGTAGATTGAACATGAGAAATTTATGAAATTGAGAAGCCAGAGGTAACACAAGCCTAGTGTTTGTCTTCTATTGTCTATAACTCAAAAACATTCAAGATTTGGTTACTTGTTACAGATAATTCCAAATTCCCCCCATTTACTTTCCGCACTGCTCGTGAATTACATCAAGTTAAGCAACTGTTCCACATTTTCCCTATGTGTTCGACCCTAACCTAGTTGGGTTACTATATTTTGCATTGACCGCAACATACTTCTTTTGGATGTTATTTTTGGGCAATATCAAATTTTAGCACCGTTTCCGGGGAAGATAGTTTTAGTAGTTAATTGAATTTTTGAAGTTTGCAGGTTGTATTTTCTATTTTAATTTGGCATACACCGATGTATGTCAAATACTAGGAGAAGAGACAATCCCTTACTCCCTTTTGATCTAGATCTAGAGAGAATTCTTCAAACACCATAAACAATGTCAGGACAAGATTGTGATGGGGTTCAAGACCCTCCACCTGTTGATCCTAATGTGTCACTCCCACATGCTCTAGTTGATCCATATAATGTTGCAAATTTACAGATGCAACAACTAATAGTTGCTGCTGAGGAAGAGAAAAGCAAGCTGAAGAGGCCTGATTAGCTAAAAAGGCTGGGTTAGCTTTGCAAGAAGGACTAGTCACGCCTAAATAGGTAGCTAAGCATAGAGAAAGAGTTCAAATAGGTAGAGCTTCATTGATTGTTGTATATCAACACTTACACCCAGATGATAATGAAGAGAATATGGGTTATATTGAACCTACTGAGATTGGAGCCATTATTCCTCCTGCTTTACCCCTAAATATGAATTTTGATATTATAAGCTTTATGATCTAATTGATGAACTTGAAGGGTGTATTTTTTAGATCAAATACAGATGATGTGAATATGCATCTTTCTAATTTTACTGGGATCTGCACATCATATACTATTCCAGGGGTAGATCAAGAAGCTTTGAGATTGAGGTTGTTCCCATTTTCATTGATGGGTGAAGCCTTACTATGGTTAGGGGAACTTTTGAGAGACTAAGTCACTACTTGGTATGAGTTGCGTATACAGTTTCTAAATAGATTTTTCCCTTATACAAGGATGCTACAGTTGAAAGATGAGATTTATAACTTCAGACAATTACCTGTAGAATACTGTTATGAGGCGTGGTTCAGATTCCAGAAGAAGATGAGCATGGTACCTAATCACAGAATCAGAGGATCAAATTTGTTGGAAATCTTCTATAGATTATTGAATATCAGTTCGAGAGTAATGGCAAATACGATTTTTGGAGGTGCATTCATGTGTCTTCCATGGGATGTTGTACAGGATATGTTGGATGATATTTCAGTGACTAATAGAGGCTGACATACTAGAGATACAAAACGTGGTGCAGGTACTTATGTTATTGGAACGACTAATGATTATAGAGGTGGTCAGGATTTGGTAGCACAAGAGGTTTCACATCTTTGTACTATTATTAAATTACTCATAAAATAGTTTGTAATAATGAGTGTTGAGAAAGTGAATGCAGTGGCGTCACAGGGATCTACTTCTAGAACTTTTAAGATTGAATCTGAAGAAGAAACAAAGTATCTTGATTATAGGTTGATGAATCTTCGAGCCCAAGGGAAAGTGAATTATGGTCAGAACTATTATAATGATAGGTACAGAGACAAAATTAGAGAGAGATGAAGATTAGCGGAGGAAAGATGACTATAAGGAGAAAAGTGACAAGTATGTTCCACCATGTAATCGTGATTCAAAATCTAGAATGGAGGCATTGTTGTTGAAATTAGTCAAGGGGAAAGAATGTCAATAGAGCTTCCTTGAGGTTATCAAGGCAGACCTGTCAGGGCTAAACCAAAAAGTCGAGTTACATGCTACAGCAATCAAGCAGTTGTAACACCCCATATTTTTTAGCTAGAAATTAAACCATCGTTCCTATGTGTGCAAGCTATAATCCCATGATTATATTTGAATTCATGTGTTATGATAATTATCATAGTGTGTAAATTGCTTTAGAGGTGAAAAATATTCATAGGAATCACTTAGAACAAAGTTGAGCTAAGAGCCTTTGATTCGTCCAAAGTTTGGTATTCGATTCTAAAAAGTTCTACTTTAAACGTGTATACATTTTGATATACTTGGAATTTTTTAGCTCAAGACCCACCAAATTATATATAATTAAATCAACTTTTCAATGATACCAATTTCTCTTTAATCCGATATCCGAGCAAAAAGTTATGGCTTTTTCCGTGAGAGGCAGTAAGTGGAGGCGATATGCCCATGCTACCCAGGTTATTGCACCGGGACAGAGGGGTCATCATGGTATATACTCCCCCGTTCTAATGGGCGTGATGAATGGTTCATTCCCACGCTGTTTTAAACTTCTTAAGGGTCAAGGGGCACTTTGGTTCTTTCCCCTCAACCCCAAACGTCCAAGGAACGGTTTATAGCATCCAAAAGGTCATTATTAGCCCATCTTCTTCAAGATTTTCTCTCAAGAGACCCTCATTCTTTTCCAAGAACAATTCAAGCTTCATTCTTAAGAAAGTAAAGGATTCAACCTCTTAATTTCAAGAAACCCTTAAGAAATCTCCAAGAAATCATCTAATTAAGGTATGTGGGAGTTCATCCATGGGTCCCCTTTCACCCATGGAGCCCAAAAATCTATTTTCAAGTTCAAAGTTATGATATTTACCTGTTAATATAAATTATATCCATGAAGCCTCTATGAATTTAGACTATGTATCATGTTTACGAATGGTTTTCGTTGAAATTGCCTTGATATGTTCGAATGGTAATTTTCACATGTTAAATCCTTAACCCATGTTTTAAATATTGAAATTTATGTGATTTTCATAGTTTAAATACTCCCATGTTTTATCTCATGATCCTCATGTGTTTGATTTCAAGTTAAGAATATATGTGTTTTCAAGTGGAATGAACCAATACACATTTTGAATGTTATGATCTTCATATAAAATCCCTAAGTTGTGAATTAGTTCGTGTAACCGTGATATTTTCGCATACTTGCTAATTCCCATGCATAAGTTTAGGGTCTCCACATGTTTAATGAAATTCCCATATCATGTTCAATCAATTTCAAGATTGTAATGCCCTGAGAGTACACACTAGGCATCACATGGTGCTTACAGTTCCGAGGGACCACAAGCTAACCCATGAGCTGGTACCTGTCGTGAGCACTGAATAATAATATCATAATTGAAAAAAACACCTGATATTTCCATAAGGTTTTATCACTGAATCAATACTGAAATATGAATCTATAGAAAAACTGACTGAATCTTATTAAATACTGATAAAATGATATGTCAACTGAAAATCTGAATATTGTATAACTGACTCTAATGTTTGAAAAGCCTCTAAAACTAATTGACTGAATATGAGTTGATAGGATATGCCCCCAACTAACTGT
The DNA here is from genome assembly GCA_030864215.1 of Capsicum pubescens. NCBI lineage: Eukaryota > Viridiplantae > Streptophyta > Magnoliopsida > Solanales > Solanaceae > Capsicum > Capsicum pubescens. Next base: position 262,487,630 of record CM061542.1, read on the forward strand.
GCTAACTACTGAAATAGAGATATGAAGTAAAATAATCTATCCTCGAATGATGAGGACTCACTACTGCTACTTACTTTTGATAGCCTGAGAAGTGAAGTCTAAGCGCGGTCTGAGAACTGAACGTCAGCACCAATGATATAATACATCATAGCGCAAAAGAAAGGTATGCGATCAGTACTTTGAATGTACTGGTATGCTAAATAAGGTAGGATGATATGCATGGTTTCATGAACAGAACTAATAATTTACTGAATATACATGTAAAACATGGAGTACTGGTAGAGAACATGGAATTTGTAGATACTGAAAATATGGACAATTTGTAAATACTGAGTATGCCTGACAGTCTGTAAATACTAAAGATACGTGAAAATCTGTAGACACTGGGATGCATAACCAAGCATATAACATGGACTGAGTAAAATCTATAAACCAAAATACTAAAAAATATTGATATTTGTATGCTTTGGTCAAACAACTCTAAGACTGCATAACCGAACTGGGACTGTAACTGGGAATGTGGGAGGTATCATCTAACCGACATTTCCCAATTTGAGCTAATCGGGGTCCAACCTATAACCCCAGTTGGAAGGGTGTTAATACCATGCCACGGATACTAACGATGGCTGTGTGGATCCACTAAACTGATATAATGTCCAAAGGACTAAGGGTGTCAAGCCTGAACTGACGGGTGACCCCTGCGAGATAGTCAAGCATAATCTGACAGGTGACTTCTCATATCCAATGCTGGCTATATAGATCTGGAGTATAGGAACTGCTACTAACAACTTTGCCTATCTGGCGGGGAAGCCGCCATCCCTACACTCACTCGATGCTAAATCCTACTCCCAACTGAAAGACACTGAAATATTGGACTATTCTGAGTTTAACTGACTGTAATTGACTATTCTGATAATGCTTATAGTACATTCAGAAGACTATTTTGTAATGTACTGAGATTAAACTAAATAAACAACTATGGTTTTTGGGTATTTAATGTCCCCAGGACTCAAAAACAACAATGGTAAAATGACACTAAAGCTTAGAAGACATAACATGAAGGTTTTTATTAAATCAATCACTCTTGTAGGCATTTTATCAAACATTTGTAGTTCATGGTTTAAAATAATCATAGGAATACTATGGAACTTGTATAAATAACATGAATTTAACATGAAAAGCACTAAGTCATGGTTTAATTCAATAAATGATAACATTAAAACATGGAGAATCGAATAACAACAATAATTTCATTGGAACATGGTATACAAACATAGTTTATGGAGAATCATGGGTGAAATAATAATTTAAAACATAATAACTTGGAAAAATTATAACTTGGTAATTAAAATGGGATACTTGGACTCTATGGGTGGAAGGGACCCATGGATGAACATTTAACATACTTGGGATGATGAATTTCCTGAGGTTCTTGGTGAGTTCTTATGGATTGGTCTTGAATTTAAGAGCTAGGGTTTCTTGTTCTTGAAAAGGGGATCTTTAATTTGAGAGGAATTGAATAATGATGACTACTTGGGGTGTTTAGGGGTTGAATTTTGTGTTTTAGAAAGAGTTTAGGGCTTAGGAAAAGGACCCAAATACCCTTAAACGGATTTAAAACGTAAGTTGAAAATTGAGCATCTCGATTTTTGGCATAGGCGCGACTCGCCACTATCGCGCCAAGCCACTGGAAATGGATAATTGGGACCTGGACAAATACCACAATGTGGAGCTATCGCGTTAATCCTTTAAAGCTCCAATTTGTCCACCTCCGCGACGCGTCACCATCGCAGAGGCCCATTGGAAATTTCCAAACTTGAAATTGGCCTGCTCCGCGATGCGCCAACATCACGGAGTCACACTGGAAATTAACAATTGTCATTTGGACTATCTCCATGACATACTATGGGTTAAAATAATGATGTTTAACGACTGAAACTTAAAATCGCCATAACTTCTTACCCTATTATCGAATTTCGGCAAATTTTATATTGTTGGAAAACTAATTGAATTTCCTGCACAATGCAGGCTCTAAACTGAAAAATAATGAGTGTTTCAAAATTTTTATTTATGAATACACATGCACTGGGACTTAGATTATGCTAGGGAAATATGGGGTGTTATAATATCTCCCCCTTGGGATCATTCATCCTTGAATGAAATTGGTTAAGTTGAGGAAAAACTGATGGACTGAGCTTACACACTGAACATGCATATCTTATGTAGGGATTGCATGACTGAACTGATTTGTAAATGCATGATTTACATGAACATGATGTGCAACTGAAACTGAGTATGATAGAGAGAAATCTTAAGAAGATTGTTACCTTATACTGAATCTGAATTCGCAGAGAAAAGATAAGGGTACTTGGTTCGCATATTTGCTTCTGCTTCCCACTTGGCTCCCTCAACGGACTAATTTTGCCAAAGAACTTTGACCAATGGAACTTCTTTGTTCCTTAGTCTACGAACTTGATTATCAAGAATTTCGACTGGAACTTTCTCAAAGGAAAGACTGTTCTAAATATCTACACTTTCTAAGGGAACAACTACAGTTGGATCACCAATACACTTTTTCAACAATGAGACATGGAACACTGGGTGTACTGAGGCTATATCCGAAGGAAACTCAAGCTCGAAAGCTACCTTTCCAAAATGACTAAGAATTCTGAAGGGACCTACATATCGAGGATTGTGTTTCCCTTTCTTGCTGAATCTCTTCACTCCCGTCATGGGAGAGATTTTCAAGTACATAAGATCACCAACCTCAAACTCAAGATCCTTTCTCCTCACATCTGCATATGATTTCTGTCGGCTTTGGGAAGCCCTATGTCTTTCTCTAATCAACTGAACCTTCTCTAAGGCATCAAACACCAAGTTAGGCCCTACTACTGTGGCCTCACCTACTTCAAACCAACCAATTGGAGATCTACATCTCCTACTATAGAGAGCCTCAAACGGATCCATACAAATACTAGAATGATAGTTGTTATTATATGCGAATTCAATCAAAGTTAAATGGTCATCCCAACTACCTTTAAAATCAACTATGCATGCTCTCAGCATATCTTCTAAAGTCTGAATAGTACTTTCTGCTTGACCATCTGTCTGAGGGTGGAAAGTTGTACTGATATGGACTTGGGTACCAAGACCCTTTTGGAATGGTTTCCAGAAGTGAGAGGTAAATTGGGTACCTCTATCTGAGATGATAGATAAGGGAACACTGTGCAACCTGACCAACTCTCTGAGATAGAGTTTGGCATAGTCCTCGACTCAATAAGAGGTATAGACTTGCAAGAAATAAGTTGATTTCTTCATCCTATCTACGATAGCCCAAATAGAATCGTGCTGATGACGAGTACGAGGCAAAGCCATCACAAAGTCCATGTTCACTTTATCCCACTTCCAAATGGGAATTCTGAACTCCTGCATGGACCCACTAGGCTTCTGGTGCTCAATCGTAACTTGCTGGCATGTAGAGTACATAGCCAAAAACTCTGCAATATCCCTCTTTATCGCACTCCACCAATAGATATCCCACAAATCACAGTATATCTTAGTGGCACATGGATGAATAGAGTAACGTGTACTATGCGCTTTTGAAAGAATTCATTGCCTTATGTAATCTACACCAGGCACACACAATCTACCCTGACAACGCAACACACCATCTCCCCTTCGGGAGAAAACCTCCACTTTCTGATCTTTAACTGATTCTTTTAACTTAATTAGACTGGGATCTTTATCTTGCTTTTCCGTCACTTTGGAAACTAGACATGATTCTGAGCTACTTTGCACCCACACACTACCCTCTGCTGAGTGACTAAGCGGACACCTAGTCGGGTAAGCTGATGGATTTTCTAAGCTAACTGCTTCTTACCATCCTCAACATGAGCTACTCTACCCAAGGACAATCCAATGAGAGCATCAGTCACTACATTGTCCTTGCCCGGATGATATAGAGAACTCATGTCATAATCCTTCAATAATTTTAATGACCTTCTCTGACACAAATTTAAATCTTTCTTAGAGAACATATACTGAAGGCTCTTATGGTCAGTGAACACATCAACGTGCACCCCATACAAGTAATGCCTCCAAATCTTTAAGGCGAATACTATTGTTGCTAACTCAAGATCACAAGTCAAATAATTCTTCTCATGGGGTTTAAGTTGTCTGAAGGCATAGAATATGACCTTACCTCTCTGTATGAGGATACAACCCAAACCTACTCTGGATGTATAACAGTACACAACAAACCCATCTGAACCATTTGGTAAGGTAAGAACTGGGGTTGAGGTGAGTCGAGTCTTCAACTCCTGAAAACTCTTCCCGCAGGAATCTGACCACTGAAACTTAACTTTCTTTTGAGTTAATTTGGACATAGGGGATGAAATAGAAGAAAATACTTCACCAAACCAATGGTAATAGCCAGTTAAACCCAAGAAACTCCTGATATCTGATGGAGAGATGGGTCTAGGCCAGTCTTTCACCACTTTAGTCTTTTAAGAATCAACTCTAATGTCATCACCAGAAATAATATGTCCAAGGAAAGCTATAGATCTTAGCCAGAATTCACACTTATTGAATTTAGAAAATAATTGGTGAGCTCTAAGAGTTTGTAACACTATTCTGAGATGGTCTGTATGATCAGTTTAACTACGGGAGTAAACAAGAATGTCATTAATGAAAACTATGACGAACATGTCCAAGTACTGCTTGAACACTCAGTTCATCAAGTCAACAAAGGCTGTTGGGGCATTCGTGAGACCAAAGGACATGACTAGAAATTTGAAGTGACCATACCGAGTTTGGAAAGTTATTTTTGGAATGTCACATTCCCTTACTCTAAGATGATGATAACCTGATCTGAGGTCTATCTTTGAAAAGTAGTTGGCACACTGAAGTTGATCAAACAAGTTATTGATTCTAGGAAGTGGATATTTATTCTTGACTGTGACTTTGTTCTACTGACGGTAGTCTATGCACATTCTGAGAGAACCGTCTTTCTTACACACGAATAAAATAGGTGTGCCCCATGGGGAGATGCTGGGTATGATCAATCCCTTATCTAGAAGATTCTTTAACTGTTCTTTTAACTCCTTGAGTTCAGCTAGAGCCATTCTGTATGGCGGAATAGATATGGACTGAGTATCTGGAAGAAGGTCTATTCCAAAGTCGACTACCGTTTCGGGAGAAACTCCAGGAAGATCTTCAAGAAATACATCTGGGAATTCATTTACTACTGGAACTGATCCAAGAGTTGAAATTTTTGAGTTAGAGTCTTTGATTCGAACAAGATAGTAGATACACCCCTTAGATATCATCTTTCTCGCTCTAATGTATGAAATCAGCTAACCCCTAAGAGATATGGTACTACCCCTCCATTCAAGGACTGGTTTATTTGGGAAATGAAAATGAACTATTCTATTTCTATAATCAACTGAGGCATAGCATGAGTGAAGCTAATCCATGTCGAGAATAATGTCAAAATTTGTTATCTCTAACTCTACGAGATCATTTGAAGTAACTTTCTGAGATATTATGACCGAACATTTCCTGTATACCTGTCTGGCTATAATGGAAACACCTACTGGGGTAGACGCTAAAAAGGGCTCTGCTAGAGTTTCCGGATTGACTCCAAAATTGACGGCTATGTATGGAGTTACAAAAGAAAGAGAAGCTCCAGAGTTTAGTAAAGAATAAACATGTAAGTGAAAGTCCTGCAACATACCAGTAACTATGTCAGGAGAATTTTCCTGATCTTGGCGGGACTGAAGAGCATATAATTTGTTCGGATGCTGACCACTGGTAGCACTAGAAGCGGCACCCAGCTGAGTCGGGCGACCAGATGGAACTAATGACTGATAGGACTGGCCCTGTTGGAGTACATCCCTACCTTTCTAAGAAACTACCCAACACTTTCGAATCCGATGGCCTGGCTTGACACACCCGAAGCACACATCACTACCCGCTCTACACTTACCCTGATGGTGTCTTCCATATTTTTATCATAGAGGATTTGTACGAGCACTGCTAACATTGACCTGGGACTTTGTAACACCCCAAATATGGAACCCGGAATGCTACATGGTGCTCATGAACCCGAAGGACCACAAGCTAACCCATGACTGATATCTGTACCTAAACACTGCATAATATACTTTATAAATATGGAAATAGTAGGCTGAAACATGACATAAGGTTCAAAACTGATAAATATCTGATAAAACCATATCTTAATAATGTTGTACGACAATACCAAAACTGAAACAATGTCTGAAAATATCTAGTCTGAAAACACTGTAGTCTGAAAGCCTTTAAACTGCCTGAATAAGGAGTTGATGGGATATATCTCCAACTAACTCCAACTACTGAAATAAACTAAGTAATGAAGAAATAAATTAATGATCATGTCAAAGGATGAGGACTCACTGCTAACTCTGACAGCTGAAACTGGAATGCTACTGATGCTCTGAAGCTCGTGCTTCTGAACCTATGGTATAAAAAACCATAGCACAAATATGTCAGTACGTTTGAATGTACTGGTATGCAAGTGAGGTAGGCTCAATGTAAAGGGTTCAAATGCATGAACAATGCTAACTGACTGAATAACATGAATGTGAGAATACATGTATGAATAAGTGACTGTGACTGAATTCGTGATGGTACTGACTACTGAGTCTGATTACTTATAGCATGTGTCATTAATAACTAATATAACTGATACTGCATGATTGTAGATGACAGTCTAGGTTATGATAGAACTAACTGAGTTTCGTACTATTCTGAACTAACTGATATTATGCATAATTTTCATTCATGGACTCCTTTTGTCCATGAAGTCCAAGAATCTTTTTTAACTACAAGTTATGGATTTTCTTCATGTTTTCATGCTTTGTATGTTCTATTTTATATTGATAAATGAGGAATTGATTTCTATTCCATGATTTGATGATAAATTCCATGTGGGTTGATTAGTATAGATAAAAATTTAAGAAATCTCATGACTAAAACCTTGTATGATGGAATTGGAATTGAAGCATGATGTTTAATTGTTGTATGATGTGCTTTACATGTACTATGCATACAATATGTTTGATTAAATGCCTAGATGAAGGAAAATTGTCTAACTAGCATGATATCATGAAATCCCCATGTATGTACAAGTTTATGCCTATTACATGTTTGATGAAAGACTCCTATGAATGAAGTATGTATTATGATGTTAGTCAAGTCTTCAAGTAAATCATGCTATGTCAGTTTCCTTCTATCGAGTCCTGGGGGTACTTCTACCCAAAATATTAGCTGTTTGCCTAGATCCATGTCATGTTTTCACGATACTCTCAGTCAACCTATGAACTCTTTAAAAGAATAAAATCAACTAATTTAAAAATCAACCCCAATATTTATCTATTTGTAACACCCCAAATTTTGGTCCTTGAAAATCCTTGAGCTTTGAGTTCACTGCTATGACTATGACTGACTATATGAGTCGTAAGGTCTCTATACGGGTCTTAAAGACCCTAATTATAGAAAGACCAGTATGCTAGCATGAGGTTTTTGTTATGAATACAACTAGGGGTCACGAGTCGTAATAACTCTATACGAGTCATTAGGGTAACCAGTGTGTTATCCAAATGCTTTTGTCTTGGTTACGACTAGGACCCTACAAGTTGTAGGGTCTCTTGACGAGTTGTATGGTGTTAGTCGCAGGGTCAAAAGTGTGTGTCCCAAGGATTCTACTTTGACTACGAGTCAAGGGATGACTCGTAGCTAGTTGTTACGAGTTGTAGGGTTACTCGTAATGATTGGGCAAAAAATTTCAACATTTTAAGTAAGGGCATTATGGTCAATTCTCCCATTCCCCACTTATACCCCACGTACATAAAACACCTTGGGGTCATTATTTCCAACCTTTATCATTCATAAACACTCTTTTTACTCTCTTAAATTCTCCTTTTACAAACAAGACTAGGGTTTCAAGAAATTGGTCATCTAGGGCGCTAAGGGTGATTTCTTATTCAAATTTCTTGGGAACTAAGGCATGTATCTCTCTCCCAAAACTTGTGTTTTCATTATTGCATGAATTGTTTTGATATTCACATGGTTTTGCTATTGGATTTTTGAATGATGGGTTGGGAGTTTGGGATGTAAATTGTTTAAATGTTATTTATATGATTATTATGGTTTATTATGCATTGAATTAAGTGATGGCTTAATGACGTATGTTTACAAGCTATAGTTAGTATGAAAATACCACATAATGATGCTTTAATAATTGACTCCTTGAATTAATGGATGGCTTATGTGCTAAATGTTTTATTAGGTTTAAAAGGGATTATGTAACTACCTGTGAAGGTGGAGGTCCTAAGGGACTAATACTGGAAACTCACATTTGTCAACGTGAGGATTGGTATAGATAACCGTGTTTTTGTATCACATTATATGTATAATTGTATCACAAATTGCGTAAGGTACAAAGAATCCACATCCTTCTATGATATCTCTGGTTCATGTGGCTAACATGCATTGAGGCCCGCCCAGGGTGTAATAGCTAGACCCATATATCCCATGGGTTGTTATGAGAACAGTCAAGCTATACAGTCTAGACTAATGAGTTAAAGTTTATGCTAAATCGTGTTCCCTCTCCCAACATCTTATACATACATACATATATATATATATATATATATGTATATGCTTGAATATATGCATGTGAAATGGTTTTGAATAATGGCATTATTTTATCCCCCTATCCCTGAGTTACATACTAGTGCTCAACCCACTAACTATCTCCAGTCACTGTATCCCCACGCAATGCAGGACATCGAGACACTTATACTTTTCCTACACCGTGATAGGATTTCTAGGTTATTAGCAGTCAGCTTAAAGTGGTGAGCTTCCATTCTTCAGAAGATATTTATTTTATGGTTTTGTTTCCTTTAGTCATAGACTTTTATTTGGACTTATTTTGGATATCATCGGGGGCATGTCCCAACATAGATTATATTCGGTTTTGTCTTAGAGGCTTTGTGGATTATTGTGAACTAGGTATTAGTTGTTGATGTATCTTAGACTTTTTGATCTTATCTTTATCTATCTTGTTATATGTTTGAAATTTAGCCACTATTAGTGTATTGTGTTATGTTATACTTGGAAAAGGGGGTGGTCTTTGGTACACGATAGACTTAAGATACTCGCCACAACCAGGCCCTAGTTTGGGTTATGACAAAGTTGGTATCAGAGCCCTAGGTTCAGGGCTAATTGGGTATCCACAAATTCGTGTCAAGTAGAGTCTCTTTTATCGGTGTGAAACATGCAACACTTATAAGAAAAAGGCTATGAGACATTTAGAAATGTTTCCTTTCTTGTGTTCTACTTTCGGGCTGCAGAGTCTAGGATGCAAAAATCTCCTCTAATTCTCGTTTGTTTGCATTTCAGATCATGCCTCCCAGAAGAACTGATGCTCATGAAAATTCCTCTGTCCCGCTTGAGGACAATATTATGGAACTCTTCATACCTATAGGGTACAAACCTGATCTAGGGTTATTACTTCTGATTGCCCTCGTGGAGTTCCACCAGTCCCCACTAATCCTCCAGTCGGTGACGCTCATACTCAGTCACCTTAATGAGATACTACTAATGCCAAGTTTCGCCATTTTATTCATCTATTTACCCATTTAGTGATATCTCAGTCACGTCAGATCTTATTAGTGTTGTTGTGAGTTCTTCTAAGGTTACATGAGTTGGGTAGTTTATGAGGATCAATCCTCCGACCTTTACTAGATCCTAAGGTTGAGGAGGATCCTCAAGGGTTCATAAATGAGATGGAAAAGATCTTTTGAGTTATGCATGCTTTTGACTTTGAGGGTGTAGAATTTGCCATATACCAATTGAAAGAAGTGGCATGTCAGTGGTACGAGGAGTGAGATTAGTATAGGAGTGATGATGCAGAGTTGGAATTGTGGGATGTCTTTTCTATTGCTTTTCTGGATCACTTCTTTCCTTAAGAGTTGAAGGAGATAAAAGATTAGGATTTTGCAAATTTAAAATAGGGTAGGATGAGTGTAAAGGAGTACGCCCTAAAATTTCATCAGTTGTCTCGCTATATTCTGGAGTTAGTGTCTTCTATGAGGGCTAGAATAAGGAAGTTTGCTTTTAGGTTGTCTCGAGACTTGGTCTTGGAGTGCAAGGTTGCACTGTTGAATAATAACATGGATGTGTCTAGGCTTGTGGTGTATATGCAGAAGGTTAAATAGGAAAAGAAAAAGAAAGCAGATGTAGGAGAAAGGCAAAGTAAGAAATTCAAATATTTGGATTAGGATAGAGGTCAGTAGCAGAGTGGTAGACATGGTAAGCAGTGGTCTAAGAAGAATTGGGAAAGTTCTAACTCTTACTCGATAGCTAGTGCCACTTATCCAAAGTTGTTTGGTGATCATTATTTCCAGTCTGACGATGGGTTTAAAGCACAAGGTGCCCAGTCTCGGGCTAGTGGAGCACAATCAACCCCAACCAATCCTCCTTGTCAGTTTTGTGGTTAGGTGTATTATGGTTTCTGTGGTGAAGGAAGGAACCGATGTTTCAATTTTGGTCAGCCTGGACACATGCAGAGGAATTATCCCATAGGTAAGGTTGTTTCTAATGCTAATAAGGTCCTTGTTACTACTTTTTCAGCTCCTGCACCAAAGGGGGCTATTTCTGGCCAGAATTGTCATTATGCTTGTGCCACCCGTTAGGACTCTGTGGCCTCTCCTAATGTCGTTACTAGTATGCTATAACTCTTTTCTCGTGATGTGCATTGTCTGTTTGATTCGGGGTCTACTCTTTCTTATGTGACCCCTTATATGGCTACTCATTTTGGTTTTGGTCCCAAAAGTATTTCTGATCTCTTTACTGTTTCTACCCGGTGGGTGATTTTTTTGTTGCTAGAAGAGTCTATAGGAGTTGTGTTGTCTCTAATTATGGTAGGGAAACCTTGGTAGATTTGATAGAATTGGATATGCTAGATTTGATATTATCTTAGGGATAGATTGGCTCCATTCGTTATATGTCTCTCTAAACAGTATTTTCAAATTTCCTAATGAGTCAATTTTAGAATAGGAAGAGAGTTCCCTAGTGAGTAAGGGAAGGTTCATTTCTTATCGTAGAGACCAAAAGTTGATTTCCAAGGGGTGTCTTTACCATTTGGTTTGGGTTAAAGATTCAAACTTAGAGGGTCCTTCATTGCAATCCATTCCTGTGGTTAATAAATTTTTTGAGGTCTTTCCTGATGATCTTCCTGGTATTCCTCCCGATAATAAAATTGATTTTGGGATTGTCCTTCTACTGGATACCTATCCTATCTCTATCCGTCCTTACAGAATGGCTCCGGTTGAGTTAAAAGATTTTAAGGAGTAGCTGAAAGATATTCTTGATACAGGTTTTATTTTCCCTAGTGTGTCTCCGTAAGGTGCTCTTGTTCTCTTCGTGCGCAAAAAGAATGGTTCCCTTTGAATATGCATAGACTACCGCCAGTTGAATAAGGTAACGATGAAAAATAAGTACCCTTTACTTAGAATTGATGATCTCTTTGACCAACTTCAGGGTGTTAAGTACTTCTCTAAGATTAATCTTTAGTTGTGTTATCATCAGCTGAAGATTTGGGAGGTGGATATCCCTAAAACTGCTTTTCAAACCTGGTATGGTCATTTCGAGTTCTTGGTGATGTCCTTTGGTTTGACTAATGCACCAACGACATTTATGGATCTTATGAATTGGGTATTTTGTCAGTTATTAGATTTGTTTGTACTTGTTTTTGTTGATGATATATTGGTATATTCTAAGATCAAGGCGGATCATGCTAATTACCTTCGTATGGTGTTGCACACCCATAAGGATCAGAAGTAATATGCTAAATTTTCTAAGTGCGAGTTCTGGTTGAATGTTGTTACTTTTCTAGGTCATGTTGCCTCTATTAAAGGGATCATGGTAGATCCACGGAAGGTAGAAGCGATGAAGAAGTGGCCTAGACCCACGACTCCAATCAACATTCAGAGCTTCTTGGGTTTAGCCAGGTATTATAGGAGGTTTGGTGAAGGATTTCACCGGTTTGCTAATCTTAGAGTTCATATTTGGATTCCAAGAATAGAGGTGTGATTGTTCAAGAGGTAGAGGAGAAGCAATTTTTGGATCCTATCTTGATGCAGATTAAAGATTACGTGGGTCAGTAAAAAGTGATGGTTTTCGAGATTAGTGGTGATGATATCTTGAGGTACCAAGGGAGATTGTGTGTTTTCGAGGTCGATGTGCTGCGGAACAGGATCTTGGCTGAGGCTCATTAATCGAGGTACACTTTTCATCTTGGTTCAACAAAGTGCCATGACTTGAAAAAGATGTATTGGTAGAATAACATGAAGAAAGATGTGGCTAGTTTTATAGCTAAGTGCATAGTTTGTCAGCAAGTGAAGGTTGATCACTTGAGGACTAGTGGTTTATCTCAAGAGATTGAGTTGCTCGTGTGGAAATAGGAAGTGGTTAATATGAATTTTGTTATCGGTCTTCCATGGCCTCGTAGTCAGTTTGATTCAATTTGGGTAATCATGAATAGGATGACTAAGTGTGCTCACTTCTTGCCTATGAGGAATAATTATGTTGTAGAGGATTATGCGAGGTTATTCATTCAGAAGATCATTAAGTTGCATGGTGCTCCAATTTTTATCAGCTCAGATCAAGATATGCATTTATGGTCATACTTCTAGCGGTCATTTTAGAGAGGTTTGAGAACTAAGGTGAACCTTAGCACCGTTTTCACCCTCAAATAGATGGACAAGTGGAAAGGATGATTCAGACCTTGAAAGAAATATCTTGGGCTTGTGTTATTGACTTTGGTGGTATTTGGGTTGATCATTTGCCTCTCTTCGAGTTTGCTTATAACAATAGTTATCACTCTAGTATTGAAATAGCCCCCTTCGAGGCTCTTTATAGAAGGAGATATCATTCTCATATTGGGTGTTTCAAAGTTGGTGAAAGTATATTGTTTGGCCCAGATTTGGTTCATCAGGCCATAAAAAAGGTAAAGTTGATTAGGGATAGGCTTAAGACCGCTCAAATTCACCAACTGTCCTATGCGGATGTGAGGTGAAGGGAGTTGGAGTTTGATGTTAGCGATTGGGTGTTCTTGAAGGTATCTTCGATGAAGAGAGGGATGATGTTTGGAAAGAAGGGGAAGCTCAATCCCCATTATATTGGACCGTACTTGATTTTGAGAAGAGTGGTAAATTTTTCTTACGAGTTGGATTTGCCTTTAAGTTTTGGTTATATTTATCTGGGGTTCCATGTTATATGTTGAAGAAGTGTATCAGTAATCCGTCCTTGGTTGTGCCTCTTGAGAGTGTGGATATTTCAGAAAGGATGTGGATTTGGTGAAGGTTCTATGGAGAAACCAAAAGGTTGAAAAAGCTACTTGGGAATCTGAAGAGGAAATAGAGTCCAAATATCATTCTTGTTTCCCGCTTTGGATAATCATGCTTTAGGTATGTGTATTCCTTAATATCTTTGTTTTCTGTCTTTGTTAAGGGAAAGTGTGGTTCTATTTTGTGCTAAATCATACTAATGGATGTCTTGTCTCATCATTCAGGGATGAATGATCCTAGGGAGGGATAATGTAACACCTCAGATTTTAGCCCTTGAAAAATCCCTGAGCTTTGAGTTCACTGCCCTGACTACAACTGACTATATGAGTCGTAAAGTCTCTATAAGTGTCTTAAATACCCCAATCATAGCCAGGCTGGTGTGCTAGCCTAAAGTTTCTGTTGTGACTATGACTAGGGGTCACGAGTCATAATGACTCTATACGAATCATAATGACTCTATACGAGTCATAAGATACTAATCGTAGGGTGACCAGTATGTTACCTAAATGCTTTTGTCTTGGTTATGACTAGGACCCTACGAGTCATAGGGTCTCATGACGAGGTTGAGGGTTTTGGATGTAAATTGTTTAAATATTTTTCCTATGATTATTATGGATTTATTATGCATTGAATTGATGATTTGTGAACTCATTGGGGTGCATAGGAATGTTGAATGAAGTAGGGGTATAAGGATTCCCCAAATTTGTAAACAATTGAACTAGGGGTACAAGGATTCCCCCAAAATAATTAGATTGTGGTGTTGAAATTGATGAAAACCTCAACCCACTGAATAAATGGTTTTGGAATGTGAACAATCATTTGACTTGGCCTATTTTTCTTAATGCATTGCATAAATGGATAACGGCTAAGAATGATATTGAAAACCTTGTGGGGTACAAGAATTCCCACAAGTGAATGATTTTCTTGAAAACCTTGCAGGGTACAATGATTCCCACAAGTTGATTTAATAATGGAATCTGGGGGTACGAGGATTCCCCCAAGTGATGGCTTAGCGACGTACGCTTGCAAGCTATAGTCAGTATGACGATACCAATTAATAATGTCTTAATGATTGACTCTTTGAATTAATGGATGGGTTATGTGCTAAATATTTTAATTGGGCTTAAAGGGGGTTGTGTAGCTAGCCGTGAAGGTGAAGGTCCTGAGGGACTAATACTGGAAACTCACGTTTGCCTACGTGAGGGTTGGTTTAGATTACCGTGTGCTTATGTCACACTATATGTATATTTGTATCATGGATGGCATAGGGTATAAGGAATCCCTGGCCTTTTATGATATCTCTGATTCATGCGGCCAACACACGCTATAATAGTCGGAAATATTTTTTCGACAAGCTATTTTTTGACTACCATCATTTAGTCGGAAAGTAGTCAGAAATATACTAATTTCCGACCACATTCCGACTACAATGGTCGTCGGAAATTTATTTTTTTCTAGTAGTGTGATTTACTTATTTATTGACTTGATTGTATAAGGTGGAATTGTAGTGGAAATACTAGTTAGCTTCATAACGTGAGGTATTTTTTATGAAATAGTCTGACTTAAATGGTTTATTAATTATTTGGTGTCTTCTTAATAAAATATATGTTATGAGATTCATTAACTGATTAAGTGACTGCTGCGTAGTTTGGGGTGGGCGGTAATGGAGAAAATATGATTAATTAGTGATCAATATTGTATGATGGGTTGACTTATGGTTAGTGAAAGATGATATTAATTAATAGGCTTTGGTAGAGAGAGTAGATAGGAAGAGTGGTGATTGTAAGAAACACGCGATTAAGCAATAGTTGACAAGTCTTAAAGTTCATATTTGATTTCAGTTATTTGTAGTATATTTATGTGATTTAACTTGAGTCAGCTGATGATGTTTACCGATAAATGTGATTGTACCTATCCTACTTTTGCTATACCTTTTTGGAGGTATAGCTTGGTTGTAGGATTAGTTGAGATTTCTTGTCTGATGCGGTTACATATCTTCAGTAACTTTTGGCTTCTCATTCCATGGTGAGAGTTGGTCTTATGTATATTCATTTTGTTTAGTATCTAGTCTATGTGTCTAGACTACGTTCTTGGGAAAAAATGATTTCTTTTGTTGCATTTAAGAAATTTTCAAATACATTTCATAGAATTTTGAAGAGATCAGTGATAATATTTTATGACTTCCACATGTTTTTCTAAATGGATGGTAGGAGTTCTCCTATCTAGGTAGAGTAAAGTAGGTGCCTAAACGATTAGATTAGTTGAGTCATGACAATTGGTATCAGAATCTAGATTATCGATCTCACAAGTACAAGAATAAATATTGAGTAGAGTCTCGCGGATTGATGTATAGACGTCTATATCAAATCCTCAAACAACTATGAGACATTCTAGGAATTATTCCCCTTCTTTCCTTGTTAGGAGTTAGATCTAGGTCGAGGTCAGGAGTTAGGTTTGGGGAAGGGGTCAGGGAGTTAGGTCTAGAAAGTCAAGTCTCGAGTTAAAATCTGGCCTTAGTTGGGGTTAGGAGTCAGGTCTCGGGTAGGGAGTTCGGTACCTAGAGGCTAGGGGTCGGATCCAAGTTTGGGTTGAGAGTCTAATCTTGGGTTTGGGTTAGGGTTAGATTTCCTGATTAGGGATGGAGGTTGAGAGTCAGGTCTAGGATTGGGTTGGGGACGAGAGTCTTGTTCCGGTTTTGATGGTGAGATTGAAAGAGAATTTTAGAAAATGTCTCTTTACTTTATGTAGAAAAGTTATTTCTTTAAATTGAAAAGAAATAAGTTCATTTGACAAATATCCTTAGAAATATTAAGCCAAACAAACATGAAAAAGTTGGACTAACACACCGTGTATATGGGTTACTATAAACACAAGGCCAATTGCCGATGGAAGAATACAAGAGCTAGTACTATATATGGATCTAATCCTAAAAATAAAATGACCAAATCTCAATGACATTCAATGCATTATTTCTCTAAGTTCTTGATTAAATATGACTTTCGATTTGATTAATGGGTTTAAATTACAGTTTAAAAACTTAACTTTATGTGGCCGCTTATTGAGTACCCCGTTAATAACATCCTGTCTGCTATTCATTTAACTACAACTTGGATTATAATTTATACAACAATGAAATATAACAAACTCAAAACTTGGATTAAATTGTTTGTTGTTTCCTTGAAATAAATTAAGAAGTCTTCCTTGGGTCTTAGGCTCAGTAACAATTTGTTTACATCCAATGTTACATCAAATCAAATAATTAATCATAACAAGTGAAAATTAAAGTACTACATATCACTTAATGATTAATTATATTTAAGTAATAAGTATATTTTATATTTATTGATTTAATTATAAACATCGACTAACATAAATAATTACCAAGCAAAGAATATGACCAAGAGTACATTCAAATTTTTTTGAAAAATATTTTCTTCAACAAAATAAGTTCCTTAAAATAAAAATAATAATTTTTTTAGTGAAAGTAGGAAAAATAAATTCCTGGAGTGGCACTCGACATTTCTTCCACATTCCAACATATTTCATCTTCACCTCAATCCATGTAGCCTCCATCTCCATATATCACCTGTGGCCTTTACCTTCCACCCCAACTCTCATTGTATTGTTAAAGTTATGTATAATTATTTTTATTTACATATCAAACATAAAAAACTAAGTAAGATACATATTTTGAATTCAAAGAAAATATTTTCTTCATGCAGAATACACACAAAAAAAAAATATTCACACTCAATATTTACATCAAATCAATATATGTATGCAATATATTTAAATGTAGAATTCATTTTACTTAAGATCAAAGTCATCGTTTTCACCCTAAACTATACACGAAAAGTTTAAGACACACTCAAACTATTAACATGATCTAACACCTATATTATATAAAAGTGAATTTAATTACTCCCCGCGACACCCATGTCCGGACGCATTTCTTACACTCAATATAAGTGCGTCCAACCTTTTAAAACTAAAAAATAAATATTAAAACATATTAAAGAAATAATAAATTACAATCCCCAACGATTATATTGAACAAAAACCTCCATTTAAGCCAATTTGGGGTTCCAAACTCAAGAACTCTAATTCCCAAATTGATCATCCAAAATCGAAATTCAAGATCCTTTGTTTGAAGAACTAGTAACTAAATCTTTTTAATCGTTTGATTTCTTACTATATTGCGAGAAAATATAGTTCTTTTATCTTAATTTTGTTCAAATTTTTATAATTGTTTCTTCCCTCAAGAGTTTGTTCAACCTCTCTTAAAACTTATTTTATATTATTTTTCTTAATCAAGGTACTTTAATGGCTAAGATAAGCTTGAGACTATATACGCAAGAAGAAGTTCCGTGCAAACATGAACATCTTTTTCCTTTGACGACTTCATGGACCTCAAGAAATTTTAGTAGACGATATTGGAGTTGTCCTTACTATGGGGTAAGTGAATTTTTATTCAAACATTGATCTTGAATAGTGTATACAAATCTAATTACTTTCATTTTAGAATGCTAGACCATACAATTTCTTGCTTTGGAGGGATGATTATATTGATTCAAGATCAAAATTTGTTATTCCTAAATTGTTGGAAAGAATCGGCGAGCTTGAGGAAAGAGTTGAATCTTCTGTAAAATGTGCAATTTATGAACAAAAAAAGTTGATGATAAGACTACTAGGACAACTAAATATGTGAAAAGTAAAATAGACATGAACAAAATAAAGTTGCAGCTGGATAATTTTTAAGATGATTTGAAGATAATGAAGACAAGTGAGAAGAAATGAAAGATCAAGTCGGCTATGTCCAAAAAAAGAGAGAAACAACTTTAGACTACTCTCATTTGAGTATGTATTTTTGGTGTTAGTGTTCTATTTCAATTCATGTACTTGAAAGGAGATTCAAGAAGGCTTTCATAAACTGGTAATGTCCTTTGTTTTTGCTATGTTGTAAGGGGTTGAAATTGTTAGCTTTGTAATATGACCTTGACAGTTTTGTGTAATGAAATTGTAAGATTGAACCTTGACATTTTTTGCTTATTTTTATGTGATTTTTTGTGGTACATAAATTGCACATTTTGTATACAACATCACAAAACTAAGGCACAATCAATCAATCCAACATTAATAAAGAATGTAGTCACAACTGCACAAGTACAACCACATAATCAACCAAACATTAACAAATGAAGTCACAGTTGCATAAGCATAAACAGAGATTTTAACACCAATAAACTTATAGATGCTTAATAATTAATAAAAAATGAGTGCATTTACATCTTGTTGCCAAATACATGTACAAAAAGATCATAACTGTCAAAAATATTGCAGTCATAAAATGCAGTCAAAGTTGTCACCAGTAAATTATTTTAAAAAGCAGACACAACTGTCAGAATCATAACCAATAAATTATTTTAAAAGCAGTCACAACTTTCAACATCAGTGAACTACCAAAAAAATAATATTAAATACAGTCAAAACTGTCAACATTTGTACAAAGAAAACTAACATGCTATATCAACAACTTATAAAGATTGAACATTAGAACTTTCTTGACTTAAGTGTACAGTATTGGGCCTTGTCTCCATTTATTTTTTCTCTCATTTCTTGTAGTTTCCTGGACGTCGTAGCTTTTTTTTTTCTCTTTATTTTAAATCAATTTTTGATGTATATCCAAGATTTTCAGTCACAATCGCTGACGACTTAGCACTTTTAAATCTCTCACTAGGCATTTCAGGCTGCTCAAATGAAGGAAGTGTTAAAATTTATAGAAATTATAATAAATAAAATTTAAGTTGTAAATGAAATAGTAAACTTACATTAAGAATTGTGCATCCACTTTGTGTGTGAAGTACTCCCATTTCAATCATTCTTAATATGCCAACACCATAATTAGTTTACAACACACTTATTAAAAATATATCTTTTTTGTAGAATTCTTTGGTCTACCCTTTCTCTTTCAGTTGCACCTTTTTCTTTGTCCAACAGTAGGTGATGCAGAAGATGATGAACTTGGACCTGCATTTGGGACAGCACCAGCTGATGAACTTGGGCCAAGATTTACATTAGTGCCAGCAACAAGTGAACCTCTTGGACATTTTCTTTTTTTGTGACCATTGTTATGGCAAGTGTTGCATGACATCTCATTCCCTCTCTTGAACAAATTTTTAGTTTTCTTTTTTATTTCACTTTTTTTTTCTATTCTTCCCAGGCTTACCTGACATCTTTCTAACAGGAGGTGGCATAACAAAGATATTCTGAGATTCTAGTCGCATCTTCATATTCAAAACTGATTGAATGAAGTAGTTGTATGTGTTCACGTAAGTTTCTCTATTGTATCAGTGAGAGATGTAGTTAACTGATTTTAATTTTTTGTGGTGAAAATCAGTCACTATATGAGGACATGCTCTATAATATTGTCTAGAAAAATTCACAATATGTCTATATCCTCTATCAAGCATCTCATACCCTGTATCAGAATTTTATTCTATACTGCACTTCATAGGCCTTGCTATTATTATTTAGTATTTTTGTAATCATTGAAGAAATATCATTAATTCAAGTTTCACAAAATTCCTCATTTGTCCCATTATTTTTATTATTTTTATTCTTATCTCTTCTAACATTCTAATTATTGTCTTGTGCCTCGCTCCTAATATTCAGACATTAAAATATTTTGTCATGTTGTTGTCAGCAATATCACACTTTGTGCCGAAGCTACAGTTAATCTTGCTCCATCTCCCTGGATTGAAATACATTAACTTATTCAGTATTTGTTTTCCACCCAACTTCATATAGCTAATGTTGTTCCTAAGCTCAGCGTCAAAGGTAGATCTTGCATACCTCCAAAAAGTTTTTTTTCTTCTTAATATCTCTATATATAGAATTTTTTTGATCAGTTTACAAGGACATGCCTTGTACACATTCTACGTTCAACATTTGATAAATATTCAGTTACAATAATTTCTAATCTCTATAAGAAAAATATAAACAATTAGAGCAATTACTAATCCCTATAAGAAAAATAAAAACAGAAATAGTTGTATAAAGTGCACCAAAATTAAATAAAACCTTACCTTGTGCATGTCTGTTATCACTGTTAAATCTGACCCATTTTTCAATTGAAGATCTTCTTTTACAATTCTGATAAACTAACTTATTTTCAATCTCAATCATTGTTCATGTCAGTGGCAATATTTGATTGTTACCATCTTTACACATAGCAATCAGTAACTGTCCTTTTGACATTCCTTTTAAAAAATATCCATTCAAACTAATGTACTTCCTACAACTAACTAGGGAGGAATTTTTCATTGCATCAAAATAAATGTAGAAGCCTTGAAATATTTTTCTACAATCTTTAAATATTTCATCATGAAGCGTCACTACACATGTACTAGCTGAATTTGATCTTATTAACTCATTTCTATAATTTAAAATTTTCTCAAATTTCATATTATAATCACCCATCAGTTCTACAATCACTTTATTTTTTACTCTCGTACACACTGTTTTTCCAACATGTAAATTCAGTTCCTTCTTAATAAGCAGCTGAAACTCAAAAATTTTAATGTCTGATTGATCCTTATCCTCTCATTGAAGTGGCTGGTTAAGAACTTGGTATTATAATTTTTTTTCTATTAGTAGGATCGCACTTACGAACTGAATTGTAGGTCTTCACAACAAAGTTTATGGATCTAAAATCAATGCTAGCATAAAGAAGTCATGGATAATCAGTTGTATACCTAACCCTTACCCTTGTAAGTTCGTTAACACATTTTTTAATTACAACATGTTCAGCAAGCATATTTAGTAACAACAGTTCTAAATTCATTAACACTTTCAAAAACAAGTCCTAATTCCCACATAATTTTCTGACAGTCTGAATTATATACAATTCTATTAACTTTTTTTCTTCTTCTAGCCTTATCATTATGTTCAACCTGTTCAACTTCATCTTCTGAATCAGTTACATCTTCTAAATCAGTTTCAAAGATAGGAGCTTCATTTGATGGGTAAAAGGTTCAACACAAGCTAATTTACCTCTCAAACTATTTCTATCGCCACCTACAGATTCATCATAGTCAGCATCTAACCCCCTTTTCCTAGTTTCTAACTTAATATGTTCAAAAATTATTGGTCTCTCTCCCCCGTTCTTTTTTTTTCTTCTTTTTTCTTCCCTAAGACCTCTTAAATCTTCATTCACATCACTTTCAATCTTTACACCTTCATCAATAGATTTTACATCTAAATCTACAATAGATTCATCTCTATCAGTCTCTCTTCTAACTTATGAAAATTCATCAGTAATAGAAGGGACCTGAGCAATAAGATAACTAGTAGGAGTAATAGTAGAATTAGTAGGTGTAACAATAAAAGGTGAAATAGGAGCAGAATGATCATAGTAGAAGAAAAGACATGAGAAATATGAGGACTAGTATCGGCAACAATAAGAGAAAATACATGTGCAGGAGGAGGAGGGACATGATAGGAGGAGAACTATGAGCAGTAGGTTGGATAAAAGGAGGGGCATCTCTCACTATTTTTAGATGTCCTGTCAATACTCTCAATGTCATTTTTCTGTCTTTATAAAAAAAAACACCACTTCCTCCCTTCAAATGTTCTTTTCCATCACTTGCATATTTCAATAAAGGTGGGGCCAACAAAGGGTCAGCAATCATGTGATACACAAAAGCTTTCAAAATATTTTCATTACACAATTTCTGTGAAATTTCAGTTATGTCCTTTTCTGATCTAATTACTTTTAAACAATAACATTTAGGCAGTCTAACATATAGTAAGCATTGTCCAGGATCATATCCTAAATACTCTACATAATTTTTAAATTCAAAATAAGACAGCCTATCTACATCAACATCTAAAAATTCAGTAATTTGTCCACCAACATATCTTTTTTCTTTTTTCCTTCACTTTACTCTTATTAACAACTCCACCATGATAAATTTTCAAAGTGATCAGTTCTAAATTCATTTTAAAAATCTGAAATTATTGACTACGAAAACACAATAAAGTAAGATTCTTGACATCGATCCAAACAACATTCCCACAATATACGAACAAAAAATCATAGCATTTATGTAATAATTACAAGACTCACAACTCATTTTATTATATATTGAACTATTTACACAAATTACAACACATTCATTTTGAAGATACAGTAAAGATGGCAAAAAACCTTAACTCAAAAATCCTAGTTCAAATCACAAGTAAAAATTCATAATGTGAAATAATTATAAGCCTAACAGGTCATGTTATTACATATTGAGGCATATAAATAAATTAAAACATATTAATTTTGAAGATAAATTAAAGACGGCAAAAATCCCTAACTCAAAAATTCTAGTTCAAATTACAAGTAAAAATTCATAATATGGTACAATTATAAGTGTCACATGTTATATTATTACATATTGAAGCATATAAATAAACTAAAATAAATTAATTTTTAAAATAAATTAAAGACGGTAAAAAATCCTAACCCAAAAATTCTAGATCAAATTTAGAAACGAAAACAGAGATGGGACTACCCTTTTAATTGAAATCAATAGCTCCTAGATTGTAACCTCTGACGTGTAACCTCTAGCTCGTAACCCCTGCCTTGAAATCAACCAAACTCAACTCGTAACAATCAATCGAATTTAACTCGTAACTTGAAACGAAAAGAGATAAATGATTTTTGATTGTCAACAGTGAAACACACAAAAAATTAGGTGTTTATCTCTTCTATCTGGTTGAAATTTACTAATAAACTTGAAAAGAAAAGAGAAAAAAGATTTTGAAGTTTCCTTTTTGTTCGTCGATTGGTGATCTTCAAATGAATTTTCCTTTATCGATTTATATTCTACCCGAATGGATCGAGTAGGGTGAAATAATTGGGTTGGATCGGATTAGGATGTGGTAATTTAGTTGGATCGAATTAGGTTTAATTTAAGGGTCCCCTAATTTAATAGAAAAAACAAATTAAACACGTGGCATCTCCACATGGTGAGTGGAGTACACTCCACTCATTAAACTTGGGCATGAATATCGGCGGGAGTAATTAAATTCACTTTTATATAATATAGGTGTGTCATAGTTCACGCTAATAATTGAAGTGTGTCTTAGACTTTTCGTGTATAGTTTGGAGTAGAAACGATGACTTTTTCCTTTACTTAATCATACTTAATTAATATATATTTTTATTAAATTACTTAATCATAATAAATTATTTCCTCCATCTCATTTTATGTGTCATTATTTTTTTTTTGTCCGTCCCAAAAAGAATGTCATATTTCCTTATTTGATAACTATTTAAAAACATAATTTCAATTTTATTCTTATTGGTCCCAATTATAAGATCCCACTTATTAAAAAATAATAATAGTATATTATTTTAATAAAGAAGAATTTGATAAAAAATATTAAATTTTTATTTATTTTTTAAATTTTTTATTTGATCAAATAGCGACACATAAAATAAGACGATGAGAGTCCAGTAATAATTTAGTGCAAACACCGGGAGTAAACACCCAAATTTCTTATCCTCAAAAGTCTGGCCGTCATAAAAAGTAAAAATGACATTGAAAGAAAGATCTTGAAAGGGAGATATAAAATCTAAAAATTACTTATATACACAAGTTAAAGTTACATAATTACATTAAATCCCAAATTGGTAAAGTATTTACACAAATCCCAAAATAATTACAAAAATCTCCTTATTTGATAATTTCTCTCTCCTTAAGATTATACATCCCAAAAAGGCCGCCTTTTCCTCGCTCTTTTTCTCTCCCATTACAAATCAGTTTATCCTCCATTATTCAATCCCTTTTTTCACGCCTAAAATCAAGCAATCATACTTAGAGTTTACCATTAGAAGTTTTCATACATTAATTGAACTTATTGATTTCATTCATTAATTTTTATTTTTATTTTTAAAACTTCACCAAATCAGAAAGTCATGGACTTGTTTGAGAAAATAAAGGCAAAAAAAATGGCGATGAAATATCAGAAGCTTCGAAATATCTCAATTGGGTCATCATCATCATCAGCAGAGCACAACGGGGTGGAACATGCCACGGAAAATGAATCCCCTGAACAGAGCACAACGGCGTTTATTCAAACGATTGAATCAATGAAATGACTTACTCAATCTTCTGTAAGAATCTAAATCCTAATTATTTGATTATTTAATATTTTTTTATATTATTCTATTTCTGAAAAGAAAAATTATTTTGCTTCATTTTATATTTTTTTAATACTCTTTCAAAGATTCTATTTTGTAATATCAAATTCTTCCAATATTCTTGGATCAAACTTTATGTTTCAAAGATTCTATTTTATATGTTTCAGTATTTTTTCTAATTTTATGTTTATTTTTTGTTGAAACAGGCTAGCTTTGTGGTTGCAAAGATAACTGCAATTTGTACACCGAGGCTGCTCAAAAGAATAAGTGATTTGCTACGATGGGAAAAAATTACTTGTCATCGCATCCAAACATGTAGATTTTATACATTATACATTACTTTATTTAACACACTTATGTATAATGTAAGTTTTGTATATATAAAAGAGGTTGTTTTTGTATTTAGTCGGATTATACAATTATAATCTATGAATTTTGTATAAGGTTACATTATATATTCTAACAAGTTTATAGATAAATAATGTATAATGTTAAGATTTTATATGTATGGTGTAACATTATACATTCTTGAAGTTTTTATTTGAAAGTATAAGATATAATATATTAGGCATTATACATTAGTTATTTTGGAAGACTAATGTATAATATAAGTCTAATGATATATATTTTCAATATGTTATACATTAGAAGTTCTTATTACATTAGTTGTGTTTTATGTTGTATTTTACAGTTAAAAAATCTTATTTTTGTATAATTTTTCATTATACCTTCTGTCAAACTTATAGGTCATACATGTTTAAAGTAAAAAATTTATATGTGTAATATGACATTATACATTACTGCAGTTTATTTTTAAAATGTATAAGTTGTCCTTATACTTATTCTAACGTATAATATAAGCCTGAAGATATATATTTTAATATGTTATACATTAAAAGTCCTTATAAGATGCATTTTATGCTTTATGTGGTATTATACTATTAGAAAGTCTTATTTTTGTATAAATTTTCATCATACCTTCTGTCAAGATATACATGTCATACATGTTTAAGGTAAAAATTTTAGATGTGTAGTATGACATTATACATTACTGCAGTTTATTTTTTAAATGTATAAGTTGCGCTCACATATGTGAAATTGTTGTGTATTTTATTTCAATTTTTTACGAACTTCGTCAATACTCAATTCCATCGCGATCGTAGCAATCAATTTCAAAAAGTTAATACTTTTTGAAATAATAATTGCATCACTTTTATAGAATTGATAAATGATTTTCAACTCTCAAATTCCGAAATGACGCAACAATATGGGGATGTTCATATTTTTTTTTCGAGAATTGAAGAAAGACGAAGACGACTTTTTTTTCAAAAACGTCATTAAAAATGAGAAAAACTAACAGTGATGTTTAAGAGTTTTTTTGAATTTAAATTTCAGTTATTTTATTTAATTATACAAAACATAATTATAGATAATTAATGACTTTATTTAAGGGAATGAAAGATTTTATCTGATTACTCTTTCCATGAATGTAGGAGATTATGTTTTACCATCTTACCTTAAATATAGGATTAACTGTTTTATCATATATTCGAGCTATGTATGATGAGCAGCCGAATGTATGAGTATATTTGCAAAATTCGGGAAAGATAAAAATAGAAGAGATTTTATGTAATTAGTTTCAATAGGTAGGGAATTTATGTTGTTTACACATATAAAATATTAAGCCTTAGAATTTGCTTTCCCTTTCCCTTTTTTGTCTTTCCATTTGCGTACCTTCTTTTTTCCAATGGAGTTGAATGCTTATACGTTTCTTTTTCTATGATATGATATACATCCAAAATGTCACTTTTATGTTAATTTCAAACATGTTTTAATTTAATTACTATGATAAATTAATGGAAAATCTAGATACTTTAAACACTCTCCATGTTCAGTTTGCATTGTGTTTTAATTTGTTTCTGTTATAAATGTATTTACATTATAGTGAATGTCTATCAAGATCTATCAAGAGCTACTTTGATATCTATTAGGATTTGAAGCATCCGTCTTTTACTCAGACTAGGAGTAAATTTCTGCTATAAATAGAGGAGTTTTGTTCATTGTATTGACAATCTGGTGATCTCTCATTCCTCAAGAGAAGAAATAAGAATCACTCTCTCTATTCCCTCTACTCTTCTTCTTGTTCTTTCTTGTTTTATAATACGTTATCAGCACGAAGTCTCTTACCAATTGAGATCTGTACGAAGTCTCTTACCAATTGAGATCTGTTTGGTAAGCTTAAATTTTTGGTACGATAAGAAGTTGATTTAGCCATAAGGCTTGTTTTATAATAAAGTTATATTTGTTTTTGAAATTCCGTGATGAAACACATCGTAAATCACGATGCAATGGTTTAGATTGTAACTGAAACACTTGTGAACACGAACAGGTTTTGTTTCTTTTCCTTATTTGTCGATACTCACTTGTTTTTTATTTTGCAAGTACAGTACGTGGCTACACAAGGTAAATTAATGGCTTGCTAATTATTACGTGCTAAATTGGTTGTGTTTGAAGAAAAATCCACATGAAATTTTTATGAGAATAATAATAATTATATGGCCGAAAGCTACTTTTTAATATAAAATAAAGGAGATGCAAATGACATAATCATGTCAATAGTGCCTCAAGATCTGGCCACTATATTGATATTATGAAAGTTTATTTTTATAATAATATTGAGATAATTGAGATTGTTTTGCTACTAATGAATTTTCTGTAAGTTTTCGAGTCTCTAACTAATTTAGATTATCAACACGAGATTCTTCCAAATAAGTTGAGATTATAAATCTAAAGGTAATTTCAAGGTTAGTAGTTTCTTATGTTATCTGTCTTTTGCTATTAATAATATAATTGTTGTTGGATTTGAGAAAAAATAATTAGTTTGGAACCATTTATATTTTGAATTTATTTCACAAGAACAATATTATCAAAAGAGATGATAATATGTTGGGTTCAAGTCCCATCGATTTATGCCTAAGACATATTTATATAGATAAGACGTTGAGTTTGAATCTCAATGCACCATATTGATATATTATGATGGCTAAGGCAAAATAATGGATATTTGATGAAAAGTCATGAAATTCGACCCATTGAATAAGCTCCATTCCATGAAGTGAATGTGGTAGCAATATATGATAAGTCTGAAATATGACAACTTACTTTATTCTTGAGGTGTATGTGGTAGCAGTGCATAATATGTCTGAAAGAAGACAAGTGATTGAATGCACGAATATACGCGTGGAGGGATAATATGATAATGATCATCAAAAGTGATGATATTTTCACACGCTTATATGATTATAAGATATGCTAGAGAAAAATTCTCTACATTATATGTATGCCTTGATTTGCTTCTGAAGTAGCAAAATCTTGAAAGAGGTTATAAGCTATCATAATTTGATAGACTTAAGGCACAATTATATTTCATTCCTGGGGAATGAAAAACTTATTAATGCAAACGTGCACTAGATTGTGATTGTATCGCAACTCACCTCAGAATGAGGTTGAATAATTTTGAAATCTACTTCTGAAGTAGTAAATCTAAAATTTATTCATGTAATAGTAAATCTAAAATTTACTAAAGAAAAAGTACATGTCATGGTAAACTTGGAGTTTACTAGAATAAAAGTTCATAAATTGATATGAACGATTGTGACATCTCGAAGATGTGCATGTATTGAAGAACTAGAAGTTTTTTCAAGAATTATTTATGTCGTTTGTTCTCATGACAAGTTGGTTGGACCAACTAATATTGGGATTGGATCCCTTCAAATCTGAAAATTATAAAAGGTGAATAAGGTCCCGTTCACCTATCATGTGATATGTTGAAAAGATGCATCAATAAGATGATCACGTGTACATTCATGGTCAACCTACGTTTGACATTTATAAAGTTACTTGTTCAATATAAATTGAGCATAATTTTCATATTGTGTAATCAAGATAATTTATCTTGATGATAATGGTTTAGCATTGAATGTCTTCGATAAATATCTAAACCATTGTTAATGAGAACAAAACTTAATGTATTGGTCTGAAATATGATATATTGCAAGAACATTTGTATGCATTAGACCAATAAATTATGATTATTTCTTTCCTCTCAATTGGTTCAAGGTCGGGAACCAATTATTCTATCTAATAATTTTGATGTGCGGTATACGATTAATGAATATACCATAATGCACAACGATGGATTTCTCAAAGAAGTAGAGGATGTATGTTAGTTTTCCTAACATAAGAGGGAGATTATAAGCGCTCTAAAGTATGTTAGGAATTATCACCATATCCTTATCCAAAAGATAATTCAAGTCAAATGCTGAAAGCATCTTATATTAAGCGCAAGTGCTCTTATTTTGTGTTCCTAAAGGACAAAGTCTATGCATACATGAAGCGTGGTAGACTGATCGGTTCCAAATGAAATAGTCCTTAAAAAATAAGGATCAAATAATCATAATAAGAAGGCAATGAGATCTTGAAGATCCTACGACATACCACTTCATGAAACCTTATGAGAGGTTCATGTACCTGAAAATAATGAAGTGATGAGATCTCAAAATATTATGTCGCATTGTGAACCGATACAAAATGATATATCATCAATATCTTTGACACAATATTAGCACAATATTGTGAAAGATTACGAGGATCTGAATTCTACGTTTATTTAAGCATGCTGACGTAGAAACATTTATCAAGCGACATGAAATGATGCATTTTGGTAAGCGTAAAACTTATTTGATTTGAAGTCTAGACACTTGAAGATGTCACTCATGAAATGTTGAATATTGTCACTTGACAAAACTTAAGTGAAAACTTTTAAGGATTCAAACTGCTTGAAGCATATAAAAGTTTCTGGGAAACTTATTTAGAATCCTTATATTGTATAAGCTTATTGCTTGAACATCATTGGAACTCTTGGAGAGTTTTCAAAGCAATAGATTATTTGTTGAAATTCAAAACATATCGAATTGGATTTGTTATGAAGTACCATATCTTAGTGCAATTGATGGACTCATGTACCTTGCAAATACTACAAGGCCTATAGCCTTTTCAATCAATTTGTTAGCAAGGCATATTTCTGCTCCTACCATGAGACATCAAAATGGGATAAAACACATGAGCTTGTTTTATTCTAAAGATTGCAGTCCCGATCTTATTGGTCATGCTGATGTTGGGTACTTATCTGAACCGCATAAAGCTCAGTCTCAAATAGGTTATATGTTCATATGTGGTGGTACTGCCATATCTTGGAGATATACAAAGCATTCTATCGTATCCACTTTATCGAATCATGCTGAAATAATAGTATTCATGAAGCAAGCCGAGAATATGTATGGTTGAGGTCTATGATACATCTCATTCGAGAAAAATGTGGTGTGAAATATGACAATCTACCCATAATTTTATACAGAGATAATTCAGCATACATAGCACATCTTAAGGGAGGATTCATAAATGAAGATAGAACGAAGCACATTTTGCCAAAGCTTTTCTACATACATGAGCTACAAAAGAATGATGATATTAACGGGCAACAGATTCGTTCAACTGACAATGTGACTGATTTATTCACCAAATCTTCTCCAATAGCAACTTTCAAGAAGATGTTGCACAAGATCGATATGTAAAGGTCAAGGATGTTCTCATTAGGGGGAGTTAATACGCGTTATACTCTGTTTCCCTTACGAGGTTTTGTCCCACTGGATTTTCCTTGTAAGGTTTTTAATGAGGCAGCCAAAATGTGTATTATTAGAGATGTGTACTCTTTTTCCTTCACTAGATTTTTTTTCCTACTGGATTTTTTCTAGTAAGGTTTTAAGAGGCACATTATCTACCAATTAGACATTCAAGGGAGAGTGTTATAAATGTATTTACATTATAGTGAATGTCTATCAAGATCTACTTTGATATCTATTAGGATTTGAAGCATCCGTCTTTTACTCAGACTAGGAGTAAATTTTCTCTATAAATAGAGGGGCTTTGTTCATTGTATTGACAATCTGATGATCTCTCATCCCTCAAGAGAAGAAATAAGAATCACTCTCTCTATTTTCTCTACTCTTCTTCTTGTTCTTTCTTGTTTTATAACAGTATTTTTCTTCTAATAATTTTCCCCAAATTTTTCATTTGATTTTCCCATTCAGTCTTAAGTTATTTAATTGGAGGCCCTGACAATACGTAAGACTCCTTAAAAGAGAAAAATAACTCTAGTTTTGGGGCTTCAAAACCAAAACCTTTAATAAATGATGAAATGACCCCGGATATATCTATAATATAATATAATATAATATAATATAATATAATATAATATAATATAATATAATATAATATAATATAATATAATATAATATAATATAATATAATATAATATAATATAATATAATATAATATAATATAATATAATATAATATAATATAATGTAATATAATGTAATATAATGTAATATAATATAATATAATATAATATAATATAATATAATATAATATAATATAATATAATATAATATAATATAATGTAATATAATGTAATATAATATAATGTAATATAATGTAATATAATATAATGTAATATATATATATATATATATATATCATCTATATCTATAATTATAATTATATTATATTATAATTATAATTATAATATATTAAAAGTGTGAAGACTCTTAGAAAAGTGATTTGAACTTTTTGCCCTTCCTTAAAGGATTCCATAATAGACAAAATCATCTTTTCACTATTTAGTTAAATTATTATTTAATTATTTTAATAATATTAACAATAATATTGAATCCTTAAATATATATGAAAAGAAAAAAATTAAGAGTCCTAAAATATATGGTAACAAACAAATATTAGGGTAAGAAGAATTAGAATAAAAAAACTACTAAACTCCTAAGATTTAGGAACCATACGTGTGTATGGCTTTAAATTTTTTATTTTTTTAAAATAAGACAATGAAACCTATTTTGTATTAAATAAAAAGCAAAGAAAAAGTCTAAAAAATCTATAAACAAGGTACAGTAAATGTCTATGTGTAGAAGTTTATTATTTTTGGAATTCTTATTCTTCTAAAGTTGATAGTTATTTATGGAAAAAAATATAAATTTATCATATTTAGATATTTTTTTTTAAATGGTTTTGAACTTTTATAAATTGAGAATTCTTCTACAACAATACAATAGCATCTTCAATGAACATATGAAAAATAAAAATAATACTTTTGGTCTTAGATCATTATTTATTTTTTGCTTTAAAATTATTTTTTACGTCAAGAAATATTTTTGTAATATTTAATTTACTTTAAGGTGCATTGGTTTTGTAGGTATCTTGAAGATGGGTGATGATGATAATATCTATAGATAGTTGATGATCTGAATTTTGAAAGATGATTAATTTCGCGTGACAATTTTTAATTTTGAATGATATAAATTATTGTAGCCATTCATTCTTATTATTTTCATTTAACGATCTTTTCTTTATCTTCTTTTATGATATGATATGTAGTTTATCAAACTTTACGATAAAGAAAAAATCAGTATGATGAAAAGAATAATTAAATCTACCCGTAGAAAAATATAATAATGGACAAAGAAACACAACAAGAGACAAAGAAGAGAACGAGCGTACGTTTCTCCAAAAGTATTCACAACACGGAAGAGTTGATAAGCGTTTCTCCAAAAGTATTCGTGAATGAAGTAAAAATTCAACGTATAGTTACAATCCTTGAGTCTATTTGAGTCTATTTGGAAGGACATACGAAGCACGAGGTTTGGCTGAATTAAACTCATCTTTTGAGATTAGTTTTTTTAAAATAATATTTTGAAAGGTGAAATTGAGAATATTCATTAGTATATGGGAATAATTTCTGTTTTGGTTAAATTTGTTTCATCTCATATATATTTAACATTAGTTGAATTAAGAAGTAGTGGTTGATAGATGTTGTCACCAAGGTAAATTAAAGAAGTTAGGCATTATGCTTGGTTCTGTTAAATATGTGTTAGGATTTCTCCAAAAGTATTCACAGTACGGAAGAGTTCATAAACTTTTCTCCAAAAGTATTAATGAATGAAGTAAAAATTCAAAGTACAATACAATTATTGGGTCTATTTGGCAATACATATAAAGCACGAGGTTGGCTAAATTAAATTACATCTACAATATATTAAATTCATTAACCACTTGAAACTTCTGGTGGTAAAATATATATGTGCTTACAATAAAATATATGTTTTGAACTTTTTGAACTTCATTAAAAACCTTCATATTAGTGTAACACCCCATATTTTTGTGCTAGATTTTTAATCGTTGTTCTTACGCGTATAAGCCCTAATACAAATGATTCCCGTGTGAATAAAAGTTTCATGATAATTATCCTAGTGTGTGAAGTGTCTAGTAGGTGAATAATATTCATAGAATTCACTTAGAATAAAGTTGAGCTAAGAACCTTCAATTCGTCCAAAGTTTGGTATTAGATTCTACAAGGGACTATTTTGAACGTGTATAACTTTTGATGTACGTAGAATTTTTTATCTCAAGACCCACCAAATTGTAGATAATCGAATTATCTTTTCAACAATATCAATTTTGCCTAAATCCGACACCCGAGCGAAAAGTTATGGCTTTGCAAAGGGGTGTGTGTCGCCTAACAATTGCAAACGTTCACTGGAAAGGGTTTCACATAGGGAGTGCGATGCAAACTGTAAAGTTTGCCATAGGGAGTGCGACGCAAATCTTAAAGTTTCTCATAGATTGTGCGATGCAAACCCCATAGCACAACGACCTAGACATTTCATTTTTGAGTTATTCCAAGGGAAACTAAGTCATTTGACACCTTTGAAACATCCCTAAGCATAAATACACGAGATTTATAGATCCTAAACACGTTTTAACCCTATTAACATCATAATCTCATCATCAGAGAACTCAAGAGGAGAAAAACCACTAGGGTTGCACAATCAAGCTTGAAGGTCGAATCTTTCAACAATTCTGTTGCCATTAAGGCATGTGGGGTTTATGAACAAAGATGCCCTTTCATCCTTGTGCCCAAAACATACTCTTTATTTAAGATTTCATATTTTCCAGTGTCTCAACGCAATTTCCCCTGCGTCATGGCAAAGTTCTAGGTCTCAAAGTAAGTGTCAACGCGATGGCCCCGCATCGCGCCATCCCTTAATATCCTAATTGTTAAAATCTAGTGACACGACGCGATAGCGCCGCGTCACGCTAAAGGTTCAGTTCGGGAAATTTTTACAATTTTAAAAGACGCATCCAAGGGTTAAAAGGGTCAATTTTCTACCCCTATTTAAAACCCAATAACACGTGATTCAGCCACTTTTCACCCAAAATACACTCTCTTCTCTCAAAAACCTCTCAAGAACAACCTAGGGATTTTCATAGAAGATTCAGAATCAAGAATTTCCTCCATCAATCTTTACCAAAATCATGAACTAATGTATGCGTAGTGTTCATTCTTGGACTCCTTTCGTCTATAATGCCCAAGAATCTCTTTTCTAAGTTTAAGTTTATGGATTTCTTTATGTACTTCATGTTGGGTTTGTTTTGTGTATGTTGAGAATGATCAATTGAATTCAAATCCATGTAGGGTGATCAATTTTATGTGGAATTGATTTGTATAGATGTATATTCATGTGAACCTATGAATAAACCCTAGGATGATGAAATTAGAGATGAATCATGATGATTAATTACTGTATAATATTGTCTACATGTGCTATGCCTACCATGTGTTTGATTAAATGCCTAGATGAAGGAACAATGCCCAACTAGTATGATATCATGAAATCCCCATGTATGTACAAGTTATGCCTATCACATATTTTGATGGAATGCTTCTATAAATGTATTATGGATTATGATGTTAGTTATATGTTCAAGTAAGTTATGCTTGGTCAGTTTCCTTCCATCGAGTCCTGGGGGTACTTGTACCCAAAATATTAGTTGTGTGCCTAGAGTCATGTCATGTTTCCGTGATACTCTCAGTCAAGATATGATCCTTAGACTTCACACAGTCTTATGACTTAGGAAATCTCCATGATCTCATAAACTCAGTCAGTTGTCAGATATCAGTAGTATTCCATCAGTCAACGGAATTCAGTAACTCAGTCCATTTTCAGTTCAGTAAATCATGTTCAATGTCTATTCAGATGGGAGTAGAAATTAGCAGCGAACCCACGGATGGGAACTCACCTGTTATATGAGGATGTGATTCTTAGAAGCAATCCTTATATTCCAGAACTATGTAGGGTTGCCACTCAAAATGAATGGCCAGCAGTCATTCCGGCCAACCCAGTGGCCAATTCAGCTGAAGCCAGGATTTGGGACTTCACCCGAATGAATCCACCATCCTTTCTTGGGTCTAAGACAGATGAAGACCCTCAGGAATTCCTAGATCAGGTGCAGAAGGTTACAGACATCATGGGGGTGACTACTGTTGAGAGTGCTGAGCTAGCTGCATATCAGTTGCAGGATATGGCTCATACTTGGTTCAAACAATGGAAGTCAGAAAGGTCAAATGATACAGGTCCTATGGAGTGGGAGGAGTTTGTCACTGCATTCTTAGATAGATTATTTCCCCAAGAGCTTAGAGAGGCTAAGGTGCTAGAATTCATCAACCTCAGGTAGGGAAGTATGACGGTGAAAGAGTATTCTCTTAAGTTTACTCAATTAGCCAGATATACCCTTCATGTGGTTGCAGATAGCAGAGCCAAGATTAGTAAGTTCACTTCAGGGGTAAATGATAGCATGGTAAATGAGTGCAGATCTGCCATGTTGAATAGTGACATGACTTTAGCCAGGCTTATGACTTATGCTCAGCAGATAGAGGAACAGAAGATTAAGAAGAGGGAGAAGCAGAATAAGAGAGCGAAGATAGGTAGTTTTAACTTCGCTCAGCCTAAGTCAGAAGGAGGAAACCGTTCTCAGTTTCGTCTTAAGTCATCAGCTCCAGCTCCTTCTATAGCCAGTGCTCCAGTTCCTAAGTTCAGATAGGGTAATAAAGAAAAAGCTCCAGGATCTAAGTCCCAGGGCAGTGTTAGCAATACCCACACCTATCATTTTTGCCAGACTTATAGCAAGCACCATCAGGGTATTTGTAGAGCTGGCAGTGGTATTTGTTTTGGATGTGGCAATCCAGGCCACAGAGTCAGAGACTGTCCTCAGTCAGGTCCTCAGGGTCAACAGAATCGCTCATCAGCTCAGTCTGGTCGCCCGAATCAGCAGGGTGCCACTACCAGGGCTACTAGTGAGAAATTCCCAAATCGTCTCTATGCTCTTCAGTCCCAACTGGATCAGGAAAATTCTCCTGATGTAGTTACTGGTACGTTACAGATCTTTCATGTGCATGTTTATGCTTTGCTATATCCAGGAAATTCTTTGTCTTTTGTTACTCCCTATATAGCAGTTGATTTCGGAGTCAGTCTCGAAATTCTAGCAGAGCCCTTTTCAGTCTCTACCCTAGTGGGTACAACCATCATAGCCCGGCGGGTATACAGGAATTGCCCGGTTATGATATTTTAGAAAGCCACTTCAGCAAACTTTATCGAATTAGAGATAACTAATTTTGATGTCATTCTCATCATAGATTGGCTTGATTCCTGCTATTCCACAATCGACTGCGGAAATAGAATAGTCCAGTTTCAGTTTCCAAATGAACTCGTCCTTGAGTGGAAGGGTAGTGTATCCGCTTTCAGGGGTCAGCTTGTTTCCTACCCTCGAGCAAGGAAAATGATATCTAAAGGATGTGTCTATCATCTTGTTCGAGTTAAGGACACTAGTTTCGAAACTCCCAACCTTGAATCAGTTTCAATTGTAGGTGAATATTCAGATGTCTTTCACAAATATCTTCCAAGAATTCCTCTCGAAAGGGAAATAGACTTCGGTATTGATCTACTTCTAGATACTCAGCCTATCTCTATTCCGCTATACAGAATGGCACCAACAGAACTGAAAGAACAATTGAAGTATCTCTTAGATAAGGGATTCATTAAGCCTAGCATTTCCCCGTGGGGCTCTCCAGTATTATTCGTGCGCAAGAAATACGGTTCTCTTAGGATGTGTGTATTGACTACCGTTAACTAAATAAGGTGACAGTCAAGAATAAGTATCCTCTTCCCAGAATCGATGACTTGTTTGACCAACTTCAGGGTGCCGATTATTTCTCTAAGATAGACCTCAGATTCGGCTATCATCAGCTCAGAGTCAGAGAATGTGACATCCCGAAAACAACTTTCCATACCCGATATGGTCACTTTAAATTCCTAGTCATGTCATTTGGTCTTACCAATACCCCAACCACTTTCATGAACTTGATAAACCATGTGTTCAAGCAGTACTTGGACATGTTCATCATAGTCTTCATGTTCATCATAGTCTTCAGAATTGTCCATTTTCCAGTGTCTCAGCGCGATTTCCCCCGTGTCGCGCCAAAGTTCCGAGTCACAAAGGAAGTGGCAACGCGATGGCCCTGCGTCGCTCCATCATTCAATTTTCCAATTTTCAAAATCCAGTGACATGGTACGATAGCACCGCATCGCGCTAAAGGTCCAGTTCGTGAAATATTTCCAATTTTAAAAGACGCATCCAAGGGTTAAAAGGGTCAATTTTCTACCCCTATTTAAAACCCAATAACACGTGATTCAACCACTTTTCACCCAAAATAAACTCTCTTCTCTCAAAACCCTCTCAAGAACAACCTAGGACTTTTTATAGAAGATTCAGAATCAAGAATTTCCTCCGTCAATCTTCACAAAATCACGAATCAAGGTATGCGTAGTGTTCATTCTTGGACTCCTTTCATTCATGAAGCCCAAAAATCTCTTTTCTAAGTTTAAGTTTATGGATTTCTTTATGAATTTCATGTTGGGTTTGTTTTGTGTATGTTGAGAATGATCAATTGAATTTAAATCCATGTTGGGTGATCCATTTTATGTGGAATTGATTTGTATAGATGTATATTCATGTGAACCTATGAATAAACCCTAGGATGATGAAATTAGAGATGAATCAAGATGGTTAATTGTTGAATAATATTGTATACATGTGCTATGCCTACCATGTGTTTGATTAAATACCTAGATGAAAGAACAATGCCCAACTAGTATGATATCATGAAATCCCCATGTATGTACAAGTTATGCCTATCACATATTTTGATGGAATGCTTCTATAAATGTATTATGGATTATGATGTTAGTTGTATGTTTAAGTAAGTTATGCTCGGTCAGTTTTCTCCCATCGAGTCCTGGGGGTACTTGTACCCGAAATATTAGTTCTATGCCTAGAGCCATGTCATGTTTCCATGATACTCCCAGTCAAGCAATGAACGTTAGACTTCAAACAGTCTTATGACTCAGGAAATCCCCATGACCTCATGAACTCAGTCAGTTGTCAGATATCAGTAGTATTTTGCCAGTCAACGGAATTCAGTAACTCAGTCCATTTTCAGTTCAGTAAATCATGTTCAATGTCTATTCAGATGGGAGAAGAAATTAGCAGTGAACCCAAGGATGGGAACTCACCTGTTATATAAGGGTGTGATTCTTAGAAGCAATCCATGCATTCCAGAACTATGTAACCAACATACGTTGAGAGGCTACAGGACATTTAAGAAAAGTTTCATTTCTTTCATACTCTAGATCGTGCTGTAAAGTTGTTCTCTCAAAAACTTCTGTCTATTTGTGTGTTACACCATAATTATCCATCTATGACTTTCCGAGATAATATGAGTACTAGATTCTAATTCCTCCCAAGATGATGCTCTCAGATTTACTATCAGTAACTTCAGAAGTCATACAAGGGGCTTGAGAGGAGCCCGTTAGTGTATATACATTTCTCAAGTTGAAAGTTATTTCCCCATCCCCATAAGTCCTTCAGTTAAGACAAAGTAAGATATGTTTTCAGATTCCTCATTAACCCTTCAGTACAGATTGTGCTCATAAGAGAAAATAGTATGAACCTAGATTGTTAAATAGAGTTTGCGTTCAAGAGATATTGAAAACCTAGAGTGTTATGATTTATAAGTAGTAGAATCTTCTTATAGTTAGAAGTGTGGTGGTCGAAGTGTAGTGACAAGAAAGGTGGTGAGGGCGATTAATTGAATGTATATAGATGAACTTTTGCATAGATTGAGTTAGTAGTGAAGTGATATGTCCTTTTGTGTTAGTTTAGTAGAAGGTAGAGAAAGAGTTATTAGTTAAGGTGAATTATTGATTACTTGAAGTATGAAAGGATTTATTGATGATATTTGTTGTGTTAGAAAAGTATAGGATATTAATGAAAGTATTTGGTGGTTGAGTATTGTTAATTTAGGCCTTCCCTGAGGTTGCAAAAAGGAGTTTAGTTGAAACTTATAGAGCTATGAAACTAATTTAGGTGTATAAATGGGTAAATAGTCATAATGTGTAGAAGGAGGATGTGCTAGCGTATTTTTAAATAAGGTATATTATATGATTATGACTGATTATTGTTGTCATGAAAGTCTAGTGGACTAGTGTTTCTTGATATGTTATTTCATAAATTCCAAGTGAGAATAGTATGTGAGGTTGGGTTGTCAATCATGTCTAGCACTAGACACTAAGTTTGAACAGTGGATGATCATAAAGGTGGAAGTAATGATTGCTTGGTTAGTGATGCTAGTTATATGGAGGTGAACCAATAGGCTTGAAACAGTGAAGGCAAGAATTTAAGTTTATTGATATGAGATTTAGCATGATGTTGTAAGTATGATGTAGAGGAGTGCCCAAGGTGATATAGGGATGCATTATTTTTTAAGTTTATTAAGTGTTGTGCGTGGTTAGTAGTACTGTTGAGTTATTAAATAGAAGAAGGCTAGTTATACAGCACATGGTGTTCTTAACAGCTAAGTTGAGGAGTTTTGGATAGATGGTGTTGAATATTTTAAGTATGAATTTGATTATTATGGTTTGGGGAGAATGTAAGTATAGAAGTGTGATTTTGGTAGGCTACGATTATGTGTTTAGTGAGGCAGGTATGTTTGTAGAGTTAATAGAGCGTAAGTCTGTGATGATGACTATTGAAGCTAAAAAGTTAAGAATGGTATATGAAAGGGTCATCCAAGAATGAAGTCAGTAAGTTCGAAATATAGTTTATTTATATGAGTTTAGCATTTATGTGTGGACCGTTAGAGCAAAGAAATTTGGCTCAGTCTCTAGGATATGGAGTAGACCCGTAAATTTAGAATATCAGCTTTGACCTAAGAGGGAGATGGTAAAGTGCAAAACCAAATCAATTTTTGAGAATTAGATTGTGATACATGTCAATAAGAGTTGTGATGAGATAGTGATCCCTTCTACTCTAGAGTATTCCCTAGATTTCAGTTATTATCACACTAAGTCCATGTCTTGAGTGATAGATCCATGCCAAAATGCTAATGCTTATACACCTCATGTGTACTCAAGTCCATTCTCAACTTCAAGTAAGTAATATCTTCACTCTGTGATTCGAGTCATTCCTCAGAAATTTATGAACGCCAGTATCATATTGAATAGATTATGATAAGTATGAACTCATGTTTCAGAGTATGATCAGTTCTCAGAAACTCATGATCCTAGTGATATTCAGTTTATGTCATATATTCCCCAGTTTAGATCTCCTTGGTGAATCTATGATATTGATACTCTATTCCTCAGGCCTCAATAAAGTGTTCAGTTATGCTTAGTGTCCCTTCATGTTTCAGGTCCTCATGTTCTAACTTTTCAGTGACTTTTCCATATGTCAAGATAGTGATGAAGAACAGTTGTTTAGATGGGAGAGAGAAAATATTTCTTTTTGACAAAAGATCGTTGTATGCTCGTTTTAGCTAAGGCTATAAGTGTAAAGTAAGATTGAGGCCAAGTATTTGATACATGTCATGGTTAGTTGAGAATTTTGGGTATGTCTTTTTAAGCATAGTGCATGAAAGTTGTTATTCATGAAGACATTAGATAACAGGAGAAAAGTTCTTAAGTGGATTGGGTGCCAAGAAGCTCTTATGTGGTTACAGTGATAGGCTTTAATGTCAAAAGGGGATATAAGTGGATGGATACAATGTGCACTAGTGAATCCATAGTAAGAGTTTCGAGTTAGTCATTGAAGTGGTAAGGCATGTTATGCTTAGGGTGTGATCTCTAAAAAGATATAGAAGATTTAATCATGTGGTTTGGACTAGTATTAGGGTGTGGCGTATTGTACCTTGTGATTTTGAGTTAGGATTAATTATGGTGAAAGGATTTAGTTCGATTAGACTTTAGTAGATGGTTTTATCAATGCCCATGTGAGAATTTTAAGTTGTATCAAATAAGTATTATATGTAAGGGAAATAGTATAGTTGAGGGAGTATTTGAGAAGTGTTGCTAAGCTTGAAAGTAAGAAGTTTCATTACCTGAGGACTAGTAATTTTATCCTAGCTTATGATTTATATGTTTATGCTCCATGCGATAGAGTTGTATCAACACTGTGACTCCTTATTCAGATATTTTGTTCAGATAATGCCAAAAATTCTTTGCTCCTAATGTTATTAGAATTTCTTAGAAGAGTGTTGAAGAAATACTCCATCTGAGTATGAGCAGTCAGTATGATCCAGTCCATATAGCCTGCAATCCAGTTTAGCAATCGAGTAGATAAGCTCCTATAGATTTCCAACTTTTCATCTAGTCTTACTACCTAAAGTTTCATGAGTAAGGCCATTTCATAAGGTAAAATGTTCGCATTCATGCAAATTACGAATTTAGCTCAGTCCATGCACCAGGCATCAGTTTTAAATTTAGATATTTAGTCATGATTAAGTTCATAAGTGTTCAGTGAATGATATTAGTTTATCAAGTATTCCAGCTCAGACAACGTAATACCCATTGTATGATCTTAGTCTCGTTATCTCATAATTCGTGCTTGCATAAGTTATCACTTCCCAGTTCTATATTTATGGTTGTATCATGAACACTTTAAGTGAATTCTAAATTCTCAGCATGAATCAGCTCCTTATAGTAAGTAAAGGCAAGTCAGTTCAGAAATCAGTTCCATGATAGAGGTTTTAAGGTTTCAACTCAGTTATATTCTTTCTTAGAAGACATATCATATCCATGTTATTCCATACCTCTAAGGCTTGAACAAGTTCCTACCCATCATTCGAGGGCGAATGATTCCAAGGGGGAGATAATGTAACACCCTATATTTTTGTGCTAGAATTCTAATCATTGTTCTTACGTGTATAAGCCTTAATACAAATAATTCTCATGTGAATAAAAGTTTCATGACAATTATCCTAGTATGTGAAGTGTCTAGTAGGTGAATAATGTTCATAGAAATCACTTAGAACAAAGTTGAGCAAAGAACCTTCGATTCATCCAAAGTTTGGTATTCGATTCTACAAGAATCTACTTTGAATGTGTATAACTTTTGGTGTACGTAGAATTTTTTATCTCAAGACCCTCCAAATAGTAGATAATCGAATTAGCTTTCCAATGATATCAATTTCGCCTAAATCCGACACCCGAGCAAAAAGTTATGGCTTTGCAAAGGGGTGTGCGTCGCCTAACAATCGCAAACGTTCACTGTAAAGGGTTTTTCATAGGGAGTGTGACGCAAACTGTAAAGTTTTCCATAGGGAGTGCGACGCAGACCTTAAAGTTTGACATAGCTTGTGTGACGCAAACCCCATGGCACAACGACCGTGACATTTTGTTTTTGAGTTATTCCAAGGGAAACTAAGTTATTTAACACCTCTTAAACGTCCCTAAACATAACTACACGATATTTATATAACCTAAACACATTTTAATCCTATTAACATCATAATCTCATCGTTTAAGAACTCAAAAGGAGAAAAACAACTAAGGTTGCACAATCAAGCTTAAAGGTCCAATCTTTCAACAATTCTGTTGCCATTAAGGTATGCGGGGTTTATGAACAAGGATACCCTTTCATCCTTATGCCCAAAACATGATCTTTATTTAAGATTTCATATTTTGCAAGTTAGGGTTCATACCCAATTCTTATTATTTTTAGTTTATGGAATTATCATGTTATTTAAGGCTTCAATTGCAAGAGATTTACATATATCCATGTTTAAAATCATGAGATTCACATTATGATTTACATTCCACTACCTTAATTGAGATTGTTGACAACTTTTAAGATGATTATTGAGCATGAAGTTTAAATATATTTATTGATGTATTAAAGCTTGCTATTTTGAGCCTCAAGTACAGGTGATGAGTTTATAAGAAGATTATGATCTCAAGTTCTATTGATAAGTTTTGAAAAGTGTTTTAAAAGCAAAGATGGATCTTTTGATCCCAAGCTAAGATTATGAAATCCACATTATTCAGACTGTTTATGATTTAAAGTAAAGAGAAGCATAATTGGTTTTCATTACAAATACTTATACTATTTTAAAGTGAATTTCCTATAGAATGAGCATATAAGTAAGGGAGTAGTATTTAGCACCGAACGTAAAGTATGGGTTTAGCGTATCCTATTTTCCCAGAACAATGAGCCAACGTAGGTACAGATTCAAATTATTCCCATTTATAGGGATGCAGATATAGATTATGATCACATAGCTTAGGTTATACTCCTTGGCAAGAGTATGACACCTTTCCCCAACATAAGGTTTTCCCCTTAGGAGAATAAGACGTTGACGTTGGACTCCATGATAGCTCACATGGTTTATGTAGGTTAGAAGAACATCCCTAATAGAAAAAGAATAACAGAACAATTTTTAAAAACTAAGTGTAAAGGCTCACAAATTTACTTAGATATTGTCTTACATAAGAC
Organism: Capsicum pubescens; assembly: GCA_030864215.1. NCBI lineage: Eukaryota > Viridiplantae > Streptophyta > Magnoliopsida > Solanales > Solanaceae > Capsicum > Capsicum pubescens. The sequence continues at coordinate 262,531,009 of CM061542.1, forward strand.
TTCAGTTATCAGAATTCAGCTTTTAGTTTTCATATGATAATGGTGAGTCATTTTTACACTTAGCCAACATGATTTGAAAATAGAATAAGACTACAGCGTTTTAGAACTAAGTGTGGTGGCTCACAGAATTACCTTTACGCTTTACTTCTCATGATTTATGATTTTACAGTTTTGATTTCTCAAGCCAAGGTGAGTCACTTACACTTAGCAAGCAGTTTTTGACAGTTGTATGAATAGTGCATTATTTTTTTACTTATGCATTCACCCCCACATGCTCAGTACATTCCAAAATTACTGATCCACATATATATCTATGTGCTACATTGTTTAATAATGTAGGTACCAGTTGTAGCATGCACATCATAATCAGACAGTTGCAGATTTCGGCCCGCAGATGATGAGTCCTCCTACTTCGGGGACTTCAGTTAGATGTTATTCATGTACTTTATTTTCTTACTCATATGTATTGATTAGTGGTAGTTGGAGTCGCTCCCAACTATCTATAGTCAGTATAGTAGAGGTTTCATAGACAGTCAGTATAGTTGATTTATTCAGTTTCAGTTTTGTTTTGTATAAGCAGAGTTGTATTCATCTTAACGTAGCTTTGTATTGATCAAGTTCAGAAAGATTTATTTTTCGCATTTTTCTTCAGATTTATGTATTTTATTCACTGGCTCATGAATTATGCCAGTATAAGGGTTAGCTTGGGATCACTTGTGGTCCTAAGCACCGTGTAACGACTATGGGGTGGTCTCGGGTCATTACAATTAGATAAAATCGTCTAATTTTAAATATTTAAAAGTTACACGTGCGAGGCGCATGCGGCTAAACTAGTAATTTATTAAAAGTGTGAATGACCTTAGATATGTCCTTTAAACTTTTTGCACTTCATTAAAAGTCTTTGTTTTATACAAAATCGTCTTTTTGACTATTTTTTCTAATATTTATTAAGAGGTAAAATTAATTAAATATATTTATTGTAAAATCTTTCCTTATTAAAAGTCATCAGAATTAATAAAACTAAATACCAATTTAACAATACAAAGAGTCATAATATCTATATCCCTAAACCTAATCCAAGAAAAAGACTAAAGAACGTTAATAGTAATAAAAAATTTACAAACTTAAAAATTTCTTTGGTAATAAAAGAAATATAATACGAAATTGAAAAAAAAAAAAGATTAAAATTGAATTTTATTGTCAACATACATTTGATCAATAAAAAAAAGATAATTTTTTTTTCAAAAATTAGTGTTGGTAGGTTTTGTTTTTCCTTGTGTAAATGAAGAAACAATCCTAAAATATCTATATTTATATTTATACTGTATTAAAAGTGAAAAGGGTCTTAGAAATATTGTTTAAACTTTTTATGAATTTTTTTTCCTATGATTCCAAACTACCATTGGCTATTGTATGTGAAATATTTGATTATGGGGATATTAAGAGGAAGATGTTCAGAAAAGGAAAAACAAGCGTAGAATTTATTTTATCACCTCATCTATAAAGGGAATGTGTTTCATAGTTGTGTTTTAGACTTTTAGTGTACCTAAAATGAACGATTTGATTGAGGTGCTAAAAAAATATATTTCTTATGACAATCTTGTGTGTCGACATTAAGTGTGGATAAAATTTTATAATAGCAATAACCGTTTACAATTATTTGCTTTCGTATGATCCTTTTTTTCATTATTGTGTAGAAGTTAAATAATATTGATAAGCTATCTGGATGAATATATTTAGGTATGAGATGGTTATTTTATACTTTTTAAATATAAATTTTAAATGATACTGGATAAATTTAAATTTGTAAGTTTCAATGTATGAATTGACTTTATTTTAGCATTAACCTTGAGTTAGGGTTTATTTAACTAACTCAATATATAGGTTATAAACGAAATATTTTTACTACTAGGATCAGAATTCAGAACATAACTCAACTACTTAACCAATGGTCCAATGTTCATAAGATATACGTACGGAGTAATATTTCCAACTGCTTATGGATAGAGACAAAAGAAAACAATAATTTTTAATATGTTATCCCAGAATATTTTTTTTTAAATAAAAGATCATATACATTAATACATGTACATAGCAAAATTTATCGCTTAAGGCACGAACAATATCCAACTATATTAAATGTAGAACTAGGTGACCATATATAAGTCTTTATTATTTTAATATAATCTTTATAATAAAAAATATTCTTAAGTCTTTACTATTTTACTGTTATAAATGTATTTACATTATAGTGAATGTCTATCAAGATCTAATAAATATCTATCAGGATTTGAAATATCTATATTTTAGTCAGAAACTAGAAATATTTTCCCCTATAAATAGAAGGGTTTTCTTCATTGTAAATCATGACTTTAAGAGAAATAACAATTACTCTCTCTTTCTCTCTTTACTGTTCTTCTTTATTCTTTATTATTTCATAACACGTTATCAGCACAAGACTCTGCCAAAACAAGGTGAGATTATAAGTTTATTCTTTAATGTAATTTCAAGGTTAGTGATTTCTTATGTTATTTGTCTTTTGCTACTAATAATATAATTATTGTTGGATTTGAGAAAAAATAATTGGTTTGTAACCATTTATGTTTTAAATTTATTCCTTAAGAACAATATTATCAAAAGGATGATAATATATGGGTTTAAGTTCCATTGATTTATGCTTAAGATGTTGAGTTTGAATCTCAATGCACCATATTGATGATATTATGATGGCTAAGGTAAAATAATATATTTTTTAATGAAAAGTCATTAAATATGCCCCATTGAATATGTTTAATTCCATGAAGTGAATGTGGTAGCAATACATAATAAGCCTGAAATATGACAACTTACTTCATTCTTGAAGTGTATGTGATAGCAGTGCATAATATGTTTGAAAAAAGACAAGTGATTGAATGCACGAATATATGTGTGGAGGGACAATATGATAATGATCATAAAAAATGAAGATATTTTCACACGCATATTATGATCATAAGATATGTTAGAGAAAAATTCTCTAGATCATATGTATGCCTCGATTTGCTTCTGAAGTAGCAATATTTTGAAAAAGGTTATAAGTTATCATAATTTGATAGGCTTAAGGCACGATTATATTTCATTCCTGAAATGAAAATTTTGATTATTATAAGCACAAATCCATTCCCGAGGTGAATGTGATAATAGTTAGTAATGCTTATTAATATAAATGTGCATTTGATTGTGATTGTATCACACATAACTCACCTCCCGAAGAGGTAGAATAACTGACAAGCGTTATTTTGAAATCTACTTCTGAAGTAGTAAATCTGAATTTTATTTATGTAATAGTAAATAATTTACTAAAGTAAAAGGTACATGTCATGGTAAACTTTGATCAGTTTGCTAAAATAAAAGTACATAAATTACCATGAACGATTGCGATATATGTGCATACTGAGTTGAGCATATATTGAAGAATTAGAAAATTCTTCCTTACTTTTAATGTTGCTTGTTCTCATGATAAGTTGGTTGGACCAACTAATTTGGGGATTGGATCCTTTAAAATCTGAAAAGAATAAAAGGTAAATAAGGGTCCATTCACCTATCATGTGATATGTTGAAAAGATGCATCAATAAGATGATCACATGTACATTTATTGTCAACCTACAGGTTGACATTCATAAAGTTGCTTGCTCAATAAAATTGAGTTAAGAACATAATTTTCAGATTATGTAATCAAGACAATTCATCTTGATGATGATGGTTTGACATTGAATGCCTTCGATAAATAGCTAAGCCTATGCTAATGAGAACAAAGCTTCATATGTTGATCTGAAATATGATATGTTGCATATAATAACACTTGTATGCAGTAGATCAATAAATTATGATTATTCCTTCCCTCTCAATTGGTTCAAGGTCAGGAACCAACTATTCTATCTATAAGTTTTAATGTGCGGTATACGATTAATGAATATACCATGATGCACAAAGATGGAATCCTCAAAGAAGATAAAGGATGTATGTTAGTTTTTCTAACATAAGGGGGAGATTATAAGCAGCTATGAAATATGTTAGGAATTATCACCAGATCTTCATTCAAAAGATAATTCAAGTCAAATGTCGGAAGCATTTGTTGACTCAAATTTAATTTCATATTTAAGCTGCAAGTGCTCCTATTTTGTGTCCCTAAAGGACAAAGTCTATGCATGTGTGAAGCATGGTATACCAATCGACTCCAAATGAAATAATCCTTATAAAGAATAAGGAGCAAATACTCATAATATGTGCTCTTGAAGAGCCTACAACATGACACTTCATGAAACCTTATGAGAGATTCAGGTACCTGAAAATAATGAAGTGATGAGATCTCAAAATGTTATGTCGCATTGTGAACCGATATAAAATGATATATCATTAACGATATATTTGATACAATATTGATGCAGTATTGTAAAATATTACGAGGATCTGAATTTTACGTTTATTTAAGCATGCTGACGTAGAAATATTTATCAAGTGACATGAAATGATGCATCTTGGTAAGCATAAAACTTATTTGATTTGCAATCCAAACACTTGACGATGTCACACGTGAAATGTTGAATATTGTCACTTGACAAAAGTTATATGAAACTCTGTAAGAATTCAAAATGTTTGTAGCATATAAAAGTTTCTGGGAAACTTATTTGTAATCATTATATTGCATAAGTTTATAACTTGAAAATCATTGGAACTCTTGGAGAGTTTTCAAAATCAATAAACTATTTACTGAAATGAGAAACATACCGAATCAAATTGGTCCTGAAGTACCATATCTTAGTGCAATTGATATACTAATATATCTTGCAAATACTACAAGGCTTGATATAGCCTTTTCAGTCAATTTGTTAAGTAAGGTATATTTCTTCTCCTAAAGAAGACATCAAAATGGAATAAAATACATGAGTTTTTTTTATTCTAAAGATTGCAGTCTTGATTTTATTGGCTATGTTGATGCTAGGTATTTATTTAACCCGAATAAATCTCGATTTCAAACATGCAATGTGTTCACGTGTGGGGATACTGTCATATCTTGGAGATATACAAAGCAGTCTATTGTAGTCACCTCATTGAACCATGCTGAGATAATAGATATTCATGAAGCAAGCCGAGAATATGTATGATTGAGGTCCATGATACATCTCATTCGAGAAAAATGTGGTTTGAAATATGACAAAGTACCCACAATCTTATATGAAGATAATAAAGCATGCTTAGCACAACATAAGGGAGGATCCATAAAAGGAGATAAAACGAAGCACACTTCATCAAAGTTTTTCTATACACATGAGCTATAAAAAGAATGGTGATAGTAACGTGCAACAAATTCGTTCAAGTGATAATGTGGTTAATTTATTCACCAAGTCTCTTTCAACTACAACTTTCAAGAAGATGGTGCACAAGATCGGGATGCAAAAATTCATTGATGTTCTCATCAGGGGGGGCAAATACGCGTTGTGCTCTTTTTTCCTTTTATGGTTTTGTTCCACTGAGTTTTCCTTGTAAGGTTTTTAATGAGGCAGCCGAAATGCATATTATTAGAGATGTGTATTCTTTTTTCTTCACTGAATTTTTTTTTCATCGGATTTTTTCTCGTAAGATTTTAACGAGACACATTATCTATCAATTAGATATTCAAGGGAGAGTAGTGTTATAAATGTTTTTACATTATAGTGAATGTCTATCAAGATCTAGTTGATATCTATCAGGATTTGAAGTATTTGTCTTTTAGTCAGAAACTAGGAATATTTTTCCCTTATAAATAGAAGGGCTTCCTTACGTTAAGAGAAATAACAATTACTCTCTCTTTCTCTCTTTACTGCTCTTCTTTATTCTTTATTATTTCATAACATTTACCATAATCTTTATAATAAAGGGATATTCGTGCAACGCACAAGCGTACAAACTAGTATTAAAAAGATCCATCAATTATCAATAAATATTAAACTAAAACCTCTGTGATTATAATAATTTTATTTTCAAATCATGAAAGAATACATACACTTTAATCCTGGATCTCATTGTGTTTGTAAGCCAATTGCTTAAAAGTAGAATCATTCAAAGATGGCAAAGAATTTTACAGATACATATTTATTTCTCTGTTAGATCCATATGTTTATAATTAATGTATATTAGCCATCATTATTAATGTTAAACAGATACAAAGGTGTGTGTGTGTCCTTTTTGTGCACATATATATGGTACAATATTTCAAGTTGCACTAGATTCATCCTCTATATATAAGCCACTTGCACCTATACATCATAGCTTACAACAATCATAATAATGCAAGACATAGACATTGGGTAATTGTATTTTAAAAAAAAAAAAAAAAAAAAAAGACATAGGATAATGGGAAATGCTATGCAATAATACATGTAAATCCCAGACAGGTCCTTACAAACTCTACTGTAGACACCAAGGCGGCGATCGCCTTAGGCCCCCGAATTTGAGGGCCTCATTTTTTTTCTGGTAATAATAGATGATAGATTTTTTTAAAAGATTTAAATATTATTTATAGAAAAAATAAATTTTTTATATTAATAAGAATAATTCGAATAAGTTTGATTTATCTAGAATACTATGTCACAAAAAAAGATTGAACGCAATAGACTTTATAAAAAAAAAGTTAATTTTTACATAAAAATTTAAGGCCTCCGTTTGATTTTGATCTTAGGCCTCCAATGCGCTTGAGCCGCCCCTGTAGACACCCCTTTTTGTTCCGTTGGGATATTCCATTTCTATCATTTCATGGTGTTTCATTCCGACACTTCATCTCCACGTGAAAATCTCTCGTGATAAAAGTGCGAAATGAAAAAAAAATGATTGGTTGCAAATTCCACAAGTTAAAATGTATAAATATTCAAATAAAGTGATCATTTTGTCCCCTATTATGCTCGTTTTTCTTCTATCTAACTTCTTAATTTTTAGATTTAACAAATTTACTTTGAAAAGATGCGAAAAAAAAAAAAATTGAACTCGATTAGGAATTTCTTTGATCATTTGGTCCCCTATTTGTGCTCATATAAGCGAAAGTCGGAGCACATAAATATCTTAAGGATTTAAGTTATTACGACAGACCAAATTCATGTTGCGTATTATCCGTTTTGACCCAATAGATCTCACAAATTAACACACTGGTATGCCATTGTCGAGCTCAAATGCATGTACCATGTGAACTTGTAATATGTGTTGTAAACTTTTTTATTTCTCTCTCCTATTTTGATGTAGGATTCTCCTCAAGTGTCATATGCACCCCTTCTTCAAAAGCTTACCAGCCTAAAAGTATGCTAGTCCTTTTGTTTGACCCGTCTATCATCATGGTGTCACAGTTCTATACATTAGTATAATAACTTCTAGGGGCTCGTTTGGTTGGATAACAAGTTATCTCGAAATTAATTAATTATCCCGAAATTATATATTTCACCCACAATATGGGATAAAAATGACATTATAATCCTGAGATAGTAACTAAATTATTTGTTATTACCTAATACATGATATGATTATATAGATAGGTTTTATATCAACAATGTACAGAACTTAAAGCTCTCATCCAAATAGAGCATTTCCCATGAGTTTGTTGATGAGATAAGATAACAATTAAGGGGGGTATATAGTCTTACAGCAACTTGAAGCTTTTGACACACTACTTTTTAAGGTCTCTCATGCTCATGCATGTATCTCAAGAAATCTTATCTTGTGTTGGCAAAATGCCACATCATGACTTCTAGATTTTCATATCTTAATTAAGTCTTAATCATATGCAAACATATACAACATTTTGATATACCTAATAAGGACCATATCCAGAATTAAACTTTACGTGTTTGAATTCGAAAGTCTACCATAACTAATTGGATTTATGGAGTTTGAAGTTAATTGTTTGAAATTATATATATAAGGTTCGAACTAAAGTCGGAAAATTTAACCCCTCTCCGACTCTGTGTGTGCATTGATCCAAAGAAAAGAGTATGAGTTAACCTGCTATAATAGGTCAGATTCATATCTTCATGAAAAAGAAAATTATATAATTATTTTTTTTGTATTAGATTAAATTATTACAAACTTAATATAAAAGTACAAAGGGACAGCATCTTTATGGTGAGAAAAAGTTGGTAGGTATATTGTGGTCAAGTGGCCATCTCATTTTTGTTCCCCAAATTCGTCCATGTGGAAAATGGAAATTAATGATATTATGATCCCATTTCACTGTATAAAAAAAATATTTAGTGGCAATTAATTAATGACAATAATTTAATTATTATTATAAATATAGTTTTAGAGGCAATTATTAGTGACAATCATTTTACTAAATGTTCCTAACGTTTATAGCAACATTGAACGATAACAATCAACTAAGCTTTAGCACTTTTGTTAAAATATATTGCCGCTTTAAGCCATTTAGACTTTAGGCAACTAAATCGAGAGTAATAAATTAATATAAATATATGAATTCCTAGAAGGGCATCTTCATGAAGAGTTTGTGGTCATTTCTCATGAGAACAACCTAGTAAAATGATTCCACTTGACTATACATATATTAGTATATCCATTTACTTTCTAGTGGAATTTAATTTATTCCTTATAATCATCATGTTGGTATTTAGTTATAGTGTTCTTTAAATATAAGTTTTTTTTTTTGAAGTGTTCTTTAGTTAATTAATTAGTAAGTAGGTCCAAGTCTAAAAAGGCTGTGACGCCAAAGAAAAAAAAAAGTCGTGAATTAGGTGGTGTAGCAATGAAGTTCTTGAGCACTAGTTTCACTTTACTATCTCAAAGATAATTGACTTTTTGAAATTTTTTTATATATGCATGTCTCTATAACTTGTAGCACTAAACGGGTAACATGAAAGAGATAATATGTCATTCCAACTAGTAGCGTATTCAGAATTTAAATCATGCGGATTTAATCTTTTAACTTTTTAGTATTGGATTCATTGTATATATTTCAAATTATGGGTGCAAATTTATTTTTAGTCTGTGGCGTGGCTGACAACAAATATTGAACTGTATGCTTAAAAGCTTAATCCTATTTCAGTTTCCATGCGATATACCTTCTTCTGCAACGATTTCGCCTTGAAATTTTGCACTTCAAAAAGTCTTTTTTAATGCGTATGTAATAACTTGTGTCCCAAAAAAGAACATGCTATGCTAGACCATCTTCTCAAAAGATGAGATTAGACTGAAAGGGCATTGGTTCATTTACATTCAATGAAGGTACATATATAACTTCTTCGTAAGAGAGTCTCAATGTGGTTGTGCACAATTTTAAAGTGAATTGTTATATAAATTTATATATTTCTCGTCAAAAATATTGGATTAAGATAAATTAAATTTAATGTCGAAACATTGCATACACCTCTGCACTTAATCCCTTAAATTAAGTGCGGGATGAACATGTTATTACCATAAGATGAACAGTGTTTCCTACTATTATATTGCAGTACAGCTTTTTCAAGAATTTAACTCATATATGTTATCAATATAAATCGATTTTGAAGCCATAAAAGTATTCAAAAAAATATTTATAAGTAATTTTCATAAATGATAATTTTTTAAAATTACTTTAGAAACAAATCAAATTTTACAAAATTATAGGTAAAAATAACTTGATGATATAAAATTATTTATGCTAGTTACTTGATATTAATTAAGCTTCTCTTTAAATTCTTGTTAACGAGGACTCTTTTTACCACCTATTACTTGAGCAACCTTTGCAAACTTCTAGTTATATATTTATCCCAAACAACCTCTCTAACTATTAAGGTTGGAGTGGAGTAAGGTCTGAGTACACTTATATTTCTCCAGATTCTACTTGTGAGACTATGTATATAAGTTGTTGTTGTGCTCTATTAGGGTAATTTGATCCAATAGTAGATTAATTATTAATTATTATCTTTTATCTTATCACCAAAAGTTTAAGTTCTTCTACTAATCATACTAGATATGCACGGCCCGTGCTATTTTTTTTATTTTAATTTATGTAATGTAAATAGAATTTAGATAATTAATTATTAAAATAATTTAAGTTTTTAATTATTTTAATTTATAATACTTTTTCTTTTATTTCAATTTAAGTGACAATAATACAATTTTGAGAGCCAGCCAAATATTTTATATTTTTAAATTTTTAATTGTTAATTATATGATTTATAATATTTTTTACATAATTTTTCAATAAGATATGAATACTCTCTTCGTCTCAATTTATGCGGCACAAATAAAATTTTGGCAATCATTCAATTTTTTAAAATATTTTTGTTAATTATTGTTATTTACAGTACTTTTTATTTTATTTTTAAACAATATATGTTACTTTATATCTTACTCTGTCCCGTCCCGATGTATATGGGACTAAAATAATTTTGATAGTCAATCAAATTTTTTATGTTAACATATCATTTTATTATTCTTAACTTTCTAATACATAAATGACTTATAATAAGAGGTGGTATAATAAAACCATTGTTTGAAGGTCGACAATTTATTTAAAACATCAAGAGATAATTTCACATTTTATGTCTATTTATCATTTTTATTAAATATTATTAATTTTCTTAATACTTAGACGACTCATAATAATTAATTAAGAGCAATTGATTATGTTACTTTTATAAAAATTAACATAATTTTGTCATATCCAATAGTAATCATCGATAACTCATCAGAGTAGTATATTAATTAAATACGGGATGCTATATTTTACATATACAAAATATGATATTATTAAAAATTATTGTATAGTGCATTATGTTTATCTCTCACAGTAATAAAATTTTATTATATATTTTTATTTATTTCCTTTTTACTTGATCCATATTGACCCAAAACAAATCTTAAGAAAATATTCATTAGAAATTTATTTTACTAAATTAAATTTATTAATTTTATATTTTAAAAATTTAAAGTTAAGTTTAAATATTAGTATTTATGTATAATAAAAAATTAAATTTAAATTTACAAAAAAAATAAGTAAAAAAAATTAATTTTGAATATAAAAGTCAATTAAAATAATAAAATTAATTTACTTTAAATATTTAGTTGCAATTAATTAAGATAAAATTATTATATTATTAAATTACATAAATTTAAGATGCTATATTTTGCATATACAAAATATGATATTATTAAACATTATTGGATAGTGCATTATATTTACTCTCACAATAATAAAATTTTATTATATATTTTTCTTTATTTTTGTTTTACTTAATACATATTGACCCAACACAAATCTTAAGAAAATATTCATTAGAAATTTATTTTATTAAATTAAATTTATTAAATTTGTACATTAAAAATTTAAAGTTAAGTTTAAATATTAGTATTTCTATATAAGAAAGAAATAATTCTAAAATTTAAATTTACTAAAATAAATAAGTAAAAAAATTATTTTTGAATATAAAAGTCAATTAAAATAATAAAATTGATATACTTTAAATATTAATTAGGATAAATTTATTATATTATTAAATTACTTAAATTTAAATTAAATCTATGCAAAATTGAAACGTACTGTGGGACCCACCCATCATTATATATAAGCACAATTAAATGTAGCTTGGAGGGCAATCTTATAAATAAATAGAATAAGGTGGACTCTTTTTAAGGGCATGATCTGTAATTAAATGACAGATTGTGGGCATTTTTTAAATTTATTAATAAGATACAATTAACATAGCACAAAAGACAAATTCTTTAAGCAGATTTTTCTCATAAAAAGACTAAAATGCTCTCAACTTTTCATTAATTAAAAATAATTATTTCAATTTACTTGTTCAAATTTTGAAATTAAGAAAATTTTGTTACATTTTCTCTTTGTCTATCCTTAGTATTTAATAATTATATAAAGTATCAGTAGTCAAATTTAGAGTTTCTAAGTGCATTTAATAAAGTTAATTTAGTAAAATATACTCCTTATTAATTTTTTCTTAAGGGTTTAACAAGTCAATATGATCTTAAAATTATTTATTAAAAAATTATTTTACTAAATTAATTTTACTAATATGTTTTGAAAATCTAAATTTGATATAGTAACTTAATCACAAGGTTAATATTAGAAGAAAATAATATTTTTTTCTTAATTTGCTCAAATAAATAAGTAAAAAGAAAATTATATTTTCAATATATGAGCCAATTTAACAATAAATATATGACATTTATTAATTTTAAAATTCAATGACATTTATTACTTTTGAAAGGTTGTATACAAATTAACAATAAATATATGACATTTATTACTTTTGAAATTCAATTATGATTAATTAATAAACTAACAATAAACATATGACATTTATTACTTTAAAATTCAATTATGATTAATTAATATAAATTTTGGTTTGTTTAAATTACTTAATTATATTAAATTTAGAAAGTTATTTAAACATGTACAAAAAGTTGGTATGCAAATTAACAATAAAGATATGACATTTATTACTTTTAAAACTCAATTATGATTAACTAATATAAATTATGATTTGTTTCAAATTACCTAATTATATTAAATTTACAGAAGTTATTTAAACATGCATAAAAAGTTGGAACAAAAAAATAAATGTTTTCTTTAATTCCCTAAAAGAAAGTATAAAAAGTTGGAACAAAAAATAAAATTAATTTTTTATCCCATAAACATAAATGAGTATTTGTACCATTTCCATAAAAAGAAAATATGCATTTAAAAAGGAATTGTTGTTTTTTTTTAAAAAAAAATAAGGACTTGTGCTTAGGATCATGGGGTCCACCATGTGGAAGATGATATCACCTGAAGGGGATATAATTGATATTTAGAGAAAATTGATTGGTTCTTTTGTCATTAGATATTTATATTCATGTTTGTTTAAGTTATAACACAATCCAACAATACACAAGTTTTTTTTTAATTGACAATAATACCCTTAGAATAATTTTATTTTACAACAAACACACATGTTGAAGTGGCTCTTCTATTATATAGAAATAAGTCTCTCTTCTTTTTACATAGTCATGTTATTTATAAAACAATTACAAATAAATTTTATGATAATAATTATAACCGATTAAATAAATGTAATAATCAAGCTGGTTATAAAAGTTGAAAGTACATTAATAATTTCAAATTCTTACGATATCAGTTATTTAGAATACATATTACTAATTAATAGTATCAGTTACAAAAAACAATTAAATAATTAAAAGTCACAATTAAATACGTAATTAAAAGTTATTTTACATCATCTGTACATGTGACTTAAATTTTTCTTTGGTCAAACTAAAGGCTGCCCACCGTAATCTAGCACATTTAGCAATCTTTGCATAGAAAAATTTTAGACGATTGATTTGACACTTCTTGATGGAACAAATTTTTGGATTCAAGCTACTCAACACTTGGGGCAAGAAAATTATGTAATGGTTTAGTCAAACTCAATAATATTAATCTAAATTTTATAAGCCATTCCTTTATTCTATGTTGATCTCTGCTTGAGATAGCTTCTTTCGGAAGCTTGATCCCATCTGTGGTCATCAATCATCTTGGCCCAGTGACCTGCAAGTGATAGTAAAAAAAAAAATTCTATTTCTTGATCAAAGAATTGATTGAATGAAGAATTTATTTGACGTGATTTATTATTTGTATTCAGAATTCTACTAATTATGTGTTAAAATTAAATTTATTGTTCAATTACTAATACTTAATATCATTATCCTAAAAGAGAAAATATATAAAATTCAAATCTTTCTATTTAAATTAAAATTATTTCAAGGGACTTTGAAATTTCTTGATATGGCTAAGGAATCATTGCCATTTGTCTTAAGCACGTGATGATTATCAAAGTGGGGCCAAAAGTTTTTTTTTTTTGGTGAAAGTGGAGCCAAAAGTTAAGTATGTGTTCGATAAATTCAATAGTATTAATTTAAATTTTATATTTATATTAAGAACTTTATCAAATAAGTATGAAATTATATGCAAAATTTAATTACCAAAGTTCAGTATATAAGATAAAAAATTAAAATGGAGAAAGTACGTAAATTTCAAAATACCCTCTATCAAAAGCTTGATAGACAACTAACTATCTGTTTCTGACCGCTTTTATATAGTATAACTAGGAAATGTATGCGCACTTTACGCGATAATCAAAGACATCTATAATATATATATAGCTTATTTGTTTTCCTTAGATATATGTAAATTAAAAATCAAAAACATTGTTAGTAATATGGTAATAATTTTCGTACTTCAAGTGATATTATATTTTTGAAGTTGCCGGTTAAAGTGTATAGAGGATTCGACTTTTGTAAATATTTTATATTTACAATGTTGATATATATTTCTTAATCAATTATTTCTTTGTTTTCTCAAACTGGTGAAGTTTAAAGAAAATTGATGCCCTTTTTTATGTATTTTTTTTTTTTTTGATAAAGTAGAGATGCATTAGATAAAGCAAAGGGGGCTGGCTCAATATGGCTCTAATAATATTTTAACATTTTTTACATAAAAAATGCAAAATAAAAAAATATATCTACTAATTTAAATAGTAAAATATAAAAGAGGATTTAATTGATGATCTTCTTTAGAGAAGAAAAATAGGCTTTTTATTCTTGTAATTGATGCCACTTATATTCAAAAAACAATCACATAAGTATGTCATTTTTCAAAGTTTAAAAAATCGTAAATGAAACACAAATGATCCTTCTTCGTGTATATGATTCTTTAATATACTTTATTCTTCTCACATGCTTTATATTTGTTAATTTTCAAGTTTTGCATATTTCATGATTGGTGGTCTAAAAATTTAAAAAAATAACAAACAAACAAATGAAGATGTATTTCAAAGTTCAAAAATTATTTCTTTTAATAATCAGTTAAAGTTTGACATTTGATGATGTAACAATATATCATAAAACGAAAATGAAGCATTCACTGAAACTCTCAATATTTTGAAAGAGATTTTTTTTTTAATGAATATCAAAGAAAAACGTTTACTTACTCAACTCCTTTTTTGTTATTGTTATCAAAATTCACGAGTATACATTCAATTCAAACTTCAAATTGAGACTTACATCATTATCTGTAATTGAGCATATTTCAATAAGAAATGTTAAATGTACACAAAATTTAAGAAGCTTTTAGCTAAATGTATTTTGAAATTTTCAATTTTAAAAGGATGTTATATAATAATTAAAGTTGTCTTATAAAAGTAGATTATCTCATTAAAGTAGGCATGCGAGTTTTATACCCAAAAAAAATAAATAAAGAACAAAATAATATAATATATATTATTTTTGCCATCTTAATAATCATAAACGTAAAAGTAAAAATTATGAAGTCAATGCATAATTTTTCAATCTCTTGCGTATTCATTTTCATAAGACATCATCATTTTGGATTCATTTTCTTCAAGCCAAACTAAAGCATGAATATGATACTACATGAATTATTATAATATTACTAATTCAAATATGAACTGAGAAGAGAACCTTGCATAGAGTCTCATGAAGCAAAATTATGAACTTATATCGATAAAAATGAAGGAATACTATAAGATAGTTTAATTAAATATTTGGGGATTATGAATATGAAAAGTATGGGAGCTATTGAATATTATTAAGAATAGGAATTAAATAGGTAAATTATGAAGGTAAAAAATTCAGTGCATGTCAAAGGTGGAAAAAACAAATACTAAAAAGAGAGAGAAAATTGAAAAAAAAAAAATTTCAAAAATTGTACTTTCTTTTTAAGAAACGAACAAAAATGATGTGAAGAAAAAATAAAAATAAATAAAGGAAAAAATTGATATGAGGAAATATATAGGAATCGATGAGGTCTTTACTTCCATCTCTCATTATTTAATTTCTTAGTTGTAACTTAAATATAATTTAAATCAATTAAACATCTTAATTATCAAATACGTGAGGTTATACAAATGAATTTTTAGTAATATCAAAAAAGAAGAAAAAAATAAAGATAGATGTCATGTTATATCACATCTTCTACATTCTCCTTTATTATTACATATTGATTCTATAATTCATTCATTCAAAACGATCATTTTGCAGTAACATTCGTGCTACCCACTACTTTTCATTATTTCATGTATTTTTAATATCTATTTCACTTTTAATTGGCTTTATATAGGCTTTTAAATATTGTAAATGAGGAAAATGATTTTTAGAAAAAAAAATAGAAAAAATCGAAAAAGGGAGTAAAGGAATAAATAAGAATGAAGATCATGAAGAAGTGTTATATTACGTGTAAACGTAATCAGAGGAGCAAAAAGTATAACCTTGGTTGCAAAACTGCAGAAAAAAAAAAGAGTTTATGAAAACTAATGTCATTACAAATGAAAGAAAAGAATACATATTAAAAATGAAATCAAAATAACAACAAAACAAATAAAACAGACTGCCTAAAACCATAAAGAAACTTATACTTACATATAAATAAATAAATGCACGTCGAAAGAAGCCCTGGGAAAAGGAATAGAAGTATTAAGTAAGACGGAATACATATACAGTCCCCTAAACTATTTCACTTTTCCCGTATAGGCACCTCAATTAAGTCAGGTACATATTGAACCCTTTACTCCTTCACAAATGGTTTCAATTGAGACCAATTTGCTGACGTGGCAAAAAATATGAACTGCGTGTAATACACAAGCTGATGATGTGGCAAAGTGGAAAATTAAATAATGACATGTGGCATTTTAATTTAAAATAATTATAAAAATATTTTTTAATAAAATTAAATCTAAATTAAAAATAAATAAACTAATTAACCCCCCCCCCCTCCAGCCCTTCTCTTCCATACACCCTTACCCCTTCAACGATTGAATACCCCCCAGCCCCCTTGCCCACCCCCCTTGCCCTTCTCTTCCAAACACCCCCCTTCATCGATTGAACCCCTCACCCCCCCAGCCCCCTTCCCCACCCCAGCAGCCTTCTCTTCCAAACAACCCCCTTTCGTCGATTGAGCCCCCCCCCCCCCAAGCCCCCTTCGCGGATTGAACAAGTAAGTAAAAAAAAAAATTGTATCTTATTAAGGAAAACTGATGGTTATTTTTTTTTATTTCTTCAATGTGTTTTTTAAAGAAGTCATTAATGGAGAAGAAGATACCGAGAAGTCATTAATTATAGTTTCTCGCTCAATTTATATGAATGATTTTTAAAGAAGGCATTAATGGTGAAGAAGATATGGAGAAGAAGATGATGCCTATTTATTTTTTTTATTTCTTTATAATGTATTTTTTTAATTAGTTGAGGGTTTTTATGTTTAATTTTGTTGATTAATTATGCTTTGTCACTCAACTTATATGTGAATGATTTTTGAAGAAGCCATTGATGGAGAGAAGATATGGAGAAGAAGATGATAGTTATTTTCTTTTTTTAAAAAAAATAAATCTTTAATGTATTTTTTTTAATTGGTTGGAATTGCTTATGTTTAATTTTTTTAATTAAAAATGATTTCTCACTCTCCTTTAGGAGAGTGCATTATACATGCCACGCCATGTCAGCACCACGTCAGCAATTGGGCTCAATTGACACATTTTGTGAAGGAGCCAAGGGTCCAATAAGTAGATGGTTTAATTGAGGTGCCTATGCGAAAAAAGTGAAATAGTTAATGGGCCTGTATATGTATTTAGCCATTAAGTAAGTAAAACTTACAAGCCATTGCATTTGCTTTTCAAATCTCTTCACCATATCATAATATATAGAGAGAGTTTGCCAAATCATCATTAATTTTCTTAATTTATTAAAGAAAATGAAAAGGTATTGAAGATGAGGGGTTTTTGAAACTGATAAAATTTAATTATGTCATCATTCATTTTTTAAATGTCTAGTCTCTTTAATTGTGTAATTAATTTAGTTTGAACAGTTTCAATGGAGAAAAATAGTTTTTACTTCAGCAATGAATACGTATTTATGCATTAGATTGAAGGGAAAAGGCATCGTTTTCACCCCAGACTATACCCGAAAAGTCTAAGTCACACCTAAACTATACAAGTGACCCATTACACACCTAAACTATATAAAAGTGATATTATTTCCTCCCCGCGACACCCATTCTTAGGCGCGTATGTTACACTTGGTGTAAGCGCGTCCAGCCTATTCAATGACAAACTTAAACTGCTAAAAGTATATCTCTTTAATATGCAACAAATCTATTCTTATTTAAAGCCAATTTGGGGCTCAAAAGGAAATCCTAATTCCCAATTTTATCTCCCAAAATCGAAATTGAAGAGCATTTGTTTGAAGAATTGGTAACTAAATCTTTCTAGTCCTTCCATTTCTTGCTATATTGATGATTATTTTGTCTTAATTTTGTTGCCATTTTCATAATTTTTTCTTCCCTCAAATGTTGTTCAACCTCTCTTAAACCTTGTTTTCTTAATCAAGGTACTTTAATGACTAAGATAAGTTTGAGTAGACTTTGTAAGAAAGAAGAAGATCACGAGTTGGTTGAGGTTAGATGAAAACATGGACATTTTTTGCCTTTGATAACTTCATGGACCTCAAGAAATCCGGGTAGACGATATTGAACTTGTCCTTACTATGGAGTAAGTGAATTTTTCCTTCAAACATTGATCTTGAATAGTGTATAAGAATCTAATTGCTTTCATTTTAGAATGCTAGATCATGCGATTTTTGGCTTTGGAAGGATGATTCTATTGATGAACGATCGAAATTTGTTATTCCTAAATTATTGGGAAGAATTGAGGAGCTTGAGGAAATAGTTGAATCTTCGGCAAATTGTGCATTTTGTGAACACAAAATAGTTGATGACAAGACTACTAGGACAACCAAATCTGTGGAGAGCAAAATAGACATTAACAAAATAGAATTGCAAATGGACAATTTTCAGGATGATTTGAAGATGATGAAGGCAAATGAGAAGAAATGGAAGATCAAGTTGGCTAAGTCCAAGAAAAGGGAAAAACAACTATGGACTACTCTCATTTGTGTATGTATTTTGGGTGTTAGTTTTCTATTTCAATTCATGTTCTTGAAAGGAGCTCCAAGAAGGCTACCCTAAACTAAGTTGCTTTGTTCTTGTTATGTTTTAGGGGGCTGAAATTTGTATCAATTATTAGGTGTTACCTTTGACAAAACTGCCAGTTTGTGTAATTAAATTGTTGTGTAATGAAATTGTATGGTTGAACTTAACAGTTTTGGCTTTGTTTTCAGGGGTTCTTTGTGTTGCAATTTGTATACATAACAACACTAAATGCAATCACAGCTGTTGTACAAGCACAAACACAAATTTCAATATCACAACACAAATTTAACATTAATAAATGCAGCCACAACTGGTGCAAAAGCAAAAACACAAATTTCAGCAACAATGAACTTGCAACTGCACAATCATTAACCAAAAATGAGTGTTAATTACATCTTGCAGCCAAATACATTTACAAAAAGATCAGTACTGTTAAACTAATTACAGTTACAAAATGCAGTCAAAGCTATCACTAATAGATTGTTCTTAAAGCAGTCACAGCTGCCAACATCAGTGAACTACCAAAAAATAGTCTTAAATGCAGTCCCAGCTGCCAACATCAGTGAATTATCAAAAACAGTCTTAAATGCAGTCACAACTGCCAAGCTTTATACAGTGTTAAATGTAATCTACACCAACTTCTCATAGAGATTGAATATTAGAACTTTCTTGACTTAAGTGTGCAACCTTGGACCTTGTTTGCATTTGTTTTCTGCCTCTCATTTCTTGTATTTGCCTGGAGGTCATAGCTTTTTTTTCTTTTCATTTTACACCAGTTTTTGGTGTATATCCGAGATTTTCAATCACAAATGCTGAAGACTTGGTAATTTTGAATCTTTCACTAGGCATTCCCGGCTGCTCAAATAAAAAAAGTGTCAACTTTAATAAATGAAATTGTAGTAAATAAAATTTAGATAGTAAATGTAGTAGTAAACTTACATTAAGAATTGTGCATCCACTTTGTGTGTGAAGTAATCCCATTCCAACCATTCTTGGTCTGTCAGCACACTAAAAATAAAGAAAAGAAGATATTTAGTATAAGGCAAGCATAATTAGTTCACAACACTATCAAATTAAATAAAATACCTTTTCTGTAGAATTCTTTGGTGGTCTACCCCTTCCTCTTCTAGTTGAACCTCTTCCTTTTCCAACAGTAAGTGTTGCACTTGGGACTGCACTTGGACCTGCACTTGGGTCTGTACCAGCAGATGGACTTGGACCAGGATTTGCATTAGTGCCAGCAGCAGGTGCATCTATTGGACATCTTTTTTTATAGTGACCCTTGCTATGGCAAGTGCCACATGAAATCTCAATCCCCCTCTTGGACAACTTTCCAGTTTTCTTTTTGGTTTCACTTTTTTCTTTCTTCCTATTCTTTCCAGGCCTACCTGGCAGCTTCTTAATAGGAGGTGGCATAATAGAGATATTTTGTGATTGTGGCCACATCTTCATATTCAAACCTGGTTGAATGAAGAAATTATATGTATTCATGTAAGTTTCTCTATTGTACCAGTGAGAGGTGTAGTTTATTGGTTCCAATTTTTTATAGTGAAGAACAGCCACTGCATGAGGACACGGTATGCCCTTCAACATCCATGCTCTACAATTGCAATATTCTCTACCAAGATCCACAATATGCCTATATCCTCTATCAAGCACCTCATACCCTGTATCAGAATTCCATTCTATGTTGCACTTCATAGACCTTGTTGTATTATCATTTAGCACTTTCATAGCCATTGGAGAAATGTCACCTATCCAAGTTTCACAAAAATCCCTCATCTGTCCCACTCTTTTCATCATTTTTACCCTTATCTCCTCTAACATTGTAATTATAGTCTTATGCCTAGCTCCTAAAATCCATGCATTAAAACATTCTGCCATGTTGTTGTCTTCAACATCACACTTTGTTCCAAAGCTAAAGTAAACCTTGCTCCATCTCTCTGGATTAAAATACATCAACTTATCTAGTATTCCTTCTCCCCCTAACATCTTCAGATAGCTAATGTTGTCCCTAAGCTCAGCCTCAAAGGTAGATCTTGCACACCTCCAAAAATATTTTTTCTTCTCAATACCTCTACATATAGCATCTTTTGACCAGTTTGCAAGGACATGCCTTGCAGACATTCTATGTTCAACATTTGGTAAATATTCAGTTACAGCGATTTCTAATCCCTACAACAAAAACAGAAATAGAAATAGTTACAACATAAACATAAACAGATACAATATAAACAGAAACAAAAGCAAAAACAACATTTCTTTACCTTTTGCATGTCTGTTATCACTGTCAAATCTGTCCCATTTCCTAGCTGAAGATCTTCTTTTACAATCCTGATAAACCAACTCCAAGTGGTCTTGTTACCATCCCATGCCAGTGGCAACATTTGATTGTTACCATCTTTACACACAACAACTAATAACTGCCTTTTTGTCACTCCTTTTAAAAAACATCCATCCAAACCAATGCACTTCCTACAACCAGTTAGGAAGGACTTCTTCATTGCATCAAAACATATGTAGAAACCTTGAAACATTTTTCTACCATCTTCAAATGTTTCATCATGAAGCTTCACTACACATGTACTACCTCGATTTGATCTTAACAACTCATCTCTATAATCTAAAATTCTCTCAAATTCCAAATTATAGTCACCCATCAGTTCTGCAATCACCTTATTTTTTGCTCTCCTACACACTGTTCTCCCAACATGTAAATTCAGCTCCTTCTTAATAAGCAGCTGAAACTCAAAAATTCTAATATTTGGTTATTCCTTTATCCTTTCATTGAAGTGGCTAGCTAAGAACTTGGTATTACAAAGTATGTTCCTATTGATAGGATCACATTTATGAACTAAATTATAGGTTTTCACAACAAAGTTCATAGACCTAGAATTAATGCTAGCATAAAGAAGCCATGGACAACCAGTTGTACACCTAACCCTTACCCTTGTAGGTTCATTAACACATTTCTCAATTGCAACATGTTCAGCAACAACATATTTAGTAACAACAGCTCTAAATTCATTAACACTTTAAAAAACAAGTCCTAACTCCCACACAACTTTCTGACAGTCTGAATTATATGCAACTCTCTTAACTTTTTTCCTCATTCTAGCTTTATCTCTGTGTTCAGCCTGTTCAACTTCATCTTCTTCATCTATTACATCATCTGAATCAGTTTCAAAGCTGGAAGCTTCATCAAATGGGTAAAAAGGTTCATCACCAGCTAACTTTCCCTCCAAACAATTTCTATCACCACCTGCAGATTCATCATAGCCAATATCTGGTCCCTTTCTTTCAGTTCCTAACTTAATATGTTCAGGAATTACTTGTCTCTCTCCCCTCTTTCTTTTTTTTTCCTGTTTTCTTTCCTAAAACCTCTTAACTCTTCATCCACATATTCATCCACATCACTCCCAATCTCTATACCTCCATCAATAGATTCTATATATGAATCTACAATAGATTCAAAAGGTGCAGCAGTAGAATTAGTAGGAGCAGCAATAGAACTACTAGGAGCAGCAGTATAACTACTAGGAGTAGCAGCTATAGGAGAAGAGACATGAGCAGTAGGTTGGTCAGTAGGATGAGAAGAAGTATGAGCAATAGGTTGGTTAAAAGGAGGGGCATCTTCACTATTTTTAGATGCCATGTCAACACTTTCAATGTCATTTTCAGTGTCTTTACTAAAAGACACACCACTTGTCCCCTCCACATGCCATTCTCCATCACATACAAATTTCAAAAGTGGGGCCACCTCAGGTTCACCAACCATGTGACACACAAAAGCTTCCAAAACTTGCCCATTACCCAATTTCTTTGAAATGTCAAGTGTGTCCTTGTCTGACCTAATTTCTTTTAATTTAGAACATTTGGGCAGTCTAACATGTAGTACGCATTGTTTGGGAATATACCCTAAATACCTTACATAATCCCTAAATTCAAATAAAGACAACATATCTACATCAACATCCAAAAATTCAATAACTTGTCCACTCTCATATCTTTTTCCTTTTTTCCCCTTCACCTTACCCATATTAAGTTCTCCACCATGGTAAAATCTCAAAGTGATCAGTTCAAAACTCATTTTATAAACCTGAAATCATTGACCACAAAAACACAATAAAGATACAAGTCTCATAATACACAAAAACCAAAAAGATACAAGTCTCACAGTACAGAAAAATAAAAAAAATATAGTATTTATGCAACAATTATAAGTATCACACGTTATTTATCACATATTGAACCTCACAGCTCATATTGTTACAGATTGAAGCACATAAACAAACTATAACAGATCAGTTTTCAAGATAAATTAAAGAAAACAAAAACCCCTAATTCAAAAACCCTAATTAAAAACCCTAGTCAAAACCCTAGTAAAATCGAACTATTATAAATGTCAAGGGTTATATTATCACATATTGAGCATCTAAATAAAAATAAAACGTTAATTTGGACAAATTAAAGACGGAAAAACCCTAACTCAAAAAACCGTAGATCTAACTTAGGAACTAAAATAAATCCTAGATCTACTATATTTAGGAAAAAAACTAACCTTTGAACTGAAAATCAGTAGTTCCTACATAAAAGATCGTAACCTTAAGTGTTTATCCTAGATCGTACCACCTCCGTTGAAATCAACCAAATCAACTTGAACTGAAAATAGATAAAAAATAATTTTTACTTGTCAACAATGAGAAACAGAGCAAAATTATTGTTTATCTCTTCTATCGGGTTTAAATTTGATAAAAAATTGAAAGAGTGAAGAGAGGTGAATCATCTACCACGTTTTTTTATCTCATCCGATGACTTTTTATTTGGATGAAGAGGTTTGATCGGGTTAGGGTATAAAATGAGGTTGGGTCGGGTCGGATGGATTAAATAGATGGGTTAAAAGAGTAATAGGGTCGGGTCAAATTTTAATAAAAAAGGAAAATTAAATTAGACACGTGGCACCACAAGAGGGCGAGTGGAGTGCACTCCACTCATTAAACTTGGGAATGGGTGTCGCGGGGAGGAAATAATATCACTTTTATATAGTTTAGGTGTGTAATGGGTCACTTGTATAGTTTAGGTGTGACTTAGACTTTTCGGGTATAGTTTGGGGTGGAAATGATGTCTTTTCCCTTAGATTGAATTACATATTGAATTATTTATTTTTTAATAGAAATAATGGCTGAAAAATAGGGAAAAAGTTCAAAAAAAAAAAGAAAAAAGAAAAATTGTAATGTTGTCCATAGAGAGGTGCCACATAAGCATTCTTACAATCTTCTTTTATATATATATATAGATGGAATAAATTAAAAAAATAAAAAATAAAAAAATGTCTTCGACCAGAAGAAAGCATATCAAGCTGCTTGCTTCTGGCCATTTTCATATTACTAGACATTATAAGAGGGAGTTAAGCTGCTCCAGCAGGCACGAAATTAACCTGTTTGTTTGTTCTGCCTGCTTCGGCAGCTACAATCATGATTTACTATATCATTTCTAATTAGTCATTATAAATTATTTAGGTATTAAAAATTAATAATATTCAATTTAAAAAGTAGTATAGACATTTCTACGTGTCTGCTTCAGCTGTTTCAATCATAATTTTATTATATTATTCATAATTAATTATTATAAGTCATTTAAGTATTAAAAATTAATAATATTTAATAAAATATAAAATAGATATAAAATAATAAATTAACTCTTGATGTTATATGAACTTATATGAGGTTCACTTAAATTTTTTTCACATGCATTTTTATGGTAATTTTGCTATATCATTTCTAATTAGTTATTAAAAGTTATTTAAGACATGTCTGCTTCGCTACTTTAATTGTGAATTTACTATATCACCCCTAATTAATTATTATGATCATTTAAGTATTAAAAAATTAATAATATTTCATAAAAAGATAAAATAGACACAAAATGATGTGTCAATATAAAAAATTTAATTGACCATCAAAATTATATTAGTGCCACATAAATTGAGATGAGATAGAGGAAGACATAAAGTAACATATATTATTTAAAAATGAGATAAAAAATATTGTAAATCATAATAATTAAGAACTTAATATTAAAAAATTTAATTAACTGTCAAAATTTTATCTTTACCACATAAACTGAGACAAAGAGATTATTCATATCTTATTTAAAAATTATGTAAAAAATATTATAAATTGCATAATTAACAACTTACAAAAATTAAAAGATATAAAATATTTGGTTGACTGCCGAAATTATAACAGTTCCACTTGAATTAAAATAGCTGAAAAAGTATTATAAATCACAATAATTAAATACTAAAATTATTTTAATGAATGATTATCTAATTCTATTTGTGTCACGATGAATATAAATATTCATTGCTGAAGCAGGTAGCAGACACACATGTCTGCTTGTTCTGCCTACTTCAGTTGTTTCAATCGTGATTTTACTGCATCACTCCTAATTAATTATTATAAGTCATTTGCGTATTAAAAAATAATATTTAATACAAAAAAATAGATATTTTTGACATGTCTACTTCAATTGTTTTAACCGTAAGTTTACTATATGCCTGCTCCAACTGCTTCATTCATGATTTTACTGTATAATTCCTAATTAATTATTACAAGTCATCTAAGTATTTAAAAATGAAAAAATACATTAAAACTCCCCTAAACTTGTCACGATAACTTACTTTAGCACTTAAACTTAACAAGAATTTATATACCCCCCTTAACAACTTCAAAGTTAATTATTTTCACCCCCCTCGTGCATTCAACCAGGTCAAGGCTTACTGTTGTAGGACCACAAGCTTTTTAATTGATCACATCATATAAAAAATTGATCCCTACTAAATTAGATTTGATTAATATTAAATTAAATAACCCATTCATTTGTAAAATTCGATCGGCTTCAATTAAATACCCCTAATTCATTGAAAACCCGTCATTTCTCTTCATTTTTCTCCTAAAAAGAAAATTATAATCGTGAATTCAGAGTATTTGTGCTCAAACACTGAAAATGTTAAGAAATTTTTCACTTGAATCAGAGTATTTGTACCCAAACACTGAAATCTTGAAGATATATTTTTATTTATCATAGTCTAAAATTTTAATCCAGTCATTTTTCAAAGGGGTTAGGATTTTTCAATTTTTGCTAATATTTATGATTTTTATTTTATTTTATTTTGCAGTTTGACAATGATCGTTGTGCACATTACATTAAGATTTCACCATGAAGAAATTTTACAATAAAAATTTCAAATTAAATACATCGGAGGTAATGTTACAAATTGTTTTGATGTAGCTATTGATAATTCTCTTACTTTGAGTTTGTAGGATATGTCATAGAAATTGAATATAATTGTTCCTCTTGTATGATTTATATTAGATCACCTATGTCTTCTCACTTGGTTAATTTTATATATGATAGGAATATTTTGAATATTGTACCCAACTAAAAAATGAAGATATTGTTGAATTATTTATGTCACATTTAATTGAAAAAGCTTTTGTGGTCCCCCTTGTCCTTGAATATGTAATCGATGTGGATAGAGAATGTAGTTCTTCCATTGATAAAGAATCTGCTCAAACATGTGAGGATAGTCAGAATTTAAAATTTGAATAGGTTGCATAAACTCAAAAAATTTCTGTTAGTGTTGGTGAAAAGTTGGGTGGTGGGGATTCTACTAGTGTTGAAGAAGAGGTTAGTGCAACTTCTACAAGTATTGGAGAGAAGGTGGATGAAATTTCTGCTGGTGTTAGAGAAAAGCTAGATGAGGCTTCTAGTGCTACTGCATCAAATGTTTCAATTATTCAATCTGATTGGAAAAGGGCAAGTGAAAATAGTGAAGATTCAGGTTATGGAGATTTGTTTGATGAAATTGATAATGAATATGACAGTGATGTTCATGAGGAGGTTAGGACTTTGAGGGAAGATAAGAGAGCTGTCAAATTAAAAAAGAAAGAAAGAGGTCCTATAGCTGATGGGATTAAATTAGGCAAAAAAAGAGTTGACATTGAATATGATGAGTATTTATTCAAGAAAAAAAATACTTTAGAGAATAAAATAGATGGTGATGAGCCATATTTTGATTCAAATGAAGAATCTATCTTTGAAATAGACACTGATGTAGATGCTGATGTTGAAGATGAAGTTCAACAACCTACAAGAAGTGGGAAAAAATAAGAAGAGCAAAAAGACCTAAAAAAGAATTGTATTTGATCCTACTTTTAGGTTAGTTATAAAATTGATTTATATTTTGAAAATGTTAAGTAACAGGAAAGTTATTATTAGGTATGCAATTCAAGAACATGTAGAATTGAACAAGTTTGTTAATGAACCAACTAGATGAGGGTAAAATGTGCAGATGATTGTCCATGATTATTGTTTGGTAATCATGATTCATGGACCAAAAAATTTATTGTGAAAAATTATATTTCAGTGCATAAATATACTGCTACAATAAAAAATAAATTGAGCAATTCAAAATATTTAGCAGAAAGGTACAAGAACGAAATTATTTTTTAGTCCAAGATTAGAGTTTTTCAGTTGCAAAATTTGGTGAAAAAAGATCTGAAGGTATATGTTGGTAGAATTATTACAAAAAAAGTTAAAAATATTATCTTGTAGGAAATTATGGGTGATCATATGGAGAAATTTAAAAAAATATTAAATTATAGGGATGAACTTTTGAAGACTAATCCAGGAAGCACAAGAGTGGTGAAGCTTAATGAAGGAATTTTTGAAGGTGAAAGAAAAAGATTTCAATCATTCTATATTTGTTTTGATGTTTTGAAGAAAGCATTCAAAGCTGGATGTAGAAGATGTATTGAATTTGATGATTGCTTCTTGAAAGGTATTTACAGAGGACAATTACTTATAACAGTTTGTAAAGATGGGAACAATCAGATGCTACCACTGACCTAGACAGTGATTGAAGTTGAAAATAACTTTATTTGGAGATGATTTATTAAGCTTGTAATGAATGCTTGTAAAAAATGATCTTGAGCTTGGAGATGGAACAGAATTAACAACCATTTTTAATATGCAGAAGGTTATTTATTCTCTCTTATCTTATTCAATATCTGATTTTACTTAATTTATTATTCTGTCACTTAATATTTTTATATTTTGTTGAATAATCTTGACACTTTTATTCATAAGCTGCTGTCAAATGCAAAACAAAAAATGTGTGCATGACACATTCTTGCTAACTGATTTAAAGACTGAAAAAATATTTAAAGAAGAAATTATTTGTGAAAATGATCAAGTTTACATATGAGTAGAAGTTGAGAAAAAATCTAGATCATATGAAGTTGTAGGTGACAAGATAGTAGATGATCTACTGTGGCACAACATTGAAAGCTGATCTAAAGTTTACTTCAAAAATTTTAGTTGTTGTGATAGTATTGACAACAACATGACTGAAAATTTTAATTCATGAATATTGAGTTCAATATACAATACTATCATTACAATTCTTGAGGAACTAAGGATCAAAATTATGAAAAAAATTGAACAGTTGAGGGAGTTATCTGATACTTGAATAACAACCATTTCACTAATGGCTTTAAAAATATTGAAAGAGAATACATCAAAATCAATAAAGTGAATGCTTAAATGAAACAGTGAATATGATTTTGAGGTTAAGGACAGTTAGAATAATATCTTTATAGTGAATTTGAGCAAGAAAACTTGTACTTGTAGATTTTGGATGCTTAAGGGTATACCTTACTGTTATGCTATAGCTGCACTACATTTTAAAAAATCAAAGTCTATTAATTATGTTGCACATTAGTATAGCAAGAAAATTTACTTCAATACCTATAACCACTTTATTCAACCTGTCACTGAAATAAAAATTTGACCACAATCAACCAACCTTCCTATTATACCACCTGAAATTAGAAAATTATCACACAGACCTAGTAAGAGCAAAAGGAAAGAACTGTCTGAAAACAAGATAGATAAGTTATCTAAAAAGAGTGTTGAGATAACCTGCAATACTTGCCATGTCAAGGACAATAATAAAAGCGAT
The DNA here is from genome assembly GCA_030864215.1 of Capsicum pubescens. NCBI lineage: Eukaryota > Viridiplantae > Streptophyta > Magnoliopsida > Solanales > Solanaceae > Capsicum > Capsicum pubescens. The sequence continues at coordinate 262,560,028 of CM061542.1, forward strand.
TGTCCTTTGAATGCAAAAGCTACTACTGATAGAGAAAAAAGGATAAGTTCAACAATGTCAAGTGTTGATTCTTTAGCATCAGTAAGTCAATCTCAAAGCACAAATGAAGGAAAAGAAAGACCTAAGGGTTCTACAAAACAGGTAAGTATTTGGCCTCTTTATTTACTATTAATTCTTATTAAATAATTTTTTATTATTTTATATGTTGTTGCTGCTCCTACTCTAAATGTGATTGGTGTGGCTGAAAGGGGTAGAAGACCTGTTGGTGTTGCTGAAAGGGGTAGAAAATTTTTTATTGTTGCTACATCTAATGTTTGTGGTGTTGCTAATAGGGGTAGAAGTATTTCTGCTTCTGGTGCATCTAATGTTGGCGTTATTGCTGGTAAGAATAGTGGGACAACTTTTAAATGGCCAAGGTTGATTAGTATGAGAGTGCTACATACACAGAGTGGTTTTACAATCCACAATGTAAGTTGAATGATTTCACAGTTTTCAAGAAAAATATCAAATATCTAAGATAATTTATTTTTGTGTTACTGCAATATGAAATGCCTTTGAACTTTTCTATAAGGATTGAAATTTTTGGGCATCATAAATCAAGATTAAGTGTGAAATGAAAAGAAAAAAAAATTATGACCCAACAAGAACTTCAAGAAATAAGAGCACAAAAAAATGAAGACAAGGCCCAAAGCTTTTGAAATAAATCATATGAGCCAAACAGGCTCATCAATTATCTAATAGAAGATACAGTGTGACTGCATTAATTTTGATGAATGTTTTATTCAATTATGAATGAAGTTGTCTTTTTAAAAAATAGTTATACAACTGTGACTGTAGTATAATGTTGTTCTCTGTTAATTATGCAGTTGTGACTGTATTAGTTTAATTTTTTTTTAAATAATTATACAATTGTGACTGCAATGTATTCACGATCTTTGATATATATGCAGATGTGACTGCACTATTTTGATGTGTAATTTTGATTATACTATTTTTCTCATATCATTATATAGCTGTGTTTGCACTTTGGTGAATTTGATATCTACCAATTTCATGCAACTACGTTTGCATTATTGAATCATGTTTGGCAGTCCAATAAGAACAACAACATCCTAATGGAATGCCAAAGAAAATATTACACTAATATATCATTTCATAAGACCTAACAAAATTTGCTTAATTTTAAATATAATACAAAGATAAAAAACTACATTACACTAAAAATAAGTCAAGAATAATTACAAAAAGATCAAATTTATTTTAAAATAAAGGATGATACACATTATTATACCAACAACATCAAAATTTAAGATAACTTTATTGAGTCTTTCTTTACGTAGATCATTCCAAATCAATAGCTAATATCTACAACAACAAAACACAATGAAACAGAATGCATTATCATTAGTCTTTCCATTAGCCATGTTACTTCTCCACTTCTTCTCTCTTTATTTCATCTTCTCAATTTCTTCTTCGAACTTCTTCAACTTTATATTTACCCAATTATCATCTTCTTTGAATACTCTAGGCTTATCAACTTCTTCAAAAAATTTCGCAATCAATTTTTCAACTTCATTGAATGATGTAGACTTGTTACATTGAGATGATTCCACTAAATTCTCAAGCTCACCTAAATTTGAGCCTCGAATTTAAATTTTTTTATCCCTCGAACTCTAAAAATCACAAGATCTTGAACGTTTCAATGATTAAAAAGAAAGAAATCATGATTCAATTGAATCAATTGGGATAATAAAATGAGGAAATGAGGGCAAAATATGATCTTTACCCCATAGTAATCATATACCTAATATCTTTTACCCGAATTCCTCAAAGTCCAAGATGTCTTCAAAGGCACCACAAATTGATTGCATCAAACCACTTGGTTCAAAGCAAAATTTTTCTCCTTCATACAAAGCTTACTTAAGTTAATTGATCTCATGATGTGCTACAAAGAATTCATTTAAAAAAAAATCATAAAATAGAAAAAACTTGATAAGAAATAGTATTTTTTTTAAAAAAAAAAAGAGCTGAATTATATCTTATAATGAAGTAGATGCCTTGATTTTCTACACAATTTCAAATCTTGGATTGATTGAAGATGAGGGGAGATGATAAAAAAAATTAGAATTTTTAAAAAATTTGGGACTTTAATTTATAATATAATATGGTTGTTGCCTTTGATTTTCTTTATTTTTTTAATTTGTGTTAAATTTAGACATCAATGCACTTTGATTTAACGGGGCAACACACGCAGTGATTGAATGCACGAGGGGATGAAAATAATTCACTTCAAAATTATTAAGGGGATATATAAATGTCCGTTAAGTTTAAGTGCTAAAGTAATTTGTCGTGACAAGTTTAGGGGGGGGGGGGGGTTAATGCATTTTCTCTTTATAAATTAATAATATTTAATAAATAAGGTAAAATAGCTACAAAATGTTAAATTAACTCTTGATGTTCTAAATTAATTTGACGTCTTATATGAGGCCCGCTTAAAAAAAATTCACAAGTATTTTTATAGCAATTTTGATATATCACTTCTGATTAGTTATTATAAGTCATATAAGACATGTCTGTTTCGTTGCTTCAATCGTGATTTTACTATATCACCCTTAATTAATTATTATGGTCATCTAAGCATTAAAAAATTAATAATATTTCATAAAAAAGGTAAAATAGACACAAAATGATATGTCAACATAAAAATTTTTGATTGACTATCGAAATTATAAGTAGAGTTTTACTGCTGAAGTAGGCAGCAGGTCGACATGTGTGCTTATGCTGCTTGCTTCAACTGTTTTAATCGTGATTTTACTACATCACCTCTAATTAATTATTATGTCATTTATGTACTAAAAAAATAATAATATTTAATAAAAATAAGTAAAATAAATATTTCTGACTTGTTTGCTTCAATCCTAATTTTACTATATCACCCCTAATTAATTATTATAAATCATCTAATAATTATAAAATTAATAATATTTAATAAAAAAGATAAACTAGACATAAAATGATAAATTAACTCTTGATAATTTAAATTAACTTGACATCTTATATGAGACCCACTTAAAAAAAAAATCACAAGTTTTTTTTTTTATAGTGATTGTGTTATATCATTTCTAATTAATTATTATAAGTCATATAAGACATATCTGTTTCGTTGCTTTAATCGTGATTTTACTGTATCACTTCTAATTAATTTATTATGGTCTTCTAAGCATTACAAAATTATTACTTTATAAAAATGGTAAACTGAACACAAAATGATATGTCAACAATACTAGTTTGATTGACTATTGAAATTATATTAATGCCACATAAATTGAGATGAGACAGAGAAAGACATAAAGTAACATATATTATTTGAAAATGAGATAAAACGTAAATCACAATAATTAAGAACTTAATAAAATATAAAAGAATGATTGATCGTCGAAATTTTATTTGTGCCACATAAACTGAGACAGAGAGAGCATTCATATCTTATTGAAAAATTATTTTTTAAAAAAAAATTAGAAATTACATAATTAACAACTTTAAAAAATTAAAAGATATAAAATATTTGACGGACTCTCAAAATTATATCAGTCCCTTGAATAAAAATAAAAAAAATATTATAAATTATAATAATTAATTATATAAAATTTATTTGTGTCACATATATTGAGCCTGTGGTCGATATCTCTAGTAATAGTAATAAATTGTTATTTTAAAATGTGAAAATTTAGGAAAAAGTTGAATCTCAATTTAAAGTCATTTGATGGGACTTTGAATTTCTTGACGATGGCTAAGGAACTATTGCCACTTGTCTAAAGCACATGACAATAGTACATATTTGACACGAAACTTTGTCCAAGGTGTGTAGTCTTGTCTTTCTTTGTAGGGTTTTCACACACCGACACCTCATCCTATAGGCTAATATTTTATGCATATTGCAATTTCAATTAATGAATAAGACACCATCCACGTTCAATAGTATGTCATTTGTTCTTTTACGATTATAAAAAAATGGGGTGTGATTGGATCAACTCTGAAAACGAGGTGAAAAATATCTAGCGAAAAAAAATTGTCATATATATCCAACCATCTCTATAAAATTTCCTAATTGGAGACAATGGCATACTTAGTGGGCTCCTAAATTAATACTAATACATTTTTAATATTTGATAACTTTCTAATTATGGAGTTTATATTTTACTCCTTATGATGTACTCTTCTAATTATACGGATGCCACGCATAACATATTTAAAATACTATATTATAACAACACTATTAGAACGTATAATAAATCTTTTTTTTTAAGAAAAAAAAAACTTTATAAATATTCATTTGTAAGATTATCAAAATAAATCATAGTGACTATTTTATACCTAAATAGTAAAATTTGTCATTAATCATATTCAGCGATGAATTAACAATGCGTTGCAAGAAATATGTTAGTTAATTACAAGCTATTTAGCTACGGATTACCGATTCCAAGCTTAATTAGTTAGTGTAAGTTTCTTTTTTTTTTTGGGTGGTCCAAACTCCAAACCACTTTTGTTCTTTCCTCATCCAATAATGGGGTCTTTTTATATAAATAGGACAAGCTACTCATCAACTTTGAGACTCTCTTTACAACCAAAAAAACACCAAAAATTAAAAAATGTCGAGCAACTCATCAAGCCCACTAGAGATTGACACTTCATTTTCACAATCCAACTTCTTCTTCTTCCAAGACCAATCACCAACAACACCATGGAGTAGTAATAATGATCTTTTCTTCAATGATCCATTTGTTGATGATGATCAATATTCACCAATAATTATACCATGTGACTATGAAAAAGATCATCATCATGATCAAGATTTAGTTGTAGAATCCTCAAACACTACTATTACATCAAAGGTAAGTAGCCAAAATAGTCACCATGATCAAGAAGAGGTAACATCCCAAGAGAAAAAACAAGAAGAAAAACATTATATTGGAGTTCGAAAAAGACCATGGGGTAAATATGCAGCAGAAATTAGGGATTCAACTCGTAACGGAATTAGGGTTTGGCTAGGAACATTTGATACTGCTGAAGAAGCTGCTTTAGCTTATGATCAAGCTGCATTATCAATGAGGGGTCCTTGGTCTCTACTCAATTTTCCAATTGAAAAAGTGAAAAAATCACTTGAAAAAATTGAGTATTCTTGTAAAGATGGATTATCTCCAGCTGCTGTTCTAAAAGCTACTCATAAAACAAGAAGAGTAAAGCACAAGAGGAAAAGTAGAAAGAAGAAGAACAATTTAGAAAATGTTCTTGTTTTTGAGGACTTGGGAGTTGAGTTATTAGAAGAGCTTCTAATGACTCCATCATAGAATTAATTATATTGTCGTGTCAAAGTATGAGTTAAGTTTTCGTGAAAGATGCTAGTTTCAGTTGTTGAGACCTTGTGGTTTCGTCTTTCCTCGGACCTCGCGCATTATGGGAGTTTTAGTGCTCCGAACTTCCCGTAGTTATACAAAACACTGAAAGAAAGACGATCTGGATCACATAATGTACAAGTTTGTAAAACTGGCTCTCTTTTTTCTTTTTTTATTTGAATTCTGTTTTTTTTTTCGTTTGTTTCTTTTAAGAATTTAGAGTTTAGTTTCCAGAGGAGCTTTTAACGAAGGTGAAAATAATGATTCAGACTTGTTCGTACATATAAATTTGTCCTTTTATTTGAATTTTATGACTTTCTTTGCTGTTGTTATTAATAAATAAAATAACATACTGGTCACCAGGAGATTCCTCTCTTCTTCAATTTTGGAAATTTCGACAGTATAAAAAAAAAAATACCCCATCTTTCCTGCAACATGATAATTTTATAGGTGTATCTCATTTAATTCTGAATCATTTTTTAGTTTTGGTCAACCTTTTCCTATCGTCTATAATTTTTCGTTTGTTGCGGGGGAGGGGTTATCTATTTAATAAAAAACAACGACAATAACAATATACTAATATAATTACACACAAAATTAAAAGAGATCTAATCCTATTTTTGTAGAGTACAAAAGTTATTTTCGATAGACTTCGAATATAAAATAAAAGTTATTAAAAGCAGGTGTTGATCGCAAGAAAAATATGCCAATAAAATATAAAGCAAATGAAGCAAAAGATAGCAAAACACATTGAACAATAAAAAACTATGTCATTACTAAATACTAGTACTAATAAGGTGGAGAGGAGATCAAGCTAGCACCTTGCCTCTCCCACCTGAACTGTAGCATGAAACTATCTACTATTCTTCTATCCTAAACTCGACTTCAATGTCTTTATATCTAGGGTCATATTCATATATAGTAAGCTAAAGTTGTGTCCTGTCCTGTCTAATCACTCTATCACCCTGTTCTTTTTCGACTTAAATCTATCTCTTCTAACTCCTGCTACAATTAGCCTCTTACACCTTCTTATACGTACGATTATTCTTTGATAATAAAAATTCAACGGTGAGAGAAAAAATATAAATTAAATTTTTTTGATATTTTAAAATAGGCATTACATAAGCAAAGCAATTAAACTTGCTTTCAACTGATAAGTAAGCACTTTAACTTTGATTTTTGAATATATGCAACTAGGCACCTCAATTCGTGCCTATTGTGTTACTGAAACACTCCAAATTATAAAATAATTATTTAGACATCTTCAAAATTTACGTGTCATGTTAGTGTCAGATGTCTACAAGACACAATAAAAATAAATTGAGGTATTTAATTTTCAATTGAAATCGAATTAACATGTCTAAATAGGGGTGTTCATGGGTCGGTTTGGATCGGTTAGTGGTTAAAACCATAACCAAAACCAATTTAGTCGATTTTTGAATTTCTAAAATCAAACCAAACCACATAAAAAAAATAATCGTCGGTTTGGTTCTTGTCGGTTTGGTTTAGTTTTTCGATTTTTTCGGTTATTGACTAGCCTACTCCAATCATCTCTAGAATAAACTCCCTTTTTTAATCCATAGAAAAGAGTATCACATTGAACAATTTCTCATGAAATATTTAAACAGTGATGGACAAATGACACTGTAAACTCTTAAAAATCAGAACAAACACATTAAACAAAACCAACATTGAGATGAATCCAACAACATACAAACATATACATGTACATTGTAAAACAGAGTTTTGTATTCTGTTGCAGTGTACTGCAAGAAGAGACAGAGTTGGACAAATTTGAGTTATTTGTTTACTTTAAAGACTAGCTAGGTGAGCTAATCAGATGGGGAAACGATTGAATAAATAAGGAGATATAAAACTACCATTTAAATCAGGGACCATGGTAACTCGTATTGTGAAAGCTGAAGTAGAAAAAGTGAGTTAGGGACCGTAGGGTTAACTTATTAGTAATAGTAGGTAGAGTTGGACTTGGATTTGGGGCTTTGGGCAATTGGGCTAAAATATTGGTTGGGCTAGACATAGATTAAAATTTACTTTTAGATTAAATTTAATACACTACTAAAAAAAAGAGGAAAACCGACCACAAAAATCGACCACAAGTGGTCGGTTTTCCTCAATTTCCGACCACAAAACAGACCAAAGTGTGTGGTCGGTAAAACTGTGGTAGCTTTTTAAAAACCGACCACGTGTGGTCGTTTTTTTTTTTGTTTTTTTTCAAAATTCATTATTATTTTATTAAAATAGAAAAAAAATGATCTTAAGAATAAAAAAAATCAAAATAAACCGACCACAGGTGGTTGATTTTATGTTAAAATTAATTAATTAATTTTATTAAAGCCGACCACAAGTGGTTAGTTTTTTTTTAATTTTTTTTTAAAAAAACCGACCACTTGTGGTCGTTTTTTATAAATATTTTTTTTTTTTTTTTTTTTTAAAAGCTACCACATGTGGTCGATTTTTTTGATAATTTTGTTAAAAAAAATATAGAAAATTTTAAAAAAAGCTACCACATGTGGTCGGTTTTTTTGATAATTTTGTAAAAAAAAAATATTAAAAATTTTCAAAATACAAAAATTAAAAATCAAAAATCAAATTATTTACAATATAGTCCACCAATCATTTACAAACATTGATTATTATCTACAATACATCTCACCAATCATTTAATATACAATCAACCAACCACCATAAGAATACAAACATTATTTACAAAATTTATTGAGGTTCCAAATCCAAACTATAAAACATACAAAATACTAAAAATTATAACTCATCATCCGCATCTTCATTCTCAGCCTCATCCATTCAATTATCGATATTTCGTTGATATATCCAGCTATAATCAGATTCCATCTACACAATCAATCACATTCAAGTGATTAGTTCAAGTCACAAAAGTTCACATTTCAAATATCTACACCTAAACATTTTCAAGTAACTAATTCACTTCACACGTTACCAAACTAAACTTAATTCAAAATGAAAAAACGTACCTACACTTAAACATTTTGAAGTCACTAATTCACTTCTCAAGTGACCACACTTTACTAAAATCAAAACGCAAGTTCACATTTCAAGTACCTAAATTCAAAACAAAAGTCACTATTCCATAATTCAAGTAACGACACTTAAACATTTCAAGTCACAAAGTTACTTCACAAGTTACCTAACAAAACTAAATTGAAAATGAAAAGTTCACATTTCAAGTACCTACACCGAAACATTTTCAAGTCAGTAATTCACTTCGCAAATTACCAAACTAAACTAAATTTAAAATGAAAAGTTCACATTTCATGTACCTACACTTAAACATTTTCAAGTCACTAACTCACTTCTCAAGTGACCACACTTAACTATATTCAAAATATGATATCAACCTTTCAAGTAACTACACTTAAACATTTTCGACACTAATGCACTTCTCAAGTGACCGCACTTAACTAAATTCAAAACACAAGTTCACATTTCAAGTACCTAAACTTAAATATTTTCAAGTCACTAACTCACTTCTCAGGTGACCATACTTAACTATATTCAAAACACAAGTCCACCTTTCAAGTAACTACACTTAAACATTTTTGACTCACTAATGCACTTCTCAAGTGACTATACTTAACTATATTCAAAACACAAGTCCACATTTTAAGTAACTACACTTAAATATTTTCGACTCACTAATGCACTTCTCAAGTGACTACACTTAACTATATTCAAAACACAAGTCCACATTTCAAGTAACTACACTTAAACATGTTCAAGTCACTAACTCACTTCTCAAGTGACCACACTTAACTATATTCAAAACATGATATCAACCTTTCAAGTAACTATACTTAAATATTTTCGACTCTCTAATGCACTTCTCAAGTGACCGCGCTTAACTAAATTCAAAACACAAGTTCACATTTCAAGTACCTACACTTAAACATTTTCAAGTCACTAACTCACTTCTCAAGTGACCACACTTAACTATATTCAAAACACAAGTCCACCTTTCAAGTAACTACACTTAAACATTTTCGAATCACTAATGCACTTCTCAAGTGACCACACTTAACTGTATTCGAAACACAAGTCCACATTTTAAGTACCAACACTTAAACATGTTCAAGTAACTAACTCACTTCTCAAGTGACCACACTTAACTATATTCAAAACACAAGTTCATAATTCAAGTAACTACATCTAAACATTCCAAGTCACTAATTCACTTCACAAGTGACCAAACTTTAATAAATTAGAAACACAAGTCCACGTTTCAAGTACCTACACTTATGCATTTTCAAGTCACTAACTCACTTCTCAAGTGACCACACTCAACTAAATTCAAAACACAAGTCCACATTTCAACTACCTACACTAAAATATTTTCAAGTGACTAAGTCACCAACCAAACCATTTTCAAAACAAAAAATCTCCTTTAAAGTCCCTATACTTAACCATTTTCAAGTAACTACACTTAACCATTTTCAAGTCATGTACTAGCATTTCAAGTCACTACACTTAGCTATTTTCAATTAACTAATTCACATTTTTAAGTCACTATACTTAACCATTTTCAAATAACTACATTTCTATATGTATCCACTTTCAAGTAACAAAACTTAACCATTTTCAAGTCAGTACTACACATTTTGATACAAGAACGACTAGCGACCAAAAACACACCAAAACATACATCCAAAACAGTCCACAAGTTCAAGAGAACCGAGGACCCTATGGATGACCACTCTCGAATTCACACACAATAACAAGAACACAATGTAGTGAGGTGTTTAACACCTATTTTCCAGTCAACAATCCAAACTAGATTATCAACACAAGACAAAAACAACACTATAATAACAACAAGACAGTTACGAGTACATTAACAACAACAAGAATCCGACGGATACAACAACATACAAAATAGATAGTTAGACCTTAGTTGGAATTATCTTAGCCCTCCATTAATGGAGTTAAATGGTGTTTCAGAATCAGGTAGAATAATGATTCATGAGATTTATTTCCTTATTCTTGTCAGAAAAAAACATTTACTGCATGCAACTATATCAAATGATATATACCTTTATCTTTATATCATAGTATAAAAAACCAAGTTTTACATATGGCAAGATTCAAATAATTAGAAACCCTATTCCTGCTACAACAATTATGCAGATTACTGTTTTCTTGCTTTATATTTTATACGAATTTAGAAGATTCACTTTCAAGTTTCAACCTTTTCACTTATCCCCATAGTTTTTTCACAAGTAAGACAAAATACTACTAACTTTTTTACCCAATATACCTAACGGTAGAAAAGTAAATAAAAACATAGTTTATTCACAGTGGTATTTATGAAATAAATTATTTTACATAAACTATTGAAATAAAATCTTCTCATGTATATTTCAACTTCCAAAAGACCACAACTTTGACCAATTTCCTACTAATCTCCTAATTATATCCTTTATACTAACTTGTAAATTTCTATACGTAAAACCTTGAACCTTTATACATAGGCACACTAAAAATCCTAAAGTACTACCGAAATTTATCTTCTTGCTTCTTCCATGAATTCTCTCAAGAAAAAAGAAAAAGTTCCAATTACCACCATCCAGATCAATATGAAGGCAGTTCATTTAGAGATTAAAAGAATAATAAAAATATAAAATAAAACATATTGTATAAAAAGTCCTACCTTTAGAAGATGAAAAAAGTACCACTCATAATAAAAAATTGGTTATGTTGGTGAAATCTCAGCGGCTGGAGGCGTCTGTTTCACCGGCGGGGTCCTTCGACGGGCAGCGGCGCGTGGACTGTTTGGTTGGTCGTCGTTTGGTGGTTGCATGGAGATGATAGTGGCGACGGCTGAGCAGCGGCGGCGCCTCCATTGATGGTGAAGAAGTCTTAGAGGGAGAGAAGGGTAGAGAGAGGGAGGAGACGGATGATATAAGGAGATTAGGGTTAGGTTTTATGATTTTTTTATTTAAAAGGAAAATAGGCTCCTTAGATCTCAGCCGTCAGATCGTTTTTTTGATCGAAGGTTGAGATCTAGAGGTTGAGAATTTAATTATGATTTGACAAAAAATTAAAAATTGAATTACAAATTGACTATGATTGTAATAAATTGGTTAAAATTGTAATGAATTAAATAAAATAGGCTAAAATTGTAAGAACTTGGATAATATATAATAGTAAATAATATATAATAAATAATAAATATTAATAACGGCTGAGACCTAAATATTAAGATTTTGATTAAATTAGATGAAAAATTTAATTTAGTCTAATTAGATACAATTTGGCTATAATTATAATAAATCGGGTAAAATTAATTTAAAATTATTATGAATTGGCACAATTGAGTTAGAAAATACACAAATTTAAAAAATATCCGTTATTTCAATAATAATAGATAATGTATTTTGTATAATAATTATGAATGTGTATGTTTACGAAAAATAATAAAATATTATATTTGAATTGATAAATCGTAAAAAATGGTAATCTTATAATTGTAAACCACTTTGATTACTTCCTACACCCTTATATATATATACCTCGTAATACAACATGTTATAATCAGATAAATTATTGATTACTTGTCTTACGTTATTACAACTTCAACAATATACGCGTGTCTACATGATCTCCTCAATAGTATGATATCAACGTATTATTCAAGTTATTTTGATATATCGATTTAGTTATCTAGCTTTTGATTATTACTGCAGTCGTCACTACACGAGATATACCTATATATAAATATATTTGATTGACTATCAGCTTTCAAATACGTACTATATACATCACATACACGATTTTACTATCCCATAATAATATACAAGGTAATATAATGCGACGTATTTCGTATACATTTTTTGACGAGTTATCGATTAATTTGACTACCTTACATTAATATCACATCAACGTACAATATATTATTACTTCGATCGTTTCAAATCAAGATATTCATTATTTTTTGGTAGATTCTGCTAGTTTTTGATGTCATTATACCTTCACTACATAATATGTATATATACTATATATATATCTATACATACACACACATATACACACTATCTACTATATATATCAAGTTCTAAATATATACTATATATACATACACGAGTATATTATCCCGTAATATAATGCGACATATTTCGTATACAAACTCTGATGAGTTATCGATTATTTTGATTAACATTAATATCACATCAACATACATTATATTATTACTTCGATCCTCAATAGTATCATATATATGAATTAATCATTCAAAATATTTTGATATATACATTCAGTTATCTAATTTTCGATTACTGCATACGTCACTACACGAGATATACGTATATACATATATTTAATTGTCTATCAGCTTTCAGATATGTACTATAAACATTAAATACACGATTTTACTACCTCATAATAATATACAACGTATTTTACAAATACTCAGATGAATTATCAGTTACATTATCGTATGTCATTAATATACCTTCACTGTATAATATGTATATATATATATACCTATACATACACACACATATACACAATATCGACTATATCAAGTTCTAAATACGTACTATATCTATCACATACGTACACAAGTATATTATCCAATAATATAATGAGATGTGCTTCTTATACTTACTCAGATGAGTGATAGATTAATTATATTTGATTATCTTAATACAATATTAGGTTTTGACTACATCGTTCATCAACCGATCACTAGATAATATATATATATATATATTTATGTGTATGAACGCTTGAATGAGTACTATATATATCACATCCACAATTATATTACCTTATAATAGACCGCTATCAACATCATGTGATCAGTGTAATTTGAAAAAAATATATATATAATTATTTCTAATGAAAATAATATATATATATATATATATATATTTGATTACATATATATAATTATTGCTCACTAAAAATTATTTATTTATTATTTTTTTTTAGTTCAAAAACCGACCACAAGTGGTCGATTTTTAATTTTTTTTTCTGTGGTTGTTTTTTTTTTAAAAAAAATAATTAAAAACCGACCACTAGTGGTCAGTTTTTTAAAAAAATAATTAAAAACTGACCACAAGTGGTCGGTTTTTTAAAAATATTTTTTAATTATTTTTTTTAAAAAAAACCCGACCACAAAGTGGTCGATTTTCTTATTTTTTTTTAATTTTTATTTATAAAATAATTAATAATTAATATAAAAATTATTGAAAAAATTATTTTGAAATTTTAAATTATAAAAGCGACCACTTGTGGTCGCTTTTAAAAAAAAAAATCAACCACATGTGGTCGGTTTTTTCCGATCACAATCTGTGGTCGGTTTTTCAGTTTTTTTTAGTAGTGATAAAATATTTATATTTTATTTCTAAATTATATATAAATAATTATAATATATATATATATATATATATATATATATATATATAAAATTTATTAGTCGATTTGGTTATTTTCACGATTTTGTTTAAGTAAAATCATAACCAAACCAAATAGTATTGGTTTTTTAAAATTTAAAATCAAACCTAACTAAACCAAACCAAATATTGGTTTGATTCGGTTTACGGTTCAATTTGATTGTTAACCAAACCCACGATCATCCTACGTCTAAATATGCACTTTCAAAGTGATAGTGATTACCCGACCCACTAATGCCAAGTTTGTAATAAGAGGAGTAATAAGAGAGATTATCTTGTCAAAGATCAAGTTTTTGTGTTATCCTTCCGTTACTGAATAAATTTCTTATGTCTTGTAATTTTTTCAATATATTTATGTATTATGGTTTTTAAATATTAAATGCTAGCATAAACTTTATCTTTAGGGAAAAAGACACCACGTAGTTTTTTTGAAAAATAATGGATAATAATGGCCCACGTTTTATTTTTTGGACAAAACTAACACTTCAGCTATTTTAAATGTCATTTATTAGCCCTTTATTTTAATAAGCCACACGCTAATGGAAAAGGGAGCCACACGCTAAAGGAATAGGATTTTATGACTCTTCATTCTTTCTATAACCATTCTTCTTTCTTCTTTCCATAACCATTCTTCTTTCTTCTTTCTTCAATCTGTGATAGTTAAGAATCCAACAAAACGCATATCTCTTTTCTTCTAGTTCTTAAATTTTTCTATTTAGGTTATCTAAATTGAATTGAGTTTCTTCTTTCCATAACCATTTTTCTTTCTTCTTTCTCTTCTTTCTCCAATTTGTGATAGTTAAGAACCCAACAAAACTCATATCTCTTTTCTTTTAGTTTTTAATTTTTTCTATTAAGAACCCAACAAAACTTATATCTTTTTTCTTCTAATTCTTAATTTTTTCTATTTAGGTTATCTAAATTGAATTGAGTTTGTGAATTATGTGGGTGGATGAAAAACGAGATAGAGGAATGAAAGAAGAAAAAATATGCAAAATCTAGAGGTTGATCGGGATAGAAGAAAAGGGCTATTGTGTTGAAGCTAAAGTAATAATGGATAGGTATGCGACGAAGAAATTTGAAGAAAATGGATTGTTTTTGAAAAAAAAATGTGTTTTATGATTCGAGATTGCATAGGATTGATTATCTATGGAGATTTCTGAGAAATGAAAATTTGTATATGATGTGTATAAAAATTGTATATTTAAGATTTGTATATGATGTGTATAAAAACTGTATATTTAAGGTTTTTATATGATATGTATAAAAACTGTATAAGAACTGTTTATTTAAGGTTTGTATATGATGTGTATAAAAACTGTATAAGAACTGCATATTTGAGGTTTGTATATGATGTGCATAAAAACTGTATAAAAACTGCATATTTGAGGTTTGTATATGATATGTATAAAAACTGTATATTTAAGGTTTGTCTATGATGTGCATAAAAACTGTATTATATAGAATATATTTTCTATATATGATCTGTATAGAATTTGTATCATTGTTGTATAGAATATGTATATCGATAGGATGTATATAAACTGCATAAATATTGTATAGAGTTTGTATCTAAATAATTATTTTACCTAAATAGTGTACAGAATGTGTATAACCTCTTGGCAAAAATAAAAGACACGAAAATAGTTTTAAAACATGTATGTGAGTCATTAAAATATGCTATTTTTAAAAAATTATCTTTCAAAAAAATACAAAATTTTATTTGGTTACGACATTATAAATTAGTATTTGATTATTTTAAAAGAAAACTACAAAATTTTATTTGATTATTTTTTTTTATTGATAGTATTAAAAAAATATACAGAAACATCAGTAAAAAAAATGAGCACAACCAAAATAGAATGGAAAAGGAAGAAAACACAACTACCAGAAAAACAAAAAAACAGCAAAAAACAAATATAATTTTTATACTTTATATAACAATAATAAAAGAAGCAAAAGGAGCAACAACAAAAGTAAAGCAAAAAAGACAAAAATCACCAATTTTTTTTAAAAAAAGTCAAAGAAAACGGAGAAGAAATAGCTAAAAAAAAAAGGAATTTTGAATTCATGATCATTTTCGTGTCTTTATTTTATATGAAAAGACTATTTTTGTCCTTCTCCCTTATATTTAGCCTTTGATCATTTGAAATTCATGAGGAGTATTATTATGATCCAAATCGAATATGCCCTTTCTATCTATGTTGTGGATCCCCTCCCCCTCATTCTTTTTCCTTCTAATTATCAGATATTTCATTTACCTAGCTAACAGATATTTTATTATTGAAAAAATATATACATTAGCAAGCTAAAATTCATAATTAAGTTAAATAATAATATTTTTAAAAAAATATATATAACAAAAATAACAATATTTTATCGGAGTCAAGCCACTACAGCTTGTTATAATTATCATGTGTAGTTCCTCCCCTTTTACGGCTTTGCCTTTACACCCTCCCCCTTTATTTTTATTTCATCTCTTTCTTATTTTTCAATTATTCTCTTATATTTTAGATTTCAAATTCTGCTATATTTTTCACGTTTTCTACATAAAATCGTGTTCCGCAAAATTAGGTAAACATTGATTTCAGTTCTTGCATGTCATTTCTTCTCCAAAATTTATTTAGTTTGTATTATATATATATATATATATATATATATATATATATATATAGTGTCATCATCTTTCATTCTTTAAATTTTTGTTTTTAGAATTGTGGAGGTTTGCTTTAATGACAGAACACACACCACTTAGAAGATCTAATAGGGTATATCAATTTGGTTTCCGATAATCCACCATTTTTTAGTATTGAACTTTCTCAAGTTGAAAATACAAATACAGTATATACGCTTATACAATCATCAAAATTAGTAAGCATTGAAGAGGTGAGAGCGAGACATTGTAACAATCCAGGAAAGGTTAGCAAATCGACATCATAACAATCTAGGGAATATGTATTTAATGTTATCTTGTGCATCAAATATATTTACATGTTACTATTTAAAGTAATTAGCAAAAAGTTATTATGCGCCTTCTAATTAATTGGTCTAATTTGCTATTTGTGATCTTTTCTCAAATCCAATTACCACCCATTTGGCAACCCCTTGTTGTAACTATCTTACATCCTTAATTAACGGTGGGAGACAAGTCTTGAAAATAAAATTAAATTTAATAAAGTATTTTACCTCAAATACTACTGTTCAACACAAATCTGAATTAATCAAGTTTTTTTCTTTTTCAAAAAAGGATACTCGTCTTCTCAAGATTAAAATAGGTGATATGCCTCTTTCCCACAAACAGCACGCTTTCACCTCAGACCAGAAGACCTAACATGGTATATTTTGAACGAAGAATAATGACACTTGATAAGGAAATGAATATTTAATTTCAAAAAAAAAAAATCGACATTGGCTTTCTAGATAGAGACAAATGAATATAGTTAAACAAAGAACTCTTTCTTTTCCAAATTTATTTAAATATATTATAAGAATGTATAAAAGATATTGTAAATAATTATAATTGGCCAACTGCCTACTTAATTAATTATGAAATTGTCCCAAGAATGATGTGAGTTGGTTTCGTCGGTTAAAATTTATACGCATCCGGTGTATGCATCAAGTTAATACATATATGCCATGTGTTTGAATTTAAAGTTCATGTTATATAACTATGATTAATTAACAAATATTTTACTTAATTTAATTACTTAACTACGATAAAAAATATTAATTTAATATATATATCTGATGCGTGTAAGTTTTCACCGTCTCATTGTGATGAGTCAGAGACAATAAGCTGGGATTGTAGGTGTAAAGGTTGTTTATTACTATATTTTTTCCATCCATTTTTACTTGCTTGTTGTTGCCTTGGTATATATTTTAAAAAATAATAAAGAAAAAAATACATAAAATATTTATTGAATTTTATATAAAATAGTAGAATAATTTTATTATATCACTCTTTGATATGATAAATTTAATATTTTAAAAAATACATTGAGTGATGTTCTAAATTTAAGGGCCCGTTTGGCCATAATTTTTTTTTCCTTTTTTTCGATTTTTTTTTTTTTTTACTTTTTTCACTTTTTCAAAAATTGTGGTGTTTGGCCATGAAACTCCAGAAAATTATTCCGGAGTTGGATTCCGAAAAGTGAAAACAACTTTTTGTTGTTTTCATAATTTTTCACTCCTATTTTTTACTTTCATTATTATTATATATAACCCAATCTTTAAATTTTTACACAAATACCTTTTATAACTACAACCACCACAAAAAAAACATATATATTCAAGGCAATATCATCAATAAAGAAAAAGCAAAAAATTTGCACTAATCTATTCAGAAATAATTCATTCGTAATTTTTTTTTAAAAAAAAATTCAATAAAATAATTAATTCAAGTGAAAGTAATCAAGAATTTTCATCAACAAATTTAAGAATATATAAAATATATTTATATTCATCAATCATATTTATCAAAATATATTTTCTCTATTCAATCGATTATGGTTAGATAAACTTATTTAGCTCGTGTTTGTTGTTTGTGATATTTTTATTCAAATTTTAGAAGAATAACAATCATAATAATTAGTTTGTTGTTAATTATTTTATCAATTGAAGACATATAAATTATTTTCTCAACATTTGGTTGTATGTTAGCAGGTAAATTAGTAGTTGAGTGATTTTGATAATTTTTAAAAGTTGAGGGTGTAAAATCATATTTAAAAAAGATTTTTCAAAAGTCTAAATTTTTTTTCAAAAAGACATGGTCAAACACAACTACAATTCCAACTTCATCTTCAACTCCAACTCCAACTTCAACTCCGAAAAAAAATAATTTTTATGGTCAAACGACTACTAAGATGCACGTAAATAAATGAAGAGTAAAGAGGATATATTAGCCAAATCACATTCTGAATTGAGTTTTTCTTAAAAATTGTGTAAAATCTATATATGTCAACTATTTTTGAGAAAAGAAAGTAATATTTAATAACAAAAATAAAAACACATAAATAATAAATTATTTATTAATTTTTTAAATTAAACTAATGCTATCGAACATTTATATTTAATATATTGACAAGTAAAAATAAATAGATAAAGTGCAATATGTATTTATTAGTATTATTATTTTCGTAGTGATGATGGAAGCCATCTTCTAGAATTTGTGACTTTTGCCCAATGTGATGAGGGACAACTAAATCTACCATCTAAATGGGGATCACAATTGAAAATGAAAAGGATCAACATAGTAAGCCATCTTCCAGATTTTGTGACTTTTGCCCAATGTGATGAGGGACAACTAAATCTACCATCTAAATGGGGATCACAATTGAAAATGAAAGGATCAACATAGTAAGAGTTCAGAATCAAAGTATGTCCTATGATTAAAAAAAGTGTATAACATTTTTTAAATAGATTGTGCACTTATTAAGTGCACAATTTCTATTCACTTTTTACGGCTGATATTTAAAATGTTTATTATTATATATATGTATTTGTATATAAAAAAATTGTAGTATGAATACGATAATTTGTTATAAGCATATATGATTTTTATTTTATTTTATGTTTTTAAAGGGTAATCTATTTAAAATATAACAATAATAATAATAATAAAATAAATTACCCTTTAAAAACATAAAATAAAATAAAAAGCATAAATAATAATAATAATAATAATAATTGTTATAAACTTTCAAACTAAACAGTTTCACCATAATACAACCACATGATTTTAATATCACCAAATGATGTGGTACAGCGGATGAGGCTGCTCCTCATTTAACCAGAGGTCTCGGGTTTGAGCCCTAGGTATGAAAAAATTCTTGGTAGGGAGCGCTTCCCCCCGAATGGAACCCTATGCTGCGCGAATCAGAATTAGTCGGACTCCAATGCGGGTGTCGAACACCGGATGAAAAACCAAAAATAAAAACACATGATTTTAATGTAAACCAAACTAAACTAATAAATAATTTCAATAAATATACTTTTGAAATATTAAATTTGATTATTTAAAGTTGCAAAGACAGCTTACAAGTCATTCAAGATAAATTCACTGGAGGTATGAATCAATATTGAAAGACTATTATTTTTTCTTCTTCTTAATTCTATTCTCCCCCCCCCCCCCCCCCCCCCCCCGCCCTTTTCTCTTTGTAACAATTAAAATGAGATTAATTATAATTTTGTAAGAATTTAATGAGATTTTAAGGGCTAAGACATAAAAAATAAAATAAAGTGTAATTAAAAAAAATGCACATATATTAAGGATGCTAATTACAAACTATCCTATTTTCTAAGTGTGGTTTTTAATTCTATTGTTACTTTGTAAGATAAATCTATTAATCTAAATAATCTTATTGAATAAAATAATGATAAATAATTTTATTATATTATTTCATTGCCTTTTAAAAATTAAAAAAAAAAGATTACTGTGATAATTTTAAAGTGGATGACTTTTTATATGATAAATAAATAAAAGAGTGATTTATATGTGATAAACTTTAAAGTTAGATAATTTATATTAATAAAAAAATAAAAACAATTGTATGCTAATTTTTCACCCTATTTTATTCATGTTATTTGATTTTTTGTAAATAAATTAAAAAATAAAAAGGTATGACATTCCAAGAAAAAGTGAAAAGGATAATAATTACACGGACCCCACAATGTGCACTTGTCAAATAATGAAAAGCCTCACACAAATATGACATGGCGCACCTCATCCACCATAAAATTTTCCGTGTTAAGAGTATTTGTACTTTAACAGAGAAATACAATTATATTCGTCAAAATACAACATCATACATAGACGATTCTCTTTCCGTCGTAGGAGTCCTAAAGGAAGCAATTCCATCTAATCAAGTGAAAATCCTTCTGTCTTCCATTACTCCAACGACACAAAAGGTAAATGAGCATCATCAGATTACATATCACACTAATGTTCAAAATTAGCTTTAAGATCCTTTTGGTCTTCAGCTCCTTTTGTTGTTTGTTAGTCTTCTTCAACAAGCCCAAAATCACAACAATCCATTGATTATGCAAAAAAGTGAACAATATAAATAAATGGATTGTGCACTAAAAAAGTGCACAATAAATAAATAAATAAATAAATAAATAAAATGAAAATGTTATGCGTAAAAAGTGAATAGAGATTGTGCCCTTAATAATTGCACAATCTATTTAAAAAATATTGTGCACTTATTATAATCTATTTTAAAAAGAATTGTGCACTTATTTAGTGCACAATTCATAAAAAAATGAATTGTGCACTTAAAAAGTGCACAATCTAAGTTTGACTTTCTCTGACACTGTGAATGAATTTGCCGTTAAAATAGTAAGGCATTTTGCACTTAATAAGTGCACAAAACCTATTTTAATATTTTTTTTTATATGACATAGAATAATTCTTTTTTTAGTTGCAGGGCATACTTTGGTTCCGGACTCACATAGTAAGTACCATGTAGGTTAAAATTAAATGACATATAACAGGCAAATAAATATTTTTTAATTGTAATTGACAATTAAATATCTTAATTCTAAGAATGCATATCTAAACACCTTAAATTATTTTTACTTTGCCAGTTGGACATTTCAATTTATAAAGTAATCATCTACGTATATTCAAAATTTACGTGCCGCATCAGTATTGGATCTCAATGAGACACAAAAGGAACGACTTGAGATGTCTATTTGGGCGTTTTCAAAGTCGAGTATTTAATTATCAATTGAGGCCAAGTTAAAATATCGGTCAAATACATCGCCAACCCTCTAAACTTGGCACCATCTTTCACTTAGGCACCCCAACTACACATTGTTCATTTAAACACCTAAAGTAACGTCCTGCCGTGTCATTTTGATACCTTTTGTAACCACCTAATAGACAAAATGTGTGTAATACACAAGATATAACAACCAATAAAAAAAAACACGTAGCATTTTCATAAAAATAATAATTTAAAATAAATTATAATTTTTTTTTTTTACAAAAAAAAACAGCTACCCCCTAACCTTTTCTCCTTTCTTCTATTTCCAATTTTCAGACAACTAATTATACCCCCTCCCCCTTCCTCAGTTTATTACTTCTTTTTCTTTTTTTTTTTTTCTTTTTTCTTTCTTTCGATTTTGTTAATTTAAATGAATATGTCAAAACTGCTTCAAACTCCGACAAAGTAGTGGTGGCCAGAATATCTAACCAAAGTCAATGCTAAATGATTTCTAGAGAAGAAAGGAATGCTAGTATGATAAAAATTTTAATTAATAAGGAGCCTACCAATTCGAATTTGTAAATTAGGAGTCCAAACCACAAATTACAGAATTTGATCAGAACTAAAACGACTTTGATGGAGCAATCCCAAAATTATCAATGTCAATTGAATTCCAAGGGTAATGATAATGCCTTGAGATCAAAAGTCCCATCAATGAAGAAGTTTGGTGATATAGGCGAAAACAATTACAATTT
Source organism: Capsicum pubescens (assembly GCA_030864215.1). NCBI lineage: Eukaryota > Viridiplantae > Streptophyta > Magnoliopsida > Solanales > Solanaceae > Capsicum > Capsicum pubescens. The sequence continues at coordinate 262,582,329 of CM061542.1, forward strand.
GGTGATACCGACGGAAACAATTACAACGTCCATGGCAATGGTGATGTTGATACTCGGGTTCATAGAGTGTGGAGGAAAAAAATAATAATGAAAAAGATGAAAAAGAAGCATAATTTTTTAAATTTTCTTTTTTGTCGAAAAATTATATCGTGTATATAGATAAAATGCTATTCTATTTGGTTAAAAATAAAGGTTTGAACAACCTTATCACATCTGAGGGATGTAGCTTAGTGGTAGCAGGTGTTCACTAAAAGCCAGGGTTAGCTTCTATTTTAGTGAACACCCTTGCTGAAATTTCTAGCTCCGCCACTGGACTTATAAGCATCATGCTATATTAGTGTAAAGTGTCAAAACAACACAGTAGACCACTACTTTAGGTGTTTAAAATGAACAATGACTAGTTGAAATGTCAAAATAAAAGTTCATGTCAAGTTAAAGAATTGACAATGCGTTCCGCTTAAAATATCTATAATTATATCATGTCTTAAATGTATGTGTCATGATTTAATTTTATGTAAAGTTCTAAAAATAAAAAAAGGTCATAGTATTTGTATTGTTATAAACGTTTTTCATTTAAGTGTAGTATAAAAAGCTTAAGTGAAAAATTCTAAATTATGAAAATGCATTTGTTTTAAACGGGCTAATTAAGAAATAATGTCACGTTAATTAGGACGGACGAGGTATTTTTGTTGCCATTTTATAGGTTTTGATTGACATTTCTTTATATTTTAAAAATTCTTAATTTGGATTTCTTTTATTTTTTTGGATATATTTTTATAGTTATAAAAATATCATGACATATTCAACGGAAGCAAAAAATAATAATTAAAGAATCTCAATGTATTTATTTAAATCTTGAATGATAGAGTTATTTGACATCTTATTGATAGATAGTAAATATATACCCGCTAAAAAATTTAAGATATACATAAATTGATTTGAACACTAACATAACAACATGTGTTTAAGATAACAACTTCCAGACGTAACAGTTTTGGTATATGCTAAATTAATGAGATTGGGCGTGTAAAGGTGGTTTATTCATTAATATTCACTATCAATTCAAGATTGTGACTTTTCCCTATGCGACAAGTGACAACTACTCTTAGAAAAATATTCAGTTCGAAAGGGAAAGGAATAATAATAGTATTTCCTATATTTAATTTTTACTACATTATATTCTCATATTATTAATAAATAGAATATATACTTTATTTTAATTAACATTTTTTTTATTGCTATAGAAATATTCTAATATATTTACATTTCAAGTTTTAGAATAACTCTTGATATGTATCAAAAAGAACTTTCTAAACCTCTGCTATTAATAAAGGAAAATGTTTAGAAATAACAAACTTGACACTTTAATTAAGCGCTTCGTAACAATAAATTGCTGATTATTCGAAATAGCAACTTGTATTTGTATTTTAGAATTTTTTTACCAATAAAATACATATACAAATATCTGCACAATACTTTTTTTTTCTCCACTCTGTTGAGATAAATGCGGGACTGATATCCTAACTACTACAATAACGCGTCCATTTTAAAATTGAATGCGTATTAATTACAAGAATACATACTTTCATTTCAATAGCTTAATTTAAATCTAAAAAAGTTTTAATTCGTATTTTTTCCCCCTTTCATCAGCTTCAAAATCAATCATAATTTCATCTATCAAATTGAAATCATTACAGAGTTTAATTGTTGATACAAGTATGCAAAATATAATATGTATTTCTAAAAAATATTGTCATAAGAATTGTTTAAGTATTCGATAAATCCTAATTGAGCTTGAATTCTAGTGCATAAGTGAAATACAAAAGATTGGGACTTTCATTCTGTTGATATATATTTTGTTGTTGTTCGTAATTAATCTGCATTATGTATTCTGGTGAAATTATGAAGATTTTAATTTCGTACTTATATTAATTAATCAACAATAAAAGTTTTTTCATTGTGATTATATTTCATATTCGTCTCAAAAAATTTCAATTCTGATTGAAATTGAATACATGTATTTTGAATATACTAGTTTTTGGTACGTGCTTTGCACGTGCATATATGTGTTAGTCAATAAAAAATATATTGTTCTATTTACTTATCTCACGTGGACAAAGTTTCTGTTTAAACAAAAAAAAAAGATAAAAATCTTTAACTTTTTCACCACATAATAGTGAACTATCACCTTCTTCATTCATTGACAACACCACTTGTTTCGTCCAATACTTCAATTAAAAGAAAAGATATAAGAAATTGTCAAAAAAGGAGAATTAACTGTCGATTATTGATTTCTAGTTGTACACTTACATAATTAAAATAACTTAATATCGACAAATTTCATCTTACGTACACTTCAATCATGAAGTGGTTCTATAAAAATAGAACACTAAAAATACACAATATTTACTTATGTTTAAAGTGCTAATAAGTTAGTCTTTGAGCCCAACCCTCAGTTACAACCTACAATTCTAGAATTCATCAATGTGTTTTATTTCATATGAATTACTACTACGTCATTAACTTTAAGAATAATTAGGACTTAAAATTGAAGCTTGATTAGCATCAAAAGTAGAATCCCTTGTAAATTCTTGTTCGTTATAAGACCACTTCTCTGTTTCCTCCTTAAGCTAGCATGTCTATTTAACTCTTAATGAGTAAGTCATCTTAATCACATGCTTCACATAGATCTACCTTCACCTGCACAAGAATATTAAAGAAACAATCAGTAATAAGTTATATATATTTTGTCATACACCATTTGAAGAAGGTAAGAAAGCCTAATAACTTTATGAAGACAACAAACATACATACTGATGAGAGGAAAGTAAAAAAAAAAAAATTATTCTAGAAATAATCGATATATATATAAAGGAACAATATTATTTATAAATTCGTAGAATTATTAATTATATCACAATTTAATTGTCAATGTAGTGTGCCAAAATAAGTTAAATAGTACCATATTTTGACACATCATAATGCTACGAAACCTAGACCTACCTAACTGCATATTGTGACAAGTTCGTAAAGTCATTGTGGCTATCTTAATTTGGTATTCTCATGATAATTAGACAATTATGTGAATGAAAATAATATTATCCTTATATGTCCCTTAATAATTCTTTTTATATTACAAAATCAAAGAGCCAATGCAACATATGATACTCATAAACTCCTTACTCATATAATCAACAAATCGATACATGTTATAATCATAAGCCCCTTAATCATATTCCTAAATACGACATATAATACTCAGACTTAACACGAAATGTCTTGTACACTAATTAAAATTATTAAACTCAAATAATTATATGTAATTGTTCATAATAGTAATTAAAAAAAGGCCGTAGAAAAATATACTTACAATAATACTCGTGAGTTGCGCCTTCATGAAATACAATTCTTCCATCGTTTCTCGCCATAATAAATTCATGATCACTCAATATCAACCATTGAAGTGAATACTTGTTTCTTTCCATTTGAAAAATAATATAAATTGGTGTCTTTTCCATATTATTTCTCTCCCAAATAATTTAATTTTTTCAACTGAAATAAGCTTAAAACCTCTGATTTATGGGAGCAACATCATAACCATTTGAGACAAAAGATGGATGAATTGCTCAGGAATACTATCGGAAATATTGTAGAATGAGTTGGCCATAGCAAAAGGAAATATTTTATCACCATTCATAAACCATAAGGGACATGAACTAATATAATATATACAATTAGGTTTAAGGACATATTAGGTTTATACGTACTTGAATTGCCCGAATGTCCATGAACACGTTTAAGCTTAAAATAACAATTATATGTAGCACAATAAAAAATAATGTAAATACAATTATGCGTACGACATACAAAATAAATAAATAAATACAAAGTAAGAAAACATGAATAAATTCAAAAAGATTACTTGAATCAAAACTATAATAAGACTCAAAGTGAAAGTAGAAGAAGTCGAAAATTAAACTCACAATTGATAACTTGATAAGTGTTCTCTTATTGATTAAATTTAAGTTAAATAGTTAAAGTTAACTAAATTTCACTTAATTAAATTTAAGTTAACTAAAATGCAATGGAACATGATATAGCACGTAACCTTCTAACCTTCCAACCTTTCAAGATAATTTCAATACAAATCCTTAGCAGGTATGTTCTTGAATCTGGATAATTTGTCATGATCCCTCTATAATTTTATTATGCACGCGATATATGTGTTTCCACACGTAATATCTAATTTGAGGGAAAAAGATGAAAATATGAAAGATTGTTAAGTACTCGAAACCACAAAAATTATAACATAACTCCGACACTGGTACGAGTCTGATAAAAATTCACTTTTGTTTCTTCATGCAGTACTACAATTAAACCATATGCATGGAAACAATTTTTTTCAAAATAAACAGAAATTTCAACATACTAATTTGTGCACACTTCAACTAATTCAACGATTAGCTTTTACTTTTTACATGATGTTTCTTTCAGATGTTATAAGAAATGAACAAACACACAAATATGGTTGATGGATCATCACTTTCTCGTTTGTCATGCAATACCTCTTTCCCTTGCCGCCAAAGGATAAGAGAGACACATCAATTAGAACCAAATTTGTGGTACAATTATTTTTCTTTTCTATATTTAAAATCTTTCCTTATTTTTAAAGTCAAATCCTTACAAAATCATTGATTACATTCTTATTACGTACTTAAACTTTTAAAATTTTTTAAACTATCAAATCTTCTTAAAATCAAATTTTGTTGATTTAGAATTCTTAAACTAATGAATTGAAAAACCTCCGCTTGAGTTAACAAACAAAAGTTAACATGAAGTTTAATTTAATGGAACTCAATTGAAATACAAAGCACAACCTCTATAAATGCTATTTTATACAAAAGAGTACTAATGCTCGTGAAAATAGCCAATGAAGAACCTTATTATTAACCAAGATTAAAGCTTCCCTGAACGTATACCATAAAATAGATATATAAAACTTACTAACCTAATTACCCAGATATTGAAGAATAATCAAGATTATATGAAAAAATCCTCAAAACTGACCAACATTCATCTACCATATGTAAACTATAACAAAATAATATGATAATAGAGATATCAAAATAATACAATTAAATCTAACCTATATACGAATTTTTTTCAAAGCACAACTGAACATTCATCGACCACCTGTATTAAAAAGAAAAAACAACAGATAGTAATCGATCAAAAACTAGAACAAAACAAGCATACGGAAGTAATTGTAGACTCACTTATGGTTAATAGCTTCTTATGAGCTCGTCTAGGAATAACATTCTTGAATGAAAATTCTAATATAAAAGTGAACCCAAGTGTAGCAAAAGTGACCATAGAAGAATCGACATTATGAGGTTTTTTTTATAGAAGTAGATGATTCATAAACTAAAAAGGACACTAATTAACTTTTTGCATAATTTTCCATATATTTAAATTTTTTTCATAAATTTAAAACTTGCACTCACGTAAAGGAAAGAAATCTTCACTAATTAACTTTTAGCAAAATTTTCCATATATTTAATTTTTCCCCATAACCTTAAAACTTGCACTCGTGTAAAGGGAAAATATCTTTCAATTATTTATTTAGAATTTTTTTTTTGGTATATTTATTTTTTTCAAAGCACAACTGAACATTCATCGATCACCTGTATTAAGAAGGAAAAACAACAGATAGTAACCGATCAAAAACTACAACAAAACAAGCATACGAAAGTAATTATAGACTCACTTATGGTTAATAGCTTCTTATGTGCTCGTCTAGGAATAACATTCTTGAATGAAAATTCTAATACAAAAGTGAACCCAAGTCGTAGCAAAAGTGACCATAGAAGAATCGACATTATGAGGCTTTTTATAGAAGTAGATGATTCATAAACTAAAAAGGACACTAATTAACTTTTAGTAGAATTTTCCATATATTTAATTTTTTTTCATAAACTTAAAACTTGCACTCACGAAAAGAAAAAAAATCTTCACTAATTAACTTTTAGCAGAATTTTTCATATATTTAATTTTTTCCCATAAACTTAAAACTTGAACTCGCGTAAAGGAAAAAAATCTTTCAATTATTTATTTGAAAATTTATTTTTTTGGTATAATAATTGGAGGAAAAAGGTGAAAAGACGATTTTATCTAAATGAGAGAGTTTTAATGAAGGGCAAAAAGTTCAAATCATTTTTTTAAGGGTCTTCATACTTTTAATATATTATAGATATAGATTTATAGAGCCTGCTGATTTTATTATTTTATTCAAAATTTCTTTTATTAGGTTCAGAAAAATTCAATTCAGATTGAACTGAATTATGTATTTTGAATGTACTTGAATATTTTGATCAATTAAATGTGTAATTTTGAATTTTGGTAACGATATTGATGATCTAGAGATTAACAATAGGAAATATTCTCTATTCTTGTAAAACACTCTGGGAGATGGACACATGAACAAAACTGTGATGAATACATCACAAACGCTATATTATCGAGCACAAACACATCACATAACAAACTATACGATCTTCTAACATCTTGTATTAATGTATATTTGAGTTACAAAAGTATTCAAATTGAATATAAAATTACATGTAGTGCAGGACAAATACATATGCATAATGACATGAGTGTAAAGTTTATATTTTGCAAAAAAAGGATATCAAGGAGATGAATTGTCCGCCTTTATATGTAAGTATTGTAGACACGTAATTTTGTCCCTCCCGAGAGTGTGTTTTTACCCATTTACCCTCACTATACCGTAGACCTTCACCCATGTGATAAATTCCACACAAAAATAAATTCAACAATTTTTTAACAACCTTGACACCTCACCCTAACAAAAATAACAACCTATCCACCCCACACCCTACCCCATATACCCCACACCCCTCACCCCACCCCCTAATCCCCCTAAAGTCACATTTTTTTCTCCTTTTTAACATATACACATACACAACTACATATACATAGACTCCATAATTCCATTCATATGCATATTCCACCATTCCAGTGAAGACGCCTCCCTCACTAACAACATACAACACACAGACGCACAAGACACTCACCAAAAACACTCAAATTGACACACAATTCATACTTCTCTATTCCATATGGGATTGACAACACACAATACACTACACACAGAAATGGATAGATATGAAAAATGACGTGAGAGAGAATCGGGAGAGAGATAAAGATCGAGAGAGAGAAATTAAGAGAGAAAATTGAGAAAAAAAAGAGAGCTGACCGGGGATGAAAAACAGTAAAAAAAGGGAAAAAAACAGACCAGTCATAGGATTTTCCCGAAAAAATTTTGCTGGAAAATAAAATACTACTAAAATTTGATCAATTTCATCCTAAATCAACCCCTTTCCGTCGCTGCTTAAGCTCGCCGGAGCTCCGATGAAAGTTGACAACAACCTTTTCTCCAAATGCCACCTCCTCCAATGCATAACAACAATAACGGTCGCCACAAAACACCATAAAAAATAGAAAGAGCTTGCGGGTTTGAGATAAAATAGGGGATTTTGAGTTTGAGGTCATTGGTTTGTTTTCGGTCGTCGCTACGGTCGCAACTCCGGTCTCGTTCCTTCTATTGTCAGTTGGGTTATAAAAGGAATTTCACAATTTAAGCGGGTTGAAATACAACTGAAGCTGATATACCCAATCTGAGTTGACCATTCAATCAAAAAAGCTTTTGAGGTCCAATTCTATTAACTCTATTTTTTTTACTTTCAATCTTAATGTGGTATGTTGACGTTGTGCTTGCGTGACTCATTTATGGTTAGTGATTTGCTTTTTGATAGTATGTTTGAGGAACTAAAATTTATCGTGGCTTGATTGTTTGGTTTCATTGCCAAATTAATTAATTGTATGATTAGGAATACATGGGACGGGAATTGAAAATTGATAAAAGTGTATGTTGATAGTTTTGATTCATAATGCGAGGAGTTTGACTAATTAGTTGTTTGCTATTAATTTTCACCCGATAGTATCATGTTTTAGGCCGAGAATTGATAGGAAAATTTCAGGTTCGAGGTAGGCAAAGCATAGGAATTGTGATTGTTGAATGTTTGAATGTGCTGAATGACTTTTGCTTCATCGCTTTTGAATTTCTTATATTCATTTGGCTGGGGAATGCCCCAAGGAAATTATAGTTATTCATCGAAAAATGTCCCAAAGTATCATGTATGCAAAGGAGGTTCGTGATCAAGACCCGAGGCATCGGGTAAAGCATTAGAGCGTAGTTTAGGATTAGTGTAGGTTAGCGTAGGTTTATATTTCAGTACCTTTCTATTTTGGGTCTGTAATAAATTGGACTAGACATTATTTTGACTTTGTTTATTTTCTCATTGTGTGTTTCATTTAGTTTATACATCTCATAGTGTCTACTAGCCGATATACTCCGCGAAGCGATTGTGGTCGAACCACGAAATCGAGGGGTACCTAATAACTTCCCCTCGATCAACAGAATTCCTTAATCGAAATCTCTGTTCGTGGATCAGTTTTAAAGAGTCAAATCATTTTGGAAAAGGATTTTCCAAAGGAGACTTGGCATACCAGATTTATGCCAAGTAGTGACTCTGAGTTTTGATTGTTAAAAGTTTTTTTTTGAAATAAATGTTCGTTCTTTTGTCACTTAATAATAAAAATCCTTTCAAACTTAAAATCTATATCTTTTTGATTAAAAAAAAAGGGGGTGTGACAGCTCTGGCGTCTGCTGGGGATTTTTCAGAATTCGAGCTTATTTTTGAAGTTGTATTAGCTTAGTTTGATATTATGGATGTATAAACATTGTTTGTGTTATGGTTTCTATTTATTTATCATTGTTGAGTGTCTACGTTCTATGTGTTTACAGTTTTTATCTTATGTGCTACCGCTTTATATCTGTCATCATTTGCATAACCCGAGTTAATTTTTTTTGCAACAAGTCCGTAGTACACGTGTGTACACGACCTCTAATTGAGTCACCCTTATTTTAGGAGGGGGAGACGTTGGGTGTATGGAGTAGGTGAAAAGCTGTCGTAGCCACTATCGACCATACACTTCCCTGAACAACCTTGTTAGTGGATCCCAGCCTAGGTTAGCCTTTAGGTCATGCTTATCAGAATCATATTGAGACCTAGCGGGACTCACTTGATCCTTTGTAGGAGACTCACCCCTAAAGCATTCTTACATGCTAATTGTTGCATCTTTGAGGTTAATAGGGTCATTTAATAGACCGGTTTGGGGAAAACATGTGCTATAATTAAAGGAGCGTGGGTTTAGGCAAGGAAAAGGAGAAGAAAAAAAGAGTTTCATAGTTTTTCTTTTTTAGAGTTCTTTATGGCTTTTGTTTTTCACAATTCAAAAAATTCAAAAGATTTTTTTTTACCTTTTGTACTCATTTTCTCAAAAAATAAAAACATCAAAAAGATTTTCTTTTGTCTCCTTTAGCAAGCATTCATAAATCAAAAATTTTAATTTTTTTTAATAGGAGTTTCTTATAAAGAAAATTCAAAAGATGATAGAAGTTTTGTACATTTTATATAACAAAAATACCAAAAATATTTTCCTGTCATAGTTGTTGGTGTCATTTTTATGTGAAGTATCAAATGAAAAAAAACCAAAAAAGATTTTATTAACTTTGTTTATCGTGTGTTTATGGTCGTGTCTCTTACGTTAGGGTTTAGTCAGTTATTTAATCTTTATTTGTCCAATCTGGACGAACTACACACACCTGATTCTCCTCTTCTGGGAGTGAGATACATAGGCAACCCTTTGTGGATTCGGTGATCTTATTTAAAAAATCCAAAAAGATTTTCTTCACTCTTTATTTAGAGTATTTGTTTCAAAGAAAACTACAATTTTTTTTTCTTTAATAGTTTCAATTTTTATTTTCGTATGAAATTCAAAATTGAAAACCCAAAAAGATTTTTCTTTGGTAATAATAGGTTTCAATTTGTATAGGAATCTGAAAAATTCAAAAAAAGATTTTCTTAACTCTTCATTTAGAGTAGGTGTTCATATATATCTTTAAAAGAAAACCACAAAAAGATTTTTCTTTGATAGCTTCAAGTTTCATTGTCGTATGAAATTAAAAATAAAAAATTCAAAAGATTTTTCTTTGGTAATCACAGGTTTCATTTTGTATAGGGATTTAAACCTGAAAAATGCAAAAAAATTTTCGTCAATTCTTTTGAAACTTTATTACTTCCTTTTCTTCTAAAGTTTTAAGAAAAAGAAAGAAAGCTTTATTGGCCCTTTTGTGGCTAAACTTCACGAACTACGCATACCTGATTCTTCTCTCTCAGGAGTGAGATACGTAGGCGCCTTTTTTTTAGGTTCGGTGATCTTTTTAAAAGAAAAAAAGAAGAAGAAAAAAGAGGTTTTGAAAAAGTATTGAACTCTAACACATTTGTTATTTCTTGTTCAGTTAGTTTAAGGTGGTTGGTTTGTGGCATTCTGACTGGTCCTCCACATCACACCAAATCTAAAGAAGGTTTAGCTGTGTCCAACAAGGATATAGAGAGTGACCTCATGAATCAAACAAAGAGTCAGGAAAATGGGAGTTTAAAGGAAGTAAATTTGAGACTAAGGCAACAAATGATGGAAATGTATCGAGCTTGGGCCAGTGGGCTGCCTCCTCCTCCATTCCCTACTATTGACCCCACAAATACCTTGAGATTTCCATCATAATTGCAAGCTTAATTTCCTAATATTTTTGATGCACCACAGCATGCCTCAGAATTCATTCCAAGCCAAAGGCATCTCAATGCTTCCATCACTCATTCTCTAGATCTTTAGTATAAATCTACTACATTGACAACACCACATACCGTTTGTGATTTTATTGCTCAACCTTCTACTGAGGCTTCCACTTTGGCTATCAATCCAATGATTGTGCTTCTCCAGTCTACTAGTGAATCCACAGTCAATACTCTTGATGATCATTTCTATACTCTTGAGCCTACAACTAAGTTAAGTGGACTGCCAAAATTTCTTACGAAGAAGCCTAGCATGACAGATTAGCTAGAGAAAATGGTGGGGAAAGTGAAGAGTGTAGAAAATGATATGAAAATTTCCCTGGGACTTGTGGTCTATGAAGATGTTTCATATAAAAACTAGGGCATGTTTTCTAGTGTTAACCTTCCTCCAAGCTTTGAGACATCAAAATTTAGGGAGCCTGATGGAAAGAAGGATTTTGTGAAACATTTGGGACGACATTGCAACCAATTAAGGAAAACTGAAGAAAAGAAGAAGGAAAACGCACCTATTGTCATGCCAGGGACAAAGCAGAGTTTGAGAGGTCTAACCTATAAATATTGTCAGCCTCAATCCCGAGCTTACATATTAGATCCACATAACCACTTGCAATAAGGTCCCTTTCTCCAAAATCCAAGAAATCCCATTCCACTTCCTCAATATCCTTTTAACAATACACAGTTGAATGCTCATCCGTCTTCTTATCCACAATGGCATGCACCTGTCCCTCAACATCGTCCTCGACCTCCACAAATTTACCAAAGAACCTCTAAATCCAAGTTTCATCCGAGGCCAGAGTTTGAAATGAGGAGGGAGATAAAGGATAATTCACCTTAATTGGGGATTCCTATACCAGTTTGTTCTAGACATTAAGACAATGGGGAATGATTACTCCTATCCTTAGGTATACTCCGGATCCACATTCAAATTTTTTTGATCCTAATGTACGATATGCTTATCATTCTAATATGTAAGTTCACAGTACTGAAGATTGTCATATTTTGAAAAGAGAAATAAAGAAAATGATGTATGAAAAATTGATCGTAGTGCAAAACATTGACACTACGAAGGTCACAAAGAGTCCTTCGCCAACACACGATAATGCACAATATGTGGGAAGAAATGAGTCAAGCATGGGGATCCAAAACTTATTTGTTGAAGAAAATGTGTCAGATAGCGGTGAAAGCTCTAGTCATGATGATGTGCAAATCAGTGGCTAAGATGTCAAGCTCGTCAATTAGGAAGTCACTCCTCTCCTTATTTGGAAGGATTGTTGCTAGTTTGTTTTATCTTCTTTTCTTTTATTTGAATTATTTCAGAGTTGTAGTTCGGGATCTATCTTTTTTTGTCCCTTTGTCATTTATGTTCAAACCTTTCTATCTTTTATTTTAACTAAATGAAGTGTCCCTTTCCCTTTGTATTTTCAATATGTGTTGTTTGTTTTCTTTACACAGTACATTTTATGTTGAGTTAGTGATATGACATACTAACGGAATTTTCAATCAGATCTTAAAATCCAGTTTAAGTATGAACTTTGAATTAGAGGGCTAAAGTTAGAAAAAACATTTGAGAAAATAGGTAGAGTGTTGAGATATTTAATGACAAGTTGAAACCTTCTTTGAAAATTAAGGCAATTATTTTGAGAATCACAGGAATAACTTGGTCATCAATTGAAAGACATATCTCAACTAGGTCAAATAGTTGCTGCGTGATCCTATATCAAGAGGAACAGAAAGAAAATCATCTCCACAAAATCATGAGTCATTCAATGTGAGGAATGTACAACAAAAGTGGAGTTGTATGCTAGAAAAGCGCAGAAGAAGTAGTGACGTATAGACTTAGTCAAAGTTAATGCTGTAAAAGATGTCACAAAGGATCTTCATCTTTTACTTTCAAATTGCATGATGTGTACTTGCATTCTCAAGGATTGATACAATGAAGGCATTTCATTTTGCTATCCAACATTGTGTCATCCTTTGTTTACCCCATTTAAGCTTTAGTGTTATTTTCTTTCATACCTCTTTTCTGGAATCAAGATAAAGTCAGAAAAAAAGTATCGAGCAAAAGAATAGTGTCAAAAAGTTCCAAAAAATAATAAGAGAGGAAAATATGTCAAAAAGGAAGAAAAAGAAGAGTGTCAAGAAAAATAGAGTCAGAAAAATTCCAAAGAGAAGAGTCAATAAAAGGAAAAAGAAAAATAAAGAAAAGAAATCAGAATCAAGCAAAAGAACGAGTTGTCGGAACTACGTGAGACCCGATTCTCCTCTCTCGAAGGTGTGATACGTAGGCTGCCCTACTCTGGGCTTGGTTCAACCAAATAAATAATTTAGAATCACCCAGCCAAATAAAACTTGGCATGAGTTAATCCTCATTGTTTGAGTTGATTCCAAAAGATATAAGTCCTACTCCCCTTCAAGTGTCGTTTGAGCCTCATGCCATCCTTTCTTTCTAACCTTATCCAAAAGCCAAGTTACAACCAAAGAAAAATCTTCATATCAATCTTTGAGAATGATAAGACTAAGCATGCAATGCATATGATGATGCATTTTGGGAACTACTTGTCTTCCTCAGCATAGAGAATCAGGAGAGAAATGAGAATGAGAGAGTCTTATTGGTGAAAACCCTCACGGTCACCGTAAGATGATGGTAAGTTGAGAGAAAAAAAATGATATATTCTTATTGGTGAAAACCCTCACGGGCACTGTAGGGCGATGGTTAGTTGAGAGAAATAAAAAATGAGAGAGTATTATAGGTGGAAACCCTCACAGGACCGTAAGACGATTCTGAGTTGAGAGAAATGAAAATAAGAGTCTCATTGGTGAAAATTCTCACGGACACCATAGGACAATGGTGATATGAGAGAAACAAAAATAAGAGAGGCTTGTTGGCGAAAACCCTTCAAGGTGTCACTAGCCGATGAGGTCTCTGAATAAGATTGGCCCAAGGAAGTAACTCAATTTCAGGGCCATTAACTCAACAACAATTGGTGAAAGTTTGGATGAAAAGATCAGACAGTTTAATCCAAAATGAATGTCATAATCATTAGAGTTGACTGACATTTTCAGATAAATCCTTCTTTTCTCTTTTTCAATAGGGACATTCATTGTCGTTTCTTTCTTCTCTATAGTTCTAATTTTGTTTTCTTGAGTCAGTTATCCAAATTTAAAAAATCATTGTCATTTTTCTTGTGTCTTTGAGTCAAATCAATGTGAAAGCAAGTGAAAAAAGATTTTAAAACTGGCTATCAGCTTCTTGAATTTCACAAACCAAGATAAAAAAGCTAGCACATAAAAGAGACATGATTGTGAGCCAGAATAAGGTATGCAGAAAGTTTTGTCAATAGAAAAGTCTGGGAACTCATGGAAATACCAAGGTTCAAAGAGTTTATTTGAGGAGTATGGCAAAGAAGAGATACTGTGTTTTGTTTTAGAGTCACTCTTAGTAATTTGAGTTTGGGTCAATGAGGCAGCAAATTAATGACATATGCTAATGGTTGGAAGCAAGGTTAAATGTGACGAGGGCAAGAGTGATTGCCGCGAAAGCTAAACCCACAAAACAGTCACCATGTGTTTAAACTCACAAGTTTTTTGGTATGAAACAGGACACATGTTACCTTCAAATAAAGGACTTTAAAGCCTAATCATCAAAGGCCGTAATTTCTCACTTTTATAAATGAAAAAGGAAATATTGCTGCACAAGTTTGGTAATCAAAACCATGGTAAAACTCATAATTCAATATCTCTAGAAGACACACCTCCAATTTCAGGCAATTCAGGTTCATTTATTAGGCGATGCACTTCCTAAATTGAACCTTCACTCCTAGAAGTCGCACTTTCTAGTTAAGTCCTTTCACTTAACCCTTAGGAGACACACTTTCTTAGTGGGTATTCAAGTTTCGCTTGTTAGGTAGTTCACTTCTTAACTTAAGCCTTTACTCCTAGAAAATGTACTTTCTAGTTGAGTAAGTTAACCCCTAGGAGACGCATTTCCTTCAGTGATTTAAGAGGAATTTGTAAGGAGACACATTTCCTTGTCTGGATAATTTAAGCAGCATTTGTAAGGAGACACATGTCACGCCCCAAATCCCATTGGGATGGATAGACACCCATTTTGGGAGAACCAACTTGAAATCCTGTACTTTTCATGCACGTAACTATGACATTCAAAGGTTATGCTAGTATGGATACGATGCATTGATAAAAACAAACCACGTAAGTAATTCCAAACCTACATATACAAGACTTGGCCATTGGGGCCACAAAATTAAAAGAACACAATGCTATTAGACTTAACTTCACATTAGTCTGCAAAGCCTCTAAAAGACACATGGGCTTAGTTAAGGTCGGGAAACCCCCCCGCCTTGATCATAACTACTATATAATACCAAAATAATTATAACAGACTCGGAAAGCTCTGAATTAACTTGGATCTCACCAATAACCGCTGGATGTCCTGTGCTCCTACTGGGGTGGTCTACTAGCTGGAGTACCTGTACCTGCGGCATGAAACACAGCGTCCCCCATGAGGGGTGTCAATACAAAGAGTGTACTGATTATATATGATATGAAGTGACTATAAATAAGATAAGAGCTCAACAAAATTAGTTATCAATATATAACTACAAAGATAAGGATAGAATACCAACTTTGCATGTACTTATGGGATCATGTACATTACATTCTTTACTTTGTTTTATTCTTCTTTACTTTGTAAAATTATAAGGGGTGATACAAATGACCAGCTGATCAGGGGTAAAAGAGGATGACCCATGCTAGTCATTTTAACCCCTGGGATACGGTCCCCATAAGTACATAAATCGGGATCGACCCATGCTAGGCTTTCCTTTTGCCCCTGGGATACCACTGTAATGTTGGGATCGACCCATGCTAGGTGTTTCTTCTACCCCTGGGATACCACCCAAGAATATATAGAATCATTTCAGATCCTTCTTTTCATCTTTAAAGTTGTTGATTTGGTGGTCATGTATTAGATTTGGAACTTTGGACCAGTAGCAAAAGGTATGCAAATACACACTAGATGCAGTACCAATGAGGTAGGATACACGATAATAGAAATATAACACGTAGGAGCTTAACTAACACCATAGGTCATGTTGACTAAGAGAACAACTCATAAAGCTTATTTCTGAAAACATCTATATCATACTAGTATCTAGAAGGAAAAATGGACAGATCTAGTAACAAACACATCTTTAGGAGCTTTAAAAACCCAACAAGCTAGAATAAGATTGTTAGCCACCTTGGAGATTGTACGCTGCATTTAAGTATAATTTGAAAGGAAGAACACTTAGGAAGCTTACTTTGTAACAAGGGAGTTAGATTCATGACAAAGAGTATAGGATCGATGAACCATACATACCTTGATGCACAGCTAATCACACTCTTACTTAACACCCTTCTTTTTTGATTATTAATCTACAATAGCATAAAACTGGTATTAGCGGCTAATTAACACATTCATGCCATTTAAACTTACCAAAATAGTAAGCGGGTAGTAACCCACAATTAACTAATCCAAGGGTGTTCTTTCAACCTCATTCTTCTCCAATTACATTCACATGCAATGTAACTTCTTATAAGATCCCCCTTAACAGTTTGTCTTTATTGTACTCTAAAAATGGTATACCAAGTGGTGTGGGCAGTAAGCATATTCGACATTCAATTCGGTGGTGTACTACTATACCCTCCTTTTACCTTTCACTGGAAACCATTCACACCTTTCACCCAACATCAACCAACCAGGCCCCAACATATATATATAAAATCATTCTAAAACAGCCCCAAATATCCATATAGCAACCAAATATTGAACTCACCATCCCTTAAGTCCTTAACAACAACATATATATGATTTCTACCAACACATGTATTGAAAAGGGTAAAAATGGACAATAGCCATACCTTAATTTCGGTGGTAGTTTATTCCCTTAATGTATATGTATTTAATAGCTTGATCCCTGTACTCACAAACCAAAAGTGAAGAGAAAAATCTCTTAATAATCCAGAATAAAGGGACTGCCAAACTTTAAAAGGGATATCTTATAGATTAATCATGGAGAACATAATTCTTATAGTATTCTTAAGATGTGCTCATGATTTGTTCACTTACCTTTAACTTGGAAGGAAGGTAAATCCCAAGAACCATAGTGGAATTTTAGGGCTGCTGCATAGCTAAGAGTGAACAAGAGAGAAAATATCGAAAGTTGTTTTTTTGGCTAGTTAAAATGAGCTAAAAGAGCCAGTTTCAACCCCTTTAAAAGAATCTGCTTTTGGTCGACTTTCTCAGCTATTTTTGGGCCATAATTTATCAAGTAGGTGATGCACTTACTTTTCCATTATATTGGGCCTTTGTGGATCTAAAACCATTGGGCCTTGGCTGCCCATTCTCCTCTCTTTCTCTCCTTCAAATTGGGCCAGAATTAAACTAAGTAGGTGGTATTTTACTTGAACCAATAAACTGGTCAAGATAGCCTTAATAGGTGATTCACCTACATAGTTCTTAGGTTGGTTGAAAGGTCAAAGTAGGTGATTCACCTACTAGCTTAAATCAGTCAAGCAAGCACCTTAATATTTTATTCCATTTTAAGATCAAAATGCTTATAGTTAAACTTAAACTTATGTACACTTGTTCACTTCACCCCTTAGATTCAAATACCTACTTAAGGGCCCAAGTTTAGATACTCTCATCGATGGTAACTTAATCGACCCACGTTTCAATATACGTGGGAATTCCTTCAAACCTATCTTACCATCACTAATCACATAGGATACCCGAGCCCATTGCCTACCCCATAAGTCCATATCAAGTGCCACATGAGTAGAACTAGTACATGCAGAATATATGGTGTTACATCCTACCCCCTTTAGAAATATTCGTCCTCGAATGCTTGCATAACTAGCTAGCCTAAACAAATATAAGACTAAATTTAAACTCGTTGTTATCCACATAACACTTGTCTATTTATACTTACTTGTTTATGCCCTAAATCAGCATCCTTGGAATTTCTCATTGGATTCGAATAAATGAGGGTACTTTGACTTCATTGCTTCTTCGGCTTCCCATGTGATTTCCTCTACTTGCGAGCTCCTCCAAAGCACTTTTACTGAAGCTACTTCTTTATTTCTTAACTTGTCGATCGAGTATAGCAATAGGCACCTCTTCATAGGTGAGTTCTTCCGTAACCTGCACATCTTTAGTAGGAGTAATATAAGATGGATCTCCTATGCATTTACGGAGCATTGAGACATGAAACACCGGATGCACCATTGAAAGCTCTTGGGGTAGGTCTAACTCGTATACCACTTGGCCAAATCATTGAATAATTTTATATGGCCCTATATAAAGGGGACTTAGTTTTACCTTTTTACCAAACCTATTACCCCTTTCATTGGAGACACCTTCAAGAACACCCAATCTTTTATAGCAAACTCTAACCCTCTTCTTCTAGTATCTGCATATGATTTATATCGGCTTTGATCTGTTTCTAACCATTGTTGTATCACCTTAACTTTTTCTATAGCTTAATGAACAAGATCTGGTCCAAATAAGGTAGTTTCACCCACTTTTAACCACCCAATTGGTGATCTACACTTTCTGCCATATAAAGCTTCATAAGGCGCCATTCTAATACTTGAGTGATAACTATTGTTGTATGCAAACTCAATTACTATCAAATGATCATCCGAACTACCTTTGAAGTCCAATACATAAGCAAACAATATATCCTCTAGTGTTTGGATTGTACGTTCCGCCTGGCCATCTGTTTGAGGGTGAAAAACTGTGCTTAAACTCACTTGCGTTCCCAAACTCTTATGGAATGACCTCCAAAAATGTGCGGTAAATTGAGTTCCCTTATCAGATATGATAGAGTTTGGGACTTCATGCAGCCGAACTATCTCTTTAATATATAATTTTGCATACTCTTCAGCTGTGTAAGTGGCCTTAATTGGTAGGAAATGTGCTGATTTGGTCAGTCTATCAACTATTACCCATATAGAATTGAACTTTCAAGATGAGCATGGAAAACCAGTGATGAAATCCATGTTGATCATATCCTACTTCCAAGTTGGGAGCTCCATAAGCTGCATATAACCTCCTGGCTTTTGGTGCTCTACTTTTACTTCTTGACAATTTGGACATTCAACTACAAATTCTGCAATGTTCTTCTTCATGTCACCCCACCAATACACCTCTTTCAAGTCATGATACATTTTAGTTGAACCAGGATGAATAAAATATCTTGAATGATGTGCCTCTGTCATAATTTTCTTTCGTAGGCCATCTACGTTAGGTACACATAATCTATTTTGGTACCAAAGTATTCCCTCTTCTGTAAGCTCAAATGCCTTTGTCTTACCTTATTGTACATTCTTCTTAAGTTGTAAAAGAATAGGATCTATGTATTGCTTCTCTTTAACTTTGGCTACTAATGAAGATTCTGCTACATTTTGCACAATAACGCCTTTGTTTGAAGATTTAAGAAGACGAACCCCCAAGCTAGCTAATTGATGTAGATCTTTAGTTATCCCTTGATTTTCTGTGGGTTGCCTATAATTACTTACCATTGCCTTACGGCTTAGCGCATCGACTACCACATTTGCTTTCCCCGGATGATATAAGATATCAACATCATAGTCTTTTAACAACTCAAGCCACCTTTACTGCCACAAATTTAGGTCCCTCTGGTTAAAGAGGTACTACAAACTCTTGTGGTCGGTATATATATCAACATGAACCCCATACAAGTAGTGGATCCATATTTTAAAAGCAAATATAATTGCTTCTAGCTCAAGATCATGTGTTGGATAATTCTTCTCGTGTGGCCGCAACTGTCTTGAGGCGTAAGCTATTACTTTACTATGTTGCATCAAAACACATCCTAAGCCAACTCCTGAAGCATCATAATATACCGCATAGCCTTCCGTGCCATCTGGAAGTACCAATATGGGTGCAGAAGTTAACTTATTCTTTAAATCTTGAAAATGTCTTTCACAAGTTTTATTCTATTGAAACTTAGCTTCTTTGTGTGTTAGATTTGTTAAAGGTGCAAAAATAGAAGAAAACCCTCAACGAACCTTCTATAATAACCTGCCAAGCCTAGGAAACTACGAACCTCCATAGGTGTCGTGGGTCTTGGCCAGTTCTTCACTGCCTCTATCTTTTGAGAATCAACTCTTATCCCTTCATCAGATACAATATAACCCAAGAATGCTACCGATTTAAACCAAAACTCACATTTGGAGAACTTTGCATACAACTTACGATCGCAAAGAATTTGTAACACCTGTCGCAAATGATTACCATGGTCTTCTTCCGATCTTGAATACACCAGAATATCATCTATAAATACGATAACAAATACATCCAAGAATGGATTAAACACTATATTCATCAAATCCATGAAAGATGCTGATGCATTAGTTAGCCCAAATGACATAACTAAAAATTCAAAATGACCATATCGTATTCAAAAAGCTATTTTAGGTATATCTTTCTCCTTCACTCTCAGTTGGTGATAACCTGACCTCAAGTCGATCTTTGAGAAACACTTAGCACCTTTTTACTAATCAAACAAATCATCAATTGTAGAAATGGGATATTTGTTCTTAATTGTCACCTTATTCAATTATCGGTAATCAATACACATTCTCAAAGTGCTATCTTTCTTATGTACAAATAACACGGGTGCTCCCCAAGGAGATTTACTATGCCTTATGAAACCCTTTTCCAACAAATCTTTTAATTGTTCAAATAATTCTGCAGGGGCCATTCTATACGAGGGAATAGAAATCAGTTGAGTTCTTGGGATCACATCAATACAAAACTCTACTTCTCTTTCTAGAGGTAAACCCGAATGCTCTTCAGGAAATACGTTAAGAAATTCATTTACCACTGAGACGGATTGAAGAGTCGGTGACTCTGCTTCTATATCTTTCACCCTTACTAGATGATATATGTATCCTTTGGACATCATCTTCATTGTCTTAATATAAGAAATAAACTTACCCCTTGGTGCCCCAATATTACCCCTCCACTCAAGGACTGTTTCCTTTGGAAAATGGAAATGCACCCTCTTGGCTCGGCAATCCACTGTGTTATAACAAGAAGACGACCAATCCATACCCATTATAACATCAAAATCTACCATTTCTAGCTCCATAAGGTTAGATAACTTATCACTATCAGAAACAGTTACTATACAGTTTCGATAAACTCTTCTAGCTATAATAGACTCGCCAATTGGTGTAGACACCTCGAATGGCTTAGCTAGCGACTCCGGTGTTTTTTTAAATTTTCCAACAATTAATGGAGTGACATATGATAATGTAGAACCTGTATCAATTAATGCATATACCTTATGTGAAAAGATGGACAATGTACCTGTAACCACGCCAGGAGAAGCCTCCAATTTTTCCTGACCCGCTAGAGCATATGTACGATTCTGAACACCACTAGAACTAGATCCTTTAATACCCCTACCATGACTAGTAGACATCTTCTGAACTCTACCAAAAGAAGGAACCGAGGATGATGATGCAACAGTAGATCCACTAGGTCGTGCCATATCAGCTATGCCCCTTTTTAGACAATCTCTCATTATGTGTCCCGGTGTGCCACACCAATAACAAGAATCTATCCCAAACCACTATGCACCTAAATAATTTCTTCCATAATACTTACAAAGTTATCTAAGAGGTCTTGATTGACTTGTACATCATTGCTCCCGATACCCTCCTACTTGTAAACCTTCACTCTCACTTCTTTTCCCGAATTGATTTCCCTTAAACCCCTGGAATCAAGGATGAACAACTGATGTGGAATAGAAAGGTAATGGTCTAGGGGGTATATTGAAGAATCGAGGCCTGAATTCACTTTGAGATGGAGAAAATTGTCCCATAGATCTAGCCCTCTTAGAGTGCTATCTTTCCAGCTCTTGTGTCCTTCTTTGCCTTTGACCCTTCGTTTTTTATGTAAAAGATTTTTTTATTGCTTTATCCATATCTTTATTCAAGGCAACAATAGTATAATCTCTAACCAAATATGGGTCCAATCTATCCACATACCAATAAACTCTATCCTCCATAGTAGCCACTACATTAGGAGCATACCTGGCCAAATAATTAAATTGAAGACTGTACTCCCTCACGCTCATGTTTCCTTGGCGGAGATTTAAGAACTGATTTGCATGGGTCTCCTAAATCTCGAATGGAAGATAATGATCAAGAAATGCTATTTTGAACTCTTCCTAACTAGCTGAAGGTGCACCTATACCCCTTGATTTTTTCCAAGCTTGATACCACAATATAGCCACCCCTTTTAATCGATATGCTACTAAATCAAATGTGTCTTTACCAGATACATGCATAACATCCAAAGCCCTTTGAATCTGATAAATAAAGTCTTGTGGATCTTCATTAGGGTCTGACCCAGTGAACTGAGGAGGGTCTAATTTAAGGAAATCCTATGTCCATAGACTAGCTGCCCTATCCACACCACTAGAACCCATAGTTGGACCATCTTGTCCTTGACCTAGTCAGCAACTATACGTGTTGATAATTCCACTACATTCCTCAAATCTTGCTCAGTAGCATCAATAGGTGACTCGGGGGGTACTCCTCTCCTCCTTAGTTTCTTTGGACATGGAGGGGTATAAAAAGTTTGTGATGCAAACACATCATGAGCCTCCCTTTGATCAACATATCTAGGTGGTGATTTACTTGTCCCTTCTCCGGTAGCTATATATACTTGCTTACACTTACCCTTACTCCATCTTGTAATCGACATCTTTACTATATTGAGAAAAAATTATTCAAGGTTAAATTACAAATCAACCTATATTATTGGCTCTATCATATGATCTATGGAATGAAGAAAAAAGAAACAACTCCTAAATTCCTCATAGCCTCCTACTTAGAGATGTGGTGCACAACACATCCATAAGCAAGACTCTATACAGACACGGCTTTGCAGATGACTCTCTAGGATAACCTACTCTGATATCACTTTTGTCACGCCTCAAATCCCATTGGGACGGACAAGCACCCATTTTGGGAGAACCAACTCGTAACCCTATACTTTTCATGCAGGTAACTAAGAAATTCAAAGGTCATGCTAGTATGGATATGATGCATTGATAAAAAAAACCACGTAAGTAAGTCCAAACCTACATACACAAGACTTGGCCGTTGGGGCCATAACATTAAAATAACACAATGCTACCACACTTAACGTCACATTAGTCTGCAAAGCATCTAAAAGACACATTGTCTTAGTTAAAGTCGGGACAAATCCCCACCTTGCTCATAGCTACTATACAATACTAAAATACATATAATAGACTCGGAAAGCTCCAAATTAACTTGGATCTCACCAATAGACATTAGATATCCTATGCTTCTACTGGGGTGGTCTACTAGCTAGAGTACCTGTACCTGCGACATGAAACATAGCGTCCCCCATGAGGGGTGTCAATACAAAGAGTGTACTGAGTATGTACGTCATGAAATGGCTATAAATAAGACAAGAGCTCAACAAAATCAACTATCAATATATAACTAAAAAGATAAGGATAGATTACCAACTTTTCTTGTACTTATGGGATCATGTACATTACATTCTTTACTTTGTTTTATTCTTCTTTACTTTGTAAAATTATAAGGCATGATACAAATGACCAGCTGGTCAGTGGTAAAAGAGGATGACTCATGCTAGCCATTTTAACCCCTGGGATACGGTCCTCATAAGTACACAAATCGGGATCGACCCATGCTAGGCTTTCCTTTTGCCCCTGGGATACCACTGTAATATTGGGATCGACCCATGCTAGGTGTTTCTTCCACCCCTGGGATATCACCCAAGAATATATAGAATTACTTCAGATCATTATTTTCATCTTATAAGTTGTTGCTTTGGTGGTCATGTATTAGATTTGGAACTTTGGACCAGTAGCAAAAGGTATGCAAATACGCACTAGTTGCAATATCAATGAGGTAGGATACACGATAATAGAAATATAAAACATAAGAGCTTAACTAACACCATAGGTCATGTTGACTAAGAGAACAACTCATAAAGCTTATTTCTGAAAACACCTATATCATACTAGTATCTAGAAGGGAAAATGGACAGATCTAGTAACAAACACATCTTCAGGAGCTTTAACAACCCAACAAGTTAGAATAAGGCTGTTAGCAACCTTGGAGGTTGTACGCTGCATTTAAGTATAATTTGAAAGAAAGAACGCTTAGGAAGCTTACTTTGAAACAAGGGAGTTAGATTCACGCCAAAGAGTATAGGATCGATGAACCATACATACCTTGCTGCACAACTAATCACACTCGTACGTAAAGCCCTTTCTTTTTGATTATTAATCTACAATAGCATAAAACTACTATTAGCGGCTAATTAACATATTCACGCCATTTAAACTTACCAAAATAGTAAGTGGGTAGTAACCCATAATTAACTAATCCAAGGGTGTTCTTTCAACCCTGTTCTTCTCCAGTTATATTCACTTGCAATGTAACTTCTTATAAGATCCCCCTTAACAGTTTTGTCTTTATTATACTCTCAAAATGGTATACCAAGTGGTGTGGGTAGTAAGCATATTCGACATTCAATTCGGTAGTGTACCACTATACCATTCTTCTACCTTTTATTGGAAACCATTCACACCTTTCCCCCAATATCAACCAAGCAGCCCCCAATATATATACATAAAATCATTCCAAAACAACCCCAAATATCCATATAGCAACCAAATATTGAACTCACCATCCCTTAAGTCCTTAACAACAACATATATACAATTTCTACCAACACATGTATTGAAAAGGGTAAAAATGGACAGTAGCCATACCTTAATTTCGGTGGTAGTTTATTCCCTTAATGTATATCTCTTTAATAGATTGATACCTGCACCCACAAACCAAAAGTAAAGAGAAAAATCTCGTAATAATCCAGAATAAAGGGACTGCCAAACTTAAAAAGGGATATCTTATAGTTTAATTATGGAGAACATAATTCTTATAGTATTCTTAAGATGTGGCCATGATTTGTTCACTTACCTTTAACTTGGAAGGAAGGTAAATACCAAGAACCCTAGTGGAATTTTAGGGTTGCTGCATAGCTAAGAGAGAACAAGAGAGAATCTTGAAAGTTGTTTTTTTTTGGCTAGTTAAAATGAGATAAAGAGCTGGTTTCAACCCCTTTAAAAGAATCTGATTTTGGCCGACTTTCTTGGCTATTTTTGGGCCATAATTTATCAAGTATGTAGTGCACCTACTTGTCCATTAGATTGGGCCTTTGTGGATCTAAAACCATTGGGCCTTAGTTGCCCATTCTCCTCTCTTTCTCTCCTTCAAATTGGGCCAGAATTAAACTAAGTAGGTGGTAGTTTACTTGGCCCAATAAACTGGTCAAGAGAGACTTAATAAGTGATGCACCTACTTAGTTCTTAGGTTTGTCAAAAGGTCTAGTAGGTGATTCACCTACTAGCTTAAATCAGTCAAGCAAGCACCTTAATATTTTATAATATTTTAAGATCAAAATACTTATAGTTAAACTTAAAACTTATGTACACTTGGTCACTTCATCCCTCAGATTCAAATACCTACTTAAGGGCCCAAGTTTAGATACTCTCATGGATGGTAACTTAATCGTACCAT
The DNA here is from genome assembly GCA_030864215.1 of Capsicum pubescens. Lineage (NCBI taxonomy): Eukaryota > Viridiplantae > Streptophyta > Magnoliopsida > Solanales > Solanaceae > Capsicum > Capsicum pubescens. The sequence continues at coordinate 262,607,789 of CM061542.1, forward strand.
ATTTTATATATGTGGGAATTCCTTCAAACCTATCTTACCATCACTAATCACATAGGATACTCGAGCCCATTACCTACCCCATAAGTTCATATCAAGTGCCACATGAGTAGAACTAGTACATGTGGAATATAGGGTGTTACAATGCACTTCCTTATTTGGGTAATTCAAGCGTCATTTGTAAGGATACACACTTTCTTGTTTGGGTAATTCAAGCAACCTTTGTAAGGAGATGGATTTTGTTATTTTGGTAATTCAAGCGACATTTATTAAGAGACACACTTTTTTGATTGGGTAATTCAAGTGGCATTTGTAAGGAGATGCACTTCTTTGTTTGGGTAATTCAAGCAACATTTATAAGAAGACGTACTTTCCTGTTTGGGTAATTCAAGCGGCATTTATAAAGAGACACACTTCCTTATTTTGGTAATTCAAGCGACATTGGTAAGGAGACGCACTTTCTTGAATGGGTAATTCAAATTTTACTTGTTAGGTGATGTACTTCCTAACTTAAGTCTTGAATCCTAGAAGATGTACTTCCTGGTCGAGTCATGCCCCTTGATTACTAGAAGATGTACTTCCTAGTCGCGTCAGTCCCCTTGATTCCTAGAAGATGTACTTCCTGGTCGAGTCATGCCCTTTGATTCCTAGAAGATGTACTTCCTAGTCATGTCAGTCCCCTTGATTCTTAGAAGATGTACTTCTTGGTTGAGTCATTCTCCTTGATTCCTAGAAGATGTACTTCCTAGTCGAGTCATTCCCCTTGATATCTAGAAAATGTACTTCCTGGTTGAGCCAGTTCTGTTGATTCCTAGAAGATGTACTTTCTAGTCGAGTCAGTCCCCTTCATTCCTAGAATATGTACTTTCTTGTCGAGTCAGTCCCTTTGATTCCTAGAAGGTGTACTTCCTAGTCGAGTCATTCCCCTTGATTCCTAGAAAATGTACTTTCTAGTCAAGTCATTCCCTTTGACTCCTAGAAAATGCACTTTCTAGTCGAATCATACCAATTAACCCATAGAAGATGCATTTATTTGTTCGTTTTTTTCATGTAGTTATGATGTGACTTCCACAAAAGTCCTCTGATATTAAACTTGGGAAAAAAATTAATTTCTATTTTTGGAACTTTACTTTTTTGGCAAATGGAATCTTTCTTTATAATAACATTTGTTTGAAATAATTTTCTTTCTAGTTTTGATGTGATTTTAGGAGCCCGCCCGAAGAACAGGAAAAATAAATGAAAAGTCAAGCAACAAGGAGAAGAAGTTGAAATTCAAGCAACAAGGTGAAGAATTTGAAAGTCAATCAACAAGGTGAAGAAAATGAAAACCAAGCAACAAGTTGAAAAAATTGCAAGTCAGGAGCTCGCCTGAAGAATAGGGTGATGAAATAGCAAGTCAAGAGTCAAGAAAAGCATCATAGATAGGACTTTTGTAATTTTATTTATGTTTTTAAATTGTAATTTTCATTTTTGATGTAATAATAATGCCGCGGACGAGAACCTCAACATGACCTCACTCAACTCTCCAACTCGGTTATCCTTCCTCCTTCTGTTTCTTCCTTTGAATAATGGTCGGGTCAAAATTCTATCTCGTTGTCTACTTCTTTGCATGAAAACACTCTGTGTTTACATCCAAAGAGGGGCATGATGTAGACAAGTAATTTTGTCCCTCTCGATAGTGTATTTTTACCCATTTACCCTTACTTTACCGTAAACCTTCACCCATGTGATAAATTCTACACAGTAACAAATCCAAATTTTTTTTAACACCTTTGACAACTCACCCTAACAAAAATAACAACCTATCCACCACACACCCTACCTCATATACCCCATACCCCTCACCCCACCCCTACCTCTCATACCCCCAACCCCCTAAGTCACGTTTTTTCTCTATTTTAACATATATACATACATAGCTACATATACATAGACTCCATAATTTCATTCATATGCATATTCCACCATTCCAGTGAAGACGCCTCCTTCACTAACAACACACAACACACAGACGCAAAAAACACTCACCAAAAACTCTCAAATTGACACATAATTCACACTCCTCCATTCCATATGGGATACGCAACACATAATACACTACACACAAAAACAAATAGATAAGAAGAATGATATAAAAGAGAATCGGGAGAGATATAGAGATCGAGAGAGATAAAAATTGAGAGAGAAAATTGAAAAAAAAAGAGAGCTTATCGGAGAAGGAAAACAGTAAAAAAGGGAAAAAAAGAGACCGATCACGGGGTTTTACCGGCAAAATTTTACTGAAAAACAAAATACTACTAAAATCCGACCAATTTTATCCTAAACCGACCCCTTTTTGTCTCTTACCAAGCTCGTTGGAGCTCCGATAAAAGATGACAACCACCTTCTACGCCAAACGCCACCTCCTACAATGCATAACAACAACAACGGTTGCCATAAAACACCATAAAAATCAGAAAGAGCTTGCGGGTTTGAGGCAAAATAGGGGAGTTCGAGTTCGAGGTCATTTTTTTGTTTTCGGTTGCCGCTCCGATCTCGTTCCTTCTATTGTCAGTTGGGTTATTAAAGGAATTTCATAATTTAAGAGGGTTGAAATACAATTGAAGCTGATATACCCAATCTGAGTTGACTATTCAATGGAAAAAACTTTTGAGTTCTAATTCTATTAACTCTATTTCTTTTACTTTCTATCTTAATGTGGTATGTTGACGTTATGCTTGCATGACTCATATATGGTTGGTGATTTTATTTTTGATAGTATGTTTGAGGAACTAAAATTTGTTGTGGCTTGATTGTTTGGTTTCATTGCCAAATCAATTAATTGTGTGACTGGGAATACATGGGACGGGAATTAAAAATTGATAAAAGTGTATGTTGATAATTTTGATTCATATTGCGAGGAGTTTGACTAATTAGTTCTTTGCTATTAATTTGCACCCAATAGTCTCATGTTTTAGGCCGAGAATCGATAGATAAATTTTAGGGTCGGTTAAGGAAAAACATAGAGATTGTGATTGTTGAATGTTTCAATGGCTTTTGCTTCATCGCTTTTGAATTTCTTATAATCATTTGGCCAGGGAATTCCCCGAGGAAATTGTACTTATTCACCGGGGATACCCCGAAAGTATTATGTATGCAAAGGAGGTTCGTGATCAAGACCCGAGGTATCGGGTAAAACATTGGAGCGTAGTTTAGGATTAGTGTAGGTTAGCGTAGGTTTACATTTCAGTACCTTTTATTTTGGGTCTGTAATAAATTGGACTGGACATTATTTTGACTTTATTTGTTTGTTTGATTGTTTGTTTTCTCGTTGTGTGTTTTGTTTGGTTTATACATCTCATAGTGTCTACTATCCGATATACTCCGTGAAGTTATGTGGTCGAACCATGGGATCGAGGGGTGCCTAACACCTTTCCCTCGGTCAAAAAAATTCTTTAACCAAAATCTCTGTTCGTGGATCAGTTTTAAAGAGTCAAATTGTTTTGAAAAAGGATTTTCCAAAGGTGACCTGGCACACCAGATTTATGCCAAGTGGCGACTCTGAGTTTTGATTGTTAAAAGTCTTTTTTCAAAACAAATCTTCGTTCTTTTGTCACTTAATAATAAAAATCCTTTCAAACTTAAAATCTATATCTTTTTGGTTTAAAAAAGGGAGCGTGACAAGTATTTTGGACAAAGTTGCTATCAATACATTAACAAGTTCATCATTGGTTAATAATTGAAGTATGAGTGTCGGGTACAATTAGGGTTAAGTATATCTATTGACGGTACATTGCTAGTTACTGATAATGAAAAGTATATAGATGTATTTGAGATTAATAAGACTGGTATAATTATCTCAGACCCACACCATAAGCATGTTGAGCTAGATCAGGTATACCTTACAAAAAAAATCTTATAGCCTATCATGAAGGGTTAAAAAATTAGGAAGAGGTTTCAAACATGATTTGAAAGGTCAAGTAAGACTTGATAAGTCAATTTTATACTGTTTACGGTGTTTAATAGTTGATTAACTGTATTTGATTGTAATTGAGTTGGGTTGCTGTTATACACTATTATGTGCATCTGGTACTTATGTCTTTTTCTTTCACGACTTTAGTGTCATGAAATATGGAATGTTAGAGTTAGAGAGTTCAATCCAAAACATACTTTCCCACTAAACAACAAGGTGTACCCTAAGATCTATACTACAAGTATGTTGATAGATGGTGTTGTTAAATCAAAACCTAAAAATCAGAAACCAAAATACAGTTCAACTGATATCAAAGATGATATGAATGAATCGTTGGTTATGAATTAGACATACAGTTTGTCTTTGAGGACCAAGAAAAGAGTGCTATAGGAATTAAGGGGAAACCATCAGCATCATATGGCAAATTACCATCTTACTTATATATATTAGAAACTACTTATCTTGATTCATATATAAGAATAAAGAAAAATCCTTAAGATGAGTAATATGAACTTATAACTCTTCATACATTCATTACAGGACTAGAGTATTTTAGACTTGTCATAATTGTTGATGGTAGTCATCTAAAAAGATGTACACAGAGATATTTATAGTTACCTGTACTATGGATAGAGTAGGCTCTGCACTAATATCGCAACATTTTCTAGTAACAATAGATTTGATCGTTACAAGACACGTGATATACCAATAGTATTAATATTTTTTAACACAAATACATGTAAATACAAAGTAACATGTTTCAATGCATCATTTTTATCACCCCTTCCCCATATTTTGTTAGCGACCACTGCAAATAACTCTCATTTTTAAAACTATTGACATCATCAAAACTCTGATCAAGTATCCTATTTGGTAACTCTTTATCAAATACAAAATCATCCTTGTTAGTGATGAAATTCAAACCAGTAATCATAGCAAACTCCCTTGGGGTGAAACATAAAAATTGTCCCATTTGCACGTATGATTATGACACTAGCAGAACTATTCTTAGTCTTTATTGACATAACACATTTGCATAATTCTGCTTGCACATATCAATACTTTTGCTTTGTGAAAATTCTAAAAATATTTTGACCACCAAAAGCTGAGAGCAGTAAGAGAGGGAGGGGGTTGAATTACTCTTTTTTCGACCAAACAGTTGACTTCCTTCAATAGACAGTCGACTATTGAGTGTAGAAATGGAAAATTCTAAAAATAAAAAGCTAAGGTTAATAACACCATATGTTTTATACTGGTTGGGACCTCTAATATGTCTTACTTCAGTCCCCTTGAGTTGCAAGGGATTCTACTAGTTCTTTTGTGATAAAATCAAAGTTTAAGAATGAGTTAAGCTTTTTGGCTTGACTCACACTCTTTTGTTTCTATCACGTTTTAACACAATGCCTCACAAACTATATGTTTCTCTCCTCACTTTTTAAGTACATAGTAAACCTTTAAGAAAATACAATGCTTGAGTAAAGTACAACAAAGAACTAGAGAAGGTTGAGACAAGTGTATATCTCTTCCTTTGACTTTCAACGCTTATATAGTAGTGTTTGGACTACTACTAACCATTGGAATCTAGAAGGCAACCGGAAAAATTTTTCTTCTTAGGAAATTGAATAAGGAATATTCAATTTTCAAGAATAAGTAAATACTAAAAGCAAAATCTTACTAATTACAATATATACACAAGAAAGATATGCAGAAATTCGATAACATTAGTAATCCATTTAATGAAGGAGTTCTTTTTCCTTTCTTGTCATGCCTTTTGTTACTCAATAGAATCTTCTGATAGAATTTCTTCAATATATTTAGGGTAACATATCTTTTTCCTTTTATGTGGATCACGTGATCTTTTTCCAATTTTCTTGATTTTCTCTCCTTAGAATCTGCAACAATCTTCCTTTCCTTCTTGTGAGATGCTTCTTCCTTTTTGATTATTAGTCAAATGAAATATTCTTGGTACTAAATTCCTGCAATCAAATTGAACTTATTGGTCATTCATCAAAATCATAACATTATCAATCTCTCCCTTTTTGATGAATGAAAAAAGAAAATTAGATTATTTTCCTGTTTAAGTTCTCCCCCTAAATAAGTGACTCTCCCCTTAAATGATTTTTCTGCAAGGTTAGATTAAATACAAATGCACCAGTTCTCCCCTTTTGGCATCATTCAAAAAGGAAGAAAGGTAGCACACAAAAGATACCAACGAAAAAATTAAGTAGGAGCAAGTAGGAAAACTCAATTAAGTGATCTTTGAGTTAAATTTTTTTTGCAATAATGCCAAGAGATTTTTCGTGAGAACAGAATCTTTGTTCAAGCAGAGGTTAGTAAAAGTATCAACTAATTGAAAGTCAGTGCTTACAAAAGATAATTGAATATCTCATTTTGAAACATGAAATCTAATAAAATGATGCTTAACCTCAATATGTTTTGCTCTAGAATGATGTACAGGATTCTTAGATAAGAAAATGACACTAGAGTTATCACAGAGTATTTTGACAGGTTCAAAACATAGATCATAATAACTTAGTTGCTGAGACATTCAAATTATTTGGGCACATCACAATTCAATAGTAATATACTCAAATTCAGTAGTGGATAGAGAGACACATTTTTTTGCTATTCCATGAGGAATTGTCCCATGAATTGACAAGTACCACTGGTTCTTTTTCTATCCACTTTATCACCTGCCTAATCTGCATCTAAAAAACCTTTTAATATAATGTCAGTAGACTTAGGATACTATAAGCTATATGAGATTTTACCAGTATGGTATCTAATAATAATTTCATAACAGTCGGATGAACTTTTTTAGGAGTTGACTGAAACCTGACATATTTACATACACGAAAAAAAATGTTAGATCGACTGGCTGTAAGATATAAAAATAAACCAATGATAGTTGGTTTTGTCAACACTTTTGTCATCTTCACATGATTCCAGAACACAAGTAGAATTCATAGAAATATTGGATGATTTGGCATTTTCCATCCCAAATATTTGAATGAGATCTTTGGTGTACTTATCTTCGGAGATGAATTTTCTCGTATTGGACTAATAGATTTTTAATCCCAGAAAGAACGTTAATTCTTCCATCATGATCATTTCAAATTCACTTTGCATTAACTCAAAGAATTTCTTGTACAAAACAACATTAGTACTTTCAAAGATAATATCAGCAACATAAATTTAAATGATCAAATTTTCAGAGGAGGTTTATTTGATAAAAAAAGTAGTATTAATTTTTCCTTTTGTGAAATTATGTTCAATTAAAAAGCTACTCAGTCTATCATACCAAGCTCGAAGAGCTTATTTTAGACCATAGAGAGCTTTGAAGAGTTTGAAGCCATGATATGGAAAGTTTAGATTTTCAAAGCATAGTGGTTGTTTGATAAAACTTGTTCATCAATAAAATTATTTAAAAAATCACTTTTCACATTTGTTTGAAATAATTTGAATCCTTTATTTGATGCATAAGAAAGTAAAATTCAAATGTATTCTAACCTTGCTACAGGTGTGAAAGTCGCATCATAATAAAATCCTTCTTGTTGTGAGTAGTCTTGAGTGACTAGACGAGCTTTATTTCAAACAAATTTTACTCAGTCATCCATTTCAAGCTCTTCTTTCATTGCCTTTATCCAACTATCATCTTCTAAGGCTTTATTGACTTTCTTTGGTTCAAGTTATGATATGAGGGCTATGTTCGCATTTCTTCTACTGGAGGCCCTTATTTGCATTCCTTATTTTGGATCACTAATGATGAATTTCTTTGGATAATCAGGCTCTATTCTCCATTCATTTGAAATTAATTTTTTTAACTTGATCGTTTGAACTAGTAGCAGACTGGTTAGTTTCAGTACTAGTTGGTTTAGAGGAGGAGTCATCCTTAGTGGAATGAGTTTTGTTAACTTGTAACTATTCAATATCATCATCTATAAAGCTAACATTCTTTATACAATGATCAGTATCATAAAAAATAACATGTACAAATTCCTAAATGCAAATAGTGCATTCATTAAAAATTCTATATGATCTACTAGAGTTAGAGTAGCCCATAAAAATACTTTTATCACTTCATGGATCAAACTTACCAATGTTGTCCTTGCCATTGTTATGTACAAAATATTTTGAGCCAAATGCGTGAAAGTATTCAATGATGGATTTTTATTATTCCAAAGCTCATATGGAGTTTTCTTCAGAAAAGGTCTGATGAGACACCTATTTAAAATATGCCATGTAATACTGATGGATTATGCCCAAAATTTATTTGGCAGAGAGTGTTCGCAGATCTTGGTTCAAGCCATGCCTTGAAGTGTTCTATTTTTTTGTTCAACCACACCATTTTGTTGATGGGATCTTGGAGCTGGGAAGTTATGAGTGTATCTATGAGTATCACAAAAGATTTTAAATTCTTTATTCTCAAATTCTCTTTTATGATCACTTTCAATGGCAGAGATATAGTAGCCCTTGTCTCTTTGAATCTTTTCACAGAAAACTTTAAAATTCTTTAGGTATCATCCTTGTTAGCAAAAAATATGACCCAAGTAAATCGAGAGTAATCATCAATAATTACAAAAGCATACCTTTTATCACCAATACTAGCAGTTCTAGTTGGACCAAATAATTCCATATGAAGTAGCTGTAAGGGTTTAGTTGTGGACACAGTATGTTTAATAGGAAAAGAATTGCTAGTTTTCTTACCAAACTGACAGGCATCACAAATATGTATCTTTTTGAAATTAAGATTTGGCAATTCATTCACAAGTTCATGCTTGACTAATTTTTTAATATGCCTCATGTTTGCATGACCAAGTTTTTTGTGCCAAATCAAGAGATCATCAGAGATGGAGGCAAGACATATATGTCCTTCTGTACTGTTGATGAAGTCTAGAACATACACATTTCTGTGTCTGTTTCCAGCAAGGATTTTCCTTCCATGTTATTTAATTATGCGCCTTTCTTTTTTACATCTTAACTACGACCCAACATCACACAACTGTCTGATGCTTAGCAGGTTGTAGTTCAAGTTTTTGACTAAATAAATATTAGTAATATCACATGAATTATTAAAGTAGATAGTCCTAATACTTATTATTTTTCCTTTGGAGTTATCTCCAAAGATGTTGTCACCTCCTTCAAAATCAGTTATAATTTCAAACAAATTCTTTTTTTCAATCATGTGATTTGAATATCCACTATCGAGATACCATTTCTCTTTAGATTTTGAGTGGAGTTCCTGCAAAATATATGTATCACTTATTTCTAGGTACCCAAGCATTCTTTGGTCCCTTTGGATTTGTTAACCTAGTTTTGGGTCTCCAAATTTATTTACCAGAATTTTTAAAGCAAAATCTGCAGTTGTAATATTTATGACAGGCTTCTCATAGTGATAAAAAGAAGTATAGTATTTATTAGTGGCTGTATAGTAAGTATTATAACTACGATTATGTCTGCTAGTTGACTAGCTTGAGTTAGTTGACCCTTGAGATCTATCATAGCTATAGTAACTTTTATGATTGGTATTTATTAAGACTATGATTGCTCTTTTTCGTTGACTTGCTTGAATTAGTTGACCGTTGAGATCCTTCACAGCTATAATATCTATTACTATCAGATTTAATAGTTGACTTAGTTGAGTTAGTCAACTAATTTGACCTGATAATACTATGAATGAGAGATTTTTTAAAATTGTTAATCTTGATTTTTAAGTCATCATATTCTTATTTTAGGTAATTTTTTTTGATTTCATAAACTTCACATTTAAGCTTTCAGTCTCTTCTTTCTCTCAATAAAATTTTCTTTCTTCATGGGCTTTATTTAAATCAGCTATGGTAAGGTTCAAAATTTTTTGAAGTTATGAGCATTCATTATAGGAGTTATCTCTTACCTGACTGGATTCTCCAATTTCCATGAAGCAACAGTCTCTAATATTACCATTTTTCTGATCTGATTGTTCCTCATCACCCAACAGCTTAATGCCTTTTGATTTTTCTTGGAGGGTCCTGTTCTAGCTTTTGGACAATTATAAGCAATATGATCATATCTACCACAATTATAACACTTATCTTCATTCCTGTTCTGATCAACATATTATTTTTCCTGTGAGTAATTAGTCTTCCCCTTCTTTGATTTTTGAATCTTTTGTAATTTTCCACAACTACTCTAATGATGAAAGCAAACTCATATGCATCCAAGGCATCATCTTTCTTTTTGTTTGTAGCTTTGAAAGCCATAATTTTCTTTTTTTTCTCCTGTTATTGGTCCTTCTTATTCAAGTGAGCTTTTTCAAAGGCAATGAGGTCTCCTCTGACTTCATCATATCTCATATTTTTCAAGTTCATACTTTCAAGAGCCACAATCTTATAAAGCCACCGAGGAGGTAAAGTTCTGAGAATCTTTGTAATCTGATATGCCACAGGATAGATTTTTCCTGCAGCTTTGAGTTTCTCAATAATTTTGCCAAACCTGACAAACGTTTCTTCAATGATTCACCATCTTTTATCTTAAAAAGTTCACAGTCATAGGCTAATAAACTTACAAGAGTTTGTTTGACCTTCTCAATTCCTTCATATGTTTCTTTCTATTTATCCCATATTTCTTTGGCATTTTCTTAGCAGGAGATATTCTCATATTCTTCACCATTGATTGGATTATATAGAACATTTTTTGCCTTAGATTTATTCTTGATGATCTGCCTTTGTTCATCTTTGTAATTTTCCAAGGGTGAAATGCTTTCAGTAGATTTCTCACAATTTTTTTGGTGTCTTTTCATTTTTATATTTGTTAGTAGAGACAAGTGGAAGATCACCAAGTTTGATTACTCTCCAAACATTGACATCACAGGATTTGATTAAGGCCTTCATCCTTATTTTTCAATGAGAAAAGTGTTTTCCATTGAAATAAGGAGGTCTAGTTTGAGATGTTACTTCAGAAAATAATTCTTCAACAATAGTTTGAGTCATGATATTTTTTCACTTGTTGTTAGGTCAAATACTTGTGAGTCCCCTGCTCTGATACCAATTGAAATAAGCAAGAAAGAGGGTGAACTACTCTTTTTTTGACCAAACAATCGACTTCCTTCAATAGACAGTCGACTATTGAGTGCGGTAATGAAAACTTCTTAAAATAAAAATCTTAAGGTAAATAACACCAGATGTTTTATACTGGTTGGGACATCTAATAGGTCTTACTCCAGTTTCCTTGGCTTGTAAGAGATTCAACTAGTTTTTTTTAAAATAAAATCAAAGTACAAGATTGAGTCAAGCTTCTTGGCTTGACTCACACTCTTGTTTCTATCACACTTTGATACAATGCCTCACTAACTATGTATTTCTCTCCTCTCTTTTTAAGTATACAGTAAATCTTTTAGAGAATACAATGCTTGAGTAAAGTAAAACAAAGAAGTAGAGAAGGTTGAGACAAATGTACATCTCTTCCTTTGACTTCCAACGCTTATATAGTAGTGTTTGGACTACTACTAGCCGTTGGAAGCTAGAAGGCAAACCCAAGGTTTTTTATTCTTAGGAAATTGAATAAGGAATATTCAATTTTCAAGAGTAAGTTAAAACTAAAAGGAATATCTAACTAAGTACAATACACACACAAGAGAGAGATGCAACAATCCCATGACATTAGTAATCCATTTAATGCAACAAATTTTTTTCCTTTCTTTCAATGCCATTTGTTACTCAATAGAATCTTCTGATAGAACTTCTTCAATCTATTTAGAGTAACATATCTTTTTATTCTTTTGTGGAGTACATGATCTTTTGCCAATTTTCTTGATTTACTCTCCTTAAAATATGCAACAATCTTTCTTTCCTTCTTGTGAGATGCTTCTTTCTTTTTGAGTATTATTCAAATGGAATATTTTTGGTACTGAATTCCTGCAACCAAATCAAACTTATTGATCATTCATCAAAATCTTAACTTTATCAAAAGCTTGTTCTTCTCCTTAGACAATACAACCTTTAAAGTTCCACAATTTCATTGTCTATGTGATAACACATATGTGGAAAATTTGAATAGTTTTCTGACCATGAATATGAAATCACACGACACCTATACAACAAAAGGATATATATATATATATATATATATATATCTATGAATATGCAAATCATATCTATATGTATTTGTATATAATACAAATCTAACCATATTGTTTGTAACTTGCAAATACAAGCTGAATATATATATATATATATATATATATATATATATATATATATATAAATACAAATACATTTATATGACCCATATGTATATATATACAACAACACTATTCTGAGTATATACAAAACATAATCCAACAACTAAATACATTTGTGTATGTACAATACTTACAAGTACATATACAATTTTTATCTATGTTAAATACAAATATAATACATCTACCAGTAATAAAAATACATATATAATATAGAGAACTAACATAGATACTAAATACATACACAAAATTACAAAAATAAAAAATAAAATAAAATACCTCTTCTTCTTTATTTTCTTTATAATTATCTTCAGAAGATTTTTCAATTTCTGGACTTAAAATTTCGATGGTTCCTCCAATTTCTGTTGCTTTCCCTTTTTATTTTTACTAATTTTTGAGATGAGGAATTTTCGGAGAAGAAACTTTTTTCATTCATTTTTCTTTCATAATTTCAATCATCTTTCTTAGATTATTATGATGTTTCGATCTCACCCTTTCAACACTCTCTGCTTTGATGATGGTATAAGCTTAGATAGAAAGACTGAAACTCTAGATCCTCTAACACTGAGTAAAATGAGAATCATAAGCTATCGATTACACCACAACAGGATCTTGCATTTGTATTTTTAATTTGAGAAAGTGCAATACAAAAAGTTGGTGGATTATCAGAAACTAAACTGATACTGGGGTATACCTCTATTAGATTTTTTACGTGGTGTGTGTCTTGCCATTATACCAGACCTCTACAAGTCTAAAAATAAAAGCTTCAAAAATAAAAAATGATGATAACAATGAAAAGAGAAAAATATAAAACACAAACTAGATAAATTTTGGGAAAGAGATAGCATCCAATAATTGAAATTAATGCTTACTTGTTTTTGTGGATTACATTTTTTGTGTAAAAAATGTGAGAAATATAGAAGAATTTGAAATCTAAAAAATAGGAGAGCAATTGAGAAAATAAGAAAGAGATTAAATAAAAAAAGAAATAAAATAAATGCAAAGCCGTGAAAATGGGAGGAGTTACACATGATAACTTTAACAAGCGGTAGTGGCTCGACCCCACTGAAAATATCGTTATTTCTGCAATATAACTTAATTTTTAAAAAAGTGTTGCTATTTAGTTTAATCATGGAGTTAAGTTTGCTAGTCTCTATACTTTTCTCTAATAGATAATAAACCCATCCACATAATTCTTATTAAGTTTTATTTTTTCAAAATTTATTTAAGTACCTAAATTAATTTCCCTCTCTTTATTATTATATCAGACAATAAAAGGTATTTTAATAAATATTTGATAAGATTATTCATGAGTCAATTTGACTATCATATCACCTTAAATTTTCGTTAATTGAATTAAACAAATCAAATGAATGAACTAATAGCCCGCCAAAACTTATGTGAATTGAAGGATTCATGTTTTAATTATATGTCCTCTCTAAGAACCCACCAAAAAGTACGTATAAATTACTGTAAGAAAAATTATATTTCCCCTGTCTTAATTTATGTGACAAAGTTTGTATTTTAAAAGTTTAACAAGTTATTTTGACCGTAAATTCAAGCATAAAATCTTTAAATTTTTTTTAAATAAAATTTATATATTTAATTCTCTTGATAAATTTTCAGTCATTTTTTACTTGAATTCCAGATTGGTGACTTTCAGCTCTGTGAAATCTAGCAGGTATAGTCACAATCAGAACTAGAGATACATTGCACATGATTCATTTATATTTTATTTCTTTTCTTAAAGAAATGTGGGGTATTTTTTTAATAGTATCTTTGAATTTTACCATGTTTAATGTGAGTGAGATTTGATAGTTCATACTTTGTCTAGTACTTTGTCTCTGGATGCAGGGACACACACTAGTCGATAACTATACGAGTTACATTTCCCATAGTAGAAGTTCCTACTAGTACTTTTTTGACTAAATACATGTAGAAATGCTTAACCTTGTTCAGAAATTTCATATAGACACTTGACTCGGACTTATTCCTATTGAATGAAATATTATGCTCATATTTGTCACCAAATACAAGTAGCTAACTCAGACATATAATTTTAGTTGCATAATGATTGAGCATCTGAATGTTTTCTGATATGAAATAAGAAAAGGACATTAAAATCATCTTACTGTATACTTAAAAAGTTTAAGTTACACTTAAATGATTGAAGTGACCTAATACACACTTGTACTTATCAAAAGTTAATTTAATACCACCTTATAAGTTGATGTGACATAAAATAAAAATAATTTCAAAAATAGAGCATTTGTTGAGTTTATTTTCTTCTTTTTTTTTCTTTTTAAAAAAATACATATCTTTTGGGATATCCCCTCTACTTGTACCCTTCCCCCTCCCCCTCTTCTCCTCCTCCTCCAACTTTATTGTTGAAATCCTCTAAGCCCCACCCTCCTCCTTCATTTTCACTGTTACAAGTTTCTCCAATTCCTATTTAAAACAAAAAAATATAAGCAAATTATTATCAAAGATTTTCTAGACTTTTTTGTATTCAATTTTAATTTTAAAAACACCTATAATGCATTTTTGAATTCTCTGGTTGATGTGAATTTTCTTGTTTGTGTTTTAAGATTTAATGTTTGTTTTGATTTAATGTTTTTGCTAGTTGTAAGAATTTCAGTTTTGATTGATTTGGTGAGTTTGTTGGGTGACGAAGAAGAAAGAATTGAAGGCCGTGGTGAAGAAGAAATTGATAGAGATAATGGTGATGTATGGCGAGGAAGAAGAAGAATCGAAGGTGATATTTATGACGGTGAAGAGTAAAGAAATTCTGGTGATGATGGTCAGGCTCAATTTTTTCGGTGAGATGAGATATGCACTGGATGGGATTAGCGATAAAGAGATTTATTATTGGTGTTTTTAATAATTAATTAGGTATTAATTAGAATAAATTATAATTAACTAAAAGAATTAATAAATAAATAAAAAGATATAACAATTATAATTTCTGATATGGCACTGACGTGGTGCTGACATGGTGGGTGATGTAAAATACCACATATTGTGAAAGTGGTTTATGAGTTCCGAGGTGCATTACAACATAATGCATCTATACCTACAGAATACTTCGTATATAAATATGAAAATATTCTTTTTTCCATAGCATTCATAGCAAGGTGTAGCGTGCCTAATATTTACCTACAAACTTTATATGGTCAGTGGCTAAGGACTACTACTTATTGCTATAGACTTTTTGTATTGTAGCTTTTATAGTAAAAAGTTTTTGCTACAAAAAACTACCCATGTAGCAAGTGATTTTGCTCTTTTGTCACGATAAATAAAATTTGTAGCTATCTTCGTGTGTAGCCACAAGATATTGTATTTATAGCAAAAGTGCTTGCCATGAAAAATAAAATTGATGCTATTTATACTGTTTAGTTCCATAGCAATGCTTGTATTTAGCCACAAATTAAACAATTCGCATTTGTGATTAAAAATATTACCACAAAAAATCGATTTCATAGTTATAAGGAATACAATATTGAAGCTAAATTTTTATTATATTGTGATTTGGTAATAAGATATTTGATTTGTTAGTAATAGCAAATGTCTCTGCCATAAATTCATGACTTTTAATCATGTAATTTAAATTTTTTCATAAATTCAAGCATATTATAATGAAAACTATAAAAATAATAATATTTAAAAACAACTTGTTCCATTCAAACTAAAATCCACAATTTATCAAATTAAATTTTAAATACACAGTTGTACAACTAAAACTCATAACATCAGATTACATAACATTATTCTACAACAAACACAATAAAGTGGGAAGGACCAACAAGGTAGCATGAAGTTAGATAGTAATGGTATTCATCAAATAGAACGTTGAAGTAAAATCCAAGAGGTTGTTCAATGCATATCCAATAACATATTTCTGGGTAAATAATGTTGGGAAGATAGACTTCAAAAAACTTAAAAAACAGAGCTTGAAAGTAAGAGAATTGAATATGTGCTGAAATCAGCTTTTCAGTATATTAAAAATAAATGAAGATAAGACTTTATATAGACTTACAAAATAAACAAACCACTAAGTCACCAAGGTAACCACTACTCCACTAACTAAGCAACAACTATCCAATATCAGTAAACTAAAAAATACTGCAGCATGACGACTAATAATTCAGTAAAATAGAAAACTACTAACAAATTAAATTTGATCAGGTCATACTTTGAATAAGAAATCAAGAAAAGCCCTGGCAAACCAAATTTAATGAGAAGGTCCCTGGCACATTTATAGACACCAATAAAAGCCTTCAAAGATATGGGCTTATCATAGGTGTAGCTGCAGGCTTGCAATTAAGCAAATCAAATTTAATGAGAAGGTCTCTGACATTTTTTCTTTGCGACATAAATATTCCATCTTCATTGATGGACTTCACGGTCAAGAAAGTAATATAATAAATCCATATTCGACATCTCAAACTCACTCATCATTTGAGACTTGAATTTATCCACAAGAGAAATAGAAGAGCTAGTATAAATGATATCATCAACATAAAGGCAAAAAATGATGAAATCATTACGTTTCTTCTTTACATACAATGTGGGTTCATTCTCACTTCTCATAAATACCTATGTTTGAAAATACCCATAGATTTTGCTATACCACGCTCGAGGGGCTTGCTTCAAACCATATAATACCTTTTTTAGCTTGTAGACCTTTGTTTCATCGTCCTTCTTTATGAATCCTTCTGGTTGTGCTACATAGACCTCTTTTTGTAAGTATCCATTGAGAAATACTGACTTGACATTAAATTGATAAACTAGCCATTGTGACCGTGCAACCAATGCTAGAACAAGTCTAACAGTTTCAAACCGAGCAAATGGAGAAGTTGTTTCTTCAAAATCAATACCATATTGTTGCACATATCCTTTTCCACAGACGAGCTTTATGCTTCTGTAAGATCCCATCCACTGCAAACTTTGTCTTGAAGATCCACTTCAAGCCAATTATATTTTTATTTTCTGGTAATTCTATCATCTCCCATGTTCCATTCTTTTTGATAGGATTTATCTCTTCTAGATTGATACTCCGCCACTCTTCCTTTTCATCTGCTTGTAGGATCTGAAACAACAAAAGAAGATTGACAAGATACATGTCATTAGCATACTTGGGATTCGGATTTGTAAGCCTTGTTGATCTTCTTAGTGGAATTGGCTCATTTAGAGACTCTTCAAGAGTTGTAGATGAAGAGTTTTTGTGAAGCTGAAGAAGATGAATTCGGGGAAGTTATAGAAGAACCAACAATTGTATCTATTCAAGTTTTCAGTTGAATTCCATCAAAAGAGATTCCAATCGGCATAGGAATTTGCTCTTGCATCTTACTATTGCTTTCACTCTAATTTCAGCTTGTCGTTTCATCAAATACTGCATCCCTTTTGATTATAATCCTTCTACTAAGGTGGTTATAAAATCTATATGCTTTGTATTGTGTACAATAACCAATAAAAATTTATTTTTTAGATTTTTCATCCAACTTATGATGGAATTGGGAATTTATCAAAGCATAAGCAATACGATAAAAAATTCTTAAATAGCTTACAGATGGTTTTGTACCCCGCCAAGCTTCAAATAGAGTTTAATTTAGAACAACTTTTATGGTAGATAGATTCAATAAATGGACTGATGTCACCACAACTTTAGCCCAAAAATAATTCAGAAGTCCTTTCACTTGAAACATGCTTCTTTCCATCTCTATAATATTGTAATTTTTTCGCTCAGCGACACCATTTTTCTCTGGGGTATAAGGTATTGTTAGATCCCTGTGGATTCCACTTTGTTTATATAAGAGATTAGATTCCTTGGATAAAACTGGCCGCCTCTATTAGTGCGAAAGGTTTTGATGGATAGGCCACTTTGTTTCTCAACTATGGCTTTGAATTGCTTGAATTTCTGAAATGTTTCTAATTTGCTTTCCAAAATATACCCAACTCATATGGGTATAATCATCAGTAAAGAGTAGAAAATAATGAATCCCACCAAAAGATGTAGTATCCATAGGTCCATATGAATCACCATGTATCAATTCAAGATACTTTGAATCCCTCCAAGCCTTTCCAACAGTAAAAGACTTTCTAGTTTGTTTTCCATAAATGCATCCTTCATACAATTCAATAGAATCAATTTTTGGTAGTCCAAGAACTATACCTTTATCAACGAGAAATTTCAAGCCCTTTATGTTAAGGTGACCATACCTCAGATGCCACAACTTTGTGTCATCCTTTACACTTGCAGCAAGGGAAAAATTTTCCATGTTAGAAACATCCAGCTGAAACATCTCGTTTGGTTTCATGGTGATGCAAACTTTTTTTCCTGACTTCTTGTATGTAATGACACAAGCATCATCGTTAAACCAAAGAGAATGCCCATCAATCATTAGTTGTCCAATACTCAACAAATTGTATCCTAAATTAGGTATAAATTAGACGTTATCTAATATTTTTACTTTGTTGTGGCTAGTGACGACACCCACAATGCCTTTTACTTCAACCCGCATCTCTTTTGTGTTGCCAAGATGTACCATTTTCTTTTGCTTCTCATCTAGCTCCTTGAACAAATATTTGATGCCTGTCATATGATTTGAACAACCACTATCTACAAATCATAAATCACTTGGCTTATGGTCTGTATCAACGCAAGACATAAAGACATAATTCTTTTTCTCATTTTTTCCTACTGCAAAATTTATTTTTTGGCCTTTATACCAACAATCAGCCCTTATATGCCCATCGCGCTGACAGTGATGACATTGAATTCAATTTTTCTGTTACCTTGCTCATTGGACTAGTTGTGCCCATCATTTCTTTCTCTGCCTCTTCCATAATCATGACCTCATCCATCACAAAATCCTCTCTCCTCCTCGACCTCTACTTACTGGACCATTGTTTTCTCCATACTTAGTTATTGCATCCTTCACCTGGCATGGCTTCCCTTCATTCTTTTAAGCAGATCTATTGAGTGTCGCTTCATGAGCTTAAAGAGATCCCATCAGTTCATCAAATGAAAATACTAAAAGATCCTTAGACTCTTCTATTGCAGCAACTACTTGATCAAAATTTAGAGTCAAGCTTCGCAATATCTTTTCTATAATTTTATGTTGAGTAACTTTCTCGCTATAGGATATAATTTTACTTACAATTGCAACTGCTCTGGACAAAAACCAGTAATAGATTCTCAGCTTTTCATCATCAAGGTTTTAAAGTCACACCAAAGTGACTACAATCTCACCACAATAACCTTTAAATCACCTTAAAATTCCTTATATAGAATGGACCAAGCATGATTTGATGTGGTTGCTACCACGATTTATGAAAAAATATTGTTATGGACAGCTTGCTGGATAAACACCAACTCTATAGCATCTTTGTGCTTGTTGTTTCGTGATAACGCTCAATCTACAGCTCTCGTTTGAGTGTAAAGTGGTCGTTAGCAAATATAGAACCCAACCTGGGTTGGGTGTCGATCCCACAGGGAATAGCTTGGCCAACAAGTAAGTAAAATTACTAAACTTTTGGTGCAAGTCTCGTAAGAAGGGGGGATTCTTGTTTTGCAAGTAATGTAAACAAAAGCTGAAAATAATAAAGTAAAAAGAGAGAGATTGTTACGTTGGTTGTAAACAATGAGAATTGAAGCGTTGGGGTTATGTCTTCTGAGGTATACGTCTCTATTGGCTATGAGTGTGTAGAATTCTGACATGCAATTGCTTATAGAGGATTGTATTCGATGGTAAATCCAAGCGTCTCTCGACCTAAACAAGGACTATTTCACGTTAACTCTCTCGAGCTTAAAGCGTGTCTAACGGTACGAATTCTCCAAGAGGTTAGTCCAGTTACGGCACTAGCTTTTTAATAGGAAAGGGTGTCCTACTACCTTGACATTATCTCTTTTCCAGACAAATAACTTTTCTCTCGAACAAGTTAAATGTTAGACTGGCGTATTCTTGCGTTTGCAACCGCAAAGAATGTAGATTAAGATGAAGAGAATAATGATATAAGCAATATACGTGCCTCGAACTCACAAACTCACAGCAATAGTAAGTAACTCATTCGGTTTCCATAACCCCAACAAAGAAGTTTAGTTACCCATGAATGCGAAGGAAATCACGATTGACATTGTTATTATATCACGATATTGAGTAATGGCGTGTAGATCAAGTGATAGGCGTGAGGCGTGATTCCTTAGCAAGTAACGATTCTTTTGTTGTGGAGTTTAAGAATAGAAGAGTAGATTAGAAGTGTTTGTAGTGGAAGATGAGAGGGATGGAAGAAAATTAATTGTTGAATGATGATTGTCAGATTTGAAGTTATAAGAAGATGCTCCAAAAATCTCTAGCATGATAGGGTATTTATAATACCCATATCCTACTCCTACTAAGCTAATGAAATAAATAACCAAATCCTACTAGACTAATGAAATCCTTAACCCAAATGTACTAGGTTAAGGTAACATTATCATAATCCACATAAAATAATGAAATACATAACCTAATTGTACTAGGTTAATGTATCATTGTCAAAATCCAGCTTTGTGTCTGTAAGTCCCCAAAGTCTTCAGAAATGCTGTTTTAGCCCGGGACAGATTTTCCATGCAATAATTTTGGTCCTTAGGCGTGTAAACTTTCTTCCCTTCCTTTGTGAGCTTTCTTTTGCGTCAAGTAAGCCATAAAATGCTGATTTTTGCATCATTTATACCTGAAACTTTACTAATCATGTTCATTAGCTCTCTTACAGGAAAAAAGACTAAAAGTGCATGAAATATATAATTTGTTCTCAAAACTAGGTTAAAATATGGGCAAAATATATTGATATAGGCGTGTAAATCCGCCTATCATCAACACCCCACACTTACAGCTTTGTTCTTCCTCGAATAAAATATCATGTCCCTCTAAACATCAACTTAGTGTTTCACAGCAACAACACAAAATATTCGTCAAGACAAGCACAACAATTATCAATAAAGAGTAGTTTTTCGATCATTAGTAGAAACAGTTTAACTTCTAGCATAGACTCGTGATGGTGGTCAACTCATATTCAAAAGTTAAGGCACAAAGAATCATACACAACTACCCAAAACTCATCAACCATGTGTGTCTCACAATGTATTACCCATAATCACTCACAAGTATAGCATATTTTTCAAACATGGGTATCAAAATATCCTTGCTCTCGCTCTCACAAAGAATTCATATGAAGCAACTGATGACCATAGGCTTGCCCTTAGTGTAATGCTCCACTAAATGTCAGAATGTTAAGATTAGGATCAAGTAGGTTTTTTGATGGTTGTAATGTAGGCTAAGGGACGGGTAGGACTATTTTGGCCAAGAATAGTGACTAGGTTCCTAAGCGCTTTAATACATCTCTTTGTATCATTGACACTTTTTTCTTTCAACCTTTCTTTTTTCTTTTTTCTACCACCCTTGTTCTCCTCTTTTTTCAATTTTAAGCACAACTCACTTTTCAGCTTTCTTTTCCTTTTTCTTTTCACAACATACCTCTTATGATATCATTTTTTTTTTTTTCATAACACATTCAAGAACCATTCTAATTTATAGCATTATACTCACCCAATTTCCTTTTATGTTGTCACATGACTTTTTCACTTTAAAGCACTTAGGGATTTTGGGATCAAATTACGGTCTTGAAAGAAATGGATTCGGCTTACATACAAGGTTGTTAAAGAAATAGGCTAAAGGCTCAAAAGGGTTAACTAGGATGATAACCATGGGTAGGTAAAACTGAAGGTAAACATGTATAGGTTGCCAAAGAAATGCCTAAATCATATCCTAAACTTACACTCCTTATTTTTGCTTTGCATACATACCAGGCAAGTTCTAGCATCAGCCACATACATAAAATATACTATTATCTCACACACACAAGGCACATGGTCGACTTGATTGGAAGTAATATAGACTCTCGACCCAACAAGTGAAGGAATTGAATCACACAATATCACATATTGAGTCACAACTAGAGCCTAAACGTCTCAATAGTCACAATTTTAGCACATACTCTTGTTATAATCTCATGCTGCCTATCAAAATAATTTCATGCGAAGCTAAAAAAAATTTTTAACTACTAAAAAAACAAAACGAAACAAAAATGAAACAAAAGCAAACAAACATAGATCCGAATAGAGAAGTATAGCATGCAATACCACCACCCTACACTTAGTCGGGACACTGTCCTCAGTGGAAAATAAATACGAGGAACCTGGTTGGTCGGACTTATCCTCTATGTCTGGTGTCATACCCCTTGCATTGGAATCATCATCAGAGTCGTCATCCTCAGAAGTTCCTCATAAGTATCCCACTTAATTCCAAGCGTGAGTCGAGGTATTTGCAGCGAGGAGGGTTCTCCTTGGTCCTTGCGACTTCTCTTTTTGCCCTTTTGGGAGGTGGTAGCCTTTTCCTTGCCTTGTCTCTCTTTAGGTGCCATTGTACCTGAGACTAGAAATAGTGTTAGTGGTATCACAATATCAATGGATACAATCTATGCACAAGCAGTAGGGGTACCACCCCACACTTAGTTTTGTTGACACAAATCAGTGAAGTGAAAGTGGTCGATTACTCAGATTTCGTCGACATACGCTTTAGGAGTTGTATTCCGGCAAGAAAATCAGTGATGTATCACTACTTGCAGCCATTGCATTACTTTCATGTTAGATATAACAACACTACTACATAGGGGTTACCACATAATATAGTTACTTTCAACAATCACAACCTCCTATGTCGGCAGACACTATAAGTCTTATCCCGATGAACGTGATAGCCTAACATGTAAGTATCCAAGTAGAAATTTTAAACAATGTTCAAGACTATAGCAATTCCGAAAATAGTATAACAATGCTATTAAAACCAAATTCAAGTCGGAAACAAGTCAAGATGATTCTAACGTATACGTTCACTCACATGATTTTGCATTAACATTCCAAACACATGAACTTCACCAACAATCTTTCAATATGTAGCAATTTATAATAGACATAGCAACGTAGTACTTATGAGAAATAAATGAAGAATAAGAGAGTACTTACTTGCTTGAAGCTTTTGGAGGTGGTTTTGTGAATTGGAAGAGCAAAAAAGAAAATTTTGAGAGGATTTGGATGAATATGCGGCACCTTTAGGTCACTTTGCAATGTGTTGTAAAACTAAGTCCCCTTTATATAGGAAGAGAATGGGTCGGGTTATGACCCATTTACAATCGGTTTTGGAGACAAAAATCCCACATATGCGGCGCATAATGCTTGGCATAGATATGACATATGCGGCGCATTGTCTATGGCATAATGGGACATATTCGCCGCATAGTCTATGGCATTTGTAGACATATGCGCCGCATAGTCTATGGCATATGAGATAATGAGACCAAATGCCATAGCATAGGCGGCTCATAGTCAAAAACATACCTAGGAATAGGCGGCGCATAATGTATAACACACTAGATTCCGAGACCTTAGGCTATAGGATAGGTTGTGCATCATTCGTGGCCTAGTTTTACCAAGGCCTAGCCTTCCTCGAAGCCTATTTTGGCGTGAGAAAGGCTCAATCCATAGCCTTATGCATCACCCTTCCTAACTTACCAACTTTACCATACAATGCGTCCAAATCGTCAATTGAAATCAATCTCCTCGTTGACTACTTCTTGCACCTATATTCGCTCAAACAAATGAAAACGATTAGTACGATGGGTTGCCTCCCACCAAGAGCCTTAGTTTTGGTCGTGGCACGACTCTTATTTTTGGATTTTTTTCATTTATCAAAATCAAATCAAGTACTAGAATGAAAGAAAACGATAAACGATAAATGAAAAACAATAAACGATGGGTTGCCTCCCATCTAGCGCCTTATTTATTGTCGTGGCACGACATGGTTGCCTCGAGTACTCAGACTTCGTCGAGGTAAATGGTGGATCATTTTCTAAAAGGATTTAGACGACGATGAGGCTTACTTGTAGGCATGCAATCTTCTTCGAGAAGACTCATACGTCTCCCCGGAGGGTCACCAATTATATCATCAATAGTCCAACCCATAGCTCTCATGTATCTCTTTAGAGCAGAGATGAGAGCCTCTACATACTGTTTACTTAAATCATCCGCACTCACCGGAAGTACATTTATACTTTCCAAGAACACATACCTTAGATAATCGGGGAGCTCTTTCGATTCTAGCATTGGTGGCTCTTCAAGGGAAGTCTTCGCTGGTGGTGTGGGTCGATTTTTGAGATCAAGGTCCAGCTTCTTGGGAGCATAGCGATATGTCCCTAATCCTGATAGAGCACAAATAGCTTCTTGGCAATTTTCAGCATCCTTACTCTCTCCATTCATGAGCACAACCGCCAAAGGGTCAGCAATAATTTGCTCTTCTTTAAGTAATTCTTTCGGATCATCAAAGAAAACATCAGCCACCAAAAATACACTCGGATCTTTGGGTTGCTTAATTGATTTGCAAACATCAAAGCGAACCACTTCATCATTTATTCGGAATGAAAGCTCATTAGCTCTCAAATCAATGAGCACACTTCCTGTAGCAAGGAAAGGGCGTCCCAAGATTATGGGAACCTCTGAGTCCGCTTCACAATCCAAAATAACAAAGTCTGCTGGAAAGATGAATGAATAAACCTTTACCAAGACACCACATAGGATACCAACAGGTCGTTTTACCGACCTATCCGCCATGACGAGCCTCATATTGGTTGGAGTAGGATCACCCAACCCCAACTTTTTATAGATAGATAATGGCATAAAATTGATGCTGGCTCCTAAATCACATAATGCTTTGGCAAAATTCAAAGATCCAACGGTGCAAGGAATAGTGAAAGCTCCGGGGTCAGCCTTCTTCTGAGCTATTGATCGGGTAGCGATTGCGCTGCAGTGATGCACATCATCCTTCAGCTCATAACTTGCTGCCCTCTTCTTAGTCAAAATATCTTTCATCAACTTCGCATACCCAGGCATTTGTTCAAGTGCCTCTACCAATGGAACATTAATGGTCAGCTGCTTCAACATAGTCATAAATTTGCTGAACTTAGTGTCATCCGCCACCTTCTTCAATCTTTGGGGAAAAGGTGGTGGTGGGTATGGAAGTGTTCTCTCCATGTCTTTCTTCTCCTCTTGCTTCCGTTTTTCCATTTTTTCAGGCTGCACATCACTGGGCGTGACATCCTTGACGTCGGGACTGGTTGTTGCGACATCTTATCCTTTTGCGTTATCATCCATGTCCGCAACTTCGTCAGCCACTTGCTTGCCTTTTGCTAAAGGTTCCAGCACCTTACCACTTCTGGTAGTGATGGCCATGCATGAACCATCATTCCTTGGGTTTTGCACAGTATCGCTAGGTAAAGTGCCAGCCTTTCTTTGATTGAGTGCTACTGAAAGTTGGCTCAATTCTGCTCTATTTGCTTGATTGAAGTGGAATGAGAATCAACTAGTTGTTTCATGGAGGACAAATCATTAATTACCTCAGTAACTCCCGCGCTTGTTGCTTCCACTCCTTTCAATAATTTAGCCATCATGTCTTCCATACTTCCAAAATTAGATGTGGTGGTATCACGTCTACCAGGGGGAACGTACAAACCAGTTTTTTCATTGTTTTTAATCCAACTACCTTGGTCTTTGCTTCCAGATTTATCATAATAGTTCCGACCTTGGTTTCCTTGGGTATTCCCACGGAAACCCCCCTGATTGTTCAAGTAGTTGGCCTCTTCTTCCGAATCAGATTCGTCTCTTCCTTTTAGCGCCACAACTTTCACTTTTTTGGTCTTTCCTGATAATAAATGCTTTGTAAGAAGATCCATCTGTGTTTTCATGTGCGCCATATCTTGATCACGTTCTTCTTGTCTTCTTCTTTGGTCTGCAGTCATGCCTATAGATAAAGTGGAGCTTGCTACCTCAGAATCCCTGGTATGCCAAGCTCTACTTTGTTTCGTCATACGATCTAGCATATTGCTTGCTTGACCAAAGGTTAGATCCATAAATGATCCTCCATCCGCATTATCCACCACTGGTTTAGTTATTGAATTCAAGTCTCTATATAGTATCTCCATTAGGTGAACATTAGTCATATGATGGTTTGGACACCTCGCTAGCTTTGTCTTGAACCTCTCCCATGTTTCATGAAGAGCTTCAGTGGGAAGCTGACGAAAGTTGCTGATTTCATCTCTCAATTGTGCTCTTTTGGATGGCGGAAAGAATCTTTCTAGGAAAGCGTCTCTCAATTGCCTCCAATTTGTAATAGAATCAGGAGTCAGCCCATTCAACCATAGTGTTGCCTCCCCAGACAGAGACAATGGAAATAGACGTAATCGAATTGCATTCTGACCAACACCAGGATTGTCAAAAGACTTGCATGTAGAAATAAAGTTGATGAGATGCATATACGGATCATCGCCTGCTAGTCCACCAAATAATCCCTTGAGTTGCAATAACTGAATCATGGTGCTTGTGATGTTGAACTTGGCTCCGGGCGCTAATGGTGGTGGAATTATAGCTCCAGTGGCTCTGGCACCATCAAGATCATCATCATCATCATCGAATGGTATTTCACGTTGTGCATCCAGTGATGTACTGAACAAAAAACCTGCAGTAAAAAAAAAACGAAAAATAAAAGTAAAAGTACGAGAGTCTTTGACCAAAGGGTCTAGTAATTATTACGAACTTAATTGACACTTGTATTCCCCGGTAGCGGCGCCAATTTTTGATAACGCTCAATCTACAGCTCTCGTGTAAGTGTAAAGCGGTCGTTAGCAAATATAGAACCCAACCTGGGTTGGGTGTCAATCCCACAGGGAATAGCTTGGACAACAAGTAAGTAAAATTACTAAACTTTTGGTGCAAGTCTCGTAAGAAGGGGGGATTCTTGTTTTGCAAGTAATGTAAACAAAAGCTGAAAATAATAAAGTAAAAAGAGAGAGATTGTTACGTTGGTTGTAAACAATGAGAATTGAAGCGTTGGGGTTATGTCCACCTTCTGAGGTATACGTCTCTATTGGCTATGAGTGTGTAGAATTCTGACATGCAATTGCTTATAGAGGATTGTAGTCGATGGTAAATCCAAGCGTCTCTCGACCTAAACAAGGACTATTTCACTTTAACTCTCTCGAGCTTAAAGCGTGTCTAACGGTACGAATTCTCCAAAAGGTTAGTCCAGTTACGGCACTAGCTTTTTAATAGGAAAGGGTGTCCTACTACCTTGACATTATCTCTTTTCCAGACAAATAACTTTTCTCTCGAACAAGTTAAATGTTAGACTGGCGTATTCTTGCGTTTGCAACCGCAAAGAATGTAGATTAAGATGAAGAGAATAATGATATAAGCAATATACGTGCCTCAAACTCACAAACTCACAGCAATAGATAGTAACTCATTCGTCTTCCATAACCCCAACAGAGAAGTTTAGTTACCCATGAATGCAAAGAAAATCACGATTGACATTGTTATTATATCACGATATTGAGTAATGGCGTGTAGATCAAGTGATAGGCGTGAGGCATGATTCCTTAGCAAGTAACGATTCTCTTGTTGTGGAGTTTAAGAATAGAAGAGTAGATTAGAAGTGTTTGTAGTGGAAGATGAGAGGGATGGAAGAAAATTAATTGTTGAATGATGATTGTCAGATTCGAAGTTATAAAAAGATGCTCCAAAAATCTCTAGCATGACAGGGTATTTATAATACCCATATCCTACTCCTACTAAGCTAATGAAATAAATAACCAAATCCTACTAGACTAATGAAATCCTTAACCCAAATGTACTAGGTTAAGGTAACATTATCATAATCCACATAAAATAATGAAATACATAACCTAATTGTACTAGGTTAATGTATCATTGTCAAAATCCAGCTTTGTGTCTGTAAGTCCCCAAAGTCTTCAGAAATGCTGTTTTAGCCCGGGACAGATTTTCCATGCAACAGTTTTGGTTCTTAGGCGTGTAAACTTTCTTCCCTTTCTTTGTGAGCTTTCTTTTGCGTCAAGTAAGCCATAAAATGCTGATTTTTGCATCATTTATACCTGAAACTTTACTAATCATGTTCGTTAGCTCTCTTACAGGAAAAAAGACTAAAAGTGCATGAAATATATAATTTGTTCTCAAAACTAGGCTAAAATATGGGCAAAATATATTGATATAGGCGTGTAAATCCGCCTATCATCATTTCGCAGTCTATCTCCTTCATTAGAATTTGCAAATCCACTTTCTACCAACTCCCAAAGTTTTTGGGATTTTAGTATAGTTCTCATAAAAATACTCCTTAATTCATAACTTTCTCCTATGAAGATGAGAATGAGTGGTTGCTGCAACTTGCCATGGCTCTTGATACCAAAGATGTTGGAAAAATAGACTATAAGAAACTTAAACAACAGAGTCTGAAAGAAAGAGTACTAAATATGTGCTGGACTCAACTTTTCCGTATATTAAAAACAAATGAAGATAAGCCCTTATATAGACTTACAAAATAAACAAACCGCTAAGTAACTAAGTTAACCACTACTCCACTAACTAACCAACAACCATCCAATATGAGTAAACTAAAAAACTATAATACCCCTTACTTTTCCCATTTTAATTTCATCCGTAGAATATCAAGGATTAAATTATAAAATGAATACCTTTCATATGGAATTTTATAGATTTAGACCTTCCATGGTGTGGTAAATTGAATAAGATTTCCATCAATACCAAATTTACCCAAATCCAACACTCGGTGAAGAAGTTAGGGTGTTTTTAGTAAGCGATGTGCCAACTGGGCAGTCATCACATTGCGGTGAAGGAAAATTTCATAATTGTCATTTTATAGTGGACCTCCGTGATATTGGCACATCATGGAGAGGTCCAAATTCCATTTTTAAATTTTTAGTAAGCCTATACGATTTCACCGCATCGCGATGATGGCTAAAATGACATTTCAAAGGGTAACCGTGATAGCTCCGCGTCGCAGAGAGTTTCCAGTTTCCAATTGTCCCTTATCCAGTGAGCCACTACGATAGTGGCGCATCGCAGTGGCCTATTAAATCGAGATTTCTGTTCTCTTTTCCAGTTCTATTTAGAAGTTTAAAGGGGGTATTTTGGTCAGTTCCCAAGCCACAATCCGTCCAATTCATGAGATTAAACCTATTCTAAGCCTATTATGATCATTATTCATCAATTTTATCTTATACAAAAACCCTAGAACTCAAAAGCTTCTTCTCCAAGAAATCAATTCTACCATTGTTTCTCCAAGAAAGCTCAAAATTGAGGATTCCCAAGACAAGATACTTAAGAACTTATCTTCAAGAACTCAAATATGAATCAATAATTTAAGTTTCTTCATCTAATCATCATTCAAGGTATGTGGGGTTTATGAACATGGATCTTCTTTCATCCTTGTGGCCAAAACCAAGTTTTAATTACATATTCATATGATTTTGAATGAATACCCATGAGATTTGAAGTAGGGTTCATACCCATTATTGTTATTTGCAAGATTATGAGATTTCAGGTGTTTTAGAAGATGAATTACATGTCTATTTTCATATTTTCATGCCTATTGCAGTAATTTCCAGATTTTTAGATGAATTATTATTGTTTTTATTATCAAGCATGATTATTATGATGTTTTAACATTTATTTGATGCATGCGTTATCAAGCTCAAGTTTATATATTGATATTTTAAGAAAGATGATGCTTTAAGCATCTTATGATATTTTAGCAAAGCTTTGATCTTTTGATCCTCAGTTTAGTTTTGGAATCCACTTTACAGATTTATTATAGATTACAAAGTTCAGATCAGCTTTATTTATAGATTTAATAAGACAAATTCATAATTGGTTTTAGATAAATCCTTATGCTAGTTCTTAAAGTGGATTTCCATCAGAATGAGCATACAGATTTAAAGGGAGTAGTATTTAGCACTTAGCGGAAAGTGTGATATTAGCGTGCCTATCTTCCATAGAACTACGTAGCCAACGTAGGTACTTATTATCAGATTATTCCCATTCCAATATGGATGACATATTTAGCTTGTGATCGATCAAATGGATAGTAGGTTATACTCCCCGTCAAGAGTATGACACCTTTCCCTATCATGAGGTTTTCCCCTTAGGGGAACAAGACGTTGGAATCCATGTTAGATCACTTGGTTTATGTCGGTTAACAGAACCTCCCTGCTAGTTAAAGTAAAAGATTAACAGAAAAGCTTTTAAGAAAACCAAGTGTAAAGGGTCACAACTTTACTCAGATTATGCTTTACAAAAAGATATTAGCTACAAATTTTAGCTTTTAGATTTTAGTTACAGAGGTGACTCCTTTCTATACTTAGAAAGTATGATTTACAGACAGAACATTAGCACAACTGTTAGAGCTAAATGTTAGTCACACTAGATTTATAAAGTATGCTTTACTATTCATGATTTCAGATTTTAGTATTTCAGATATTCCAGCTTATGTGAGTCATTTACATCTAGTATGCATTGTTTTATAAATTATGATAATGAGATGATATTTTACTTATGCATTTCACCTCCATATACTCAGTATATCCTAAAAGTATTGATCCACATATATGTCTATGTGCTAAATTATCTCATAAAGTAGGTTCAGGTGCTCAGTATCAACAGCTGAGTAGTTCGAGCATCTTCATCTACATTCGACAGTTGGTGAGTCCTCATAGTTCGGGGACTTATTCATTCAGATTTTGCAGCTTATTAGTTTATATGATTTAATATTTTTTTCTGATAGTTTGAGTTAGTTGGGGGTTTGTCCCAATAATTCTCTAGTTATTAGTAGTAGAGGCTTGTTAGACTGCTAGATATTATTCAAACTTACAGTATTGATTTTCAAACATTACATTTATATTATTCTTAGCTATTTCAGACAGTTTCCGCATTTAGTATGACTTTTATGTTGATATTTTCTTTATTATGAGATTTAGATCAAGTAGAAGGCAGACAGGGTTAGCTTACGGCTACTCGTAGTCTTGAGCACCATGTGACACCTCGGGATGAGGCTTTGGGGCATTACAAACTTGGTATCAGAGCCAAAGATTTATAAGGGTCCTAGGGAGTTAGACAAGCCGCATTACGTAGAGTCTTAATCATAGGTGTGAAGTGCGCCACATTTATGAGCAAGAGGCTACAGGACGTTCTTAGGAAATCATCTCTTTCTTTCACGATCTCTCATGCTTACAGTATCTCTATCTTCTTTTAACTTATGCTTTTATGTGACAATTGAAAATTCCTCTTCGTCGAGCTAATGCCTGCAGAAATAGTAACTAGCCACCCCAACCCACATATCCTTTGAATGAGAATGTATCCCATGCTGAGTTTAGGGTTGCCTTTCAGGCGTTGGCCTAAGATGTAATTGCTAATGTTTACGGAAACCATCAGGTTGCAGTCCCACTTTAGCAGAATAAGGATTTAGCAGCAGCCAGAATCAGAGATTTCATAAGAATGAATCCGCCAGAGTTCTTTAGGTCGAAAGCAGGTGAGGACCCACAACTTTATTTATATAAGGTGAAGAACATTACCCAGATTATGCATGTTTTTGAAGAGGAGAGTGTAGAGTTAGCATCTTATAGATTGAAGGATATAACATATGATTGGGTAGTGATATGGAAGAATGGTAGAGGTGAGAATGCTGCGCCTATGACTTGGCAGGTGTTTCAAGATGCTTTTCTAGATAGGTTCTTCCCACGTGAGATGAGGAAAGCTAAGATAGAGGAGTTTGTGAACCTAAGGTAGGGCTCGATGACAGTGAAAGAGTACTGCCTTAAGTTCAATCGATTGTCTATGTATGCCCCTGATACGATGGCTGATCCTAGGT
The DNA here is from genome assembly GCA_030864215.1 of Capsicum pubescens. Taxonomy (NCBI): domain Eukaryota; kingdom Viridiplantae; phylum Streptophyta; class Magnoliopsida; order Solanales; family Solanaceae; genus Capsicum; species Capsicum pubescens. The sequence goes on from CM061542.1 coordinate 262,639,776, forward strand.
CAAGTATAAGTAAGTTTATCACTAGAGTGCCTAGTTTGGTAGTCAAAGAGTGTAGGACTGCCATGCTTATTGGAGACATGGATCTTGCTAAATTGATGATTCATGCTTAGTGGATTAAAGTAGAGAAGTTGAAGGAAAGAGAGAGAGGTAATAAGAGGGCTAGAATAGGGTAGTTTGAGTATGGCAAGGCTAGGTCTCAAGGGGAAATTATTCGCAGTTTGAGAATCATTTGTCTATGCCAGCACCATCTTCAGCTAGTGCTCCGCTCCTAGAGGTAGGTAGGAGCAGTGGGATAAGTCTTCTATGACCAAATCCCAAAATAATATGAGTGGTAAGCCCAATTATCCTCCATGTGCTAGGTGTGGTAAAAGTCATCCTGGTATGTGTTTAGCTGGATAGAAAGGTTGTTATGGTTGTGGTAAGTTGGGTCATGGAATTAGAGATTATCCTCATGCTAAGCAGAGAAAAAGAGATAGTTTTCCTCAGATTCAGGCTACTAGTGCACCAACTCCTTTAGGTTGCCCAGCCCCTCCTCAGAGTGCATCATCCAGTACCGGTGGTGATCAACGCCAGAATCAGTTTTATTCTTTACCATCCCATCAGGAGTAGGAGGACTCACTAGATGTTGTTACTGGTATGCTTCGTATCTTTCATCTTGATGTTTATGTGTTGTTAGACCCCGGGTCGAGTTTCTCTTATGTGACCCCATTAGTTGCAGTGAATTTTGAAATAAGTCCTGAAAAGATCCCTGAGCCTTTCTTGGTTTCTAACCCAGTGGGTGAGATAGTTGTTGCCAAACAGATATATAGAAAGTGTCCTATCACTGTCCTTCATAAAATCATATTAGCAGACTTAATAGAGTTAGATATGGTTGACTTTGATCTTATTCTTGGTATGGATTGGATCCATTCTTGTTATGCTTCCATAGATTGTCGCACTAGAGTGGTGAAGTTCTCATTCCTAGTTGAGCCAGTCTTTGAGTGGGAAGGTAATTTAGTATCTCCCAAGAGACATTTTATATCCTATCTTAAAGCCAGAAAGTTGATCTCCAAAGGGTGTATCTATCATCTAGTTTGAGTCAAAGACTCTAAATCTGAGACGGCAACAGTTCAGTCAGTCAGTATAGTTAATGCGTTTCCTGATATTTTTCCCAAAGATTTTCTTGGGGTACCTCCCGATAGGGAAATCGAATTCGGTATTGACCTTCTCCTAGATACTCAGCCTATTTCTATTCCCCCATATCGTATGTATTCCGCTAAGATTAAAGAGTTGAAAGAGCAACTCAAAGATCTTTTAGACAAAGATTTTATAAGGTCTAGTATTTTTCCATGGGGCGCTCCCGTCCTATTTGTGCGAAAGAAAGATGGTTCTTTGCGCATGTGCTTTGACTATCGCCAGCTGAATAAACTTATAGTTAAAAACAAATATTCTCTTCCTAGAATTGATGACTTATTTGACCAACTCCAAGGTTCAAGTTATTTCTCAAAGATAGACCTTAGATCCGGTTATCGTCAGCTTAGAGTAAGGGAATGTGATATTCTAAAAATAGCTTTCAGAACCCGTTATGGTCATTTTGAGTTTCTAGTCATGTCCTTCGGGCTAAAAAATACCCCAACAACCTTTATGGACTTGATGAACAGAGTGTTCAAACAATATTTGGACATGTTCTTCTAGCTTTCTTATTTACTCTCTCTCTTTCCTTAGATTTCTCTACCTCAATCTGCTGAGTGTGCATCATCAATCTAGACAGATCTAAGTCCCTGTTGAGCATAAAAGTCCTACACTCTTTAACTACCAACCTAGACATACCAGTCAAAAACTTACTCATGCTAGATCTAGGGTCAGCCATCTACTCAAGGAAATACTTAGACAACTTGTTGAACTTGAGGCAATACTCCTTCACTGTCATGGAGCCTTGCCTTAGGTTTATGAACTCTTCTACTTTTTCTTCCCTCATATCAAGTGGGAATAACTTATCTAAGAACGCATCCTAAAATATCTGCCAAGTCATGGGAGGTACATCCTCCCCTCTACTCTTCTTCCACATCACTATCCAATCATGAGAATTATTTTTCAAACTATAGGATGCCAATTCTACACTCTCCTCTTTAAATACATGCATAATTTGGATGATCTTCTTCACCTCCTCAAGATAAAACTGTGGGTCCTCACCAGCTATTGACCTAAAGAATTCTGGCGGGTTCATTCTCATAAAATTTCTAATCTTGGCTTCAGACGAATCCCCATCATGCTGAGGTGGGGCTGCATCCTGAAGGTTACCCTGAACATTTATTGTCACAGCTTGGGCTAGTGCTTAAAAATCTGCCCAAAAATCTGTATGTGACACATTCTCATTTGGAGAATCTACCGGCTGAGGTTGCTGGTTATCATTTCTATGGGCATAAGCTCTGCGATGAGGCATATTCTATAATTGAAAGAAAGAAATGGATTAGACTGAGAGTTTAACTTAAGCTCATGCTCACTCACATGACATGAATACTGAAAGAAGGGAAATAGTTCCTAAAACATCTCATAGCCTCCTGTACATAAATGTGGCACACAACATACCCATGCACAAGACTCTACCAGATGTGGCTTTCAGACTTCCTAGGACACTATTGAACCTTTGTCTCTAATACCAAATTTGTAACGCCCCGGATAGTTAACCCCAGATACTACACGATGCTTATGATCTCGAAGGACCATAAGCTAACCCTTTTCTGGTACCTGTAACTGAGCACTATATAATATACTATAAAAATGAAAAAAATAACTAGCGGAAACTTTCCATAAGGTTCAAAAACTAAAATACAACTGAATAAAGTATGAAAAATACTAAAGCAACTATTTGAACATCTAGTCTGAAAAGCCTCTAAACTGCTTGAACTATGGAGTTGATGGGACAATAACCCAACTAAATCCGTCTACTAAAATACTAAATCTAATGCAATACTAAAATAAGAGAATATCCTCGGGTGATGAGGACTCACTGCTAAGTCTTCTGCTGCTGACTAAATATGAACTGCTAAGGATGCTCAGGAGCTCGTATTTCTGAACCTATGGTATAAAATACCATAGCGCAAGAGAAAAGTATGCGTCAGTACGTGAGAATGTACTGGTATGCTAGATGAGGTAAGGCTAAATGCAAGGGCTTATATGTATGAACTAAAGCTGACTGAATAACATGAGTATACTAAATGATGAAGACATGCATGAACACATAAACTATAGATAAAATTCTAGTAACACTGAATACTGAGTTCAAACAACTGGATTATTGATAACTGGGTTTACTGATGACTTCTATCTGAATTTATTGATACTGAATTCGGAATATTGATTCACTAAAATTTGATTTTACTTACACTGGGATACTGAATAATTGAGTCTAATGATATTGATATCTGAGTTTTCTGATACTGATTGAATGTATCTGAGGTCAGTCCAATCTAGCGGGTGATCTCTGAATCTATTGGTACTGATTCTGATTTACTGTATCTGAGATTAGTCTTATCTAGTGGTGATGTCTAAATCTATTGATATTGATAATGTTTTACTGCATTAGAGATCAATCCTATCTAGTGGGTGATCTCTAAATACTATAAAACTATCTAAGTTCCTTACTATGTTGAGTGAATAGATCTGACAGTCCTGAATTTTTATAATTGAACTGAGTTCTATCACTGAGACTGAATATGAAACTGAGATTGTGGAAAGTAGTTATTTAACTGACATGCCCTGAATCTGAACTAGTGGGGTCCAATCTGTAACCCCAGCTGGAAGGGTGTCAATACCGTGCCACGGGTAAAGACAATTTCTATGGAGTCAACCCTAATCTAGCGGGTGACTCCTGAGATCATTCCTGCACAAACAGTTAATCCCTGAGTATGTCAGTCCTGTCTAACGGGTGACATCTCATACCTATGATGGCTTTATAGTTTTGGAACTTAGGGATTGCTCCTAGGGATCTCATTCTTATCTAGCGGGTGAGCCCCATCCCTAGGCTCGCTCGGAGCTGAATCATACTCCCAACTGAAAGACACTGAACTGTTACTTATTGTACTGTTTAACTGAACTGGACTAGGGTTACTGAGTTCTGTTGACTGACGAAATAATAATAAATTCTTTCATCTGACTGAATACTACTGAGTTTTAAATCGTATACTTGAATGCTATTTAGATCTGAACCGTATACTTGATAGAAATTGTGATAAACCACTATGTTTTGGGTGTAATAAGGCTGAATCTTGTTTTTATAGGTTTATGTAGGGGTAGGAAATAGACCATTTTTCCCTTGAAAGCATGGAGGTGGAATGCTGATATTTTTGGTCCAGGGAAGTTCCCAGGGTGGCACCATGCCTAGCCCAGGGGATTATCCTAGGCGGTGCCCTGCCTATCCTGGGGGACTAGCTAGGGCGGCGCGGGATAATCGCCCCGAGATACTATTTTGGGCAACAAAACATGCCCTTACACTATCCAAAAAATTTTGAAACTCACCCAAGATGTACTGTTGACTTGCCCTATCGTGAATCAACTAATTGGCAAACGGAGGTCGGGAAGGTCACAAAATAAATCATCAAAGTTTGAAAGCTTATGATATGAAAAATTTCCAACACTAAGGCAAATTTTCTAAGTGTGAAGCTTATCTTAGCATGCTTTAAAGAGCTCTAATGACTAAGAAAATTTGTGGGGTATTACACATACTAGGATAAAGATTATGACACATGCACTCGAATTATAAATCTAGAACTGGATGAAACACCCTTACCGCAATGTGGTACATGTGCCAATAGGAATAGAATCATCACACTGAGTTATCACAGTGATATGTTGGATTCTTGAACCAAACATTACCCAATTCTCGTCCAAAAAATCCAAAACTTCTCTGAGGCATGCTTCTTACACCCTTGAACATGACTTAACTTAAAAACTAACGTCTCAGTGCTGGGAAGGTAAAAATGAAAATCCTTGAATTATAAGGGTCTTTAAAATGGCTAAGTTCCCAACACCTAGTGAAAATTTTAAGCCTTAAGCCCCTTAAGCATGCAACTAAGAGCTGAATCGAGCTAAGATTAGTACGGGGTATTATAATATTTTCCCCTTGGGAATATTTGTCCTCGACTGAGACTTGTTAGACTAAGAGTACTATACTAAGGTCACTGAGACCATATACTTAACATGCATAACTTGGAACATGATTGCATAACTGAGTCTGAAACATGATACATGAACTGAATATCATGAACTGAAATGATTTCTTGAGTACATGCAATGAAATGAGAATAGTTAATGGCTGAGATAAAAATGAGAGAGTTAACTTATAAGTAACTATTACCTCAAGCAATATTTGATTTCATGAAGAAAAGATGAGAGGTTTAGGACATGAAAACTCGACGTATTACAAAATCTCCCCTTTGGGATCATTTGTCCCCCGAATGACACTGGTTTGGCTAAAATACTAAGGAAAGACTGAGATGATGCATGGGACACTTATGAACTGAATCATGACTGAATATGTGGAATCTAAAACTGATGTATGATACGTGGACTTAGCTATATTCATGAATGTTTTCTGTGAAAGTTTTAAAATCTGGGAATCCATTAGTATTGTTTTAGCCAAATTCTGAAGTTGGATAACCAACATGATACAATTTCTAAATCTAGATATCCTTTATGGTTAAGACTAATTTAGACTTGAAGTAAGGACTAAACTGAATTTTCAATTTACAAGATTACGGATAAGTTACCTCATGAAATAGGCATATTCATGAAACTTAAGATAGTAAGACTAGATGAAAAGATGGAAAATCCATAGAAACTTGCCTGTGTGACTAGTAAACTAAATTGCTAGCTATACGAATTGAATTATGCTTAATTATTCAAAGAGAGAAATCTATGAAAACTCAAATATTTCTCAAGTTTCAAGGTTTTGTGTGCTGAGAGTGTGTTTGTTCTTGAGTCAAGTCTTGTTCTGTAATAGAGTTGCTCGTCTTATAAGAGTAACACTTTCTTGTTCTTGTTGAGTTCTTAGGCAGAGTCACCTGAGTTGATATTGTTAGAGTTAGTAAATATTGAGGAGAGATCTTGGCAGGGTTGTTAAGAAGAGTTTGTAATAGAGTTGTTACAGACTAATGGAGCTTAGATTTAGGTTCCAAGTGGAGTCTACAATCATGAGTTCGATTATAGTGTATTTTTGAGTGGTTTTGAGGGCAAGCCATGCTTTTTTGTCCTTTGAACAAGGAGGTTTCTGCATTAAATCATTGTGTTATTTACTTTTCTGCAAAGTTTTATTTCCTTACTGCTTTATTTCTTTATTGCTTGTATCTAACTTTGAGGGACCTGGTCCCTTGTAATGTGGTGCACCCCCCACGTTTCAACATTTACATTCTCTTGAAAAAATGAAATTGTTAAAATTTTTGTTGATGGAAAGATCCAACACAATAGATGTTGCATCTTAAGACAAAGCCTACAAGTACAACGAATAAGCACATATTCTTGAACTAAATTAAATATACAAAATCAATAAAAACATAGTGTCAGACAAAACATGAAAACATTTAATATCAATACATAATAAAAGATAATTTTGGTTTGCTCTAAAGAACAACATTGATCCGACTTAGTAAAATTCTCTCTCTTTATCTTAATCATTTTGTTTCCACCTAAGGAAATATCACTCTCACAATCATGGTGAATTTTAGTATTAGCTACAATAGTGAAAAATTCAATGAGCAACATTGACAATACTTCCTGCGTCATAATCATCATTTCCAGCAAAATAGGCAATAAGAATTCCCATTTCAATAGCATGGAATGCTCCTATAGTAATAGAATCACTAAAAAAGCAGATTCAAGATCATATGATGAACCAAGAGATATTTTTTAAAACATCAACCCCATTGTTACTTACATCACAAATGCTTTCATCTGACTTAATACTACTGAGTTTTTGAATCGAATACTTGAATACGATTGAGGTCTGAACCGCATACTGAACATGAATAGACTGTCACTGACATTACTGAGTCTTTCTAAGTTCTGTAACTAACTAGTCCTACTTATCATGGCATGATTGAGATTATCTTGAAAACTGACTCGACTCTAGGCATGCGACTAAATTGTCGGGTACAAGTACCCCCAGGACTCGATAGCATATAAATAATAAGACATGACAATTCTTGAATAACATACAATAATCTATCATTCACCATACAATCAATAAGGCATCTTTTCAAGCACTTGAAAATCATAAACTTGTACATGCATAGGAATGCACACTAATATCTCATAATTCATTCAATACGGAATGCACATGAATACGAACACATGCAACATAGCATAATTCATTCACTAAGTCCTTTCAACAAACACTAGGAGTGCATTAACTTATACATAATTGGGGATTTCATACTAACATATTATAATGACTCTATTTTCTTCACATAAGCATTTTATCGAACATATAGGGAGCATGCTTTGGTTATAAACAAATTCTACACCTAATTATCATGTATACATCAATCAACTTGCAATTTGAAGGGGTTTTATCATGAGTATCACATAAATATCACATACTAGGATCAAAGCTTGGGACTTTGTAATCACAACATGAATTAAACTCAACAACAACAAGAACTTCAATTTCAATTCACATGAATCATGAAAAACTCAAATATATATAATCTTTGAATTTAGAAAAGGATTCTTGAACTTCTTTGGTGGAAGGGACCCAAGAATCAACGCCTAACATACCTTAGTTCTAGATTTTATGAAGATTAACGAAGGAATTTTCTTGAATTTGGATCCTCAATTGAAAACCCTAACTTATTCTTGAGAGAAATTGTGATAAACCACTAGTTTTTGGGTGCAATAAGGATGAATATCATGTTTATGGGTTTATATAAGGGTAGGGAATTGACTGTTTTGCCCTTGAAAGCACGGAGGTGGAATGTTAAACTTTTTGGGCCAGGAGAGTACCTAGGGAGGCACCCTACCTAGCTTGGGGGATTATCCTGGGCGGTGCCCTGCCTATCTCGGGGGACTAGCCAGGGCGGCGTGGGATAATCATCCCGAGCTACTATTTTGGGTTGCCAAACATGCCCTTACACTATCCAAAAAATTCCAAAACTCAAACGAGATGTACTATTGACTTCCCCCATCGTGAATCAACTTAAAAATCGACAAACGGAGGTTGGGAAGGTCACAAAATAAATCATGAAAGTTCGAAGGCTTATCATAAGAAAAAGTTCCAATACTTGGTCAAATTTTTTAAGAGGGAAACTTCTCTTAGCATGCTTAAAGAGCTCTAACGACTAAGAAAATTTGTGGGGTATTATAATATCTCCCCTTTGGGAATATTCGTCCTCGAATGAGACTGACTAAGATGAGATTATTGATAGACAGAACTTACTTGGGGGACATGAACATCTGAAACATGACTACATAACTAGAACTATTGATATACTGAAATTTCATACTGAACATGCATATCTGATGCATGGATATCTGACTGAGTTGTTCTCAAGAATTCATGAATGAAATTACTGATAAGCTAAGTTTCTCCTACTGAACATGCTTATCTAATGCATGAATATCTGACTGAACTGACTCTTGAATGCATGCTGAATATGCAATGCTAATTGATGTTAAGTTTGTAATGAAAATCTGAGCATAAAACTGAATGGCTTCAAGGACATGAAAGCATTGGGGAATTATAGAGTATCTCCCTCTTGGGACACTAGGTCCCTCTAAGAACTAATACTTTATTGGGATACTGGGAAAACTGAGGCGATCCATAAGGCACCTATGAATTGGATCATAACTAAATATCTGGGACCTGAAACTAATGCATGACTCATGAACTGAGTTGATCTTGAAACTACTGGGACTTTCTATCTTGGAATAGTTACATTCCTGAGATTTCTAATAGCATGACTAGATGAAAAGATGAGAAAACAAACTATACGAATTTGACTACCTGACTTCTAAACTGACTTGCTGGCTTTACTAACTAACTCATGCTGAAAACTTAAGCTCAAATGGGATCAAGAGATCTAGCAATGCACATCATGAATACGAAGGGATTATAATGTACCTGAATCTATGATAGGGAAACTTCCCTAATCATGACGAGTCTGGAGTGTATAAAATCTGTTCTGACGCTGACCACTAGTGGTACTGGAAGTGGCGCCCTGTTGACACAAATATTTACCCCTCTGAGACATAGTTCTACACTTCCTCAACCTATGGCCCTGCTTTCCACAACCAAAACATACCTCACTGCCTACTCCTAAAGCACCTAGGTGATTTTTACTACATTGTTTACAAAAAAGATTGGTACAACCATTTCTTATACTAACCTGGGTCTTAGAGCCTGGAGCCCCATCATGACTGCCATCCCTGAACTTTGGTACTGGTGCACTAGCTGAGGATGGGGATGGAATGGAAAACTTCTGACTATGCTGAGAACGGTTACCACCCCGTGACCCTGGTTGAGAAAAACTAAAACTTCCTGTTCTGGCTTTCTAATTCACTCTCTCTCTTTTCTTAGATTTCTCTGCCTCAATATGCTAAGCATGCATCATCAACCTAGAAAGATCTATGTCCCTATTTATCATAGAAGTCCTACACTTTTTAACCACAAACCCAGACACACCGGTTACAAACTTACTCATGCTAGATCTCGGGTTAGCCATCTGCTCAGGGACATATTAGACAACTGGTTAAACTTGAGGCAATACTCCTTCACTGTCATGGAGCCTTGCCTTAGGTTCATGAACTCTTCTACCTTAGCTTCCCTCATCTCAAGTGGGAGAAAGTTATCTAAGAACGCATCTTGAATTATCTATCAAGTCATGGGAGCTATATACTCCTCTCTACTCTTCTTCCACATCACTACCCAATCATGAGTAATATCCTTCAACCTATAGGATGCCAATTATGCACTCTCCTCTTCAGACACATGCATAATTTTGGTGATCTCTTTACTTCCTCAAGATAAAGTTGTGGGTCCTTACCTGCTATTGACCCAAAGAATTCTGGCGGGTTCATTCTCATAAAATTTCTAATCTTGGCTGCGGCTGATTCCCTATCTTGTTGAGGTGGGGCTGCAACCTGAAGGTTACCCGAAACATTAGTTGTTACAGCTAGGGCTAGCGCCTGAAAAGTTGCCGAAACTCTACATGTGACCCATTCTCATTTAGAGGATCTATGGGCTGAGGTGGCTGGTTATCAATTCTATGGACATTAGCTCTGCGAGAAGGCATATCCTGTAATTGAAAGAAGGAAATGGATTAGACTGAGAGTTTAACTTGAGCTCATGCTCACTCGCACGACATGAATACTGAAAGAAGAGAAACTGTTCCTAAAACATCTCATAGCCTCCTGTACATAAATATGGCGCGCAACACACCCATGCACAAGACTCTACTAGATGCGATTTTTAGACTTTCTAGGACACTGTTGAAACTTAGGCTCTGATACCTGATAACGTTCAACTTACACGTCAATTTAGTAAAATGCGGTCGTCGTCAATATATTTACCCAACTTTAAAGTTAGGGTCGAATCCACAGGGAATAATGTGAGTGACGATTAAACTAGTTTGAAACTAAAGCTACAAGTTAAATTCAAACAAATGATACAAAAAGATAAAATGGGGTTTTTCAATGATTAAACAAATGTTAAAGTTTTAATTTGCTTCAGAGCTCAAAACTAAAATTTCAATGGTTCAAATCAATGATAGAGAGGAACTAGGGTTGTGATCGCTATGATTAGTAATCCTTCATTGAATAATTGTTGTAGTATTGGATTCTCGTGACTTATGGAAAACACCAAATTATCAGTTTCGACAGTCCATCTAAGTGTTTCTCAACCTACCTAGATGTTGAACTCCCTAATTCTCTCAAACTTAGGAAAGCATTTTATTCATACTGATTTTATCTCGAGTTGATCAATCTTGTTATAGCATTAATCATTAGATGAGAACTTAACCTTCCCAAATCCTCGTTGATAATTTGCTACCTTTAGTTTATTTCTCAGTTCAAGCAAATCAACATAAGGCGGGATCTATTGTTTGTAACCACTAAATAACAATCATAACAAAGGAATTATCATGACTTCCCCACAATCACTCAAACCCTAGCCAACTATTAAATTCATGGAGGAATAATCATAGATACCACAACCCTAGTTGTGGGTTTTAGTTCCACATGAAAGAGAAAGTGATACCAATAACTGAATTCCTAATTCAAAGTGATTAAACTTAAAAAAGATGTATTCAGAAATTGATTCTTTTCCCAAATTCAAGAAGAATATCCCACAACTAAGTCAAAGAATTGAAAATTGAATTCTAAGTTAAGAGACCAAAAATAGGTAAACTGGCCTTTGGAATGAGTTCCAGCAGTTTTAAGATGTCCAAGATGATGCCCCTCAATGAACCCTAAAAGCTGCTATTTATATCCGTGACTTAAGAAAAATCAGAAACTAAGAATTAAGAATTTATCTTTTAGGTGACTACATGTCTGATAACTCATCACAAATCTGATAAGTTATCAGAGAATGTCGTCAGGTCCTCTTCATCTGTATGACGACCTGTGTGACGACTTATCACAAGTCTGATAAGTTACCAGACTTGTCGTCAGACCTTGCTTCCAATTTCTGCCTTCTGCTTCTGAGTGATGACATGCCTGATGACTTATCAGAGATCTGATAACTTATCAGGATATGTCGTCAAAAAATCTTTAATTTTTCTTGTTTTCTACCTATGTGTGACAACATGATCTGATAGCTTATCACATATCTGATATTTTATCAGTCCAAGTCATCAGAAGAAATATTCAGAACTTAATTTCTTGCATCTTTCACCAAAAGTCATCCTTCTTGATGGAGCTTTCATGTATTTTCATGCATCTTGACTTTTACAGCAATATCAAAGAGAAAATAATCAAAAACAACAAAAGTTTCTTAAGACTTTGCAATTATTCTCAGTTAAAATCCTCAAATGTGTTAGCAGATGCTAACACATTAACACCCTCAACTTAAAACAATTACTTGTCCTCAAGCAACTAAAACACAACCAAGAGGATACAAAGTAGATTCGGCAGTCAACCATCCATATTATCTGAAAACATCTTCACCATCTCCAAGGTCAATTAATTTAAAAATTACTGTGTATATTATTGAAGAACAACAATGCGACACACAAGAATCAAGATATGGCATAAATTCAGCAACAAAAACCATGCATGTACCAAGATTAACCTATCCAAACAACTTAGCAACTAGCAACGTAACCAATGTGCCCTTACTACAAAGTAGTCCCACTTCACTTTTATCAAACATCACATATGTAATTGTGGGGACAGTCAAAAGACGCTCACTCTCAGAAGGAAGTTCCAATCAATGTATGCCAAATACCATAGGCTTGCCCTTATTTTCATTTCCAAGATTTTTAGACAGGTCAACTAGGATCACTATAGGTCTTCTCTTTGGCTTGTAATGTAGGCTAGGGGATGGTATGATACTCGATGATATTTAAAGTGACTAAGACTCCTTGACACTACACTAGCTTCTGGGGTCTCACTTATTAACCTTTTTCCTATTCTTCCCGTTTCTTCATCACACATATTCAGGATGGGTGCGATCTTTTTGACAATTATTTCTTTTTTTTTCACAACTTTTCTTTTCTTATTCTTTTTCCACCGCACCCAGCTTTTTATTCTTTTCTTTTATTCTTCTTTTCTTCATAATTATTTTACATCACGCACCTCTATGGTAGCGACCCTCAACTTAGGTTATTTGCCTAAGTCAAAGTGCACAATGTCCAAGAAAGACCAGGGCCAAAACAGGTTCATTGTGATACAAATGGAAATGTGCTAGGTATAATAAAAAGAATAGGCATTCGGGCTCAAAATCAGGATCAAGGGATATTATTTACACATGGAAGGTCATTTAGGCTAAAAATGGACTAATGTCAACAACGACCTATGATCCTTTCGTAACCGCTATTCTACAACCAAGGCAAAATCAACCAGGCAAGTTCTGGATTTAACACACAATGGGAACTTGGTAGTATCTCACACACACATGGAACAAAGGTACATCACAAGCTACTACCCATTCGGTTCATGCAATTGTTTAGCAATGGTTATCATGTCACTAGTAGTAATGCCATACCAAGATGCACAGTGGTCACACATAAACACATATCACACAGTTATAAAATAGACCATTGGAGAGGTGTTCAAAAATCAACAAAAACATGTTAACTGCCTAAGGTACTTGTATTTCTCCTAGTCAACTACAATATTTTACAACAAATCACAATACACCTAAACATACCGGCTCTACTAGGAACAAGACTCCAGGGAAAAGAGGCTCGGCAACAAAAAATCCAAGAGGACATCAACACCCATAAGTAGCCACCCTCTCAACTTAAAATCATGCAATGTCCCCAATGCGTCAAACCAAAACAAGAGAGTTAGAAACATACCTGTGGAACCATGGATGCGAAGATCTGATGTCAATCACATAATACGAATACAAACAACAAAATACCTTGGGTTGCCTCCCAAGAAGTGCCTGATATAATGTCGCGGCACGACCCAACTCAACTTTTTCCTCTACCTTGAGGATATGAATTTCACCCCCAACTTAGAGTCCATCTTCTTGCCTCGATCATAGGGGGTGGTACAAAAATTAAGAAGTCAAGTAATGGATTGAGCATGGTAAACCATTTGGCCTTAAAGTGAGGTGTGTTTTTATGTTGCTAATCAAGTGTAAAATAAAGAATATAGGATTCTTGTTCCTCATCTTCACACCCTTCCACTATTTTAGATGATTCCACAGACAAGGTATCATCTAAACATAATGTGAAAAAATGCTTCGAGTGAGGCCCAACTAATTCTACTTCAAAATTTACACTATCTACTATACACTCACTTTTATTTACCTTCTCAATGTCAGTCTTAAGATCAAGATGACTATCGAGTGGTTGCAATTCTTGAGTTTTCTCCTCAAATTTTCTAATATCCTCCTAATATTCTTCTTTGTTTAGCCACTGTAAACATGGTGGGAGTGGTAACTCCTTTAGCTCTGCTCACAGCTGTTCTTGATTCTCTAAAATTTGTTTCATCAATTTGTTCGCTTGAATCATGGAAGCACACATATCTTCAGTATGATCACTTTTACCATAAGCCAATCACCAAGTTACAGTAAGTAGGACAGTATCCGCATCATATTGTAAAGGTCCATTCTATGCACTTTCTGGTAAATTTGGACAACAAGCCTCAAAATATGGTCCCCCACAATAATAACAAAAATCATCAATATAAGGTGGGATCTATTATTTGTAACCAATAAATAACAGTCATAACAAACAAATATCCACAATCACTCAAACCCTAGCCAACTATTAAATCCATGAAGGAATAATCATAGATCCCACAACCCTAGTTGCGGGTTTTAGTTCAACAAGAAAGAGAAAGAGATAACAATAACTGAATTCATAATTCAAAGTGATTAAACTTACAAAAGATGTAGTCAGAAATTGATTCTCTTCCTAAATTCAAGAAGAATATCCCACAACTAAATCAAAGAATTGAAAATTGAATTCTAAGTTAAGAGACCAAAAAGGGTAAACTGGCATTTGGAATGAGTTACAGCCATTTCAAGATGTCCAAGATGATGCCTCTCAATGAACCCTAAAAGCTGCTATTTATATCCGCGACTTAAGAAAAATCTGAATTTAAGAATTCAGAATTTTTCATTTAGGTGACGACATGTCTGATAACTTATCACAAATCTGATAAGTTATCATAGGATGTCGTCAGGTCCTCTTCATCTATCTGACAACATGTGTGATGACTTATCACAAGTCTGATAAGTTATCAGACTTATCGTCAGACATTGCTTCCAATTTCTACCTTGTTCTTCTAAGTGACGACATGCTTGATGACTTATCAGAGATCTGATAGCTTATCAGGATGTCATCAGAAAATCTTTAATTTTTCTTGTTCACTGCCTATGTGTGATGACATAGTCTGATAGCTTATCAAACCAAGTCGTCATAAGAAATCTTCAGAACTTAATTTCTTGCATCTTTCACCTAAAATCATCCTTTTTGATGGATCTTTCATGTATTTTCATGCATCTTGACTTTTACTGTAATATCAAAGAGAAAATAATCAAAAACAACAAAAGTTGATTAAGACTTTGAAATTAGTCTCAGTTAAAAGACTCAAATATGTTAGCATCTGCTCACACATTAATACCAAGTTTGTAACGCCCCGGATACTGAACCCCGAATGCTACACGGTTCTTATGATCCCTAAGGACCACAAGATAACTCTTTTCTGGTACCTGTAACTGAGCACAACATAATATACTGTAAAAACAAAGAAAACAACTGGCAAAAACTTTCCATAGGTTCAAAAACTAAAATACAACTGAATAAAGTATAAAAAATACTAAAGCAACTGTCTGAATATCTAGTCTGAAAAGCCTATAAAATGTCTGAACTATGAGTTGATGGGACAATCCCCCAACTAAGTCCATCTACTAAAATACAGAATCTAATGCAATACTGAAATTAGAGAGTTTCCTCGGATAATGAGGACTCACTGCTAAGTCTACTACTACTGACTGAATCTGAACTGCTAAGGATGCTCGGGAGCTCATGTTTTTGAACCTATGGTATAAAACTCCATAGCGCAAAAGAAAAATATGCATCAGTACGTGAGAATGTACTGGCATGTTAGATGAGGTAAGGCTAAATATAAGGGATTATATGCATGAACTAAAGCTGACTGAATAAAATGAGTATACTAAATGATGAAGACATGTATGAATGCATAAACTATAGCTAAAATTATAGTAACACTTAATACTGCGTTCAAACAACTGGATTACTGATAATTGGGTTTACTGATGACTGCTATTTGAATTTACTAATACTGAATTCTAAATACTGATTCACTGACATCTGATTTAATAACACAGGGATACTGAATAACTGAGTTTGCTGATATTGATATCTGAATTTTCTGATACTGATTGACTGTATATGGGACCATTCCTATCTAGTGGGTGATCTCTGAATCTATTGGTACTGATTCTAATTTTTTGTATCTGAGATCAGTCCTATCTAGCGGGTGATCTCTGAATCTACTGATATTGTTAATGATTTACTGTGTTGGAGATCAATCCCATCTAGCGGGTGATCTCTGAATTCTTTGGAACTATCTAAGTTTTTTACTATGCTGAGTGAATGTATCTGTGAGTGAATGTATCTGAAAGTCCTGAATCTGTATAACTGAACTGAGTTCTATCAATGAGACTGAATCTAAAACTGAGACTGTGGGAAGTTGTTATCTAACCGACATGCCTTGAATCTAAACTAGTGGGGTATAACCTATAACCCCAGCTGGAAAGGTGTCAATATCGTGCCACGGGTAAAGACAACTGCTATGGAGTCAGCCCTAATCTAGTGGGTAACTCCTGAGATCAGTCCTGCACTAATGGGTGATCCCTGAGTATATCAGTCCAATTTAAAGGGTGACATCTCATACCTACGCTGGCTACATAGTTCTGAAACTTAGGGATTGCTCCTAGGGATCTCAGTCCTATCTAGCAGGTGAGCCCTCATCCTTAGGCTCGCTCGGTACTGAATCCTACTCCCAACTAAAAGAAACTAAACTGATTCTTAGAATAAACTATTACTGATCTTTCTGGTTAACTGAACTGGACTGAGGTTATTGAGTTCCATTGACTGACGGAATACTACTGAATTCTGTCATCTGACTGAATACTACTGAGTTGTGAATTGAATACTTTAATGCTATTTAGGTCTGAACCGCATACTGAATAGGAATAGGCTGACACTAAGATTACTGAGTCTTTCTAAGTTTTGTAACTGACTGAGTTCTACTGATCATGGCACGATTGATATTATCTTAGAAACTTACTTAGCTCTAGGCACACAGCTAAATTATCGGGTACAAGTGCCCCCAGGACTTGATAGCATGTAAATAATAAGACATGACAATTCTTGAATAGCATACAATAATCTATCATTCACCATACAATCAATAAGGCATCTCTTCAAGCACTTAAAAATCATAAACTTGTACATGCATATGAATGTACACTAATATCTCATAATTCATTCAATAAGGAATGCACATGAATAGGAATACATGCAACATAGCATAATTCATTCACTAAGTCCTTTCAACAAACACTAGGCATGCAGTAACTTATACATAATTGGTGATTTCATACTAACATACTATAGTGACTCTATTTTCTTAATCATTTTGTTTCCACCTAAGGAAATGTCTCTATCACAATCATGGTGGATTTTAGTATTATCTACAACAGTGAAAAATTCAATGAGCAACATTGACAACACTTCCTGGTCATGATCATCATTTTCAGCAAAACAGGCAACAAGAATTACCTTTTCAATAGCATGGAATGGTTCGATAGTAATAGGATCACTAGAAATGCAGATTCAAGACCATATGATGAACCAAGAGATATTGATAAAACATCAACACCAATATTAATTTCATCACAAATACTTTCACTATAGTTGATTCCTCACATCTACCATTTATGCAGACATGATACATAGGTATTCTTGATCCCCGAGATCCACCCTTCGAAGTCCCATAGTCCATCCCAAAATAAGATGCTCCTAAAATTAGATTCCCCTTTGTTGTAGATGCAATATGAGTTCCATATGCATTTTAGTACCTAGTTGTACCAAAGGGACCTTGCACCAATTAGAGCCATCATAAAACCTTGCACTTACTAGCTTCCTAATAAAAAATCAAAATTATCACAAAAAATAGAGAACACTATAAGTTTCTAGTCATATATAAATGGGGGTTAATTTCACATATGATCACTATAAGTTACTCGATACTCACTATTATAGTAAAGCCATCACATTGTGGGTAAGGTTTTTTATCATTTGGGAAAAGTTCAAACAGTTTAACGTGACCAACAATATTTTAGTGACTTTATTATTATACCTACTATATACTGTTCAGTTGTAATGACTTGGTGAAAAATAGTTTTGATATACACGAAATTAACCCATTAAATAGAATGAGCTAGAAAGTTACTTGTTTCATTTGAAAGAGTTGAAATCATGACTTTTCATGGAAGTTCATTTCCAACTTGATGAAATATCACTCATATCATTGTCACTATAACTCTCTGATTCAAGCTATATTCCTAAATAGGATAGTAGAGTTTAAATTTCATTATACAAAATATGTAACTTGCTCGCAATAAATTTTATAAATGTTTAACTATGTCCCAACATTCAATTATGGTATTAGAGCCTTCTAGTGATGAGTTTACAGAACTAGAGATTGTGTCCGAATTGATAACTACATTAGTTTGATATTGCAAAAAATCCCACAAACGCGTTGTGTGGAGGTTCAATATTGGATTGGAGAATACAGAGATAACTCTAGGTCTTTGAGCAATAAATTTAGCCTCATATTTTGATAAATGGGCTGCAAATCCTTTGAAACCATCATTGTAACTGTGTACAACTGTATCTTCTTTCCTAACAGAAATTAAGAGATAAATGTTGTTTTTTATTCTTGAACATAAACTAAAATTATAATTCCATCACTGACGTTGGCACCAATTATGTTTAATATCCTTTGTGCAAACATAGTCCTTGAAAAAATAAAAAAATAGACTTTTATCTAATGTCAAAAAGTATTTTGACCATGGTCTAGTATTTTCTCCTAAGATTTCTACTTTGCTCAAAAAGGATTAGTTAACCATATTCTAAAAGGCACATAAGTTGCGATAGAAATTAAAAAAAGGGTTATTTACCAAAACAACTATCTCCAAAAGCAACTACGAGCCAAAATTTTTACAAGCACACTTCATGCGTGTGCACACTTGTGAATTGCTAATGTCACGATCCAAAATGGGCATGTGATAGCATGTGTCAAACCCTCTAGACGAGTAAACCTAACCCAACCCAAAGTGCAAGAGTTAAAGGGAGTTCAAAATAAAAAATAGAAGAAACCCATATATATATATTTAATACAAGACTTGAAAGAACATCCCAGGTCTGGTTGTTATCTTTACAGGATTATATACAGATTCAACTAATAATAATAATAATAGTAAAAAATGTCTTAGATAGGAATAAAAACATAAGACATAGGTGGAGAGATCAGAGATAGTCCAAAGTCCATCAGCCACTACCTCGATCTCTGCAATGTTAACTCTGATAGAATGCCATCTACCATTTACCAATCGAACCAATACCTGCATGGGGTGCACTTAGCAAGTATCATCGATAACCAACCCCAATTATAAGCAATAGAAGAACCACCACCCCAACTACCCAAGGTTTCCCAATAATCTATATCCCATAATTCTATTATTCCTTTCTTTTAGGGTAACTCAACACAACGGTCAATATATTCACCAAAAATAGGGTAAGTCTATCAATATAGGTGATTCAATACTATTATTTCCATGATCAATCTATAAGGGAAGTCATTTATGAAAAAGACTCACTAATTAGACATATCAGGCTTAATTAGTTATAATCAACCAAGTAATATGGGATGAAAATAGGGAGAGAGTATATATATATATACGAGTGTATCCCATACTACAAGTAGGGCTACACATCTATCTCTTCTTTCAAGCCTCAATCATACCTCACATCTCATAATATTCTAACCTCTAAATCAGTATTAGATAATATAAGACAATGTAATAAAATAAAATGAATGCTCAAATAGAATATCACAAACAAGGCTCTATGATGGTAATATAATATAAAAGTATATACAAATACAGTATCAAACCAAACCAAGGAATATAATGTAATGCAAATAATTTTGAGCCCTGTAGTATCCTTGTGCTGCTTTAATTGGATTAGCTCAAACATACCAACGGCTCTAGGTCCTATTCCTGTCTTGGGCTGATACCCATAATTCAGCATCTCTGATGCAACCATCTTTTCAGTATTAGATATTTTTGCTTCAGCCGGCATTGCCTTCTTATTGATCCTTACAGCTTGCATGATCTCCAGAGTATGGAAAGTGGCTCTATCTAATCCTTAGTGACTGGGACTAAATTGATAGAATAAATGGGATGACTGAGTTCTCCATGGATAGTAACTTCTGTGCGACTCTATTCAAACTTTACGCACTGATGGAGAGTGGAAGGAATGACTCTTTCCTTGTGGACCCATGGCCTCTACAACAATAGGTTGTAGCTAGATGACACATCCATGACCTAAAATAGGATAGGAAATTCTGCTGGTCCTATGTATTGTGTTAAGTAAATTTCCTTGATGACACTCCTTTGCGACCCATCAAAGGCCTTAACCTTAACACGACTCTTCCTTATATCTTATATATTCACACTCAAATCCCTTAAAGTGTAGAAAAGATAGATATTACAACCCAAACCACCATTGATGAGGACCCTGTTCACAATCTTGTCATGATACTTGACCGCAATATGGAGCGCTTTGTTCTGTGTAGCCCCTTGTGATGGTAACTCATCATCATGGAAATAGACCTTATTTTCCTCTAACACGTGCCCGATTGATGTTGCCAAAGTCTCTCTAGTTGTCTCTATTAGTATGCTAATCCCAAAAAACAATTCCATCAAAGCATTTCTATGGGCTTTAGAACTTATAAGCAAAGACATGACAGATATGTGGGCCATTGTCTTCTTGAGTTGATCTTCGACTGAATAGTCCTTGGGCTGCATCTTCTTCTAAAATTCTACAGCTTCAGCATCTGTGATATTTCTCCTTGGGTTTTGATCTTTCCTGAGAACTCCACGATTTGGTTCCTCTGGCGCATAACACCTTCTCGACCTGGTCATCCCTTGAGCCACAACAACGTCTATTATTTTTCCCTTGGCTTCAGCTCGATAGTCCCATGGGACTGCTTTGGTGTCATAGTCTATTCTTCCAGTGGCTGATGTGGTCACTACGACTCTCAATAGGTAGGTCTAAACAGTTATAGGCTCCCTCAACTGAACTATGATAATTGGATGGGCTGGGGATGCAGTGGCGATCTCTTCTGTGCTTCATGTAGGCATAATAGTTTCTTCCAAATCATTCTCCTCCTCTATAGTAATTATGTTGACTACTCAATTTCCATGATTTGGCAAGGGGTTATTGTTTACATTGCGAGTTTCGGTGGTGCACTTGATGATACCCCTTCTTATCAAAGACTCAATTTGATTCTCCAAGCTATAACAGTCTTTCGTGTCATACCCTTTGACTAGTGAGTGATAGGCACACCGTTTGCTACCATCAAAGTTTCGAGAGGTCAGATCAGGGGTATTTCCCTCAATTGGATGCAACTAACAGACATCCTTCAATATTTCAAACAACTGGGCTAAAGGTTCTGAAATTGGTGTGTAGGTACGGGTATTTTTGGCTTCGAAGTTTGGACGTGGTCTGGGTGCATAGGCTGGTCTATTTTGGTGAGATGGAGCTTGGACAGGGGTGTATGGTCTTAGTGGATTTTGGTATGCTCGAGCTCGAGATGAATTATAATGCGGTTGAGTATTGTACATTGGGACGTGTGCAACAATTTAAGGATTGTTAGGGTAATGTGGGAAGAATTTCTAGGTCGGTAGTATAATATGACGGCTGAGACTTCTTCCCTCTTTTTTGTTTTACCATTAACGGAACCAGTCTGCATAGCTTTACTCGCAGCTTGCAATACAGCCATAGATTGGATCTTCCTCAACTTGATGCATTCTTCTATGAAATCTCCCATTTTGACCAATTCTGCAAACTTTTAGCCTATCATCGACATCATCTTGTCAAAGTAAACACCCTTCTATGATCGGATAAAATATTTGGAGAGCTTATTTTTATCCAATGGAGGCTGGATCCTTGCAGCCTCAATCCTCCATCGCCATGCGTATTCTTGAAATGATTCGGATGGCTTCTTCTGTATGTTAGTCAATGAGAACCTATCTGGGGCTATCTCAGTGTTAAATATGAAGTGAATCATGAATTCCTCAGCCATTTCCCTCCAGTTACGCCACTTATGAGGGTCTTGTCGAGTGTACCAAGTCAAAGCTTCTCCCGACAAACTCCGAATGAACAACTTTATTCTCAACTTCTCATTCCTTCCTACCTCTACCAGCTTGTCACAGTAAGACCTCAAGTGTGCATGCGGGTTACCCTTTCCATCAAACACATCAAACTTTGGTGGTTTTTATCCCACTGGCATATCGATGTCTGGATGTATGCATAAGTCGTCATAGTCCAATCTTTCAGTCCCCTTGGTGACTTACATGTTTCTAAATGATCTCTTTATAATCTCAAGCTGGGCTACTATCGACCCTTCTTAACTTGATTGGACATCTTTTCCCAATTTTGCATACCGATCAACGTCATATGGAACCTTAAGAATCCCAGATGTTAAGAAAGCAGTAGCTTCGGTAGCATATATAGATGGCACAGGTATCTCACAAGTGAAATATGCCTCGGGTATGTGATGCATTTCTGGATGGACTGGAACAATAAAGTTTTGGGCAGGAAATGAATAAGTAGGTATAGTTTCGACAGTAGGTTGAAGAGCTGCTGGGGCTTGAGCATGCAGTATACTTGCATGGTTAGCGGAAACGCCTAGAGATAATTCAATACTTGGAGCCTGCGACTGAGCGGGAAATCTTGCTATTGTAAGCTTGGTTAGATCTCGTATTTGACGGGGTTCTTTTTTTAGGACCTTGATTTCCTGTGCCATATTCTCCATTTGATCATCATTCTGAGTGTCTGACGGCCTTTGAGAACTCTCAGTGTTATCCACTAGGATCATAGCGGCCTTGTCTCTGTTAGTCATTTTGTCTTTCGATCGAAGGTTGTATTGGGATTCCGCCAGTTTGCCAATCGACACAAATCAACTTTTTGGAGGTTACTAAGCAAAAGAAAGGGAGAAAGAAAAAGCAAAAGAAAACTATGTTAGTTTGGGAGATAATATAAATGTAACAAGTAAGTAACATATAGATACACCAAGTTGACGACATCCAAATGCGTCCTAATATAGAGCCTCTTTTCACTAGTGGTAGGCCTATGTTACAATTAATTTGATGATAAACGGTCTAATTAAACACATTTGGATTTGAGAATAATCATAAATTTCATTGAATAATGGTGTTTCAAAAGATACATCAAAATAGATCAACGACAGCTTGAAAGAAAGTGAAAGGATGGCCGCAAGGGCTTACAATAGGGTGGGCCATGTGGCTCTTTTTACGGAATATGAAAAGTACAATCGAAAAGAAAGTCTAAGGCCATATGGCATCATCATCTCTGCCCTCAACAAAATAGGATTTTGGATGGTACTTCGGGGATCCCTCTAAGTCATGATCAGGTGCCAAGTCTACATTCATCACCCCTCTATCTTCGGGATCATAATATTGGAGCCTATCTCCGAGACTTCCTAAGGGTCTTCTTCCATCCATTCTGGGTCTTCCTCAGGGTCTTCTTTGGGTTCTTCCTTCGTGTCCTCTTTGGAGTTTTCTTCTTTTTCCTCCTCCTCTGGGTTTTTCTCTGGATCTTTTTCAGGATCCTCCTCAATCACTGGAATTAGATAATCAACTGAACCTTGGAATATTTGGTTATACATGGGTGTAGTGAAATCCATATGGGGAATCACCTCTCTCTTAACCCATTAGACCCACCAAGGGTCTGTGAGTCCTAGAAAACTATCTATGCTCGGTTTGTCTATATGACTCACAGTGGTGCACCACACATAATATTCTGGTGTGCACCATTTCTCTCCTTCTATCTTCAACATAACTATGTTATCCCACTCCATTTACAGGTTCACCACTCGTGCAGCTCGAATCAAAGCACCATAATTGTATTCATAAAGTACAATTGTAGACCAAAACGGGATATCCTAGATGACGCCAAATTTGTCAAAGAACCCACAGAGGTGAATTGGTTGGATACCACGTAGCCCAATCAGCGCATGAGGTACAGATGCCTAGTTCTGATGAAGGCATATCCTCTCATACAAGAGTACTTCCATTAGATGGAATCCCCTGTAAAATTGGTTAAAAACTCGCGCCACTCCTCCTCCTCAGTTGGCATGATCCAATACCTTAAGCGATCCTCATGACTTTGGATCCTGCTGCGTGCATCGGTCGTATAGTCCATCTGTGGAAGATGATGATAGAAGTATTCTATCACCTAGATCTGTAATAGAAGGTTGCAACCCCCAAAGAAGTCATGTCCCCTAGAGCAGGCGGATATCGACCGGAATACCTCTGGAAGTATCATGTGCACTAAAGTGAGCCTCTGTGGATCTACTGATAATGCTCAAACTACAGCTCTCGTAAGAGTGTAAGCGGTCGTCGTCAAATATAGAACCCAACTGGGTTGGGTGTCGAATCCCACAGGGAATACTAGGTAACTAAGTATGCAACTATTATTAGACTGTTAGTCAAAAATTCTACGAAAAAAGGGGGGGATTTGGATTGTGACGTTAAGTAATAAAATCAAAGTAAAAATGGAATGCTTGGTAGGTTTTAATCAATGAGAATTGTAAGTTAGGGTTATGTCCACCTTATGAGTTCTACGTATCTATTGGCTATGAGTTATGCGGAATTCAGACATGCATGCGCTTATAGAGATTCGTATTCTATGGTAAATCCTAGCGTCTTTCGACCATCAAGGATTATATCACTTTAACTCTTTCGAGCTTAAAACGTATACTAATGGTACGAATTCTCCAAGAGGTTAATCCAGTTACGACACTAACTTTTAAACAGGGTTTAGTAGACCTATTTCCTTGTCATTCTCTCTTTTCCAGACATGTAACTTTTCTTTCGAACAAGTTAATGCTATACTGGCGTATTCTAAATGTTTGCAACCACAAGAATTCAATTAAGATGAAGAGAGTAATAATATAAGCAACATACGTATCAAGAATTCACAAACTCATAGCAACCGATAGTATCTCATAAGGCTTCCATAACCCTAACAGAGAAGTTTAGCTACTCATGAGCGCAACGAAAATCACAATAGATATAATCATCATACCACCACTTAGGATAGTCTTGGCGATGGAAGTGATAAACGTCAACTAGGGTTGGATGTTTTTGCTCCTTCCGTTCTTCTCAAGAGAGTCGTGTTTCTCTGTTAAAACTTACAAAATATTGTAACGTGAAATAGTAGCAAAAGTCGAATGGAAAATACTTGAATTAATGAGTGAATCGAATTGTAAGAGTTGAATGAATTATTCGAATGGAGAGAGATCATAATAAAAACTTCAGCAACATAGGGTATTTATAACACCCATATCCTATTCCTACTAGGCTACTGCGTACTTATCCTAATCCTACTAGGTTATGCATCCTTATCCTAATCCTACTAAGTTACTGCTGATCCCCAAAGTCTTTAGAAATGCTGTTTTTGCCCGGGACAAGTTATCCATGCATCACTTTCAGTCCATAGGCGTCCAAACGCTGCTTTCCTTCTTTCGTGAAGCTTCCTTGGGCGTCAAGTTATCCATAAAGTGCTGGAATCTTCATCGTTTATACCTGAAAACTTGCTAATCACGTTTGTTAGCTCACTTACAGGAAAAAGGACTAAAAGTGCATGAATTATATATTTTGTTCTCAAAACTTAGCTAAAATATGGGTAAATTAAGGTGCTTTAGGCGTGTAAATACGCCTATCATCAACACCCCACACTTAAAGCTTTGTTCGTCCTCGAACAATATATCATGTCCATAGAAACATCTACTTAGGGTTTCACAGTAACAACACAAAATATTCATCAAGACAGGCACAACAATTATTAACAAAGAGTAGTTTTCTAATCACTTCTAGAAACAATTCAACCTCTAATATAGACTCATGATGATGGTTAATTCGTATCCAAAAGTTAAGCCACAAAGAATCATACAAGACTACCCAAAACTCATCAACCATGTGTGTCTCACATAAGATATTACCCATAATCACTCTTAAATATTGCATTTTTCAGAACATGGGTATAAGATTATCCTTGCTCTCACTCTCACAAAGAATTCATATGTTGTAACTGATGACCATAGGCTTGCCCTTAGTGTAATGCTCTACTAATATCAGAATGCTAAGCTTAGGATCAAATAGGTCTTTACAGGTTATAATGTAGGCTAAGGGACGGGTAGGACTATTTTGGCCAGAAATAGTGACTAAGTTCCCTAAGCGCTTTAATACATCACATTATGCCATTTACACTTTCTTTCAAACAACCTTTCTACTTTCTTTTAATCTACCACCCCTTCTCACCTCTTTTGTTTTTCAATTTTAAACATAACTAACTTTTTAGTTTTCTTTTTATTTTTCTTTTCATAACACACCTCTATGATAGCAATTCTTTTTCATAACAAATTCAAGCACCAATACATTCTAAGGCATCACACTCATCCAATTTCCTCTTATTTTGTCACATGACTTTACAATTTAAAGCGCTTAGGAATTTGGATCAAATTATGGTCTTGAAAAAAATGGATTAGGCTACATATGAGGCTGTCAAAGAAAATACGCTAAAGGCTCAAAGGGGGTTAACTAGGATAATGTCCATGGGTAGGTAAAACGAAGGTAAACAATCACAGGTTGCCAAAGAAATGCCTAAATCATCTCCTAAACTCACATTCTCTATTTCGCTTCACACACACACCAGGCAAGTTCTAGCATCAGTCACCAACACAGAATATACTATCATCTCACACACACAAGGCACATGGTCACCTTTATTGGGAGTATTATAGACTCTTTACCCTAACAGATGAATGAATTAAACCACACAATTATCACACAGTGAGTCACACTTAGTGCCTAAATGTCTCAATAGTAATGATTCTAGCACAAACTCTTGTCATAACACCATGCCGCCTATCAGAACAATTTCATGCATCAAAATCTAAAAAAATCTACGACTAATTAAAACAAACAAAAAAAATATGACAATAAATGTAGGCAAAGAAGTACAGCATACGAATACCAGCACCCCACACTTAGACGGGACACACTGCCCTCAGTGGAAAATAAATACGGAAAACCTGATTAGTCGGACTCCTCTTCTATGTCTGGGGTCATACCCCCTGCGTCGGAATCATCATCAGAGTCGTCATCCTCAGAGTTTCCTCAAATTGTACCCCACTTGATCCAAAAGTTCGTTGAGGTATTTGTAGCGAGGAGGATTCAACTTGCTCTTTTCTTCCGCTTTCCTACTCTTTCTGTGAGGTGGATACTTTTTGTTTTTCTTATCGTCCTTTTGAGGCCATTCTACCTGAGATCCTAATAGAGTCATGTTAGCTTCATCTCAGAAGATTCAATTGATAAACAAACAGTAATGGCACCACCCCACACTTAAGTTGTTGGCACAGACTAATTAAGTGAGTGATGTCGACTACTCAGACTTCATCGTCATACATTTGGGCGATATGTTCCAACAATATGTTCAGCACAATCATACTTTCATGTCTTCTTAACTATCCTTTCCAACTCTATTTCATGTAATCTTGATCATACTCTCATGTTTGGATTAATGCACTTTTTTGAACAAGACTACTGCATAGAGATCGTATCAAGTTATGGTATAGAAATAATCACAACATCTCATGCTTGTATTCAATCATGATCTTTATCTCGATGAACGAGTCATTCAAACATTCAAGCATTCAATTTTGAAGATTATGCACTTAAATTCACCATGTCGACTCCGCAAAAGTATGACAGTGTATAACAATCAAATACAAGTCGGAACCAAATCAAGAGCATCATTACGTATTCTTTCACTCACTTAGTTGTATCACAACAAATCAACCATATTCAAATCACCAATACTACTTCAAGATTTAACAATTTATTATAGGCGTAGTAGTGTAGTACTTATGGAATATAAAAGAAGAACAAAGAAGTACTTACTTGGTTGATGGCATCGGAAGATGTTCTTGCAAAGTAAAAGAGCAAAAGGAAAATTTTTGAGAGATTTTGGAGAGGTAGGCGACACTTAGGTTGAATTTGCAATGCATTTTTGTTCTAAGACTAAGGTTCTATTTATAGGACAAGCTTGGGTCGGGTTTTGACCCATTTGGAATCGGATTTGGAGGCCAAAAGTGACCATAGGCGGCGCCTAATGCTTTGCCTATGCTTGGCATAGGCGGCGCCTATGCTATGGCATTGTTAGGCCTAGGCGGCGCCTATGCCATGGCATACTAGATTCAGAGACAAAATGCTTTTGCATAGGCGACGCCTATGCTATGGCATTGTTGAGCATAGGCGGCGCCTATGCTATGGCACTCTAGAATCTGAGATCTTAGGCCATAGCATAGGCCATGCCTTGTTCGTGGCCTAGATTTACATAGGCCTTGCCTTGTTCTTTGCCTATATTTTCATAGGCAATGCCTAACCCATAGCCTTTTGCTTCTTCATTCCTAACTTACCACCTTCAACATGAAATACTTCCAAATCAAAATTTGAAACCAATCTCCTCCTTTATACCTCTTGCACATACACTTACTCAAAAATAACAAAAACGATTAGAACGATTGGTTGCCTCCCACCAAGCGCCTTAGTTTTGGTTGTGGCTCGACAAAATCTTAAGAAAACAAAACAATTAAAAACGATGGGTTGCCTCCCACCAAACGCTTGATTTATTGTCGCGGCACGACATAGCTATCTCGATTACTTAGACTGCATCGAGATAGATGGGGCATCGTTTTCTGAATGGATTCAGACGACGCTGATGCTTACTTGTAGGCATGCAATCTTCTTCGATATGACTCTTGTGCATACATATCCCAGGAGGGATACCAATTATATCATCAATAGTCCAACCCATAACTCTCTTGTATCTCTTCAGAGCAGAGATGAGAGCCTCTATGTGCTGTTCACTTAAATCATCTGTCACACTCACCGGAAGTGTATTTCTACTTCCCAAGCATGCATACCTTAGATAATTGGGGAGCTCTTTCGATTCTAGAACTGGGGGCTCTTCAATGGAAGTCTTCGCTGTTGGTGACGGTTGATTCTTAAGATCTAGGTCCGGATGTTTAGGAGTATGAGAATAGGACCCTATTTCTGTTAGAGAACACATAGTTTCTTCATAATCTTCATCATCCTCATGCTCAACATTCAGCAACGCAGCAGACAATGGCTCAACAGTAATCTGTTTCTCTACAGATAATGCTTTCTTATCTTCATAATGAACATCAGCTACAGAGAACACATCCATATCTCTTGGCTGCTTCATCGATTTGCACAAATCAAAATGAATCACTTCGTCATTCATTCGAAATAAAAGCTCATTATCTCTCATGTCAATAAGCACGCTTCCAGTTGCGAGGAAAGAGCGTCCCAAGATTATGGGAACTTCAGAATCCAACTCGCAATCCAAAATGACAAAGTCTGCAGGAAAGATGAAGGTGGAAACCTTTACCAACACATCATTCAAGATACCCACAGGTCATTTTACAAACCTATCTGCCATCACAAGCCACATATTGGTTGGTGTAGGGTCACCTAACCCCAACTTCCTATAGATGGATAGTGGCATCAAATTGATGCTAGCACCCAGATCACACAATGCCTTAGCAAAATTCATAGATCCAACCGTGCAAGGAATAGTGAAAGAACCAGGATCTGTCTTTTTCTGAACTAGTGATCTTGTAGCGATTGCACTGCAATGATGAACATTATCTGCCAGCTCATAGCTTAATGCCCGCTTCTTTGTCAAAAGGTCCTTCATGAATTTAGCGTATCCGGGTATCTTCTCTAGCGCTTCCACCAAAGGAACATTAATAGTCAGCTGCTTCAACATAGTCATGAATTTACTGAACCTGGTATCATCAGCTTTCTTCTTCAGTCTCTGCGGAAAAGGTGGTGGTGGAAGGGGAATTGTTTTCTCCACCACTTCCTTTTTATCTTGCTTCCGATTATCCACCTTTTCAGGAGTGTCGTCAGCCTTCTTCTTCAGTCTCTGAGGAAAAGGTGGTGGTGGAAGGGGAATAGTTTTCTCCACCACTTTCTTTTTATCTTTCTTCCAACTATCAATCTTTTCAGGCTGCAGACGTCTAGGGGTGATGTCATGAACACTCTCTTCAGCTTCTTCGGCCTCTTCACATTCTGCATCAATAACATTATCCGCTATATCATCAACCACCTGCTAGTCCTTGGATAGATTTTCCAACACTTTACCACTCCGGGTAGTAATAGCCATGCATGATCCGTCGTTCCTTGGGTTTTGCACCATATCACTGGGTAGTGTTCTAGCCTTTCTTTGGTTGAATGCCGCATATAATTGACTCAATTGTTGCTCCAGCTGTTTTATTGAAGTGGAATGCGAGTCAACCAATTGCTTCATTGAGGACAGATCATTTATTACCTCAGTTACTCCTGTGCTGGTTGCCTCTACTCCTTTCAGCAGCTTAGCCATCATATCTTCCATGGAAATATTTCCAGAACCAGATGCAGCGGCGTCACGTCTTCCAGGAGGAATATACAAACCACTCTTGTCGGTATTGTTTTCCCAACTACCTTGATCGCGGTCCTTGTATCCAGATTTATCATAATAGATCCGACCTTGGTTTCCTTGGGCATTGCCTTGGAAACCCCCCTGATTATTCAAGTAGTTTGCTTCTTCCTCAGAGTCTGATTCATCTCTTCCCTGTGATACAATGGCCTTAACCTTTTCGGTCTTCCCTGATAGTAAGTGCTTGGTAAGAAGATCCATCTGCATTTTCATGTGAGCCATAACTTGGTCACGTTCCTCTTGTCTACGCCTCTGCTCTGCAGTCAAGCCAATAGATATGGTAGAGCTTGCTACCTCAGAATCCCTGGTATGCCAAGCTCTACTCTGCTTTGTCATACAATCTAGCATATCACTTGCTTTAAGAAAAGTAAGGTCCATGAATGACCCACCTGCAACATTATCTACCACTGGCTTTGTCACTGAGTTCAAAGCCCTGTATAATATCTCCATCAAGTGGACATTGGTCATATGATGATTTGGGCACCTCATAATCTTCTTCTTGAATCTCTCCCATATTTCGTGGAGAGCTTCAGTTGGAAGCTGTCAAAAATTACTGATCTCATCCCGTGATTGGGCTCTCTTGGATGGCGAAAAGAATCTTTCTAGGAAAGAGTCTTTCAGTTGCCTCCAATTAGTAATAGAATCAGGAGTTAGCCCGTTCAACCATAGAGTTGCCTCCCCAGACAGAGACAATGGAAATAAGCGCAGCCGAATTGCATTCTGCCCAACTCCTGGATTGTCAAACGACTTGCATGTTGAAATAAAGTTGATCAGATACATATTCGGATCATCTCCTGTGAGTCCACCAAATAACCCCTTGAGCTGCAGTAACTGAATCATGGTGCTAGTGATATTGAACTTAGCTCTGGGTGCCAAAGGTGGAGGAATAATAGCCCCTGTGGAACCAGCTCCATCCAGATCGTCATCATCATCATCAAAAGGAGCCTGCACAGCTCGGCGGTCAGGTCTCATTCTAGCTTGATGATTTCTCCTGTGCATAGGTGCTGCCACCTCATCTGCACGCCGTGGATTAAGTAACTCCTCATCACCCAGGTCCTCATCATCAGGATTTGTTGGCCTACCTGGGTTATCAATATTCTGTTGATGCACTTAAGCAGCTGCCAGTGCAGCTAGTCTTGCCTGCTCCTGTTGAGCCGCCTTTCTGTCAATGTCACGTTGTGCATCCATTCTGCCAATAAGTTGAAGTTCAGGATTGATAGGTAATAACGGTTGACCTGAACTTCGAGTGTTTGGCATGCACTCAGGCAAACCTGAATAAAACAAAAACAACAACTAAAAGTAAAATATGAGAATCTTTGACCAAAGGGTCTAGTAACTATCACAAACTTAGTTGACAACCGTACTCCCCGACAGCGGCGCCAAAATTTGATAACGCTCAAACTACAGCTCTCGTAAGAGTGTAAGCGGTCGTCGTCAAATATAGAACCCAACTGGGTTGGGTGTCGAATCCCACAGGGAATACTCGGTAACTAAGTATGCAACTATTATTAGACTGTTAGTCGAAAATTCTACGAAAAAAGAGGGGGATTTGGATTGTGACGTTAAGTAATAAAATCAAAGTAAAAATGGAATGCTTGGTAGGTTTTAATCAATGAGAATTGTAAGTTAGGGTTATGTCCACCTTATGAGTTCTACGTATCTATTGGCTATGAGTTATGCGGAATTCAGACATGCATGCGCTTATAGAGATTCGTATTCTATGGTAAATCCTAGCGTCTTTCGACCATCAAGGATTATATCACTTTAACTCTTTCGAGCTTAAAACGTATACTAATGGTACGAATTCTCCAAGAGGTTAATCCAGTTACGACACTAACTTTTAAACAGGGTTTAGTAGACCTATTTCCTTGTCATTCTCTCTTTTCCAGACATGTAACTTTTCTTTCGAACAAGTTAATGCTATACTGGCATATTCTAAATGTTTGCAACCACAAGAATTCAATTAAGATGAAGAGAGTAATGATATAAGAAGCATACGTATCAAGAATTCACAAACTCATAGAAACCGATAGTATCTCATAAGGCTTTCATAACCCTAACAGAGAAGTTTAGCTACTCATGAGCGCAACGGAAATCACAATAGATATAATCATCATACCACCACTTAGGATAGTCTTGGCGATGGAAGTGATAAACGTCAACTAGGGTTGGACGTTTTTGCTCCTTCCGTTCTTCTCAAGAGAGTCGTGTTTCTCTGTTAAAACTTACAGAATATTGTAACGTGAAGTAGTAGCAAAAGTCGAATGGAAAATACTTGAATTAATGAGTGAATCGAATTGTAAGAGTTGAATGAATTATTCGAATGGAGAGAGATCATAATAAAAACTTCAGCAACATAGGGTATTTATAACACCCATATCCTATTCCTACTAGGCTACTGCGTACTTATCCTAATCCTACTAGGTTACTGCATCCTTATCCTAATCCTACTAAGTTACTGCTGATCCCCAAAGTCTTTAGAAATGCTTTTTTTGCCCGGGACAAGTTATCTATGCATCACTTTCAGTCCATAGGCGTCCAAACGCTGCTTTCCTTCTTTCGTGAAGCTTCCTTGGGCGTCAAGTTATCCATAAAGTGCTGGAATCTTCATCGTTTATACCTGAAAACTTGCTAATCACGTTTGTTTGCTCACTTACAGGAAAAAGGACTAAAAGTGCATGAATTATATATTTTGTTCTCAAAACTTAGCTAAAATATGGGTAAATTAAGGTGCTTTAGGCGTGTAAATATGCCTATCATCATCTACAAAGACATTCATTACCACCGGCAGAATATTAATGTCAACATAATGTCATCTCATTGGGAAAATCATGATTCCCAAAAATGCCAAGACGAAGACCCTTGGTCGCATATGCACCCATTGTCTGCGGGTGCAAACAAACTCATTCCAATGCTCGTCATGATTCTCCACGCGGCCGAATCTTCTTAAAAGGTAATCCAGTTTTAGTTTTCCAACCTCCACGTTCCTTAGAGAAGAAAATATATCCAATCCCAAAAGCCTCAAGAAATCCTTCTTCCTTACAAGTGACAAGAGTACCGGCGGCTTCCCTTGAAGCGGCAGCTCAACAAATTCACTGACTTCCTCTAGGGTAGGGGTGATCTCGAAGTCCAAAAACCTGAAGGTCACTGTGTTTGGATCCCAGAACTCCGTCAATAGTGTAATGAGGGTATTATTGGCTCTAACCCTCAATAATAACAAAAAGGCCCCCAAATGTTCCCGAACTTCCGCACCATATGCCACACAGATATATCCCCACCAATTCTGTAGGCTATCTGGGGCAGAGATGACCATTTGAATGTTTGGAAAATTTTGGATTGATATTCATCTGGTAGGAAAAAGGAGAAGGTATAGTGAGTCATTTATCTCAATTTCACTATGTGTTTTAGTTTAGATCGTCAACACCAACCATCACACAAAAATATATCGATAGGTTGGTAACCTTTGACAAAAGGGTGGTTTCCTAATTGCGATGACGATGCCTTGGACCATCACGCCTAAGGTTTATGCGACATAACCTATTTCTAGAGTAAAATTTTTCCCTAAATGTTTGAGAGTGGGACTGAATAGATGCGAAAAGGTGAACTAACCTAATCTCACCAACTCAGAAACTAAGGAATCCAAAGAAGGTTTGGAGGAGTGTAGATACACACCCCGCGTGAACCACAGTGTGCGAATTGTGTACGGCCAAAGACTCGATAGGAAAATACAAGTGATAAAGCAGTAACAGGTAGAGTTGTTCAAACAAATAAGGATCACAAATTTGGATTTGTCTTGCATCCTTTAAAACAGAGAATGATATAAAGATAAGTAAAGCAAATAACATAATAAAGCATAAAAATCCCAAACTAAGCATGTTAAGGTTAAAATCTAAGTTCACAAAATTCCCAGCAGAGTCTCCATTCTGTCGAGCCCTATTTCGAACCGTTCGAAATAGTACACGACGTATGGTGGTATGTCGTGACTCCTGCGATTAAAATTTTATTTTTAGAGTCACCACCTAACTTTTTAGGAAAATTAGAAAAAAACCATTTTTTATATAGAAAACTCTGCTTTGATCTTTAAAAAATGTTTAGAGATTTTGAGTAAGGGTTTTGGTTACCGGAGGGGAAGGTGTTAGGCACTCCTCAGGGCCTACCCGAAGATAGTCCTTACGCTTAATTTAGGAAAATATTAAAGAAAAAAAACTTTATTTTGTTATTTGCTTAAAACGGTGATAAGAAACTTTATTATTATTTCAAAAGAGAACTTGAGGTATAATAAACGCGATGCTACCACGTATCAAGGAGGCATTGTAATTATTATGAAAATATGCATCCCTAAAAATGAATATATAATTGTTGTAAAAAAGGTCTCATAATTCTATTAGGAAATTTGAAAAGATATTTGAATTTAAATATTCAATTTAAGTTATTTATGAAAATAGATAAAGTATTTTAAAGCATGGAGTTAAATATGTAAATAAAATTTATAAAATAAATAAATTAATTAATAAAAATTTGACGCATGAATAGTTTATTTAAGACAAAATGTAAATATATTTGAAAACATGAAAGGATGAAAAATCACTCAAATGAATTTAGATTAGGAACAAGTGAGAAATAAATGACGATGCATAGGTGTGATGAAGTTGAGATGATAATAATAATTATAATAATAACGACAAATAGTGACCATAATAATAATAATGACAATAATAGTAAATATTGGTAATGATAATAAAGATAATTATCATAGTAATATGTAAAATGATATACCTCGATACGCAGTAGCGGGTGAATATATATACCTCACATTTCTTAGTCTTTTGCGAATCTAAAAGCCCGAATAAACATTGAAGACACGAAATATGAAATAAGACGTTAGTACTATTTATTGAAAATAAGTTACAATAAGTGGGCGGACTCTCTTGATAAATCTAAGATTTAGCTACTTATCTCTCGACTATGTTAACACGGAAATTTTATTTTATATTTTGCTATATATTGTTTAAAGAAAATATGGGGGTTACTATGCTAAATTCACTTGAAATACTTGTGATGAGTTTTTAAAGGATTTTTCGAGTATGATAAAGCGTATTTTTAATCTAATAATAAACATGTGATATTTGCGAACTACATGATGATAAAATCATGTCTAAGAAGGTCAATAAATAATAGAGTAGCTCGGATTCTATAATCGCATAAATCTACCTTAAACAATCTTAACAATGAGAGTTAGTATTATTCTAAAATATAACTCAATATAAATTAAATCAAAGATGATAAAGAATAATAATTTCGGTTAAGAGCTTAGACTCAAAATTTGCGGGACTCCGAGGCTCTATGCTCCTAACATCGATTGGCCCAATGCTTGGGTCAAGATGAGTTCCATTGCCGAACTTTAATTTCTGGGTTCACATGCAAAGATTAAAGATAAGCATTAGAAAACATCAAATAGAGAAAAGGTCGAAAATATTAAGGTGAGATCACATAAATAAAAGCGTAACAAAAGACACAAAACAGGGAATTTGAGCATGAAAACTTGTTTTAAAATATTCCAGCTTCTTAAAATGTTTACTTATTAGAAAAAAAGATGTATGTAACGAAAAATCCAAAGATAATCTTGCCCATATGATTGAATCTTCTAAAATTTTCAATCTAAAAAAAACTTTACACCATATTGATCTAAAAGGGCATGTTTTTATTATTTATTGGAAACTACATCCCAGATCCCTCCCCAAAGTTCCAACTCATTCTAATAACTTCATAATGAGCCTTTTTTTGCTGAATTCATTTTTCCATAAACCATGCACATACACTTGTAGTTTCCACATGCAATTTTCTTGCAAAATGCATACAGTGCAATCCGCCTACCATATTAGATTTATGAAAATTCATCCTTTAGCTTTGCTACTCTACGTATATACACATACAACTTGAGTATCACACCACAAGGAGAAATTTGATGCTACCGATTACTTGTTGGAGTTGCTTTAACCAAACTTTCCATACTATGTAGACTAAAGCGAAACCGGAAAACTAATATCTCATAAACTAACTGCATGGGTACTCGAAATTAAGTACATAAGGGGGCACCTAAACAAGTCATTATCCTACAATATTATTTACTGAAGATATGCAATTAAAACTTGTCATAGTCAGTACCATATAACAACTTTAATTTCAGATATATGAGAAAGAAATTACACTTGAATTAATTAGTATCACGCAAGAAATTGGTTTAAAGGAAAATACTTAGATTGGTTAGTATGCTACATCATTGATATTCTTTACGAATCTAACGAAGAACAAATTAAAACATGAACTGGTTTCAAAATCAAGGCAATATAAACCAAAAACAAAATCATATTCACGCCTAATTTTTAAAGATGGGCGGAATTAACACTTAAACACACACATCCAAACAAACAACTTTAATCCCAATAAACGATAATATCATACCCCAATTTTGCAATCAGTCATCGACAACTCGAGTGATCGAGATTAGACAGCCACTCATCTTTAACAACACAAAACTTCAACAAATTCAAACTAACATACTCACCACACCAAATAATATATAAGAAAAGGAAATGGAAAAGAGGCAAGAAAAAAGGTTCGCACCTTTTGGGGTGCAACAAAACTAGGGCTTTATGTCCAGAATTTAGCAAAGAACTCGAACTCCGGGAACTCAGATTTGATCGGGAACAGAATACGAACCTACAATTTCCTTTTTTTTTGCTTCAACTCTTTCTATTTTTTTTATTCACGAATTTCTTTTTTTCACTTCTGTTTTTGTTGCCCCTGTTTTTTACTTGTTTTTTCTCTCTAACTTCTCTTGTTTTTTCACTGTCCAACCCCTCCCCCATGTATAGGTGCAAATCCGTACTTGAAAGGTCCAGATTTGAAACAAATAAAATAAAGATGTATGTACGTATAGATAAATTTGTGAAAGCTTGATTTCAAAATGACTATTTTTGATCCGCTCAATATTCGATCGAACGGTTCGAATTTAGTTTAAAGAGAAGGGAAAAAGTGAAAAACAAAAATACAAATAAATAGATAGTTAAACTAAAAAATAAATTTCATATTTAAAAAAAATAACTGAATATTTTAGGACCTTTCGAGTTTTAAAATAAATCGTCGGATCGGGTTAAATCGTATCTGTTGAGGCAGAGTGAAGAAACGGATACAGAAATTGTACTGAGTTTTGGGCTAATTTTTGGGATCTTGGTTGAAAATTTTAAAATGAGAGTTGGGCTCGGGCGGAACCAAAATAAAGTTGGATTATTGCTATCTCGAATACTATTTTTCTACTAAAATTAAATTTATCGATGCTTCCTGATATCCTAAAAATTATTTTAGTACGTGCGTATATAAATTACAAAAATAATTCTTAAAGCATCCAACTTAATATCTTTTTGCGATTTAATAATAACAAACTATATGCATATATGTGTGCGTGTAAAAAATAAGAATATAATATATAAAAACAAGAATATGAGAAAGTATATGTACATCTTAAAATATATATTTTATGTAATAAGAATATATATATATAGATATATATATATACACACACATATGGTCACAATATCTTCCTAAAATAAAAGATTAGAAAAAATGTGAATGTGAATACCAAAAGATATATATTTTTATTCGTTAAAATATTTAATTATATTTGATAAAAAAAATAAATTTCTTTTTTTTAAATGAAGAAATAGAAACAAAAATATGAATCTTATTTTTTTAATTTAATTTTTAAAATTTATTTAGGGCTGAGGAGCATCAGAAAAGTAATTAAGGAAAAAGGGCGAGCCAAAATTAGGTGTCAAGAGTTGCCCCTGAGTGACCAAAGATTTGCATGAAAATCTTTGGGCCATCATGTTGACGTAACCAATTTTATCTTGGGTGAAACAAGATGTTTGGAAGATTATGGCCAGGCTTCGGTTCTCGAGCTGCCTACATATCTCGGGCTTCATGAGAAATCAGGCCATTTGTAGTTCGAATTATAACAAAATTTTGATGAATATCAAAATTTGCCCCAGTGTAGGGTTATGGTGACACCGGGTTCCTTCAAGGATGATAATAAACTTTCAGCACAGATGAAATGGATAAGGGTGCAAGTTTGAAATTAGCTATTAGAAGTAGCTGGGGATGAGGAGATGCTGGATAGCGATATATGCTGAGGATCTTGAGAGAAAATGAGATAACAGTTTTTTCAAAAATTGCCCCAGTGTCGAACTAAGACGACACTGGGTGATGACAAAGAAAATTATAAAAATGAAAACTTGAGTCGAGTCGAGTTGAGTTTCTTCGCCGGAATCCTTGACGTAGCTAGGGATGCTTGACATTTCGCTAGCTTGCCCCAGTTTGCTACTAAGAGGATAGTTCCACGCTGTACTGCATCGTCCTGCAAAACAGGTAAAAGGGTGAAAAGTACTTATTGTTCAAAAATTTATAAATTGAAATCATAATGTAAAGAGTAGAGTTTAGATATTCAAACTAGTATTATCTCCATTTGTGGAGGCCTCCGACTGGCGGGGTAGTAACTGAAATGTAGATAGCCTCCGTCGGCTGAAATGTAAATAGCCTCCGTCGGTTGAAATATAAATAGCCTCCGCTGGATGAAATGTAAATAGCCTCCGCCGGCTGAACTGTAAATAGCCACCGTCGGCTGAAATATAAATAGCCTCCATCGGCTGAAATGAAAATAGCCTCCATCGGCTGAAATGTAAATAGTCTATAACGGCAGGATATTTACCCAAAGATAAGCTACCTCGTATTTGTCAAAGCGACCCTCAAACTGAACTAGATGACGGTATTGCTGTTGTAACTTGATGCTGTTGTGATAGTGGCTTTCTTGCGCGCTTGCTATGGTGTGGGCCTCAGATTGACAGGTTGTTCTTTGTTTGGTGAAATGCGATTCTTCGATATGGCGGAGTGTTGCTTTTCTTACATACATTCTTGATTTGTGGTGGGGTGTCCCCCTTGCTAGTGCACAACTCCCGATATAGTGGAGAGTCGTATTGCTCATTTGCATCCTCCGATATGGCAGAGGATCGCTTTGCTTGCTTATGTACAGTCTTCGAAATGTGGAAATCGACTTTGTTTGCTTATATACAGTCCTTGACCTGCGAAATCTCAACTTTATTGATGTCAGACAACACTCTCCGATTTGTGGAGTTTGTTGGGAGAAGTAAATAGCCTAATCTTCCTATGCGGATCCTCTTTTCTTAGTTTTTGACTCGGGTCTTCAAAATGTACCTGCGAAAGAATTCGAATTAAACTCTTAGAGCTTGTGAGGATTAGTATAAATGT
The DNA here is from genome assembly GCA_030864215.1 of Capsicum pubescens. NCBI lineage: Eukaryota > Viridiplantae > Streptophyta > Magnoliopsida > Solanales > Solanaceae > Capsicum > Capsicum pubescens. Next base: position 262,679,654 of record CM061542.1, read on the forward strand.
ATGTAAGGAGAATAAAATAAGGGAAGAATATTTGGCTCGTGTCGTAGTGGTAAGCCGCATGATGCCCCTGATCCTATCCCAAAGCTTGACTTGATATAGCCTTCCAATTCCTATTTTCCTGCGCTCATAGAAAATTTCTTAGTTGGGAGGGGGTGTTGATTTGTGTCGACTTGGGAATCCTAGCTTTGTTTACGGAATTCTCCAACACTCCCTCGATTGCTTAATCACTCCCGAATCTGGAGTCTCAGTATGTGGAAAGTTTGAAAGTACAGTGAAAGTACAAATATGTATATATGTTTTCACAAATATATTACGTATATATTAAGTATATATAGTATTCCTTTATCTTTTTTAGATTATGACACGTTTGGAAATTCGTTAAGCCTCCATTTGTTGATCGTGACCCATGTAGCTTTATATTTCGGGTGGAACAGCTCTGACTGTCGATGCTACGATGATTCTGGCGGCGGGATCTCTTATATTCTGAGGCTATACTATGAGCAAAGGGGGTTTTCCTTAAGGTAAGAACGAACCTTTCAGGTTTTCTATGTATCCTTAAAATAGGAATCAGGTCTGTGCGTAGTTTGAGGGTGGATAATGAAGTATGAAATGCAACGACCGATTTTGATGTAGACTGCCTACGTATCCAAGTAGAATCAGGTCATGACGTAGTTCAATTACAACGGGAAAAGTGAAGATATGCAATGCTGTGACCGAGCCTGACTCAGGCTGCCTATGTATCCTAATAATAGGAATCAGGCTATAACATAGTTTGATACAAAAGATAAAGTAAAATAATGCAATGATCGGGCCTGACTCAGGCTGCCAACGTATCCAAGTGGAATCAGGTCAGGCCGTAGTTTAGTACAATGAAAAAGTAAAATATGAAGGGACCGAATCCGATGTGGATTGCCTACATATCCCGTCGTGGGAAGTCAGGTCAAGCGTAGTTCTAAATACATGAAAGGATGATGTTTTTGGGTTTTCTAAGGGGAACCGAACCCTATGTGGGCTTCCTACATATCCCATCGTGGGAAGTCAGGCTAATACGTAGTTCTGTTACATCAGAAAACTGTAAAGTTACAATGAAACAACTAGTCCTAATATCTTCAAATGTAGTACTTCTTGATGGCGTCTGAATTGATCAGCTTCGTGCTTACTGTGCCATCCATTTCTGCGAGAATTACTGCTCCTCCTGAGAGTACTCGGTGAACTATGTAAGGACCTTGCCAATTTGATGCAAATTTTCCTTTGGCTTCATCTTGGTGAGGGAATATCTTCAATACTAACTGTCCCGGTGTGAATCGATGAGGGTTGACTTTTTTGTTGACTGCTTTGTTCATTCTATTTTGATAGTGTAACACCCCGAGATCCCATCTCGTGATGTCACACGATGCTTATGGACCCGAAGGACCACAAGCTAACCCTTTACTGATATCTGTTCCTGTACACTGCATTACCCTGTAGCAGTATACTTCCCATGGAGTGATGAAGTCTATATTTTCTGCATCATTCTCGTCCATCAAAATTTGATGATATCCCGCAAAACAATCAACAAATGAGTGTAACTCATGTTTCGCACAATTATCAATGAGAATGTGAATGTTTAGGAGAGGGAAATCATTTTTTAGACTAGTCTTGTTGAGATCCCGATAATCTACACATATTTTTATCATTTCGTCCTTTTTTGGTACAGGCACGATGTTGGCCGTCCAGGTGGGATAAGTTGTGACCCTCACGACGTTGGCTTCTATTTGCTTGGTCACCTCCTCCTTGATTCTCAAACTCAAATCGGGCTTGAAATTCCTCATCTTTTGCTTTATCGATAGACATGCGGGGTTGGTTAGCAGTCGATCCGAGATGATATCAGTGCTCAAACCAGGCATGTCATCGTAAGACCAAGCAAACATATCGATGTATTATTTGAGCAGACTTATCAATTCCTACTTCCTTTTATCTTCCAAGTGTATGCTGACTTGTGTTTCCTTCAGTATCTCCTTACCACTTAAATAGACGACTTTAGTTTCATCGATATTAGGCTTCTTCTGACTCTCAAGTTGCTCGATCTCCTATGAGGTTTTCAGGCATCATGTTTTCATCATACTCCTCGCAATCTTGCTCATCGCTTGCATTTTGCTCAACAGATTCGTTACATGTCATAATCATGGAACAGGGATTTTTGTTAACATTTGCGTTGAAAAGTATAAAAAGTGAGTAAAGTAAATAGATATTGAAAATATTAAAATAAGTTTTGAAAATAAGGACTTTTATTAATAAAAGCACTGGGCTTTGACAAGAGGCAAGTGGCAAAAGAGCTTTGGCATGTTTCAAGCCTCAATTGATCATGCAAACAAAATATTTTTTTTTTTAAAAAACAACAATAGTCCCACACTACCAAGACTCCTAACGGAACAGGGACGGGCTGATGGTCCAGTTCTGCAAGGCTTCTCCAGGCTCGGCATCACGGATGGTGAGCTTTTTAAAAGTTATCTCCGATTCTTCTTCGATCACGACCACAAACAAATTTCTTATTCTTTTTGTGATATCTTCATCATCTGTTTGTTTTGAAACCAGGACTTGGGTTGGCACAAATATCGTCATTCCAAATTCTTTACTGCAGGCTACTCCAGAAATAGGCTCATATCCTAGCCCTGTAGTACCCTTCTGTTGCTTTAATTGGATTGGCTCGACTATATCATCAGCTCTGGGTCCTAGTCCTGTCTTAGGCTGATACCTATATTTCAACATCTCCGACGCAACCATTTTTTTAGCATTCAATATTTTTGCTTCAGCCGGCATTGCATTCTCATTGATCCTTGCAGCTTGCATGATCTTCAGAGTATGGAAGGTGGCTCCATCTAACTCCTCAGTGACTGGGACTAAATTAACAGAATAAATGGGATGACTAAGTTCTCCATGGACAGTAACTTTTGTGCGACCCCATTTAAACTTCACGCATTGATGTAGAGTAGAAGGAATGACTCTTGCCATGTGGACCCATGGCCTCCCCAACAACAGGTTGTAGCTAGATGGCACATCCATAACCTGAAATAGGATAGGAAATTCTGCTGGTCCTAACTGCAGTGTTAAGTAAATTTCCCCGATGACACTCCTTTGCGACCCATTAAAGGCTCTAACTTTAACCCGACTCTTCCTTATATCTTCTATATTCACACTCAATTCCCTTATAGTGGAGAACGAACAGATCTTGCAACCCGAACCACCATCGATCAAGACCCTATTCACAATCTTGTCATGATATCTGACCGTAATATGGCGCACTTTATTCTGTGTAGCCCCTTCTGACGGTAACTCATCATCATGGAAAGAGACCTTATTTTTCTCTACCACTTGCCTGATTGCTGCGGCCAAAGTGTCGCTAGTTATCTCCTTTGGTATGTTAATCCCAAATAACACTTCCATAAAAGCATTTCTATGTGCTTTAGAACTCATAAGCAAAGACATAACGAATATGTGGGCCGGTGTCTTCTTGAGTTGATCTTCGACTGAATAGTCCTTGGGATATATCTTCTTCCAAAATTCTGCATCTTCAGCATATGTGATATTTATTTTTGGGTTTTGATCTTTCTCAAGAACTCCACGATTTAGTTCCTCTGATGCATAACACCTTCCCGACCTGGTCATCCTTTGAGCCGCAACAACGTCTATTATTTTGCCCTTGGCTTCAAATCGATAGTACCATGGGACTACCTTGGTGTAATAGTCGGTCCTCCCAGTGGCTGATGTGGATACTACTACCCTCGGCAGGTAGGTCTGAATAGTTATAGGCTTCCTCAACTGAACTGTGATAAATGGCTGTGCTGGCGATGCAGTGGCGATCTCCTCTACGCTCCATATGGGCATAATAGTTTCTTCCAAATCATACTTCTCCTCTAGAGTAATCATGTTGACTTCCTGATTTCCATGATTTGGCAAGGGGTTATTATTCACATTGGCAAGGGGTTATTGTTCACATTTGGCAAGGGTCTTATTGGCTCGAATCCTCATTAATGAAAATAGAGCCCCCAAATTTTCCTGAACTTTCGCACCATGTGTCACATGGATGTTTCCCAACCAATTCTGTAGGCTATCAGGGGCAGAGATGACCTTTTGGATTTTTGGAAAATTTGGATTGATATTTATCTGGTAGGAAAAAGGAGAAGGTATAGTAAGTCGTTTATCTCAAATCCATTATGTGTTTTAGTTTAGATCGTCAACACCAATCATCACACAAAAATATGTCGACAGGTTGGTAACCTTTGACAAAAGAGTGGTTTCCTAATTGCGATGACGATGCCTTGGACCATCACGCCTAAGGTTTATGCGACATGACCTATTTCTAGAGTAAGATTTTCCCTAAATGTTTGAGAGTGGGACTGAATAGCTGCGAGAAGGTGCACTAACCTAATTGGACCAAATCTGAAACTAAGGAATCCAAAGAAGGTTTTGGGGAGTGTAGATACACACCCCGCGTAAACCATAGTATGTGAATTGTGTATGGCAAGACTCGATAGAAAAATGCAAGTGATAATCAATGACAGGTAGTGTTGTTCAAACAAATAAGGAACACAAGTTTGGATTTTTCTTACGTCCTTTCACACAAAGCATGATATAAAGATACGTAAAGCAAATAACGTAATAAAGCATAAAAATCCCAAATTAAGCATGTTAAGGTTAAAACCAAAGTTCACAAAATCCCCAGCAGAGTCGCCATTCTGTTGAGCCCTATTCCGAATTGGTCGAAACAGCATACGACGTATGGTGGTATGTCGTGACTCTTGGGATTAAAAATTTATTTTTAGAGTCGCCACCTAACTTTTTAGGAAAATTAGGAAAAAACTATTTTTTATGTAGAAAACTCTATTTTGATCTTTCAAAAATGTTTAGAGATTTTGAGTAAGGGTTTTGGTTACCCGAGGGGAAGATGTTAGGCACCCCTTAGGGCCTATCCGAAGATATACTTTACGCTTAGTTTAGGAAAATATTAAAGAAAAAAAAACTTCATTTTGTTATTTTCTTAAAACAGTGATAAGAAACTTTATTATTGTTTCAAAAGAGAACTTGAGGTATAATAAACGCGATGCTACCACGTATCAAGGAGGCAATGTAATTATTATGAAAATATGCATGACTAAAAATGATAATATAATTTTTATAAAAGAGGTCTCATAATTCTATTAGGTAATTTGAAAAGATATTTGAATTTAAATATTCAATTTAAGTTATTTATGAAAATAGATAAAGTATTTTAAAGCAAGGAGTTAAATATGTAAATAAAATTTATATATAAAAAAAAAACTTTGATGTGTGAATAGTTTTTTAAGGAAAATTGTGAATATATTTGAAAACACGAAAGGATGTAAAATCACTCAAATGGATTTAGATTAGGAATAAGTGAGAAATAAATGACGATACATAGGTGTGATGAAGTTGAGATGATAATAATAATTATAATAATAACGACAAATGCGACCAAAATAATAATGACAATAATAGTAAATATTGGTGATATAATAATAAAGATAATTATCATAGTAATATGTAAAATGATATAACTCGATACGCAGTAGCGGGTGAATATATATACCTCACATTTCTTAGTCTTTTGCGAATCTAATAAACATTGAAGACACGAAATATGAATTAAAACGTTAGAACTATTTATTGAAAATAAGTTAAAATAAGTGGGCGGACTCTCTTGATAAATCTAAGATTTAGCGACTTATCTCTCGATTATGTTAACACGAAAATCTCATTTTATATTTTGCTAAATATTGTTTAAAGAAAATATGGGGGTTACTATGCTAAATTCACTTGAAATACTTGTGATGAGTTTTTCAAAGGATTGGCCGAGTATGATAAAGCATATTTTTAATCTAATAATAAACATGTGATATTTTCGAACTACGTGATGATAAAATCATGTCTAAGAAGGTCAATAAATAATAGAGTAGCTCGAATTCTATAATCGCATAAATCTACCTTAAACATTCTTAACAATGAGAGTTAGTAATTATTCTAAAATATAACTCAATATAAATTGAATCAAAGATGATAAAGAATAATAATTTCGGTTAGGAGCTTAGACTCCTAATTTGCAGGACTCCGAGGCTTTGTGCTCCTAATAGCGATTGACCAATGCTTGGGTCAAGATGAGTTCCTTTGTGGAACTCCAACTCCCGGGTTCACATGTAAAAATAAAAGATAAGGATTAGAAAACATCAAATAGAGAAAAGGTCAAAAATATTGAGGTGAGATCACATAAACAAATGCGTAACAAAAGACACAGAACAGAGAATCTGAGCTTGTAAACTTGTTTTAAAATATTTCAACTTCTTAAAATGTTTACTTTTTGAAAAAAAAGATGTATGTAACGAAAAACCCAAAGATATTCTTGCCCATATGATTGAATCTTCTAAAATTTTCAAAATAAAAAAACTTTACGCCATATTGATCTAAAAGGGCATGTTTTTATTATTTAATGGAAACTACATCCCAGATTCCTCCCCAAAGTTCCAACTCATTCTAATAACTTCATAGTGAGCCTTTTTTACTGAATTCATTTTTCCATAAACCATGCACATACACTTGTAGTTTCCACATGCAATTTTCTTGCAAAATGCATACAGTGCAATCCGCCTATCATATTAGATTTACGCAAATTTATCCTTTAGCTTTGCTACTCTACGTATATACACATATAACTTGAATATCACACTACAAGGACAAATTGGATACTACCGATTACTTGTAGGAGTTGTTTTAACCAAACTTTCCATACTATGTAGACTAAAGCGAAATCAGAAAACTAATATCTCATAAACTAACTGCATGGGTACTCGAAATTAAGTACATAAGGGGGCACCTAAACAAGTCATTATCCTACAACATAATTAACTTAAGATATGCAATTAAAACTTGTCATAGTCAGTACCGTTTAACAACTTTAATTTCAGATATAAGAGAAAGAAATTAAACTTGAGTTAATTAGTATCACGCAAGAAACAAGTTTAAAGAAAAATACTTAGATTGGTTAATATGCTACATCATTGATATTCTTTACGAATCTAATGGAGAACAAATTAAAACATGAACTGGTTTTCAAATCAAGGAAACATAAACAAAAAAAATCATATTCACGCCTAATTTTTAAAGACAGGTGGAATTAACACTTAAACACACACATCCAAACAAAGAACTTTAATCCTAATAAATGATCACATCAGACCCCAATTTTGATCAGTCATCGACAAATCGAGTGATCGAGATTAGACAGCCACTTATCTTTAACAACACAAAACTTCAACAAGTTCAAACTAACATGCTCACCACACCAAATTATATATAAGAAAAGGAGACGGAAATGAGGCGAGAAAAAGGGTTCACACCTTTTGGGGTGCAGCAAAACTGGGGCTTTCCGTCAAGAATTTAGCAAAGAACTCGAATTTCGGGAACCCAGATTTGATCGAGAACAGAATATGAACCTACAATTCCCTTCTCTTTTGTTTGCTTCTGCTTTTTTTTTTCACGAATTTCTTGTTTTCACTTCTGTTTTTGTTTTTCCTTTTTTTTTAAACTTGTTTTCTCTCTATATTCTCTTGTTTTTTCACTGTCCAACCCCTCCCCCATTTATTGGTGCAAATCCGGACTTGAAAGGTCCGGATTTGAAACCTATACAATAAAATAATGAGAAAAAGAGGGGAAGATTTGAATGGGATCTTTGATTTTGAAACCATTAATGGCTGCTTGGACCAATTTTCCATCCTTACACGAATTTGGATCTTTTGTTTTTTCTAATTTTTGGTTTTAGGGAGTGGAAGAGGCAAGTTTTGGGGAGATTCTCGCATAGAGGCGGCAGCCATGGCTGCCATGGCAGTGCTAGGATTGCGGTTTTGGCATGAGGGAGAAGGGGAGAAGGAAGAGAAGTAAAAGGGGGTCAGTGGTCTGTGAATTGAAAGGGAAAGGGGTGATGGTGACCTATCGCTTCATCTTTGGGAGGAGAAACACGTATTTCTGCTTTTTCTGAGAAAGAGAAAAGAACGGATGGAAGCAATTAATGTTTAAGACTTGAAAATCTTGACTACTTTGTTATTATTAAAATAATAACAGTACAAATATTTATATATGTGTATATATAAATAAATATATGAAAAAATTTATTTAAAAACCAATTAATTTTTAATCCGTTTGGTTTTTATCGGAACAGTTCGAATTTCAAAGATATATAAATATGTAAATTATAATATTAATATATATATATATATATATATATATATATATATATATATAAACATTTGAAAATTCGGGACCCTCGAATTAGAAAGAAAAATTAGCGGACTAGAGTAATCTGTGCCAGTCGGGCATTTTGGACTGATTTTGATCCGTCCAATCTTTTGATCAGACGATCTTGAAGAGATTACCACTAAAATAATAATAGCAACAAATAAAATAAATATGTATGTACGTACGGATAAATATGTGAAAGGTTGATTTTAAAATGACTATCTTCGATCCGTTCGATATTCGATCTAACGGTTCGAATGTAATTTAAAGAGAAGGAAAAAAGTAAAAAACAAATATAAGAATAAATAGATAGTTAAACAAAAAAATAAATTATATACATAAAAAAAATAATTGAATATTTTAGGCTCTTTCGGGTTTTAAAATAAATCATCGGATCGGGTTAAATTGTATCTGTTTAGGCAGAGTGACGAAGCGGACATAGAAATTGTACTGAGTTTTGGGATCTTAGTTGAAATTTATAAAATGAGAGTTGGGCTTGGGTGAAACCAAAATGAAGTTGGATTATTGTTATCTCAAATACTCTTTTTCTACTGAAATTAAATTTGTTGATGCTTCCTGATATCCTAAAAATTATTTTAGTACGTGCGTATATAAATTACAAACATAATTCTTAAAGTGTCCAATTTAATATCTTTCTGCGATTTAATATTAACAAACTATATGCATATATATGTGGGTGTAAAAATTAAGAATATAATATTTAAATTCAAGAATATGAGAAAGTATATGTACATCTTAAAATATATATATTTATGTAATAAGAATATATATATATACATATGGTCACAATATCGTCCTAAAATAAAAGATTAGAAAGAATGTGAATACCAAAAGATATATATTTTTATTCGTTAAAGTATTTAATTATATTTAATAAAAATAAATAAATTTCTCTTTTAAAAAAATGTAGAAATAGAAACAAAAATACGAATCTTATTTTTTTTAATTTATTTTTTTGAAAATTATTTAGGGCCGAGGAGCATCGAAAAAGTAATTAAGGAAAAAGGGCGAGCCAAAATTGGGTGTCAACAATACCGACCTTCAACCACACACGGGATATATGAGTATGGCTTTCCTTGTCAGAAGGGCCCCAATCCATATTAGTCGCATGGAGAGAATAACCTCCTAAAATATATCGTTGTTGGAACCCTTGGGGGTTTCACCACACAGTAAGAGACTAGGTCCCTCAAAATCAATCACAAGCAAAGTACAAAAAAATAACCATGAAGTAAGAGACAGTGCAGAACGAGTAAAAACACAAGGATTTTTATGTGGAAACCCAGGAAGTATAAAACCATGGCTTGCCCTCACAAGCACCTCCAAATCAAATATAATCAAACTCTTTATTATAGCCTTCACTGAACCTAACTCTAGGTTATTTTCGCTTGTAGTAACTCTATTATAAGCTCATCTTGTTAACTCTACCAAGGACCCTCTCTACTGACTAACTCTAATCAGTGTCAAACTTAGGTAACTCTACCTAAGCAACTCTCTCAATGAGAAAACACTACTTTTATAGCATGAGTAGTTCAATTACAAATCAGCACTCAAGAACACTCACTCATTCTATAAGATACTACAAAGATAAGAAAATGAGCAATGCTTTAGAATTCTTAAAATAGAGTTTTTGCTACCTCACTTTTCACTCTTTAGAATTGGCTAAAACCGTTTCCTGAAGAGATGTCTTACTTTTTATAATTAAGTGATTATTAGGGCTAAACGATCATTGGACCATCTATCCAAGTCAGTATAAAATATCACCTACAAGTTTGTTACACAAGAGGACAAAATTATGCAGATAACGCGTGCCAACTGTACTGTACCTTGCACATCCAGGGACCTAGTCCCTTGCAGTTTAGTTGCTCATCATCAAAACTACATATTGAAATTTTCCCTGTTTTTGATGGTGACAAACCAAACCATACAATTAGAGCATCAATGCCCATTCATCACATTTAGTCAGAGTGATTACCACCTGAAGATGAATGTTCCCCCATCATCATGCTTCCTTCTTCACTATGCAACACAGGGACCTTGTACTTCATTGTCATTTGCAACAAAAACTCTTCTTTCCCTTGTAACTGTGCCTTATCATTCATTTAGAACATCATTTACTTCCCTCTATCATCATGCACCTTTATTTTATGCATTTGCACACTTCCTACTGTCAACATGACTCCCTTCAAATCTGCCTGATACCTAGTCCTTACTATATGAACTTATTATTCCCCCTTTTGTCCTTATTAAAAAGTAAGAATAATAAACCAAGAGTAAATATAAGTAAAAATTAATCAACTCGTGGCCACTGGGGCAACACTAACATATAAAACAACTTAACAGTAAAGGAGACAAATGTTGTACATAAAACAAGATTCATTCATTTATCCAAGTTAGTACCAGTATAGTAATCAAAAATAATTACCATAAAAATAAATGTATTTAGGATCCATTATGAGAACCAGGATATGGAACTGACTCAAGGTTGATGAGGGAATGAGGATAATAGGGTTCAAGTAGAGGGAAAGTTGGGTCAAAGGACTTAAGCAGTATCTCCATTTTTGCATTTTTAGCAATGTGAGAATCCAAAACTTATTTGTTAATCTCCTTTACTTTAGCATTCAGTTCACCCACTCTTGCCAAGAGTTTTGTGTTTGCAATTGCAAGTTCATTAGTGGCACCTGGTCCCTTAGAAGACAACTTCTGATTCTGCAATTTTAGGTGCACAAATTCAGCATCTTTGTCAGTCCAACTTTGATCATTAACTCCTCCATTTTCATTCCCAACTTCTCTTGATTAGCTAGCAACTCAGATGCTTGAGATACTCATTCAGCTTTGCCCTTTATGTATCCATTCTCCAAATTGATAAGCTTTCTTTGTAACTGGGCATTCATACTTACCCCATCTTCTGAGAATTCAATGGCGTAATAGAATTCCCTTACCTTCTTTTCATAGAACATAGGTGTTGTTCCTTCAAATAAATGTATCCATCCTTGATTCCTTGTATATTCTATCAACTCCATCATTCCAAGATTCTCACATATCTTAGGATGAAGGGTTCTTTCTGACTGAATCTTCCGAGTCGTCAATATTTCATTCCTTCTTTAACTACCCACATCCTTCATCTTTTTCTTTGGTCTCATTACTTTCCTCTTTTTTTTCCACAACTTTTCTCTTCTTGGGACCAGGTCCCTTAGAGGCTTTCTTCTCTTTTCACATCTATGTGTTTGTGCCTCATTCTAGCAAGATTACCAGACTTTGACTTAGAGGACCTACGGTAATGTTTTAATAGATTTGGTTGCTGAAGGATCAAGGTATTTGATGAGGGCATATTTAATTTAGTTTTGTGAGTGAAAGAGAATGAGAAGGACACGTTTGGTTTATAGGGGGCAATGAGTGATGAGTTGAGGCTAAAAATGGGAAATATTCTGATTTAGCAATTTGAAGAGGTGACCGTTGTCATCAAAAGATGTTCCTTTAGGAATGACATGTCTGGTTTTAATAAGATTGACTTTTAATTTTGCAGAAGAGTTGATAGTTTTTTTAAGGGAAGGAAAAACATATAGCTTTCTCAGATAATATTTTATGAATATTAAAGCATACTGCAGTAATACTAACCTGAGAGATGAGGTTACTGATTGTACTAGTTAACTAAAATGGACTGAGGTTACTGAGTTTTGTTGACTAATGGAATATTATGTAGTTTGTCATATGACTGAATACTGCTGAGTTCTGAACCGAATACTTGAATGCTATTGATGTCTAAACCGCATGCTGAATAGATTGACACTAAGATTATTGAGTGTTTCTAAGTTCTGTAACTGACTGAGTCCTACTGACTATGGCACGACTGAGATTATCTTAAAAACTGACTCGGCTCTAGGCACACAGCTAAATTATGGGTACAAGTACCCCCAGGACTCGATAGCATGTAAATAATAAGACATCACAATTCTTGAATAACATATAATAATCTATCATTCACCATACAATCAATAAGGCATCTTTTCAAGCACTTGAAAATCATAAACTTGTACATGCATAGGAATGCACACTAATATCTCATAATTCATTCAATAAGGAATGCACATGACTAGGAATACATTCAACATAGCATAATTCATTCACTAAGTCCTTTCAACAAACACTAGGCATGCATTAACTTATACATAATTGGGAATTTCATACTAATATGCTATAATGACTCTATTTTCTTTACATAAGAATTTTATCTAACATATAGGGAGCATGCTTTGGTTATACAACAAATTCTACACCTAATTATCATGGATACATCAATCAACATGCAACTTGGAGGGGTTTTATCATGAGTATCACATATTAGGATTAAAACATGGGACTTTGTAATCACAACATGAATTAAAACTTAACAATAATAAGAACTTCAATTTCAATTCACATGAATCATGAAAAACTCAAATATATATAATCTTTGAATTTAGAAAAGGATTCTTGAAATTCTCGGGTGGAAGGGGGAATTTTCTTGAATTTGGATCCTCAATTGAAAACCCTAATTTATTCTTGAGAGAAATTGTGATAAACTACTATGTTTTGGGTGCAATAAGGCTGAATCTCATTTTTATGGGTTTATATAGGGGGTAGGAAATTGACCGTTTTGCCCTTGAAAGAACGGAGGTGGAATGCTGAAATTTTTGGGCCAGGGGAGTACCTAGGGCGGCGCCCTACCTAGACCAAGGGATTATCCTAGGCGGCGCCCTGCCTATCCCGGGGGACTAGCCAGGGCAGCGTGGGATAATCGCCCCGAGCTACTATTTTGGGCAACCAAACATGCCCTTACACTATCAAAAAAAATCTGAAACTAATATGAGATGTACTATTGACTTGCCCCATCGTGAATCAATTTTAAAATCAGAAAACAAAGGTCGGAAAGGTCACGAAATAAATCATAAAAGTTCGAAGGCTTATGAAATGAAAAAGTTATATTCCTGATATTTCTGATAGCATGACTAGATGGAAAGATGAGAAAATAAACTATACAAATCTGACTGTCTGACTGCTAAACTGACTTACTGGCTTTACTAACTAACTCATGTTGAAAACTTAAGCTCAAATGGGAGAAAGGGATCTATTAATGCACATCATAAAGATGAAGGGATTATAACGTACCCAAATCTATGCTAGGGAAACTTCCCTGATCATGACGAGTCTGGAGTGCATAAAATCTGTTCTGACGCTGACCACTAGTGGTACTGGAAGTGGTGCCCTGTTGACGTAAATATTTACCTCTCTAAGCCATAGTTCTACACTTCCGCAACCTGTGGCCTAGCTTACCACAACCAAAACATACCTCATTGCCTGCTCTACATGCACCTAGGTGATTCTTACCACATTCTTCACAAAGCGGATAGGTATGATCATTTCTCACACTACCCTGGGTCTTGGAGCCTAGCGCCCCATCATGAAAGCCATCCCTAAACTTTGGTACTAGTGCACTAGATGAGGATGGAGCTGGGACTGAAAAATTCTGACTATGCTGAGAACGGTTACCACCCTGTGACCCTGGCTGAGAAAAAGTAAAACTACCTGTTCTGGCTTTCTTATTCACTCTCTCTTTCCTCAGATTTCTCTGCCTCAATATGCTGAGTGTGCATCATAAACCTAGAAAGATCCAAGTCCTTATTAAGCATAGCAGTCTTACATTCTTTAACCACCAACCCAGACACACTGGTCAAAAGCTTACTCATGCTAGATCTAGGGTCAGCCATCTGCTCAGGGAGATACTTAGACAACTAGTTGAACTTAAGGGAATACTCATTCACTATCATAGAGACTTGCCTTAGGCTTATGAACTTTTCTACCTTAGCTTGACTCATCTCAAGTGGGAAAAACTTATCTAAGAGCACATCTTGAAATATTTTCCAAGTCATGAGAGCTGCATCCTCTCCTCTACTCTTCTTCCACATAATTACCCAATCATGATAATTATCTTTCAACCTATAGGATGCCAATTCTATACTCTCCTCTTCAAATACATGCATAATTTGGGTGATCTTCTTTACCTCCTAAAGATAAAGTTGTAGGTCCTCACCAGCTATTGACCCAAAGAATTCTGGTGGGTTCATTCTCATAAAATTTCTGATCTTGGCTGCAGACGAATCCCCATCTTACTGAGGTGTGGCTGCACCCTGATGGTTACCCTGAACATTTGTTATCATAACTTGGGATAGCGCTTGAAAATCTACCCAAAAATCTACATGTGACACATTCTCATTCAGAGGATCTACGGGCTGAGGTGGCTGGTTATCATTTCTACGGATATTAGCTCTGTGAGGAGGCATATTCTGTAATTGAAAGAAGGAAATGGATTAGACTGAGAGTTTAACTTGAGCTCATGCTCACTGACATGACATGAATACAGAAAGAAGGGAAATAGTTCCTAAAACATCTCATAGACTCCTGTACAAAAATGTGGCGCACAACACACCCATGCACAAGTCTCTACTAGATGTGGCTTTCAGACTTTCTAGGATACTATTGAACCTTAGGCTCTGATACCAAATTTGTAATGCCTCGGATGCTTAACCCCGAATACTACACAGTGCTTATAATCATGAAGGACCATAAGCTAACCCTTTTCTGGTACCTGTAACTGAGCACTGCATAATATACTATAAAAATGCAAAAAACAACTGGCGAAAACTTTCCATAAGGTTCAAAAACTAAAATACAACTGAATAAAGTATAAAAAATAGTAAAGCAATTGTGTAAACATCTAGTCTGAAAAGCCTCTAAACTGTTTGAACTATGGAGTTGATGGGACAATCCCCCAACTAAATCCATCTACTGAACATCACTACTAAGTCTTCTTCTGCTGACTAAATCTGAACTGCTAAGGATTCCTGGGAGCTCGTGTTTCTGAACCTATGGTATAAAACACCATAGCGCAAGAGAAAAGTATACGTCAGTACGTGAGAATGTACTAGTATGCTAGATGAGGTAAGGCTAAATCCAAGGGCTTATATGCATGAACTAAAGCTGACTGAATAGAATGAGTCTACTAAATGATGAAGACATGCATGAACACATAAATTGTAGATAAAATTGTAGTAACACTGAATACTGAGTTCAAACAACTGGATTACTGATAACTGGGTTTACTGATGAATGCTATCTGAATTTACTAATACTAAATTCTGAATATTGATTCACTGACATCTAATTTTACTTACACTGGAATACTGAATAACTGAGTCTACTGATATTAATATCTGAGTTTTCTGATACTGATTGACTGTATCTGAGATTAGTCCTATCTAGCGGGTGATCTCTGAATCTATTGGTACTGATTCTGATTTACTCTATCTGAGATTAGTCCTATCTAGTGGGTGATCTCTAAATCTACTGATATTTATAATATTTTACTGCATTGGAGATCAATCCTATCTAGTCGGTGATCTCTGAATACTACAAAACTATCTAAGTTCCTTACTATGCTGAGTGAATATATCTGACAGTCCTGAATTTGTATAACTGAACTGAGTTCTATCACTAAGACTGAATAAAAAACTGAGACTGTGGGAAGTAGTTATCTAACCGACATACCCTAAATTTGAACTAGTGGGGTCTAACCTGTAACCCCAGTTGAAAGGGTGTAGTACCATGCCACGAGTAAAGACAACTGCTATGGAGTCAACCCTAATCTAGCGGGTGACTCCTGAGATCGGTCCTGCACTAACAGGTAATCCTTGAGTATGGCAGTCCTATCTAACGGGTGACATCTCACACCTACACTGGCTTTGTAGTTCTGGAACTTAGGGATTGCTCCTAGGGATCTCAGTCCTATCTAGCGGGAGAGCCCCATCCCTAGTCTCGCTCGGTGCTAAATCCTACTCCTAACTGAAAGACACTGAACTGTTACTTAGACTAAACTATTACTTATCGTACTGGTTAACTGAACTGGACTGAGGTTACTGAGTTCCGTTGACTAACAAAATACTACTAAATTCTGTAATCTGACTGAATACTACTGAGTTCTGAATTGTATACTTGAATGCTATTGAGATCTGAACCGCACACTTGAGAGAAATTGTGATAAACCACTATGTTTTAGGTGTAATAAGGCTAAATCTCGTGTTTATGAGTTTATGTAGGTATAGGAAATTGACCATTTTTTCCTTGAAAGCATAGAGGTGGAATACTGATATTTTTGGGCCAGGGGAGTTCCCATGGCGGCACTATGCCTAGCCCGGGAGATTATCCTAGGCGGTGCCCTGCCTATCCTGGGGGACTAGCCAGGGCGGTGTAGGCTAATCTCCTTGAGCTACTATTTTGGGCAACAAAACATGCCCTTAAACTATCCAAAAAATTTCAAAATTCACCCGAGATGTACTATTGACTTTCCCTATCGTGAATCATCTTAAAAATTGGCAAACAGAGGTCGGGAAGGTCACGAAAAAAATAATCAAAGTTTGAAAGCTTATGATATGAAAAATTTCCAACACTTGGTCAAATTTTCTAAGTGTGAAGCTTCTTTTAGAATGCTTTTAAGAGCTCTAACGACTAAGAAAATTTGCGGGGTATTACACATACTAGGATAAAGATTATGACACATGTACTCGAATTATAAATCTAGAACTAGATGAAACACCCTCACCGCAATTTGGTACATGTGCCAATGGGAATAGCACTGTGACGCGGCGTTATCACAGTGACATGTTGGATTCTTGAACCAAACATTACCCAATCCTCTTCCAAAAAATCCAAAACTTCTGAGGCATGCGTCTTACACCCTTGAACATGAATTAACTCAAAAACTAACGTCACAGTGTTGGGAAGGTAAAAATAAAAATCCTTGAATTTTAAGGGTCTTTAAAATGGCTAAGTTCCCAACACCTAGTGAAAATTTTAAGCCTTAAGCCCCTTAAGCATGCTACTAAGAGCTGAATCGAGATAAGATTAGTACGAGGTATTATAATATCTCTCCCTAGGGAATAGTTGTCCTCGACTGAGACTGGTTAGACTGGGAGTACTGTACTAAGGTCACTGAGACCATATACTTAACATGTATAACTTGAAACATGATTGCATAACTGAGTCTGAACCATGATACACGAACTGAATATCATGAACTGAAATGATTTCTTGAGTACATGCAATAAAATGAGAATGGTTAAAGGCTGAGATAGAAATGAGAGAGTTAACTTAAAAGTAACTATTACCTCAAGCAGGATTTGATTTCATGAAGAAAAGATGAGAGGTTTAGGACATGAAAACTCGAGGTATTACAACATCTCCCCTTTGGGATCATTTATCCCCCGAATGATACTGATTTGGCTAAAATACTAAGGAAAGACTGAGATGATGCATGGGACACTTACGAACTAAATCATGACTGAATATCTGAAATCTAAAACTGATGTATGATACGTGGACTTATCTGTATTCATGAATATATTCTGTGATAGTTTTAAAATCTGGGAATCCATTATTACTGTTTTAGCCAAATTCTAAAGTTGGATAAGCAACACGATACAATTTCTTAATCTAGATATCCTTTATGGTTAAGACTAATTTAAACTTGAAGTAAGGACTAAACTAAATTTTCAATTTACATGATTGTGGATAAGTTACCTCATGGAATAGGCATATTTATAAAACTTAAGATAGTAAGACTAGATGAAAATATGGAAAATCCATAGAAACTTGCCTGTGTGACTAGTAAACTAAATTGCTAGCTATACGAACTGAATTATGCTGAATTATTCAAAGAGAGAAATTGATGAAAACTCAAATATTTCTCAAGTTTCCAAGTTTTGTGTGCTGAGAGTGTGTTTGTTCTTAAGTCAAGTATTGTTCTGTAATTGATTTGCTCATCTTACAAGAGTAACACTTTCTTGTTCTTGTTGAGTTCTTAGGTAGAGTTACCTGAGTTGATATTGTTAGAGTTAATAAATATTGAGGAGAGATCTTAGCAGGGTTGTCAAGGAGAGTTTGCAATAGTGTTGTTACAGACTAATGGAGCTTAAATTTAGGTTCCAAGTAGAGTCTACAATCATGAGTTTGATTATAGTTTATTTTTGAGTGCTTTTGAGGACAAGCCATGCATTTTTATCCCTTGAACAAGGAGGTTTCTGCAATAAACCATTGTGTTATTTACTTTTCTGCAAAGGTTATTTTCCTTACTGCTTTATTTCTTTATTACATGTATCTGACTTTGAGGACCTGGTCCCTTGTAATACGGTGCACCCCCCACGTTTTAACATTTATATTTCCTTGAAAAGATGAAATTGTTAAAATTTTTGTTGATGGAAAGATCCAACACAATAGATGTTGCATCTTAAGACAAAGCCTACAAGTACAACGAATAAGCACATATTCATCAACTAAATTAAATATACAAAATCAATAAAAACCTAGTGTCAGACAATACATGAAAACATTTAATATCAATAAATAATAAAAGATAATTTTGATTTGCTCTGAAGAACAAGATTGATCCGACTTAGTAAAATTCTCTCTCTTTATCTTAATCATTTTGTTTCCACCTAAGGAAATATCTCTCTCACAATCATGGTGAATTTTAGTATTAGCTACAATAGTGAAAAATTCAATGAGCAACATTGACAACACTTCCTGTGTCATAATCATCATTTCCAGCAAAATAGGCAATAAGAATTTCCTTTTAAATAGCATGGAATACTCCTATAGTAATAAGATCACTAGAAATGCAGATTCAAGACCATATGATGAACCGAGAGATATTTTTTAAAACATCAACCCCATTGTTAATTACATAACAAATGCTTTCACTATAGGTGATTCCTCACATCCACCATTCATGCAGACATGATACATATGTATTCTTGATCCCTAAGATCCACCCTTCGAAGTCCCATAGTCCATCACATAATAAGATGCTCCTAAAATTGGATTCCCCCCTGTTGTAGATACAATATGAGTTCCATATCCATTTTAGTGCCTAGTTAAACTAAAAGGAACTTGGACCAATTAGAGCCATCATAAAACCTTGCACTAACAAGCGTCCTAATAAAAAAATCAAAATGATCACAAAATATAGAGAACACTATAAGTTTCTAGTTATATATCTATGGGGGTTAATTTCACATATGATCACTATAAGTTACTCGATACTCATAATTATAGTAAATCCACCATATTTTGGGTAAGGTTTTTTACCATTTGGGTAAAGTTCAGCAGTTTAACGTGACCAAAAATATTTTAGTGACTTTATTATTATATGTACTATATACTGTTCAGTTGTAATGACGTGGTGAAAAATAGTTGTGATCATACACGAAATTAATCCATTAAATAGAATGAGCTAGAAAGTTACTTGTTGCATTTGAAAGAGTTGAAAACATGACTTTTCATGCAAGTTCCTTTCTAACTTGATGAAATATCACTCATATCATTGTCACTATAACTCTCTGATTCAAGCTATATTCCTAAATAGGATAGTAGAGTTTAAATTTCATTATACAAAATATGTAACTTGCTCGCAATAAATTTTATAAATGTTTAACTATGTCCAAACTTTCAATTATGGTATTAGAGACTTCTAGTGATGAGTTATCAGAACCAGAGATTGTGCTCGAATTGATAACTACATCAGTTTGATATTGAAAAAAATCGCACAAACACGTTGTGTGGAGGTTCAATATTGGATCGGAGAATACAAAGATAACTTTAGGTATTTGAGCAATGAATTTAGCCTCATTCTAATAAATGGGCCGCAAATCCTTTGAAATCATCATTGTAACTGTGTACAACTATATCTTCTTTCCTATCAAAAATTAAGAGATAAATGTTGTTGCTCATTCTTGAACATAAACTAAAATTAAAATTCCATCACTGATGTTGGCACCAATTATGTTTAATATCCTTTGTGCAAACATAGTCCTTGAAAAAAATGAAAAATTAGACTTTCATCTAATGTCAAAAATTATTTTGACCATGGTCTAGCAATTTCTCCTTAGATTTCTAATTTGTGCAAAAATGATTGTTTAACCATATTCTAAAGGTGCATACGTTGTGATAGAAATTAAAAAACGAGTTATTTACCAAAACAAATATCTCCAAAAGCAACTACCAACCAAAATTTCTGCAAGCACACTTTATGCGTGTGCACACTTGTGAATTGCTAATGTCACGATCCAAAATAGGAACGTGATAGCACTTGTCAAACCCTCCATACAAGTAAGCCTAACCCAACCCCATGAGCAAGAGTTAAAGGGAGTTCAAAATCAAAAACAAAAGAAACCCATATATATAATAATACAAGTCTCGAAAGAACATCCCAGGTCTGGTTGTTATCTATACAGGATTATATATAGATTCAACTAATAATAATAATAATAATAGTCTAAAATGTCTTACATAGGAATAAAAACAATAGACATAAATGGAGAGATTAGAGATTTTCCAAAGTCTATCAGCCACTACCTCGATCTCTGTAATGTCAACTCCGATAGAATGCCATCTATAATATACCAATCGAACCAATACCTGCACGGAGTACACTTAGCAAGTATCATCGATAACCAACCACAATTCAAAGAAATAGAAGAACCACCACCCCAACTACGCATGGTTTCCCAACAATCTATATCCCATAATTCTATCATTCCTTCCTTTTAGGGTAACTCAACACAACAGTCAATATATTTACAAAAAATAGGGTAGGTATATCAATCTAGGTGAATCAATACTATTCATTCCATGATCAATCTATAAGGGAAGTCATTTATGAAGAAGACTCACTAATAAGACATATCAGGCTTAATTATTTATAATCAACCAAGTAATATGGGATGAAAATAGGGAGAGAGTGCACATATATATATGAGTGTATCCCATACTACCAGTAGGGGCTACACATCTATCTCTTCTATCAAGCCTCAATCATACCCTATATCTCATAATATTTTAAACTCTAAATCAGTATTAGATGATATAAGACAATGTAATAAAATAAAATGAATGCTCAAACAGAATATCACAAACAAGGCTCTATGATGGTAATATAATATAAAAGTATATAAAAATATAGTATTAAAGAAAAACAAGGAATATAATGTAATGCAAATGATGCAATACGATAAAATGACGATGAATGGGAAAAGTCATCGCATGACTTTCTGTATACACCTACCGAGCTTACAGCTATCAGGTAGGACCCATGGGGTGTTTGCAACCCATTTACTGTGTCTCATATCTTAATCTCAATCAATATTTCCAGTAAATGACCTCGGCCAAGTGTTTGCAATAATTAAAATCTACCTTGTCAGCAAATGACCTCGGCCAAAGATTTTTAAAAGTGTCTCATTTTCTTTTGAAAATGTTTTTTCCTAGTGATACCAAGTTCTTATGAATATGTATGTGTGATATGAAAATGTGATGCTCACAAACAATCTATATGTAGATCAAATTCATTTACTACATTCGTAAGTATGTTTAGAATCAACTCAATGTATCAATAATTCTTGTTTTCGGTTTTTACTTGGCACCATCAGAATAATATTCATGTAGTCATTAGTAATATCATTTTCAATCCATCACTCAGGAATCATTATAATGATAATGCAATTAAATGCTCAAATAAGGCCTACAATGTCAAGTTAATCCCCCACCCGGGTAACAAAATGATAGATAAATCATTCTAATGCGCAAATAAGGCCTATGATGATAATTCAAGCCTCCACTCGATCTATATAATAATAAATAAGGAATTTAATGAACAAACATGGCTGATAACATCAAGTTAAACCCCTATTCGGGCATCAACACGCATATAAACCCCACTCGAGCACATAATCACAAGTAGTTATTCAAGTTCATAAATATGTTCACGTAAGTCCCACAAGGAAAATAACAAAATCTCAACAATAATAGATGGTGGTACTAACCAAACCTAATTTGTTTTATACACTATGTATTATAAAAAAATATAAGTTTGTTATACTCTAAGTGTTTAGGAAACCTCAACCATTCCATAACAAGGTAAGAATAACATACTATCCTTTAGAACATAACCAAGTTTGATACAAGCTCATAATATAGGTAATCCCAGTCAATTATTCAAGAACACCAAGTGCCCATTTACTATCCATACTATAGGTACTTACAAGTAGAAAAACTAACTATAATAGGCATTTATCTATGTACAATCCATCAAAGACTCTAGTACCTACAGAGATTCTCGCCATATCACCTAAGAGAGAACCAACATTGGCATCCACAATGATGTTTTCCATATCACCTAAGCGGGACCCCCAATCCTAAACGAAATACAAAAATACAAAATAGCACCTGCAAGTTTTTTACACAAAAGGACAAAATTGTGCAGATGACGCATGCCAACTGTACCGTACCTTGCACATCCAGGGACCTAGTCCTTTGCAGTTTAGCTGCTCATCATCAAAACTACATATAGAAATTTTTCCTTTTTTTGATGGTGACAAACCAAACCATACAATTTGAGCATCAATGCACATTCATCACATTTAGTTAGAGTGATTACCACCTGAAGATTAATGTTCCCCCATCATCATTCTTCCTTCTTCACTATGCAACATAGGGACCTAGTCCTTTGTTGTTATTTGCAACAAAAACTCTTTTTCACCCCATAACTATTCCTTATCATTCATTTAAGTCATCACTTACTTTTCTCTATTATCCTGTACCTTTATTTTGTGCATTTCCACACTTCCTACTGTCAACATGACTCCATTCAAATCTGCCCGATACCTAGTCCTTACTATATGAACTCAGTATTCCTCCTTTTGTCATCATTGAAAAGTAAGAACAATAAACCAATAGTAAAGATAAGTACAGATTAGTCAACTCATGGACACTGGGGAAACACTAACATGTAGAATAACTTTACAGTAAAGGAGACAAATGTTTTACACAAAATAAGATTCATTCATTTATCCAAGTTAGTACCAATACAGTAAGCAAAAATAATTACCATAAAATAAATATCTTTAAAATCCATTATGAGAACACGGATATGGAACTGACTCAAGGTTGATGAGGCAATGAGGATAACAGGATTCAAGTAGAGGGAGAGTTGGGTCAAAGGACTTAAGCAGTATCTCTGTTTTTGCATTTTTAGCAATGTGAGAATCAAAAAATTATTTTTTAAGCTCCTTTACTTTAGCATTCAGTTCACCCACTCTTGCCAGGAGTTTTGTGTTTGCAACTGCAAGTTCATCAGTGGCACCTGATCCCTCAGAAGACAACTTCTGCAATTTTAGGTGCACAAATTCAGCATCTTTGTCAGTCCAACTTTGATCATTAACATCTCTATTTTCATTCCCAACTTCTCTTGATTAGCTAGCAACACAGATACTTGAGACACTCATTCAGCTTTGCCCTGTATGTATCCATCCTCCAAATTGATAAACTTTCTTTATAACTGGGCATTTCTACTAACCCAATCTTCTGAGAATTCTATGGTGTAATAGAAATCCCTTACCTTCTTTTGATATATCATGGGTGATGATCCCTCAAATAAATATACCCATCCTTAATTCCTTGTAGATTCTATCAACTCCATCATTCCAAGCTTCTTACATATCTTAGGTTGAAGGGTTCTTTCTGAATGGATCTTCTAAGTCATCAACACTTCATTCCTTCTTTAACCACCTATATCTTTCATCTTTTTCTTTGGTCTCATTACTTGTCTCTTTTCTTTTTTTTTCACAACTTTTCTCTTCTTGGGACCAGGTCCCTTAGAGGCTTTCTACTCTTTTCACAGCTAGGTGTTTGTGCCACATTCTAGAAAGATTACCAGACTTTGACTTAGAAGAACTAAGGCAAAGTTTCAATGGATTTGGTTGCTGAAGGATCAAGGTATTTGATGAGGGCATATTTAATTTAGTTTTGTGAGTTAAAGAGAATGAGAAGGAAAAGTTTGGTTAATAGGGGAAAAAGAGTGATGAGTTGAGGCTAAGAATGGGAAATATTCTGATTTAGCAATTTGAAAAGGTGACCGTTCTCATCAAAAGATATTTCTTTAGGAATGACATGTCTGGTTTTAATAAGAGTGACTTTTCATTTTGCAGAAGAGTTGAGACCGGGCCCCTCTCCCTTTTGAGTGAATCTTCAAATTTATGTAGGTCACATTTTTTCATTTTCAAAGTTCTTCCCATGGATCTATACCTGCAAGGGTATGGTATTGAGTTAGACTAATAGCCAATTTTATGGAGAGAGATTGATTCACATATTAGGTTAAGTTAGTATCATGCTTTAATCTATGCATACTCCTTTTTTGCTTAGAACTTATTCCCAAAGAAGGTCTGGGGACCTGGTCCAACACTTGACTTAATTCAGGCTGCTTAAGATTCTCCTTTTGAGATGAATTTCTTAGGGACCAGGCCCCTGATAATTAGGACTTATCTGCATCTTTCATCCTCTTGCTCATCATTTCTTGCACCACCAAGGATCAATAAATTTCGTGACTAATTAGTAAATACATGCACTTCTTTCGTCAACCCACATAATTTCTTTTCAGTTTATTTCATAGAACATTTTCATTCTTCAAATTTGAAGGTCATTCTAGGGTTTCCTTTTGAACACAAACTTCACACACCCATTGTTGAATATCAGGTTTCATAAGCTAAGGACTAGGTCTTTCAGATCAAATTTACATAATAAGACACTTCCACCAAAAGTGTCTTGAGAGAGAGACACACATTCAAACTATTCATCATTTAGATTTGAACCCTTTTAATCAACGAGCTATTCCTAGCTGTAATTCCCTTCTATGCTTGGAATTCTGATTATTTATCAGATTTGGGAACCCACTTTAGTCTGAGTTCCTAGTAATAGGACAATGGAGTTGTAGCCTACCTAGGCAGTGATGGATTGCTCTTCACCTTTATCGGGGACTCAAAACCCTCATAATGTGCACTCTCCAGCTGAATGTATTCAATATTCCTTAATTTTTCCTTAAGTTAGTGCTGATATTTTTCTTTGAAATGACCATCTCTTCCACAGTGAGCGCACAAGAGTTTGTGCTTTTTGCTTCTATCGTCATGAGTAGCCTTTCCTTTAGACTCACTGGGTTGGAATTTTCCTTGGTAGATTAGACCTCTACCATGATTAACAACTTGACTAGTCAAGTCAGAAAGGATTATTCAGGAAGTAGTCCACTTAAGAGACTTGTTCAAATCTTTTTTCAGGTGGACCAGGTCTCTCTCTAATTCTTCATTCTTATGAAGTGCTGATATAAGGTGTTTTTGTGAGGCATTAAATTTATTCTCAAGATCAATATCAAGCCTTCATCCTTCCTTCTTCCTTTTGCCATCAACACTATTTACTTTTTTTTTCAGATTACCCATTAGACTCAGATTTTCAGAGTTCATATTTGTTAACGACTCTTCAGTTTCAGAAATTTTGAGAGTTAAAGCAGTCAACTCATGCTCTTGATTCTTTAATTTTTATTCTATGGCATTCTTTCAGTAGTTAGTACACATACAGAGTCTATCAACATACTCTCAAGTACTTTTATCTTTCTAGCAACGTAATTATCTAGATTCACCTTAATGTTGAATATCATTACCTCTTTTTTTTATTCTTATGTGTTTGGGTTAAGTGAAAACAAGGAATCATTGATAACTGGACTTTATTCCACTGCTAGCATAGAGACATCTCTAGTCTTCTCATCATCACTTGAATCAATGGAAGAATCTACCCAAGTTGCCAGAGCTTGCTTTACTACGTAATTAGCTGCAACCTTCCTTCTTGAATTGTCAGGGACCTAGTCCCTGATCTTTTCTTTGTCACCTGTAGCCTTAACGTAATCATGATGATCCATTTTGTGCATAGGACAGTCCTTGATGAAGCTCAAGACTTCCAAATTTATGACTCTCCTCTATAGTGATACCTTTTTTGTTGCTACTTTCACTTCTTTTAAACTGGCCACCTTTTTTTATGGCTCTAACAATTCTTTCTCCAAGTAGGCAATCCCATATCTCTTTAGTATTTTTCCAAACTGAGATCCTATTGTACTCATCAGGACCTATGTCATATACTAAGAACTTCTTGACCTTGTAATTCTTTTGAATCTTCTTTCTGTCTTCATCGTTGAACTCCTTCCTGCTCTTGACAACCATTCTTGTCACATCCCCTTCTTTGACTTCTTTTACAAGAACATAAGGAAAATCAAGAAATATGTCCATCAGTTCACTATCCTCAGCATTGATGAAATCAAACAACCTAGTTTTCCACCACCCATAAGACTGTCCATTGAATATTGGCCTTCTTCTTGATTAGGTAGGGAAACCATTCTAACCAAGACACTCAAGGTGTGAATATTTTAGAATGACTAGGCTCTGATACCAAGTGTTGGAACCCTTGGGGGTTACACCACACAGTAAGGGACCAGGTCTCTCAAAATCAATCACAGGCAATGTATACGAAAATAACCAGGAAGAAAGAGATAGTGTAGGAAGAGTAAAAACACAAGGATTTTTACGTGGAAATCCAAGAAGGGAAAAATCACGACTTGCCCCCACAAGAACCTCCAAATCTACTATAATCAAACTCTTGATTACAGTCTTCACTGAACATAACTCTTGGTTCCTTTCGATAGTAGTAACTCTACTACAAGCTCATCTTGGTAACTCTACCAAAGACCCCATCTACTAATTAGCTCTAATCAATGTCAAACTTAGGTAACTCTACCTAAGAAACTCTCTCTCAACGAGAAAACACTACCCTTATAGCATGAGTAGTTTAGTTAGAAATCAGCACTCAAGAACACCCACTCGCTCTTTAAGCATACTACAAAGATAAGAACATAAGCAATGCTTGAGCAGTCTTGAACTGGAGTTTTTGCTGCCTCACTTTTCATTCTTTAAAATTTGCAAAAATTGCTTGATAAAGAGGTGTCTATTCCCTTTTATAGCTGATTGGTAATTAGGGCTAAAAGATCATTGAACCAGTTGTCCAATTTAGTAAAAAATAGAACCTGCAAGTTTTTACCTCTAGAGGACAAAATTGTGTAATGATGCATGCCAGTTGTACTATACCTTGCACGTCCAGGGATCTGGTCCTATGAAGTTTAGCTGCTCATCATTAAAACTACATATAGCAAATGTTTACTATTACACGAAGCAAGCACACAACGATCAGTAACCCCCAACATTAGGAAATATGGTTTTCAGTGTTGTTCCCTCCGGGACTACACTATCTCGATAAAGCTACAGAATTTTCTTTAAACCCAATTAACCTATCATCACATACTATTAACCAAGGAGTTTTGCATTAAGACATTCCCAAATTGATGTCATCATACAAATACTTGTAGCCATTAATTTAATTCCATTTAACCATTTAAACTCCACGTCCATTTAAAAAAGCCAATCAGGACCATTTTTCCATTAATGCATGGAAATGTTTCAAATGATGAGTTAAACACTATTAAATCCCCTTTTAAATATAATTCATGCAATAGGTTGAGGTCCATACCTTTACCATGCAAAAAACCATACCCATTATGAAATCAAGTTACTAAATTCATCCTTTTGAAGTCACAATTCAGTTGACAGCTCATCATTTAAACCATGGAAAACCATTAAAGACAAGGGAAACTAGTACAAGTATATAACAATCAAAATACTCAATCCTAGTTTTAAACAACCATTAAAGCTAGAGAATTTCAAGAAAATTTCACAATTTTAAGATAATTATAAACAAGGGAATGTCCAATTTTCCCTTTTAGTGGAATGAATTTGAGAAGAACTTGAGTTTAGAGACCTGAGAGTTGAATTGTTGCGAAAAACCTTAGTTTACTTCTCTTGAGGGTTGAGAAGGGGAAGAACGATGATAAATTTTGATAAATGATAGGTTAATGAGGGTTAAGTAATGTTTAAACTCACTTAATAAGGTAAAAGACCAAAAATCCCCTGCCCCAAACTAAAGAAAACAAAAATCCACATTTTTGGTCCTTGAACATGGCACACCCTTATCGCAAAGTGAAGAGTGTGTCACCCTTTGGAGGCACGCTATTAATGCAGATCCTTACTATTTTAGGGTCCGGATATGACTTGAAACATGATCCAAAAATTCCAAAATGCTCCCTAAGGGTCCCGCTACCTTCCCTTATCGTAATTCCACTCAAAATATTACCATTAAACACTATAGAGGTATTGGATTAAATTCATTCAAAATCTTAGGGGTTTACACACTTAGGCTCATTTTTTTGCATTTTTGAGCCCAGAACACCCAAGGTGTTACATTACCTCCCCCCACTCTTAGGATCATTTGTCTTTTAATAAGAGATAAGGACACTTTTAGCATGATAATAGGAAGGCTATAAAGTAACTCAAGAACAAACTAGAAATTCATCAAGAGGAGAATTAACATTTGTACCTTAAGCACTTTCATCCAATATTCTAAACAAGAACGGGTATTTAGCTTCCATATCCTCCTCTGACTCCCACGCAGCCTCCTCTACCTTTCGGTTCCTCCAACGCGCTTTCATCAAAGCTATCTTCTTAGTTCTCAATTTCTTGACTTACCTATCCAAGATTTCAATTGGGATTTCCTCATTGGTTAATGAATCTTTAACACCACTATACTCAATGGGCACCACTAAGGAAGGATCACTCACACACTTTTGAGCATAGACACATAAAAAAAGAGGGTGAACCGACGCCAAGTTTGCCGGTAAGTCCAACCAATAAGCAAAATTGACAACCCTCCCTAGAATCTGATACAGACTAATATAATGGGGACTGAGCTTACCCTTTTCCCAAATCTCATAACAGTTTTTATCGGAGAAACCTTCAAGAATACCAATTATCAACCTCAAACTCAAGCTCTTTTTGAATCAGATTCACGTAGGATTTTTGGTGATTTTGAGCGGTCTTAATCCTTTCTAGAATCACCTTCACTTTCTCTAATGCTTGGTGTAATAAGTTAGGCCCAAATAACCTAGCCCCATCCACCTCAAACCACCCAATTGTCAATTTACATCTTAACAATAAAAGGCTTCAAAAGGGGCCATTTAAATGCTGGAATGATAACTATTATTATAATTCAATAAGCAGCAAATGATCCATCAAATTTTCTATAAAGTCAATTACATAAGCCCTTAGCATATTCTAAAAAATTTGAACAATATACTCTTCTTGCCCATTCGTCTACGAGTGGAAAGTAGTACTAAGGTTCACCTGGGTACCCAAACCTATCTGTAAGGATTTTTCAAAAATGGGAAGAAAATTGCATACCTCGGTTAAAAATAATAGACACCGGGGCTCCATGCAACTGAACTATCTCCTGAATAAATACCTTCACATAATCCTCTCTTGAGTAGTTAGTTCTTATAGGCAAGAAATGAGCGGACTCGGTCATTAACCACAATGACCCAAATTGAATTGTACAAATTTTGTGACCGCGAAAGACCCATAACAAAATCCATATTAATTATTTCCCACTTTCACATGGGCAATTCTATCTCTTGAGAAGTGCCACCTGGCCTTAAATACTCAACCTTGACTTGCTGACAAACCATACACTTAGAAACTAAACTTGTTACATCCCTCTTCATATTTTTTCACCAATACATTTCCTTTAAGTCATGATACATCTTCGTCAAACCTAGATGAACCGTATATCTGGACACGTGGGCTTCAGTTAAAATCCTTTCCCACAACCTATCTACATCAGGAACGCATAATCTCTCTTGATACCTTACAATGCCATCTCTCCTAATTTTGAAAGCCATAACTTTTTACTGGCCCACATCATCCTTGATTTGCATAAGTGTAGGACTTCTCCTTAACTTTGGCTCCAAGGAATAACTTTAAAACTTCCTGGATAATCACTCACCCATATTTAGTGTCCAAAAAGCAGACCCTCATGTTGGCTAGCCGATGAATAACCTTCACCAATCCTTTTCTTCTCCTCAACATGAGAAAAACTCCCCGTGGATAACCTGCTAAGAGTATTTTCAACAACATTAGCACACATGTCATAATACTTAAGCAGTTCGAGCCATTGTCTCTGCCTGAGGTTCAATTCCTTTTGAGTGAACACATACTGCAAGGTCTTATGGTCTAAGTAAATATCCATATGCACCCTATTTAAGTAACAACTCTAAATTTTTAATACAAAAATCACAACTGCCAACTCTAGATCGTGAGTCAGGTAATTCCTCTCATGAACCTTAAGTTGCCTGGAAACATAAGCTACCACCTTTTTGTGCTATATCAAAACAAAATCCAGTTCCACCTGGGATGTATCATAATACAAAACGAACCCCTCAGTAGCCTCGAGTAGGGTCAAAATAAGAGCTGAAGTCAATCGATCCTTGAACTTTATAAAATTTCCCTCACAAGCATCAGGCCATAAGAACTTTACCTTTTTCTGAGTCAAACTCATAAGATGAGTATCAATAGATGGGAAACTCTGCACAAGCCTCTTATATAACCTATCAAGCCCAAGAAACTCCTAATTTTTGTTGGAGTCATGAGACTAGTTCACTTCATAACCACCTCAATCTAATGGGGATATACTTTAATTCCTTTATTGGATACAATAAGCCCAATAAAAGTCATAACACTGAGCAAAAATTCATACTTAGAATATTTTGCATATAGTTTTTGATTCTTAAGTGTCTGCAAAACAATTTGGAGGTGATTGGCATGATTCTCCTCACTTTTAGAGTACAACAAAATTTCATCAATGAAAACTATAACATAAAAAATCCAAAAATTATCTGAATACTTGATTCATAAGGTCCATAAAAGTAGTCGGGACATTAGTCAATCTAAATGACATGGTCAAGAAATCATAGTGGCCATAACGGATTCAAAAGTAGTATTAGGAATATCAGCCTCCCTAATCTTCAGTTGATGGTAACCCGATAGAATATTTTTCACAGAAACACTTAGCACCCTGAAGTAATCAAAGAGGTCATCAATTCTAGAAAGAGAGTACTAATTTTTCACAGTGACCTTATTTAACTGACGATAGTCTATACATGTCTAGAGAGACCCATATTTCTTTTGCATGAAAAGTATATGAGCACCTCAAGGAGAAATACTAGGATGGATGAAACACTAATCAAGTAGGTCCTTTGTTGCCCCTTTAGTTCTTTCAAGTCTGTGGGAGCCATCCTATAAGGAGGAATGAAAATAGGATGAGTATCTGGTAGAAGATCATTCCCAAAGTCCATTTACCTATCTAGAGGGATCCCAGAAAGATCATCAAAAAAACTTTGGGAAACTCATTAACCACAGGAACGGATTGCAGGAGGGACTTTTAGAGTTATAATCCTTGAGCCAAACAAGGTTATATAGACACTCTTTAGATATCAATTTTTGAGCCCTAAGATAAGAAATAAACTTCTCTTTGGGTACTAAGGAACTTCCCTCCTATTCTATTACTGATTCATTTGGGAAATAAAATGTGACCTTTTGGGTTCTATAATCCAAAGAAGCATAGCACGAATGAAGTCAATCCATGCCTAAGTTATATCCAAGTCCACCATATCAAGATTTATTAAATCTACCAATATTTCCAAATGTAAGATGGACACCACACAACCTTCATAGACTTTTTTAGCAATAGTAGACTCACCCATTAGGGTAGAAACTGTAAAAGGGTTGGAAATACCTTTAGGACCAAAACCAAAGCATACATCCATAAAAAAGTCACATAAGATAGATAATAATTTGGTTCAAGAAAACAATAAACATCACGGGAGAAACGTTGTAACATATTACTGATGATATCCGGGAATGCCTCGGATTCCTGATGAGTGGAAAGTGCATAGAGGCAATTTCGATCATTTTCAATTGCTGAAGTAGCACCTTTAGAGGCAGGATCTGATAAACCTGATCCTTACTATCCCCAGATGCAGCCCTAGCTGAAGGACAATCTTATTGTAAATGACCAAGTTGACCATAATTAAAGCATAAATTTCTCCACTTCTCATAATATCCATGGTGAGGCATCCTACAAAAATGGCAAGGATAACAAAGTGATGCCAAATGAGCTCCACTAACCTGAGATAGGGCACCCCAAACCCTAGGACCATTTCTAAATTAAAAACATTGATCACCTAAAAGTTAGGAGCAGGAACACTAGCTGAAGAATAAGAATTTCCCTAGTTCTTCTTCGTGGGTCGTTTTCAACCCTCTTTTTTACAGATCTGATGGTTGCACCCTTCTTTGTATACCTAAACTTCTTACTTTCCCTTTACTTAATTTTTACCCGTTTTCTCATCCTCTACCTACTACATTTAAACCATTATCCTCAATATATCCATGTCATTCTTTAACATAACAGTCTTACACTATAACACCATGTCACGAGAAAGACTGGAAGAAAACTTCCATATCCTAGACCTCATATTAGACACAAGCTCAGGAGCATAATGAGAGAGTTAGGTTAACTTCAATGCATACTCTTTGACACTCATCTTGCCTTGCTCCAGATTTACAAACTCGTCATCCTTGGCTTCCTTTACTCTTAGGAAAAGAAGTGATCAATAAAAGCATCCCAAAAATATTTCGACACTGCTGGCTCAACATCTTCACCTCTTAACTCTTCTTATTCCTCATACCATTGATAAGCCTCCTCTTTTAAATAATAAGCTGCAATTCTACCCCCACTGAATCAATAACATGCATATCTCTAAAGATATTTTCCATTTTATCAAGAAACCCCTGAGTATCCTCCTCAAGCCTAGAACTTGTGAAGGCCGGGGGTTCAACTTCATAAATTGTCAAACCAGAGTGACCTCAGACAAACTAGCAGTAGGACCAACATGATCAGACTGATAAGATTACAATTCCATAATTTAAGCCCTAAATTCTGAACCCTGGATGCTACATGGTGCTTAGGATACTAAAGGACCATAAGCTAACCCTTTTCTAGTACCTGTAACTAAGCACTGCATAATATACTGTAAAAATATGGAAAACAACTGGCAAAAACTTGCGATAAGGTTCAAAAACTAAAATACAAATGAATAAAGTTTCAAAAATACTAAAGAAACTATTTGAACATCTAAACTGATAAGCTTCTAAATTGTATGACATGTGGAGTTGATGGGACAATCCCCCAACTAACTCCGTCTACTGAAATATTGAATCTAATGTAATACTAAAGTAAGAGAATATCCTCGGATGATGAGGACTCACTGCTAAGTCTACTGCTGCTGATTGAATCTAAACTGCTAAGGATGCTCGAGAGCTTGTGTTTCTGAACCTATGGTATAAAACACCTTAGCACAAGAGAAAAGTATTGTTAGTACGTGAGAATGTACTGGTATGCTAGATGAGGTAAGGCTAAATGCAAGGGCTTATATCTATGAACTAAAGATGACTGAATAACATGAGTATACTAAATGATAAAGACATGCATGAATGCATAAACTATAGCTAAAATCATAGTAAC
Organism: Capsicum pubescens; assembly: GCA_030864215.1. Classification (NCBI taxonomy): domain Eukaryota; kingdom Viridiplantae; phylum Streptophyta; class Magnoliopsida; order Solanales; family Solanaceae; genus Capsicum; species Capsicum pubescens. The sequence goes on from CM061542.1 coordinate 262,713,374, forward strand.
ACTGAATACTGAGTTCAAATAACTGGATTACTAATGACTGCTATCTGAATTTACTGATACTGAATTTTGAATACTGATTAACTAACATCTGATTTTACTGACACTGGGATACTGAATAGTTGAGTCTGCTAATATTAATATCTGAGTTTTTTTATACTGATTGACTGTATCTGAGATCAGCCCTATCTAGCAGGTGATCTCTGAATCTATTGGCACTGATTCTGATTTACTGTATTTGAGATAAGTCCTATCTAGCGGATGATCTCTGAATCTACAGATATTGATAATGATTTACTGTATTGGAGATCAATCTTATCTAGCGGGCGACCTCTAAATTCTATGGAACTAGCTAAGTTCCTTACTATGCTGAGTGAATGTATCTGACCGTCTTGAATCTGTATAACTGAACTAAGTTCTATCACTGAGATTGAAACTGAAACTTAGACTATGGGAAGTAGTTATCTAACTGACATGTCCCAAATCTGAACTAGCGGGGTCAAACCTATAACCCCAGCTAGAAGGGTGTCAGTACCGTGCCTCGGGTAAAGACAATTGTAATGGAGTCAGCCCTAATATAGCGGGTGACTCCTGAGATCAGTCCTGCACTTACGGATGATCTCTGAGTATGCCAGTCCTGTCTAATGGGTGACATCTCATACCTACGCTAGATACGTAGTTCTGGAACGTAGGGATTGCTCCTAGGGATCTCAGTCTTATTTAGCGGGTGAGCCCCCATCCCTAGGTTCACTCAGTGTTGAATCCTACTGTCACACCTCAAATCCTATTGGGGCGGACCGGCACCCATAACCAAGGAGGCCCGGGAGAACCAACACATAACCTTATACTTCCCATGCATACCTCTATGACAACCCGAAATTCAGACAGCATCATGTCGCATATAAAAGGAAATAATCACCTGTATAAGCTCGAGCACACATATATATGTATATACAATATTTGGCCGTTGGAGCCATTACGTCTATTAACAAAACACCACCTTGACTATACATTAGGTCTACAAAGCCTCTAGACAATACACAGAATTTAACTAAGGTCGGGACACACCCCGCCATATAACTAACTTCTATACAATACCAAAAGTGGCTGGATATGACATGGAAATCCTCGAAGAAAACTGGGGCTCACCAAAAGTAGCTGGATATCCTGGCTTCTACTTGTACGGTGTATGAGCTGAGGTACCTATGCCTGCAGCATGAAATGCAGGTCCCCCGTGGGGGACGTCAGTACAAAATATGTACTGAGTATGTAAAGCTGTAGATAATCTCATATGATATAGGAGCTCAATATAAATCAGAAACAAGTGAATAAATCGTAATAGAAGTGGACCACACTTACTAGAACTTGTGACAACCTGCACATTGTATTTATTCAATTACTTTACCTTCGTTCTTATCATCTTTGTAATCATTACTGTACTGTACTGTGACCATTAGGCTGACTCCAATACATATCAACTGGGATCGAACCATGATAGGCTTATGCCCCTGGGATACTACCCATAAACACATAAATAGGGATCGACCCATGATAGGCTTATGCCCCTGGGATACCACCCGATAAGAGAGAACTTCCATCACTTAGTTCAATTAATCTTTGAGATTGTTATTTCGGTCGCCACCACATTTTTGATACTTTGAAACAATGATACATCATAAGAGACATATAAATAGACCATCAATGCAATAAAAATGATGTAAGAACTCATAGGCGCTTCAATGAAGTGTTTTGGAGTCATTAATGCCACAACAATAAAGTAGGAACTTATTGGTATATCAATGAAATTTTTTGGAGTCATTAATAACACATGGATCTTGTTTGAGTAACTGGATACCTTCGGACATTCATTAGTGCAATAAACATGTAAGATTTGGAAAACAAGTAAGTATTTAAATATCTTGACATCTTGTAGGGTGGAAACAAGTTCATTGGTAACGTAGGACATCATACAAAACCATTATGGATCACATGTTATTGAATAACTTTGGAAACTTTCTTAATAGAACAATTGTTCACTTTCATTCTAAAGATATGGTATAGAGTATGCTTTACATACCTGACTGTCAACCTTCAATACTAGTCCCAAATGGACTTTCCGTCTTTTCGGATTACTTATCTACAATGAACATATATAGCAATCTAGTATTAGCAACCAAACGTCACAATTCAATTATTTGAATTCACCAAACTAGTGGTTAAGTAGTAAGCCTTAATTACACCATAAAGGGTGTCACTTTAACCCTCTTATACTCCAATTACATTCACATGTCATGCATATTCATCCAACATCCTCCAATATCAAGTTTGGATTCATTTATCCTTCCAACCAATCCATTAAACCAAATTGAGCCATAGACATGAATAATTATCAATTCAATAGTATATCACCATATCCATCTTCCATAACTCAATTACCATATCCACCTTCCACAATTCAATACAACCAAACCATGCAAAATAGTCCATAACCCTATTTCCATCACCTTTCAATAACAACCAATACATATAATCCTCTATCACACATATACATATGGAAAAGAACAAAGGAAAACAATAATCATACCTTAGAATTCACCTCTTGATTATGCAATCCTGTTTGCACAAATAATAGGTGTCGTTCGAAGCTCTCGAGATGACAAACGCAGTTATCGGATTACTTTGGAATTTCTACGGTTGAATCAAAAGTAATTTAAAGGTCAAATTTGGCTAGGGTTTGTTCTTTGTCAATGATTGATGATGAAAATGAGTTTTTGAACTCATATACATGTATATATACACATATTCCCGTCCATAATATAATAGGAAATGACCAAAATGCCTTTAAAATTTAAATAATGTCAAATCTGTCCTTTGGTGGACTGTTTTGATAAGCTCAAGTAGATCGACCATAACTCTTTTCTCCGATATCGGATTTGGGTTAAATTTGTATCGTTGGAAGGATAATTCAAAGGGATTTCATTTCATATAAAGTAGGCCGCCCAGTTCATCCTGTACAAGGATTTATGGTCGTTTGAAGTTGACCCTAAAAATCTGTTTTGATAGGCTGAAGTAAAACGAGCATAACTCCTTACTCAGACGTTGGATTTGGATGAAACCAATTGCATTGGAAATAAGACTCAAAGATATTTCTTTTCATAGGTCTCAGCTCTAACATTTCATTATATTAAAGGAGTTATGATCGTTCGAAGTTGACACAAAAATTCGGCTGGCCTCAGTAGTTTGTGTGCAGGAAATTTTCCTGCACATTTACTATTCCCAAATATCCCGACCACCATTTTATAGTTTCGAATGTGCTCGATTATATCCGAAACCTATCAATTTTTCAAAATCTTTATATCGTTGAAAATCTTATTCAATAACCTTCGCATGGAACCATCGACGGGCAAATTCCGGTATAAATAAAATAAAAAATTAATTCCATATAAATAAGACCAATACACGTACTTGAATACTCCAATACACATACTTGAATACGGGGTGTTACATCCTTCCTCCCTTTAGGACATTCGTCCTCGAATTTTAGCATAGTTATTCAACTGAAAAAAGTTTAAGTCCATCATTAATATTCACATCATCACATAAATACTATGCATATATGAAAAAAACTTACTTGTTAATGTTCTAACTCCGTTTCTTGAACTTCCTCTTCATATTTGAACAAATGAGGGTACTTAAATTTCATTGCTTCCTCAGCTTCCCATGTAATCTCTTCCCTTTTACGATTTCTCCAACGTACTTTCATAGATGCTATCTCTTTATTTCTCATCTTCTTAACTTGGTGATCTAGAATAGCAATAGGCACTTCCTCATAGGTAAGTTCTTCCGCAACTTACACATCCTCAGTAGAAGTGATATGTGATGGATCTCCGATGCATTTTTGAAGCATTAACACATGAAATACCGGATGTACTGATGAGAGCTCTTGAGGTAGATCTAATTCATATGCAACTTGTCCAAACCTTCGAGTGATCTTATACGGGCCTATATAACGTGGAATCAACTTTAATTTCTTACCAAATCTCATTACCCCTTTCATTGGTGATACCTTCAAAAATACCCAATCACCTATAGAAAACTCTATCCCTCTCCTTCTACTATCCGCATATGACTTGTGCCGACTTTGGGATGTTTTCAGTCGTTGCTGAATTACTTTAACCTTCTCTATGGCTTGATAAACAAGATCCGATTCGAACAAAAGAGTTTCACCCACTTCGAACCATCCTATTGGTGATCTACACTTCCTTCCATATAAAGCTTCATATGGTACCATTTTGATACTTGAATGATAGCTATTAGTGTAAGCAAACTCATTAAGAGGTAAATGATCATCCCAGTTGCCCTTAAAATCTATTACACAAGCTCGTAGCATATCTTCAAGTGTTTGGATGGTACGTTTTTCTTGTCCATCTGTTTGAGGGTGAAAAGTTGTACTCAACTTCACTTGTGTTCCCAAACACCTCTGAAAAGACTTCCAAAAGCTTGCGGTGAATTGGGTTCCCCAATCTAATATAATAGAGATTGGCACTCCATGTAATCGGACTATCTCTTTAATGTACAGCTTCGCATACTGTTCAACTGTGTAAGTGGTCCTAACTGGTAGGAAATGTGCAGATTTGGTAAGCCTATCAACAATCACCCATATAGAATCAAACTTCCGGGATGTACGAGGAAAACCAATAACGAAATCCATGTTGATCATGTAGCTTGGAAGATCAATGCATTGCATATAGCCTCCGGGTTTTCGGTGCTCAACTTTAACTCTTTGACAATTTGGAAATTCAACTACAAATTATGCAATGCTCTTCTTCATGTCATTCCACCAATACATATCTTTCAAATCTTGATACATTTTGGTTGATCCTAGATGAATGGAATACCTTGACCAACGTGCCTCTGTCATAATCTTCTTTCTTAGCCCGTCTACATCCGGCACACACAATCGGTTTTGGCACTGAAGTACTCCTTCTCGCGTAAGCTCAAATGCCTTGGTCTCACCACTCTGAACATTCTCCTTAAGTTGTAATAAAATAAGATCTGCATATTGCTTCTCTTTCACTGCAGCTACTAATGAAGATTCCGCAACATTATGTACGATAAGCTCTTTATCCGGAGTTTCAAGAAGGAGAACTCCCAAACTAGCTAACTGGTGAAGATCTTTAATCATCCCTTGCCTTTCTATAGGTTCCATCATAGCCTTATGACTTAACGCATCAGCTACCATATTTTCTTTCCCTGGATGGTACAAGATATCAACATTGTAGTCCTTTAATAGATCAAGCCACCTCCGCTGCCTTAAATTTAGATCCTTCTGATTAAAAATAGATTGCAAGCTCTTATGGTCAGTATATATATCAACATGAACCCCATATAAGTAGTGGCGCCATATCTTTAAAGCAAAAATAACTGCTTCCAGCTCAAGATCGTGTGTAGGATAATTTTTCTCATGTGGCTGCAATTGTCTAGAAGCATATGCTATTACCTTACCATGCTGCATCAATACACATCCTAAACCAATTCTGGAAGCATTACAATACACTGTATACCCTTCGTTGCCTTCTGGAAGTACCAACACGGGTGTAGAAATCAACTTGTTCTTTAAATCTTGAAAACTCTTCTCACAGGCATCATTCCATTGGAATTTGGATGCTTTATAGGTTAGCTTGGTTAAGGGTGCTGAAATGGAAGAAAAGCCTTCAACAAACCTTCTATAATAACCGGCCAACTCGAGAAAACTATGAATCTCCATAGGCGTTGTGGGCCTTGTCCAGTTCTTCACAGCTTCTATCTTTTGAGCATCAACCTTTATCCCTTCACTAGATACAATATGACCCAAAAATGCCACCGACTTTAACCAAAACTCACATTTAGAGAACTTTTCATAAATCTTACAATCACGAAAAGTCTGCAATGCCTGTCATAAGTGATTGGCATGGTCCTCTTCTGATCTAGAATAAACTAGAATATCATCTATAAAAACTATCACAAATACATCCAGGAATGGCTTAAACACCCTATTCATCAAATCCATAAAAGCTACGGGTGCATTTGTTAGCCCAAATGACATAACTAGAAAATCATAATGACCATACCATATTTGGAAAGTTGTCTTGGGTATATCCTTCTCTTTGACCCTCACTTGGTGGTAACCTGACCTCAAATCAATCTTAGAAAAGCACTTGGTGCCCTGTAACTGATCAAATAAATCATCAATTCTTGGGAGAGGATATTTATTCTTAATATTCACCTTATTCAATTGCCGATAATCAATACACATCCTTAGCGAGCCATCCTTTTTGCGCACAAATAACACTGGTGCTCCCCAGGGGGACATACTAGGCCTTATGAATCCCTTCTCTAGTAAATCTTTTAATTTCTCTTTCAATTCTCGTAATTCTGTTGGGGATATTCTATATGGAGGAATGGAGATTGGTTGGGTTCCTGGTATTACATCAATACCAAACTCTACTTCTCGTTCAGGAGGCAAACCTGGAAGATCTTCAGGAAATACATCAGAAAATTCATTTACCACCGGAACATCGTGAAGATTTGGTGGCTCCGCTTCTGTATCCCTTACTCTAACTAAATGATATATGTATCCCTTGGAAATCATTATTCTTGCCTTAAAATAAGAAATAAATCTACCTCTTGGCGTGCCAATTTCACCTTTCCATTCAAGGACTGATTCATTTGGAAAATGGAAATATACCTTTTTCGTGCAACAATTAATTGTGGCATAACAAGACGCCAACCAGTCCATACCCATTATAACATCAAAATCTACCATTTCTAACTCCACAAAATCAGCCATCGTATCACGACCACAAATAATTACTATGCAGTTTTGGTAAACCCTTCTAGCTATAATAGATTCCCCAACCGGTGTGGACACTTCAAATGGCTTAACTAACAGTTCGGGTATTCTTTCAAACTTTCTAGCAACCAATGGAGTAACATAAGATAATGTAGAACCAGGATCAATTTAGGCATATTCATCGAATGAAAAGATAGATAACGTACCCGTAACCACATCTGGGGAAGCCACTAAATTCTGTCGATCCGCTAGAGCATACATACGATTTTGAGCCCCGCTAGAACTCGTGGCTCCTCTATCACCTCTAACATGACCCATTGGTTGTGCACCTCTTCCTGATTAAGGCATCGATGATGATGATGCAACAAATGACCTCGTAGGTCGTGCCATACCCCCTATGCCCTTTCGTGGGCAATCTCTTGTCATGTGCCCCGACATACCACACCAAAAGCAAACATTGGTACCCAGCCGACATGCGCCCAAATGATACCTTCCAGATTTATTGCATGGCTCTCGAGGAGGTCTCGATTAGCTCATATTCCCTTGCCCTTGGTACCCCACTTTCCGCAAACTCTAACTCTCACTTCTGTGCTCAAATTGATTTCCTCTGGACCCTTGGAACTGTGGTAGGGTACTAGCTTCAGAATAAGAAGATAATGGCCTAGGTGGTCTAGCAGAAAACTGTGGTCTGAACCCTCCTTGGGATGCCATGAACTGCCCTGTAGATCTAGCCCTCTTGGAATATCCTCTTTCTAATTCCTGTGTTCTTCTCCTCTGCCTCTGATCTTTTATTTTCTGTGCAAAAGCTTGGATCCTCGCTTTGTCCATATCTTTGTTCAAAGCGGCAATAGTACAATCTCTAACCAGATATGGATCTAGCCTATCCATCTATTGATGAACTCTGTCATCCATAGTAGCTACAACATTAGGAGCATATCTCGATAAGGAATTAAATTGGAGATTGTACTCCCTCACGCTCATATTCCCCTGACGAAGATTTAAAAACTGATCCGCACGGGCCTGACGAATCTCGAATGGAAGATAATGATCAAGAAATGCCTCTTTAAACTCTTTCCAAGTAGCTGGGGGTGCATTAATACCCCTAGATCGTTTCCATTCCTCGTACCAATATATAGCATCCCCTTTGAATCTATACGCCGTGAACTCCACTATCTCTCTACCTGTTACATGCATAACATCTAAGGCCCTTTGAATTTGATTAATAAAATCCTGTGGGTCGTTGTTAAGATATGATATAGTAAAAGTGGGAGGATCCATCTTAAGAAAATCCTGTGTTCGAAGGCTAGCCGCCCTATCTGTACCACTAGGACCTGTGGTAGGAATGGCTTGCGCTTGAGCTTGTCCAGCAACTATACGAGTCAAAAGTTGCACTGCATTTCTAAGATCTTGATCAGCAGCATTAATAGGTGGCTCTAGGGATATAGTTCTCCTCTTCCTTATTTCTTCTGGAGTGGAAGAAGTTTCTGATGCATGCTCAGCTGGAGCCTCACTTTGATTAGCTGGTATAGTGGGTGGCTTACTAGTCCCCTCTCCGGCAGCCACATCTACTTGCTTACTGGTATTCTTGCTTCTGGTAACCGGCATCATTACTATAATAAGAGAAACAAACGGATTTAGTGGTCAACTATGACTTCATATAAAATATAGGCTCTATCGTACGATCTAAGCCATGAAGAAAAGAGACAATTCCTAAATGTCCATAGCCTCTTGTTTATAGATGCGGTGCACAACACAGTAATAAACAAGACTCTACGTAGACACGGTTTTGTAGACTCACTAGGACGAACTTCTCTGATACCACTTTTGTCATTCCTCAAATCCTATTGGGCATACTGGCACCCATAACCGAGGAGGCCCGGGAGAACCAGCTCATAACCTTATACTTCCCATGTATACCTCGATGACAACCCAAAATTCGGACAGCATCATGTCGCATATAAAAGGAAATAATCACCTGTATAAGCTCAAGCACACATATATATGTATATACAATACTTGGCCGTTGGAGCCATCACGTCTATTAACAAAAAACCACCTTGACTGTACATTGTATTTATTCAATTACTTTACCTTCGTTCTTATCATCTTTGTAATCATTACTGTACTGTACTGTGACCATTAGGCTGACTCCAATACTTATCAACTGGGATCGAACCATGATAGGCTTATGCCCCTGGGATACTACCCATAAACACATAAATAGGGATCGACCCATGATAGGCTTATGCCCCTGGGATACCACCCGATAAGAGAGAACTTCCATCACTTAGTTCAATTAATCTTTGAGATTGTTATTTCGGTCGCCATCGCATTTTTGATACTTTGAAACAATGATACATCAATAAGAGACATATAAATAGACCATCAATGCAATAAAAATGAAGTAAGAACTCATTGGCACATCAATGAAGTGTTTTGGAGTCATCAATGCCATAACAATGAAGTAGGAACTTATTGGTATATCAATGAAACGTTTTGGAGTAATTAATAGCACATGGATCTTGTTTGAGTAACCGGATACCTTTTGACATTCATTAGTGCAATAAACATGTAATATTTAGAAAACATGTAAGTATTGGAATGTCTTGACATCTTGTAGGGTGGAAACAAGTTCATTGGTAACGTAGGACATCATACAAAACCGTTATGGATCACATGTTATTGAATAACTTTGGAAACTTTCTTAATAGAACAATTGTTCACTTTCATGCTAAATATATGGTATAGGGTATGCATTACATACCTGACTATCAACCTTCAACACTAGTCCCAAATGGACTTCCCGTCTTTTCGGATTACTTATCTACAATGAACATATATAGCAATCTAGTATTAGCAACCAAACATCACAATTCAATTATTTGAATTCACCAAACTAGTGGTTAAGTAGTAAGCCTTAATTACACCATAAAGGGTGTCACTTTAACCCTCTTATACTCCAATTACATTCACATGCCATGCATATTCATACAACATCCTCCAATATCAAGTTTGGATTCATTTATCCTTCCAACCAATCCATTAAACCAAATTGAGCCATAGACATGAATAATCATCAATTCAATAGTATATCACCATATCCACCTTCCATAACTCAATTACCATATCCACCTTCCACAATTCAATACAACCAAACCATGCAAAATAGTCCATAACCCTATTTCCATCAACTTTCAATAACAACCAATACATATAATCCTCTAGCACACATATACATATGGAAAAGAACAAAGGCAAACAATATTCATACCTTACAATTCACCTCTTGATTATGAAATCCTGTTTTCACAAATAATAGGTGTCGTTCGAAGCTCTCGAGATGACAAACGCAGTTATCGAATTACTTTGGAATTTCTACGGTTGAATCAAAAGTAATTTAAAGGTCAAATTTGGCTAGGGTTTGTTCTTTGTCAATGATTGATGATGAAAATGAGTTTTTGAACTCATATACATGTATATATACACATATTCCCATCCATAATATAATAGGAAATGACCAAAATGCCTTTAAAATTTAAATAATGTCAAATCTGTCCTTTGGTGGACTGTTTTGATAAGCTCAAGTAGATCGACCATAACTCTTTTCTCCGATATCGGATTTGGGTAAAATTGGTATAGTTGGAAGGATAATTCAAAGGGATTTCATTTCATATTAAGTAGGCCACCCATTTCGTCCTGTACAAGGAGTTATGGTCATTTGAAGTTGACCCTAAAAATCTGTTTTGATAGGTTGAAGTAAAACAAGTATAACTCCTTACTCAGACGTTGGATTTGGATGAAACCAATTGCATTGGAAAGAAGACTCAAAGATTTTTATTTAATAGGTCTCAGATCTCCCATTTCATTATATTAATGGAGTTATGATCGTTCGAAGTTGACCTAAAAATTCAGCTGGCCTCAGTAGTTTGTGTGCAGGAAATTTTCCTGCACAATTACTATTCCCAAATATCCCGGCCACCATTTTATAGTTTTGAACGTGCTCGATTATATCCGAAACCTATACGTTTTTGGAAATATTTATATCATTGGAAAGATTATTCAATAACCTTCGCATGGAACCATCAACGGGCAAATTCCGGTATAATTAAAATAAAAAATTAATTCCATATAAATAAGACCAATACACGTAATTGAATACGCCAATACACGTACTTGAATACGGGGTGTTACACCTACTCCTAACCGAAAGACACAGAACTAATTCTTAGACTGAACTATTATTGATCATACTGGTTAACTAAACTAGACTGAGGTTATTGAGTTCCATTGACTGACGGAATACTACTGAATTATGTCATCTGACTGAACACTACTGAGCTCTGAACCGAATACTTGAATGCTATTGAGCTCTGAACCGCATACTGAATAGGAATAGACTGACACTGAGATTACTGAGTCTTTCTATGTTTTGTAACTGATTGAGTCTTTCTGATCATGGCTAGACTGATATTATCTTAAAAACTGACTCGGCTCTAGGCACACAACTAAATTGTCTATTACAAGTACCCCCAGGACTCGATAGAATGTAAATAATAAGACATGACAATTTTTTAATAGCATAGAATAATATATCACTGACCATACAATCAATAAGGCATCTCTTCAAGCACTTGAAAATCATAAACTTGTACATGCATAGGAATGCACACTAATATCTCATAATTCATTCAATAAGGAATGCACATGAATAGGAATACATGCAACATAGCATAGTTCATTCACTAAGTCCTTTCAAAAAACACTAGGCATGCATTAACTTTTACATAATTGGGGATTTCATACTAACATGCTATAATGACTCTATTTTCTTCACATAAGCATTTTATCGAACGTATAGGGAGCATGCCTTGGTTATACAACAAATTCTACACCTAATTATCAAGGATACATCAATCAAAATGCAACTTTAAGGGGTTTTATCTTGAGTATTACATAAATATCACATACTAGGATCAAAGTTTGGGACTTTGTAATCACAACATGAATTAAAACTCAACAACAACAAGAACTTCAATTTCAATTCACATGAATCATGAAAAACTCAAATATATATAATCTTTGAATTTATAAAAGGATTCTTGAACTTCTTGGGTAGAAGGGACCCAAGAATCAACACCTAACATACCTTAGTTCTAGATTTTACAAAGAGTGACGGGGGAATTTTCTTGAATTTGGATCCTCAATTGAAAACCCTAACTTATTATTGAGAGAAATTGTGATAAACCACTATGTTTTGGGTGTAACAAGGCCGAATCTTGTGTTTATAGGTTTATCTAGGGGTAGGAAATTGACTGTTTTTCCTTTAAAAGCACGGAGGTGGAATGCTGAATTTTTTGGGCCCGGGGAGTACCCAGGGCAGCTCCCTGCCTAGCCCAAGGGATTATCCTGGGCGGCGCCCTGTCTATCCCGGGGGACTAGACAAGGTGGCGCAGTTTAATCGCCCTAAACTACTGTTTTGGGCAACCAAACATGCCTTTACATTATTCCAAAAATTCCAAAACTCACACGAGATGTACTATTGACTTTCCCCATCGTGAATCAACTTAAAAATCAGCAAACGGAGGTCGGGAAGGTTACAAAATAAATTATCAAAGTTTGAAGGCTTATGAAATGAAAAATTTCCAACACTTAGTCAAATTTTCTAAGTGTGAAGCTTCTCTTAGCATGCTTTAAAAATCTCTAACGACTAAAAAAATTTGTGGGGTATTGTAATTTCTCTCCCTTGGGAATATTCATCCTTGAATGAGACTGACTAATCTGAGATTACTGATAGACTGAACTTACTTGGGGGACGTGAACATCTGAAACATGACTACATAACTGGAACTACTGATATACTAAAATTTCATCCTGAATATGTATATCTGATGCATGGATATCTGACTGAGTTGTTCTCAAGAATGCATGACTAAAATTATTGATAAGCTGAGTTTCTCCTACTAAACATGCATATCTAATGCATAAATATTTGATTGAACTGACTCTTGAATGCATGGCTGAATATGCAATGCTAACTGATGCTAAATTTGTAACAAAAATCTGAGCATGAAACTGAATGGGTTTAAGGACATGAAAGCATCGGGGAATTATAGAGTATCTCCCCATTGGGGAACTAGGTCCCTCTAAGAACATTTACTTTACTAGGATACTGGAAAATTGAGGCGATACATAAGTCACCTACGAATTGGATCATAACTAAACATCTGGGACCTGAAACTAATGCATGACTTATGAACTGAGGTTATCTTGGAACTACTAGGACTTTCTATCTTGGAATAGTTACATTCCTGAGATTTCAGATAGCATGACTAGATGGAAAGATGAGAAAACAAACTATACGAATCTGACTGTCCCACTGCTAAACTAACTTACTGGCTTTACTAACTAACTCATGCTGAAAACTTAAGCTCAAATGGGATCAAGAGATATAGCAATGCGCATCATGAAGATGGAGGGTTTATAACATACATGAATCTATGTTAGGGAAACTTACCTGATCATGACGAGTCTGGAGTGCATAAAATCTATTCTGATGCTGACCACTAGTGGTACTAGATGTGGCACCCCGTTGACACATCTTTACCTCTCTGAGCCATATTTCTACACTCCCGCTACCTGTGGCCTGTCTTACCACAACTAAAATATTTCTCGCTGCCTTCTTTACAAGCACCTAGGTGATTCTTACCACATTCTTTACAAAGTGGATAGGTACGATCATTTCTCACACTACCCTGGGTCTTGGAGCCTTGCACCCCATCATGACTTCCATCCCTGTACTTTGGTACTGGGGCACTAGCTGAAGATAGAGCTGGGACTAAAAACTTCTTACTATGTTGAGAACGGTTACCACCCTGTCACCCTGGCTGAGAAAAACTAAAACTACCTATTCTAGATTTCTTATTCACTCTCTCTCTTTCCTTAGATTTATCTACCTCGATCTGCTGATCTTGCATCTTTAACCTAGAAAGATCCAAGTCCCTGTTGAGCATAGTAGTCCTACACTCTTTAACCATCAACACAGACACACCAGTCATAAATTTACTCATGCTAGATCTAGGGTCAACCATCTGCTCAGGGACATACTTAGACAACTGGTTGAACTTGAGACAATACTCCTTCACTATCATGGAGCCTTGACTTAGGTTCATAAACTCTTCTACCTTATATTCTCTCATGTCAAATGGGAAAAACTTATCTAAGAATGCATCCTAAAATATCTGCCAAGTCATGGGAGTTGCATCCTCCCCTCTACTCTACTTCAACATCACTACCCAATCATGAGCAATATCCTTCAACCTATAGGATACCAATTATACACTCTCCTTTTCAGAAACATGCATAATTTAGGTGATCTTATTCACCTCCTCAAGCTAAATTTGTGGGTCCTCACCTTCTATTGACCTAAAGAATTCTGGTGGGTTCATTCTCATAAAATTTCTGATCTAAGCTGTGACTGAATCCCCATCTTACTGAGGTGGGGCTGCAGGCCGATGGTTACCCTAAACATTAGTTGTCATAGCTTGGGATAGCACCTGAAAAGCTTCCCAAAACTCTACATGTGACACATTCTCATTCAAAGGATCTACGAGCTGAGGTAGTTGGTTATCATTTCTACGAGCATTAGCTCTATGAGGAGGCATATTCTATAATTGAAAGAAGGAAATGGATTAGACTGAGATTTTAACTTGAGCTCATTCTCACTCACACGACATGAATACTGAAAGAAGGGAAACTATTCCTAAAATATCTCATAGCCTTCTGTACATAAATGTGGCGTGCAACACACCCTTGCACAAGACTCTACTAGATGCGGATTTCAGACTTCTTGGGACACTATTGAACCTTAGGCTCTGATACCAAGTTTGTAATGCCCCTGATGCTACACGGTGCTTATGATCCTGAAGGACCATAAGCTAACCCTTTTCTGGTACCAGTAACTAAGCACTGCATAATATATAGTAAAAATACAGAAAACAATTGGAGAAAACTTGCCATACGGTTCAAAAACTAAAATACAACTAAATAAAGTATCAAAAATACTAGAGAAACTATCTTAACATCTAGTCTGAAAAACCTCTAAACTTTCTGAACTGTAGAGTTGATGGGATAATGTCCCAACTAACTCCATCTACTAAAATACTGAATCTAATGCAATAATGAAATAAGAGAATATCCTTGGATGATGAGGACTCACTGTTAAGTCTACTGCTGCTGACTGAATTTGAACTGCTAAGATGCCCGAAGCTCGTGTTTCTAAACCTATGGTATAAAACACCATAGCACAAGAAAAAATAAGCGTGAGTACGTGAGAATGTACTGGTATGCTAGATGAGATAAGTCTAAATGCAAGGGCTTATATGCATGAACTAAAGTTGACTGAATAACATGAGTATACTAAATGATGAGGACATGCATGAACGCATAAACTATAGCTAAAATTGTAGTAACACTAATACTAGTTCAAACAACTGGATTTACTGATGACTGTTATTTGAATTTACTGATACTAAATTCTGAATACTTATTCACTGATATCTGATTGTACTTACACTGGGATACTAAATAACTTAGTCTGCTGATATTGATATCTAAATTTTCTTATACTGATTGACTGTATCTGAGAACAGTCCTATCTAGTGGGTGATCTCTTAATCTATTGGTACTGATTCTAATTTACTGTATCTGAGATCAGTCTTATCTAGCGGGTGATCTCTGAATTTACTGATATTGATAATTATTTACTGTGTTGGAGATCAATCCTATTTAGTGGGTGATCTCTAAATTATACGAAACTATCTAAGTTTCTTACTATGCTGAGTGAATGTATCTGACAGTCTTGAATCTGTATAACTGAACTGACTTCTATCACTTAGACTAAATTTTAAACTTAGACTGTGGGAAGTAGTTATCTAACCGACATGACCCAAATCTGAACTAGTGGGGTCCAACCTATAACCCCAGTTGTAAGGGTGTCAGTTTCATATCACGGGTAAAGACAACTACTATGGAGTCAGCCCTAATCTAGTGGGTGACTACTGAGATCAGTCCTGCACTAACAGGTGATCCCTGAGTATGTCATTCCTATGTAACGGGTGATATCTCATACCTACACTGGCTATGTAGTTCTGGAACTTAGGGATTGCTCCTAGGAATCTCCGTCCTATCTAGCGGGTGAGCTCCCATCCCTAGGCTCGCTCGGTGCTGAATCCTACTCCTAACTGAAAGACACCAAATTGATTGTTAGACTGAATTGTTACTGATCATACTAGTTAGCTGAACTGGTCTGAGGTTATTGAGTTCCGTTGACTGATGGAATACTACTAAATTTTGTCTTCTTACTGAGTACTACTGAGTTCTGAATTGAATACTTGAATGCTATTGAGGTCTGAACCGCATACTAAACAGGAATAGACTGACACTGAGATTACTGAATCTTTCTAAGTTCTGTAACTAACTGAGTCTTACTGATCATGGAACGACTGAGATTATCTCAAAAACTGACTCGGCTCTAGGCACACAACTAAATTGTCTGGTACAAGTACCCCCAGGACTCGATAACATGTAAATAATAAGACATGACAATTTTTGAATAACATACAATAATATATCACTCACCATACAATCAATAAGGCATCACTTCAAGAACTTGAAAATCATAAACTTGTACATGCATAGGAATGCAGACTAATATCTCATAATTCATTCAATAAGGAATGCACATGAATAGGAATACATTCAACATAGCATAATTCATTCATTAAGTCTTTTTAACAAACACTAGGCATGCATTAACTTTTACATAATTGGGGATTTCATACTAACATGCTATAATGACTATATTTTCTTCACATAAGCATTTTATCGAACATATAGGGAGCATGATTTGGTTATACAATAAATTCTACACTTAATTATCATGGATACATCAATCAACATACAACTTGAAGGGTTTTTTTTATGAGTATAACATAAATATCATATACTAGGATCTAAGCTGGGACTTTGTAATTACAACATGAATTAAAACTCAACAACAACAAGAACTTCAATTTCAATTCACATGAATCATCAAAAACTCAAATATATATAATCTTTGAATTTAGAAAAGGATTCTTGAACTTCTTGGGTGGAAGGGACCCAACAATCAACACCTAACACACCTTAGTTCTTGATTTTACGAAGATTGACGGGAGAATTTTCTTGAATTTGGATCCTCAATTGAAAATCCTTACTTGTTCTTGAGAGAAATTGTAATAAACCACTATGTTTTGGTTGTAATAAGGCTTAATCTCATGTTTATTGGTTTATATAGGGGTAGAAAATTGATTGTTTTTCCCTTCAAAGCACGGAGGTGGAATACTGAAATTTTTGGGCCAGGGGAGTTCCTAGGGCAGCACCCTGCCTATCCCAGGGGACTAGCTAGGGAGGCGTGGGTTAATCGCCCCGAGCTACTATTTTGGGCAACCTAACATTCCCTTACACTATATGAAAATTTTTGAAACTCACCTGAGATGTACTATTGACTTGTCCCATCGTGAATCAACTTAAAAATCGGCAAACGGAGATCGAAAAGGTCACAAAATAAATCATCAAATTTTGAAGGCTTATGAAATGAAAATTTCCAATAGTTAGTCAAATTTTCTAAATGTGAAGCTTCTCTTAGCATGCTTTAAAGAGCTCTAACGACTAAGAAAATTTGTGGTGTATTACACATACTAGGATAAAGATTATGACACATGCATTCAAATTATAAATCTAGTACTGGACGAAACACCCTCACCGCGATGTGGTACATGTGCCAACGGGAATAGCACAGTGATGCGGCGTTATCATAGTGACATGCTAGATTCTTGATCTAAACATTACCCAATCCTCATCCAAAAACTCCAAAACTTCCTCGGGCATGCTTCTTACACCCCTGAACATGAATTAACTCAAAAACTAACGTCTCAATGTTGGGAAGGTAAAAATAAAAATCCTTGAATTTTAAGGGTCTTTAAAATGGCTAAGTTCCCAACACCAAGTGAAAATTTTAAGCCTTAAGCCCCTTAAGCATGCAACTAAGAGCTGAATCGAGCTAAGATTAGTACAGGGTATTATAATATCTCCCCCTTGGGAATATTTTTCCTCGACTGAGATTGGTTAGAATGAGAGTACTGTATTATGGTTATGGAGATCATATACTTAACATGCATGACTTGGAAATAATTGCATAACTGAGTCTGAAACATGATACATGAACTGAATATCATGAACTGAACTGATTTCTTGAGTACATGCAATAAAATGAGAATGGTTAAAGGCTGAGATAGAAATTAGAGAGTCAACATATAATTAACTATTACCTTAAGCAAGATCTAATTTCATGAAGAAAAGATGAGAGGTTTAGGACATGAAAACTCGAGGTATTAAAACATCTTCCCTTTGGGATCGTTTATCCCTCGAATGATACTGATTTGACTAAAATACTAAGAAAAGACTGAGACGATGCATGGGACACTTACAATCTGAATTAAGACTAAATATCTGGAATCTAAAACTGATGTACGATACGTGGACTTAGCTGTATTCATGAATGTATTCTGTGATAGTTTTAAAATCTGGGAATCCATTAGTATTGTTTTAGCCAAATTTTGAAGTTGGATAACCAACACTATACAATTTCTGAATCTAGATATCCTTTATGGTTAAGACTAATTTAGACTAGTAGTAAGGACTAAACTGAATTTTCAATTTATATGATTACGGATAAGTTACCTCATGGAATAGGCATATTCATGAAACTTCAGATACTAAGACTAGATGGAAAGATGTAAAATCCATAGGAACTGTCATGTGTAGCTGCTAAACTGAATTGCTAGCTATACGAATTGAATTATGCTGAATTATTCAAGAGAGAAATCGATGAAAACTCAAATATTTCTCAAGTTTCAAGGTTTTGTATGCTAAGAGTGTGTTTGTTCTTGAGTTAATCTTGTTTTATAGTTGAGTTACTCGTCTTATAAGAGTAACACTTTCTTGTTCTTCTTAAGTTCTTAGGTAGATCTACCTGAGTTGATATTGTTAGAGTAAATAAATATTGAGGAGAGATCTTGTAAGAGTTGTGAAGGAGAGTTTGTAATAGAGTTGTGAAGAAGAGTTTGTAATAGAGTTGTTACAGACTAATGGAGCATAGATTTAGGTTCCAAGTGGAGTCTACAATCATGAGTTTGATTATAGTGTATTTTTTAGTGCTTTTGAGGACAAGCCATGCTTTTTTCTCCCTTGAACAAGGAGGTTTCCGCATTAAACCATTATGTTATTTACTTTCCTACAAAGTTTTATTTCCTTACTTCCTTACTTCTTTCTTGCTTGTATCTGACTCTGAGGGACCTGGTTCCTTGTAATGTGGTGCACCCCCCACGTTTCAACATTTACATTGCCTTGAAAAGATGAAAGTTTTAAAATTTTCTTTGATAGAAAGATCCAACACAATAGATGTTGCATCTTAAGACAACACCTACAAGTACAACGAATAAGCACATACTCATGAACTAAATTAAATAGACAGAATCAATAAAAACATAGTTTCAAACAAAACATGAAAACATTTAATATCAATACATAATAAAAGATAATTTTGATTTTCTCTAAAGAACAAGATTGATCCGGCTTAGTAAAATTATCTCTCTTTATCTTAATCATTTTGTTTCCTCCTAAGGAAATATCTCTCTCACAATCATGGTGAATTTTAGTATTAGCTAAAACAGTGAAAAATTCATTGAGCAACATTGACAACACTTCTTGCGGCATGATCATCATTTCCAGTAAAACAGGCAACAAGAATTGACTTTTCAATAGCATGGAATGCTCGGATAGTAATAGGATCACTAGAAATGCGATTCAAGAACATATGATGAACTAAGAGATATTGATAAAACATCAACCCCATTGTTAATTACATCACAAATTCTTTCACTATAGTTGATTCCTCACATCTACCATTCATACAGACATGATACATAGGTATTCTTTATCCCTGAGATCCACCCTTCGAAGTCCCATAGTCCATCCCAAAATAAGATGCTCTTAAAATTGGATTCCCCTCTGTTGTAGATGCAATATGAGTTCCATATCCATTTTAGTACCTAGTTGTACCAAAAGGACCTTGCACCAATAAGAGCCATCATAAAACCTTGCACTAACTAGCTTTCTAATAAAAAATCAAAATGATCACAAAAAATAGCGAACACTATAAGTTTCTAGTCATATATATATGGGGGTTAATTTCACATATGATCACTATAAGTTACTCGATACTCACTATTATAGTAAAGCCACCATATTGTGGCTAAGGTTTTTTACCATTTGGGTAAAGATCCAACAGCTTAACTTGACCAAAAATATTCTAGTGACTATATTATTATACCTACTATATAATGTTCAGTTGTAATCACGTGGTGAAAAATAGTTGTGATCATACACAAAATTAACCCATTAAATAGAATGAGCTAGAAAGTTACTTGTTGCATTTGAAAGAGTTGAAATCATGACTTTTCATGAAAGTTCCCTTCTAACTTGATGAAATATCACTCATATCATTGTCACTATAACTCTCTAATTCAATCTATATTCCTAAATAGGATAGTAGAATTTAAATTTCATTATACAAAATATGTAACTTGCTCGCAATAAATTTTATAAATGTTTAACTATGTCCAAACATTCAATTATGGTATTAGAGCCTTCTAGTAATGAGTTATCATAACCAGAGATTGTGCCCGAATTGATAACTACATCAGTTTGATATTGCAAAAAATCGCACAAGCATGTTGTGTGGAGGTTTAATATTGGATCAGAGAATCAGAGATAACTCTGTGTCTTTGAGCAATGAATTTAGCCTCATCTTCTGATAAATGGGCTGAAAATCCTTTGAAATCATCATTGTAACTGTGTACAACTGTATCTTGTTTCCTATCAGAAATTAAGAGATAAATGTTGTTGCTCATTCTGGAACATAAACTAAAATTATAAATCCATCACTGATGTTGGCACCAATTATGTTTAATATCCTTTGTGCAAACATAGTCCTTGAAAAAATAAAAAATTAGACTTTCATCTAATGTCAAAAATATTTTGACCATGGTCAAGCATTTTCTCCTAAGGTTTTTACTTTTCTCAAAAAGGATTGTTTAACCATATTCTAAAAGGTGCATAAGTTACGATAGGAATTAAAAAGGGGTTATTTACCAAAACAACTATCTCCAAAAGCAACTACCAACCAAAATTTCAGCAAGCACACTTCATGCGTGTGCACACTTGTGAATTGCTAATGTCACGATCCAAAATGGGCACGTGATAGTGCTTGTCAAAACCTCCAAGACAAGTAAGCCTAACCCAACCCAAAGAGCAAGAGTTAAAGGGATTTCAAAATAAAAAACAGAAGAAACCCATATATATATAATACAAGTCTCGAAAGAACATCCCAGGTCTAGTTGTTATTTGTAAAGGATTATATATAGATTCAACTAATAATAATAATAATAGTCTAAAATGTCTTAGATAGGAATAAAAACATAAGACATAAGAAGAGAGATCAGATATATTCCGAAGTCCATCAGCCACTACCTCGATCTCTACAATGTCAACTCCGATACAATGCCATCTACCATATACCAATCGAACCAATACCAGCACGGGGTGCACTTGGAAAGTATCATCGATAACCAACCCCAATTCAAAGCAATAGAAGAACCACCACTCCAACTACCCAAGGTTTCCCAACAATCTATATCCCATAATTCTATCATTCCTTCCTTTTAGGGTAACTCAATACAACAATCAATTCAATTACCAAAAATAGGGTAGGTATATCAATCTAGGTGCATTAACACTATTCATTCCATGATCAATCTATGAGGGATGTCATTTATGAAGAAGACTCATTAATAAGACATATCAAGCTTAATTAGTTATAATCAAACAAGTAATATGGGATGAAAATAGGGAGAGAGTGCACATCTATATATGAGTGTATCCCATACTACCAGTAGGGGCTTCACATCTATATCTTCTGTCAAGCCTCAATCATACCTCACATTTCATAATATTCGAACCTTTAAATCAGTATTAGACGATATAAAATAATGTAATAAAATAAAATGAATGCTCAAACAGAATATCACAAACAAGGCTCTATGATGGTAATATAATATAAAAGTATATACAAATATAGTATCAAAGAAAACCAAGGAATATAATGTAATGAAAATGATGCAATATGATAAAATGACGATGAATGGTAAAAATCATCGCATGACTTTCTGTATACACCTACCGAGCTTACAGCTATCAGGAAGGACCCATGGGGGGTTTTCAACCCATTTAATGTTTATTATATCTTAATCTCAATCAATCTTGCCAGTAAATGACCTCGTCCAAGTGTTTACAATAATCAAAATCTACCTTGTCAGTAAATGACCTCGGCCAAAAAAATTTAAAAGTGTCTCATTTTCTTTTGAAAATGTTTTTTCCCAGTGATACCAAGTTCTTATGAATATGCATACCTGATATGAAGATGTGATGCTCACAAACAATCAATATGAAGATCAAATCGATTTACTACATGCATAAGTGAGTTTACAATCAACTCAATGTATCAATAATTCTTGTTTTTGGTTTTTACTTGGCACCACCAGAATAATATTCATGTAGTCATTAATAATATCATTTTCAATCCTTCACTCGGGAATCATTATAATGATAATGGAATTAATTTGTCAAATAAAGCCTACGATGTCAAGTCAATCTCCCACTCGGGTAACACAATGATAGATAAGCCATTCTAATGCGCAAATAAGGCCTATGATGATAATTCAATCCTCCACTCGAGTAATATAATAATAAATAAGACATTTAATGAACAAACATGGCCAATAACATCAAGTTAAACCCCTATTCGGGCATCAACATGCATATAAACCCCACCCGGGCATATAATCACAAGTAGTTATTCAAGTTCCTTAATATGTTCACATGTCCCATAAGGAAAATAACAAAATCCCAATAATAATATGTGGTGGTACTACCCAAACCTAGTTTGTTTTATACACTATGTCTTAAAACAAATATAAGTTTGTTATACTCTAAGTGTTTACGAAACCTCAACCATTCCATAACAAGGTAAGAATAACATACTATACTTTAGAACGTAACCAAGTTTGATACAAGCTCATAATATAGGAAATCCCAGTCAATTATTCAAGAACACCAAGTATCCATTTACTATCCATCCTAGAGGTACTTCAAAGTAGCAAAACTAACTATAATATGCATTTATCTAACTATAATCCACCAAAGACTCTAGTACCTACAGAGACTCTTGCCATATCACCTAAGCGGGACCTAACTTTGGAACCCACAATGATGTTTTTCATATCACCTAAGTGGGACCCCCAATCCTAAACGAAATACAAAAATACATACAAACAAGTATATAACACATAAATACTTTGGAAAATATCAAGGTACATCTCAACTTGTCCTAAATAAAGATTTGCAAGCTCAAACACCATCCAAAGCCTCAACCAAAAGCTCAACTCCATTGAATTAACATGAAATGCGTCTAATATAATGAAAAATTACATCTACAAGTCAAAATAAAGCCAACAAAACCCATATTGACCCTACTTAAGATGGGTCCAAAATGAGTTCAAAAAATGAGTCCAAAAATAAAAGTGACAAATAATGTTCCCAATGAGTCTATAGTTGAAAACCCACACAAAATTGAGAAGAAATTGGACCTCAAATATAATGACCTAAATTTATGATTTTTTCCATTTCTATATGTTTTGACTATTTTACCCTTCTCTATAGTTGCTATATGTTGATTTTGAGGTTCGAAGATGGTTGGCATGATTTTTTATGTGATCAAGAAAGAGTTATATGATTTTCTGGTTTTAAGAGGCGTGAGAAACCATATAGTTGACTTTGGTCAACATTTGTTGTTCTAAGTGTGAGATGGCAGAACAAACTGCTCTAGTGGATCTAAAATGTTGAATTTCGATTAGTAGTAGGTTTTTTTTTATTTCAAAATATTTATATCTCGTTTTGACCCTTTATTTTAAAAATTAAAATAGGCTATTGGGCATTAATTTATTTAAAAAGAACCTTTTGCAAAAATCTAACCTTTTGTAAAAATCTAACATCGCCAATGAGTCAAATGTTGAAACTAGCCTAGTAGAAAATATTGTTCATTTTTGTAGGATTTAGAACGAATCTCGAGAGTCAATTCGTATAACAACCCAAACTGGGGCCTTGGTTGTGACGAGCATCCAAAACTAACCAAGGCCTGAGATGACCCCTTAGCATTACCTCATGAGCATAGTAATAAGAAGAAATTTCAGAAGATAATGAGAAGAATAAGAAATTAAGTAAAACCCAAAAGATTACGTTTTTAAGTTAAAGACCAAATCCAGAAAGTAACAACCAAACATTAGCTATCGTTGTAACTGACTATACCAGAAGAAAATCAAAAGTACTGAAATAGTAAAAATAGTAAAAGAAAACAATGTATTTCAAATGATGGAGGGCTTACCACTTCACCTGTTGTTCAAAGGGAATACTAAACCACCTATCGCAGCATAGGGTCACAAGAAAAGCCCTCCGAACATACATCATGAAATGATATATCATCCAGGGATATTCAGTATGACGATTACTGGAATGCAACCCAAAAGAAAGGGGATAATATATACGTTTACCAAAACCATGTTATAAAACACATCCAACAATAATAAATGTAGTACAATGCCAGGGTAGGGGACAAGGAACATGAAACATAAAAATTTAAAATTTTATTCCTAAAATATGTATCTCATACCGACCTTAAACCACACACGGAATATATAAGTTTGGATTTCCCTATCAAAAGGGCCCCAATCCATATTAGCCGTATGGAGAGAATAACCTCCTAAAATATATCATTATTGGAACCCTTGGGGTTTCACCACACAATAAGAGACCAAGTCCCTCAAAATCAATCACAAGAAAAGTACACAAAAATAACCATGAAGTAAGAGACAATGCAGAAAGAGTAAAAACACAAGGATTTTTATGGGGAAACCCAAGAAGGAAAAAACCACGGCTTGCCCTCACAGCAACTCCAAATCAACTATAATCAAACTCTTTATTATAGCCTTTACTAAACCTAACTCTAGGTTCTTTTCGCTAGTAGTAACTCTACTATAAGCTCATCTTGGTAACTCCACCAAGGAACCTCTCTATTGATTAACTCTAATCATTGTCAAACTTAGGTAACTTTACCTAAGCAAATCTCTCAATGAGAAAACACTACTTTTATATCATAAGTAGTTCAATTACAAATCAACACTCAATAACACTCACTTACTCTTTAAGATACTACAAAAATAAGAACATGAGCAATGCTTGAGCAGTCTTGAAATGGAGTTTTTGCTGCCTCACTTTTCACTCTTTAGAATTGGTAAAAATCATTTGATGAAGAGACGTCTCTTACCTTTTATAATTGTGTGATTATTAGGGTTGAACGATCATTGGACCATCTATCCAAGTCAGCACAAAATAGCACCTGCAAGTTTGTTACACAAGAAGACAAAATTATACTGATGACGCATGCCAGCTGTAACGTACCTTGCACATCCAGGGACCGAGTCCCTTGCAGTTTAGTTGATCATCATCAAAACTACATATATAAATTTTCACTCTTTTTGATGGTGAAAAACCAAACCATACAATTTGAGCATCAATGCACATTCATCACATTTAGTCAAAGTGATTACCACCTGAAGATGAATGTTCCCCCATCATCATGCTTCCTTCTTCACTATGCAACACAGTGACCTACTCCTTTGTTGTCATTTGTAACAAAAACACTGTTTCCCCTGTAACTATGCCTTATCATTCATTTAGAACATCACTTATTTCTCTCTAGCATCATGCACCTTTATTTTATGCATTTGCACACTTCCTACTATCAACATGACTCCCTTTAAATATGCTCGATACCTAGTCCTTACTATATTAACTCAGTATTTCCCCTTTTGTTATTATTGAAAAGTAAGAACAATAACCAAGAGCAAAGATAAGTACAGATTAGTCTACTCATGGCCACTGGGCAACACTAACATGGAGAACAACATTACAGTAAAAGAGACAAATATTGTACACAAAACAAGATTCATTCATTTATCCAAGTCAGTACCAGTATAATAAGCTAAAATAATTACCATAAAAATAAATGTCTTTAAAATCCATTATGAGAACCAGGATATGTAATTGATTCAAGGTTGATGAGGGAATGAGGATAACATGGTTCAAGTAGAGGGAGAGTTGGGTCAAATGACTTAAGCAGTATCTCCATTTTTGCATTTTTAGCAATGTGAGAATCAAAAAATTATTTTTAAGGTCCTTTACTTTAACATACAGTTCACCCACTCTTGCCAGGAGTTTTGTGTTTGCAACTGCAAGTTCATCAGTGGCACCTGGTCCCTCAGAAGATAACTTCTGATTCTGCAATTTAAGGTGCACAAATTCAGAATCTTTATCAGTCCAACTTTGATCATTAAATCCTATACTTTCATTCCCAACTTCTCTTGATTAGCTAGCAACTCAGATGCTTGAGACACTCATTTAGTTTTTCCCTTTATGTATCCATTCTCCAAATTGATAAGCTTTCTTTGTAACTGGGCATTCATACTTACCCTATCTTCTGAGAATTCTATGGCGTAATACAATTCCCTTACCTCTTTTTCATAGAGCATAGGTGTTGTTCCCTCAAATAAATGTACCCATCCTTGATTCCTTGTATATTCTATCAATTCCATTATCCCAAGCTCCTCACATATCTTGGGATGAAGTGTTCTTTCTGACTGAATCTTCTGAGTCATCAACATTTCATTCTTTCTTTAATTACACACATCCTTCATTATTTTTCTTTGGTCTCATTACTTTCCTTTTTTCTTTTTTTCACAACTTTTCTCTTCTTGGGACCAGGTCCCTCAGAGTCTTTCTTCTCTATTCATAGCTATGTGTTTATTCCTCATTCTAGCAAGATTACCAGACTTTGACTTAGAGGACCTAAGGTAAAGTTTTAATGGATTTGGTTACTGAAACATAAAATTTGAAACATCAAGCTATTTGATGAGGGCATATTTAATTTAGTTTTATGAGTGAAAGAGAATGAGAAGGACAATTTTGGTTAATAGGGGGCAAAGAGTGATGAGTTAAGGCTAAGAATGGAAAATATTCTGATTTAGCAATTTGAAGAGGTGTCCGTTGTCATCAAAAGATGTTTCTTTAGGAATGACATGTCTGGTTTTAATAAGAGTGACTTATCATTTTGCAGAAGAGTTGATAGTTTTTATAAGGGAAGGAAAAAACACATAGCTTTCTCATATAATATTTTATGATTATTAAAACATACTGCAGTGATACTAACCTGAGAGATGAGACCGGGTTCCTCTTCTTTTTGAGTGAATCTTTAAATTTATGTAGGTCACATTTTTCTATTTTCAAAATTCTTCCCATGGGTCTATACCAGTAAGGGTATGGTATTAAGTTAGACTAATAGCCAATTTTATGGAGAGATATTGATTCACCTATTAGGTTAAGTCAGTATCATGCTTTAATCTATTTACACTACTTTTTTTCTTAGAAATTGTTCCCAAAGCAGGTCTGGGGACCAGGTCCCAAACTTGACTTAATTCAGGCTGCTAAATATTCTTCTTTGGAGATGAATTTCTTAGGGACCAAGCCCCTGATAATTAGGACTTATCTGCATCTTTCATCCTCTTGCTCATCATTTCTAGCACCACCAAGGATCAATAAATTTCCTGAAATATTAGTAAATACATGCATTTCTTTCATCAACCCACAAAATTCCTTTTCAATTTATTTTCTAGAACATTTTCATTCTTCAAATTTGAAGGTCATTCTAGGGTCTCCTTTTGAACACAAACTTCACACACCTATTGTTGAATATTAGGTTTCATAAGCCAAGGACTAGGTCCTTGAGATCAAATTTGCACAATAAGACACTTCCACTAAAAGTGTCTCGAGAGAGAGAGACACATTCAGACAATTCATCATTGAGATTTGAACCCTTTTAATCAACGAGCTATTCCTAGATTTAATTTCCTTCTATGCTTGGAATTATGATCATTTGTTAGATTTGGGAACCCACTTGAGTCTAAGTTCCCAGTAGTAGGACAATGGAGTCGTAACGCACCTAGGCAGTGATGGAATTCTCTTCACCTTTCTTGGGGACTCAAAACCCTCATAATGTGCACTCTCCAGCTGAATGTATTAAATATTCCTTTATTTTTCCTTAAGCCAATACTGATATTTTTCTTTCAAATGC
Organism: Capsicum pubescens; assembly: GCA_030864215.1. NCBI lineage: Eukaryota > Viridiplantae > Streptophyta > Magnoliopsida > Solanales > Solanaceae > Capsicum > Capsicum pubescens. Next base: position 262,741,600 of record CM061542.1, read on the forward strand.
CCATCGCTTCCATAGTGAGTGCACAAGAGTTTGTGTCTTTTGCTTCTATTGTCATGAGTAGCCTTTCCCTTGGTCTCACTGGGTTAGAATTTTCCTTGGTATCCTAGACCTCTACCATCATTAATACCTTGACTAGTCAAGTCAGAAAGGATTAGTCAGGAAGTATTCCACTTAAGAGACTTGTTTAATTCTTCTTTAAGGCAGACCAGGTCCCTCTCTAATTCTTCATTCTTATGAAGTGGTGACATAAGGTGTTTTTGTGAGGCTTTTAATTTCTCCTCAAGATCAATATCAAGCCTTGAGGATTCCTTCTTCCTTTTTCCATCAACACCATTTACTTTCTTCAGATTACCCATTAGACTCAGATTTTCAGAGTTTATATTTGTGAACAACTCTTCAGTTTCAGAAATTTTGTGAGTTAAATCAATCAACTCATGCTCTTGACTCTTTATTTTTTCTTCTATGGCATTCTTTCAGTAGTTAGTACACATACAGAGTCTATCAACACAGTCTCAAGTATTTTTATATTCCTAGCAGTGTAATTATCTAGATTCACCTTAATGTTGAATAAGGTTACCTCCTTTTCTTTTTCATCTTATGTGTCTGTGTTGAGTGCAAAAAAGGAATCATAGATAACTAGACCTTATTCCACTGCTAGCATAGAGACATCTCCAGTCTTCTCATCATCACTTGAATCAATGGAAGAATCTCCCCAAGTTGCCAGAGCTTGTTTTACTACGTAATAAGCTGCAACCTTCCTTCTTGAATTATCAGGTACCTGGTCCCTGATCTTTCCTTTGTTACCTGAAGCCTAGAGGTAATCATGATGATCCATTTTTTGCATGGGACAATCCTTGATGAATCTCAAGACTTCCACATTTATGACACATCTCCATAGTGACACCTTTTTTGTTGTTACTTTCACTTCTTTTAAACTGGCCACCTTTCTTCACGGCTCTAACAATTCTTTCGCCAAGTAGGCAATCCCAGATCTCTTTAGCATTTTTTCCAAACTATTATCTTATTGTACTCATAAGTACCTATTCCATATAGTAATGACTTCTTGGACTTGTAAATCTTCTTTCTATCTTCATCATTGAACTCCTTCCTGCTTTTGACAACCATTCTTGTCACATCCCCTTCTTTGACTTCTTTTACAAGAACATAAGGACCATCGAGAATTATATCCATTAGTTCACTATCCTTAACTATGATGAAATCAAACAACCTAGTTTTCCATCACCCATAAGAGTGTCCATTGAATCTTGGTAGTCTAGTTGTAGATTGCCCTTCTTCTTAATTAGGTGAGGCAACCATTCTATCCAAGACACTCAAGGTGTGAACCTTTTAGAATGATCAGGCTCTAATAACAATTGTTGGAACCCTTGGGTATTACACCACACAATAAGGGATCAGGTCCCACAAAATCAATCACAGGCAATGTCTACGAAAATAACCAGGAAGAAAGAGACAGTGTAGGAAGAGTAAAAACACAAGGATTTTAATGTGAAAACCCAGGAAGGAAAAAAACACGACTTTCCCCCAGCAGAACCTCAAAATCCACTCTAATCAAACTCTTGATTATAGCTTTCACTGAACATAACTCTAGGTTCCTTTCACTAGTTGTAACTCTACTACAAGCTCATCTTGGTAACTCTACCAAAGACCCTATCTATTGATTAGCTCTAATCAATGTCAAACTTAGGTAATTGTACCTAAGCAACTCTCTCAATGAGAAAACACTACTCTGATAGCATGAGTAGTTCAGTTAGAAATTAGCACTCAAGAACACCCACTCACTCTTTAAGCATACTACAAAGATAAGAACATAAGCAATACTTGAGTAGTCTTGAACTGGAGTTTTTGCTGCCTCACTTTATATTATTTAAAATTTGCAAAAATTGTTTGATGAAGAGGTGTATCTTCCCTTTTATAGATGAGTGATGATTAGGGCTGAAAGATCATTTAACCAGCTGTCCAATTTAGTACAAAATAGCACCTGCAAGTTTTTTTACACTAGAGGACAAAACTATATAGATGGTGTATGCCAGTTGTACTGTACCTTGCATTTCCAAGGATCTGGTCTCATGAAGTATAGATGCTCATCATCAAAACTACATATAGCAAATACGTACTATTGCATTAAGCAAGAACACAACGATCATTAACCCCCAATATTTGGAAACATGGTTTTCAATGTTGTTCCCCCCCAGACTATACTTTCTCGGTAAAGCTACACAATTTCTTTTAAGCCCAGTTAAAATATCATCATATACCATTAACCAAGGAGTTTTGCATTAATACATTCCCAAATTGATATCATCATACAAATACTTGTAGCCATTCATTTAATTGTATTTAACCATTTAAACTCCATGTTCCAATTCCAAAAAGCCATTCTAGACCATTTTTCCATTAATGCATGACAATGATTCAAAAGATGAGTTAAACACTATTAAATCCCCTTTTAAATCTAATTCATGCAATAGGTTGAGGTTCATACCTTTACCATGCCAAAAACCATACCCATTATGAAATCAAGTTACTAAATTCATCCTTTTGAAGTCATAATTCAGTTGATAGCTCATCATTTAAACCATGGAAAGCCATTAAAGACAAGGGAAACTAGTACAAGTATATAACAATCAAAATACTCAATCCTAGTTTTAAACATCCATTAAAGCAAGAGAATTTCAAGTAAATTTCATAATTTTAAGATAATTATAAGCAAGGGAATGTCTAACATGCCTTTTTAGTAGAATGAATTTGAGAAGAACTTGAGTTTAGAGCCCTGAGAGTTGAATTCTTGAGAAAAAACTTAGTTTACTTCTCTTGAGGGTTGAGAAGGGGAAGAACGATGATAAATTTTGATAACTGATAGGTTAATGAGGGTTAAGTAAAGTTTAAACTCACTTAATAAGGTAAAAGACCAAAAATTCCCTGCCCCAAACTAAAGAAAACAAAAATCCATATTTTTTGTCCTTGAACATGGCATGCCCTTATCGTGGAGCGAAGAGTGTGTCACCCTTTCGTGGTATGCTATTAACCCAGACCCCTACTATTTTAGGGTCCCGATATGACTTGAAACGTGATCCAAAAATTCAAAAATGCTCCCTAAGGGTCTTGCTACCTTTCTTTATCGTAATTCCTCTCAAAATATTACCATTAAACACTATGGAGGTATTGGATTCAATTCATTCAAAATCTTGGGGGTTTACATACTTAGGCTCATTTTCTTGCATTTTTTAGCCCATAACACCCGAGGTGTTACATTACCTCCCCCCACTCTTAGGATCATTCATCTTTTAATAAGAGATAAGGACACCCTTAGCATGATTATAGAAAGGCTATAAAGAAACTCAAGAACAAACTCGAAATTCTTCAAGAGGAGAATTAAAATATGGGCCTAAAGCACTTTCATCCTATATTCTAAACAAGAACGGATATTTAACTTCCATATACTCCTCCGAATCCCACTTAGCCTCCTCTACCTTTTGGTTCCTCTAAAGCACTTTCATCAAAGCTATCTTCTTAGTTCTCAATTTCTTGACTTGCCTATCTAAGATTTCTAGAATCACCTTCACCTTCTCCATTGCTTGGTGTACTAAGTTTGGTCCAAATAACCTAGTCTCATCCACCTCAAATCACCCAATTGGCGATCTATATCTTATACTATAAAAGGCTTCAAAAGGGGACAATTGAATGCTGAATGATAACTATTATTATAATTCAATAAGCAGCAAATGATCCACCTAATTTCTTTTAAAGTTAATTACATAAGCCTTTAGCATATCCTCAAAACTTTGAACAATATACTCTACTTGCCTATTTTACTACGGGTGAAAAGCAGTACTAAGGTTCACCTGGGTACCCAAACCTATCTGTAAGAATTTTTCAAAAATGGGGCTAAAATTGTAGTAACACTGAATACTAAGTTCAAACAACTAAATTACTGATAACTGGGTTTACTAATGAATACTATCTGAATTACTAATACTGAATTCTGAATACTGATTCACTGACATCTGATTTTACTAACACTGGAATACTGAGTAACTAAGTCTACTAATATTGATATATGAGTTTTTTATATTGATTGACTGTATCTGAGATCAGTCCTTTCTAGCAGGTGATATCTGAATCAATTGGTACTGATTCTGATTTATTATATCTGAGATCTGTCCAAGCTAGCGGGTGATATTTGAATGTACTGATATTGATAATGATTTACTATGTTGGAGATCAATCCTATATAGTGGGTGACCTCTGAATTCTATAAAACTATCTAAGGTCCTTATTATGCTGAGTGAATATATCTGACAGTCCTGAATCTATATAACTTAACTGAGTTCTATCACGGAGACTGAATCTGAAACTGAGACTGTGGGAAGTAGTTATCTAACCGACATTCCCCGAATCTGAACTAGTGCGTTCCAACCTATAACCCCAGCTGAAAAGGTGTTAGTACCATGCCACGGGTAAACATAACTGCTATGGAGTCGGCCCTAATCTAGCGGGTGACTCCTGAGATGAGTCCTACACTAACGGGTGATTTCTGAGTATGTCAGTCCTATCTAATGGGTGACATCTCATACCTATGATGGCTACGTAGTTCTAGAACTTAGGTATTGCTCCTAGGGATATAATTCCTATCTAGAAGGTGAGCCCACATCCCTAGGCTCGCTCGGTGCTAAATCCTACTCCAAACTGAAAGACACTAAACTAATTCTTAGACTGAACTGCTACTGATTGTACTAGTTAACTGAACTGGACTGAGGTTATTGAGTTTCGTTAACTAACAGAATACTACTGAATTCTGTAATCTGACTTAATACTACTGAGTTCTGAACTGAATAATTGAATGTTATTGAGGACTGAACCGCATACTGAACAGGAATAGACTGACACTGAGATTGCTGAGTCTTTCTAAGTTTTGTAACTGACTGAGTCCTACTGATCATGGCATGACTGAGATTATCTTGAAAACTGACTCGGCTCTAGGCACACAACTAAATTGTCGGTTACAAGTACCCCCAGGACTCAATAGCATGTAAATAATAAAACATGACAATTCTTGAATAGCATACAATAATCTATCATTCACCATACAATCAATAAGGCATTTTTTCAAGCACGTGAAAATCATAAACTTGTACATGCATAGGAATGCACACTAATATCTCATAATTCATTCAATAAGGAATGCACATGAATAGGAATACATGCAACATAGCATAATTCATTCACTAAGTCCTTTCAACAAACACTAGGCATGCATTAACTTTTACATAATTGGGGATTTCATACTAACATGCTATAATGACTCTATTTTCTTCACATAAGCATTTTGTCAAACATATAGGGAGAATGCTTTTGTTATACAACAAATTCGACACCTAATTATCATAGATACATCAATCAACATGCACCTTGAAGGGGTTTTATTATGAGTATCACATAAATATCACATATTAGGATCAAAGCTTGGGACTTAGTAATCACAACATGAATTAAAACTCATCAACAACAAGAACTTCAATCTCAATTCACATGAATCATGAAAAAACCAACTATATATAATCTTTGACTTTATAAAAGGATTATTGAACTTCTTGGGTGGAAGGGACCCAAGAATCAACACCTAACAAACCTTAGTTCTTGATTTTACTAAGATTGACGGGGGAATTTTCTTGAATTTGGGTTCTCAATTGAAAACTCTAACTTATTCTTGAGAGAAATTGTGATAAACCACTATGTTTTGGGTGAAATAAGGCTGAATCTCGTGTTTATGGGTTTATATAGGGGTAGGAAATTGACCGTTTTTCCCTTGAAAGCAAGGAGGTGGAATGCTGAAATTTTTGGTCCAAGAGAGTACCCAGGGTGGCGCCCTGCCTAGCCCGAGGGATTATCTTGGGCGGCGCCCTGCCTATCCCGAGGGATTATCTTGGGCGGCGCCCTGCCTATCCCGAGGGAATAGCCAGGGCGGCGCGGGCTAATCGCTCCGCGATACTATTTTGGGCAACCAAACATGCCCTTACACTATTCGAAAATATTTGCAACTAACACAAGATGTACTATTGACTTGCCCCATTATGAATCAACTTAAAAATCGGAAAACGAAGGCCGGGAAGGTCATGAAATAAATCATCAAACTTTGAAGGTTTTTGAAATGAAAAAGTTCCAACACTTTGTTAAATTTTATAAGTGTGAAGTTTCTCTTAGCATGCTTTCAAGAGCTCTAACGCCTAAGAAAATTTGTGGGGTATTACAATATCTCTCCATTGTGAACATTCATCCTCAAATGAGAATGACTAAATGAGATTACTGATAGAATGAACTTACTTGGGGGACGTGAACATCTGAAACATGACTACATAACTGAAACTACTGATATACTAAAATTTTATACTGAACATGTATATCCGATGCATGGATATCTAACTGAGTTGTTCTCATGAATACATGACTGAAATTATTGATATGCTTAGTTTCTCCTACTGAACATGCATAACTAATGCATGAATATATGACTGAACTGATTCTTGAATGCTTGGCTGAATATGCAATGCTAACTGATGCTAAGTTTGTAACAAAAATTTGAGCTTAAAATGAATGGGTTTAAGGACATGAAAGCATCGGGGAATTATAGAGTATCTCTCCCTTAGGACACTAGGTCCCTCTAAGAATGCTTACTTTACTGGGATACTGGGAAAACTGAGGCGATTTACAAGGCACCTACGAATCAGATCATAACTAAATATCTGGGACCTGAAACTAATGCATGACTCATGAAATGAGTTGATCTTGCAACTACTGGGACTTTGTATCTTGGAATAGTTACATTCCTAAGATTTTTAATAGCATGACTAAATGGAAAGATGAGAAAACAAACTATACGTATCTGACAGTTTGACTGCTAAACTAACTTGCTGGCTTTACTAACTATCTCATACTGAAAACTTGAGATCAAATGGGAGAAAGAGATCTATAAATCCACATCATGAAGATGAAGGGCTTATAACATACCCAAATCTATGTTAGGGAAACTTCCCTGATCATAAAAAGTCAGGAGTGCATAAAATCTGTTCTGACGCTAACCACTAGTGGTACTGGAAGTGGCACCCTATTGACGCAAATCTTTACCCCTCTAAGACATAGTTATACACTCCCGCAACCTTTGTTTTGGCTTACTACAACCAAAACATACCTCGCTGCCTGCTCTACATGAACCTAGGTGATTCTTACCGTATTCTTCACAAAGCGGATAGGTACGATCATTTATTAAACTACCCTGGGTCTTAGAGTCTGGAGCCCCATCATGACTTCCATCCCTGAGCTGGAACTGAAAACTTCTGACTATGCTGAGAACGGTTACCTGGATGACAAAAACTAAAACTACCTGTTTTAGCTTTGTTATCCACTCTCTTTTTTTTCTTTAGATTTCTCTACCTCAATCTGTTGAGCGTGCATTATCAACCTAGAAATATACATGTACCTATTGAGCATAGAAGTCCTACACTCTTTAACTATCAACCCAGACACACCGGTCACAAACTTACTCATGCTAGATCTAGGGTCAGCCATCTGCTCAGGGACATACTTAGATAACTTATTGAACTTGAGACAATACTCCTTCACTTCCATGGAGCCTTGCCTTAGGTTCATGAACTCTTCTAACTTAGCTTCCCACATCTCAAGTGGGAAAAACTTATCTAAGAACACTTTCTAAAATATCTGCCAAGTCATGGGAGTTGCATCCTCCCCTCTACTCTTCTTCCACATCACTACCCAATCATGAGAAATATCTTTCAACCTATAGGATGTCAATTCTACACTCTCATCTTCAAACACATACATAATTTAGGTGATCTTCTTCACCTCCTCAAGATAAAGTTATGGGTCCTCACCAACTATTGATCCAAAGAATTCTGGCGGGTTCATTCTCATAAAATTTCTAATCCTAGCTGCAACTGAATCCCCATCTTGCTGAGGTAGGGATGCAGCCTGATGGTTACCCTAAATATTAGTTGTCACAACTTTGGCTAGCGCCTGAAAAGTTTCCCGAAACTCTGCATGTGACACATTCTCATTCGGAGGATTTATGGGCTGAGGTGGCTGGTTATCATTTCTACGGTCATTTTCTCTACGAGGAGAAATATTCTGTAATTGAAAGAATGAAATGGATTAGACTGAGAGTCTAACTTGAGTTCATGCTCAATCGCATGACATGAATATTGAAACAAGGGAAAGTGTTCCTAAAACATCTCATAGCCTCCTATACATAAATATGGCGCGCAACACACCCATGCACAAGACTCTACTAGATACGGCTTTCAGACTTCCTAGGACACTGTTGAACCTTAGGCTATGATATTAAGTTTGTAACGCCTAAGATTCTGAACCCCAGATGCTACACAATTCTTATGATCCCAAAGGACCACAAGCTAACCCTTTTCGTGAACCTGTAACTAAGCACTGCATATTATACTGTGAAAATACAAAAAACAACTACCGAAAACTTACCATACTGTTCAAAAACTAAAATACAACTAAATAAAGTATCAAAAGTACAAAAGAATCTTTATGAATATCTAGTCTGAAAAGCCTCTAAACTGTATGAACTGTGGAGTTGATGGGATAATCCCCCAACTAACTCTGTCTACTGAAATACTGAATCTAATGCAATACTGAAATATGAGAATATCCTCAGATGATGAGGACTAACTGCTAAGTCTACTGCTGCTAACTGAATCGACCTACTAAGGATGCTCGGGAGCTCGTATTTCTGAACCTACGGTATTAAACACCATAGTGTAAGAGAAAAGTATGTGTCAGTATGTGAGAATGTACTGGTATTCTAGATGAGGTAAGGCTAAATGCAAGGGCTTATATGCATAAACTAAAGATGACTGAATAAAATGAGTATACTAAATGATAAAGACATCCATGAACACATAAACTATAGCTAGAATCGTAGTAACACTGAATACTACATTCAAACAACTGGATTATTGATAATTGGGTTTACTGATGACTGCTATTTGGATTTACTAATACTCAATTCTGAATACTAATTCACTGATATCTGATTTTACTAACACTGGGATACTGAATAACTAAGTCTGCCAATATTGATATCTTAGTTTTCTAATACTGATTGACTGTATCTGAGATCAGTCTTGTCTTGAGGGTGATCTTTGAATCTATTGGTACTGATTCTGATTTACTTATCTGAGATCAGTCCTATCTAGATGGTGATCTCTGAATTCTACAAAACTATCTAAGTTCCTTACTATGTTGAGTGAATGTATCCGACAGTCCTGAATCTGTATAACAAAACTAAGTTCTATCACTGAGACTGTGGGAAGTAGTTATGTAACCGACATATCCCAAATCTGAACTAGTGGGGTCCAACCTGTAACCCTAGTTGTAAGGGTGTCAGTACTTTTCCACGGGTAAAGACAACTGCTATGGAGTCAGCCCTAATCTAGCGGGTGACTCCTGAGATCAGTCCTGCACTAATGGGTGATCCCTGAGTATGTCAGTCCTATCTAACGGGTGACATCTCATACCTACGCTGGCTATGTAGTTCTTGACCATAAGGATTGCTTCTATGGCATTCTTTCAGTAGTTAGTACATATACAGAGTCTATCAACACACTGGCAAGCATTTTTATCTTCCTAGCAGTGTAATTATCTAGATTCACCTTAATCTTGAATAGGGTTACCTCCTTTTTTTTTTACATCTTATGTGTCTGTGTTTAGTGAAAACAAGTAATCATAAATAACTGGACCTTATTCCACTGCTAGCATAGAGACATCTCCAGTCTTCTCATCATCACTTGAATCAATAGAAGAATCTCCCCAAGTTGCCAAAGCTTGATTTACTACGTAATAAGCTGCAACCTTCCTTCTTGAATTGTCAGGGACCTGGTCCTTAATCTTTACATTGTCACCTGTAGACTTGAGGTAATCATGATGATCCATTTTTTGCATGGGAAAGTCCTTGATGAAGCTCAAGACTTCCACATTTATGACACACCTCCATAGTGACAACTTTTTTGTTGCTACTTTCACTTCTTTTAAACTGGCCACCTTTCCTCATGGATCTAACAATTCTATTACAAAGTAGGCAATCCCAGATCTCTAATACCAATTGTTGGAACCCTTGCAGGTTAAACCACACAGTAAGGGACCAGGTCCCTCAAAATCAATCACAGGCAATGTATACGAAAATAACCAGGAAGAAAGAGACAGTGTAGGAAGAGTAAAAACCCAAGGATTTTTACGTGAAAATCCAGGAAGGGAAAAAACACGACTTTCCCCCACAAGAACCTCCAAATACACTATAATCAAACTCTTGATCATAGTTTTCACTAAACATAACTCTAGGTTCCTTTCGCTAGTAGTAACTTAACTACAAGCTCATCTTGGTAACTCTACCAAAGACCCCATCTATTGATTATCTCTAAGCAATGTCAAACTTAGGTAACTCTACCTAAGCAACTCTCTCAATGAGAAAACACTACTCTTATAGCATGTGTATTTCAGTTAAAAATTAGCATTCAAGAACACCCACTCACTTTTTAAGCATCTACAAAGATAAGAACATAAGCATTGCTGGAGCAGTCTTGAACTAGAGTTTTTGCTTCCTCACTTTTCATTCTTTAAAATATGCAAAAAATGTTTGATGAAGAGGCGTCTCTTCCCTTTTATAGCTGAGTGATGATTAGGTATGAAAGATCATTGATTGTGTAGATGGTGCATGCCAATTATACTGTACCTTGCATTTCCAGGGATCTGGTCCCATGAAGTTTTGCTGCTCATCATCAACACTACATATATCAAATATGTACCATTGAACGAAGCAAGAACACAACGATTATTAACCCCCAATATTTGGAAATATGGTTTTCTGTGTTGTTCTCCCCAAGACTACACTTTCTCGGTAAAGCTACACAATTTCCTTTAAGCCCAGTTAAAATATTGTCATATACTATTAACCAAGGAGTTTTGCATTAAGACATTCGCAAATTGATATCGTCATACAAATACTTGTAGCCATTCATTTAAATCCATTTAACCATTTAAACTCTATGTTCCAATTCCAAAAAGCCAATCTCGACCATTTTTCCATTAATGTATGGCAATGTTTCAAAAGATGAGTTAAACACTATTAAATACCATTTTAAATCTAATTCATGCAATAGGTTGAGGTTCATACCATTACCATGCAAAAAACCAGACCCATTATGAAATCAAGTTACTAAATTCATCCTTTTGAAGTCATAATTCAGTTGATAGCTCATCATTTAAACCATGGAAAACCATTAAAGATAAGGAAAACTAGTACAAGTATATAACAATCAAATTACTCAATCCTAGTTTCAAACAACTATTAAAACAAGAGAATTTCAAGTAAATTTCACAATTTTTAGATAATTATAAACAAGGGAATGTCCAACATGTCTTTTTAGTGGAATGAATTTGAGAAGAACTCGAGTTTAGAGCCCTGAGAGTTGAATTCTTGAGAAAACCCTTAGTTTACTTCTCTTGAGGGTTGAAAAGGAGAAAAACGATGATAAATTTTGATAATTGATATGTTAATTAGGGTTAAGTAATGTTCAAACTCACTTAATAAGGTAAAAGACCAAAAATCCCCTGCCCCAAACTAATGAAAACAAAAGTCCAAGTTTTTGTCCTCTAATATGGCATGCCCTTATCGCGGAGCAAAGAGTGTGTCACCCTTTCGTGGCACGTTATTAACGCAGACCCCTACTATTTTAGGGTCCCGATATGACTTGAAACTTGATCCAAAAATTCAAAAATGCTCCCTAAGGGTACCACTACCTTCCCTTATCATAATTCCACTCAAAATATTGCCATTAAACACTATGGAGGTATTGGATTAAATTCATTCATAATCTTGGGGGTTTACACACTTAGGCTCATTTTCTTGCAGTTTTGAACCCATAACACCCGAGGTGTTACATTACCTCCCCCCACTCTTAGGATCATTCATCTTCTAGTAAGAGATAAGGACACCCTTATCATGATAATAGGAAGGCTATAAAGAAACTAATGAACAAACTCGAAATTCATCAAGAGGAGAATTAAAACTTGTACCTTGAGTACTTTAATCCAATATTCTAAACAAGAACGGGTATTTAGCTTCCATATCCTCCTCTGAATCCCACATAGCCTCCTCTACCTTTTGGTTCCTCCAATGCATTTTCATCAAAGCTATCTTCTTAGTTCTCAATTTCTTGACTTGCCTATCCAAGATTTCAATCGGGATTTCCTCGTAGGTTAATGAATCTTTAACACCAATATCCTCAATGGGAACCACTAAGGAAGGATCACTCACACACTTTTTGAGCATACACACATAAAAAATAAGGTGAACCGATGCCAAGTTTTTCGGCAAGTCCAACCAATAAGAAAAATTTACAACCCTCCCTTGAATATGATACGGACCAATATAATGGGGACTGAGCTTCCCCTTTTCCCAAATATTATAACAACTTTTATCGGAGAAACCTTCAAGAATACAATCATCAACCTCAAACTCAAGCTCTTTTTGACTCAGATTTGCATAGGATTTTTGGCAATTTTGAGCGGTCTTAATGCTTTCTAGAATTACCTTCTCCTTCTCCATTGCTTGGCGTACTAAGTTAGGCCAAAATAACCTAGTATCATCCACCTCAAACCACTCAATTTCTGATCTATATCTTCTACTATAAACGGCTTCAAAAAGGGCCATTTGAATGTTGAAATAATAAATATTATTATAATTCAATAAGCAGCAAATGATCCACCCAATTTCCTTTAAAGTCAATTACATAAGCCCTTAGCAAATCCTCAAAACTTTGAACAATATACTCTGCTTTCCCATTCATCTAGGGGTGGAAAATAGTACTAAGGTTCACCTGGGTACCCAAACCTATCTACAAAGATTTTTCAAAAATGGGAAGAAAATTGCATACCTCGGTTAGAAATAATAGACACTGGGGCTCCATGCAACTGAACTATCTCCTGAATAAATAACTTCGCATAATCCTCTCTTGAGTAGTTAGTTCTTACATGCAAGAAATGAGCGGACTTAGTCATAAACCACAATGACCCAAATTGAATTGTGCAAATTTTGTGACCGTGAAAGACCCATAAAAAAATCCATATTAATTATTTCCCACTTCTACATGGGAAATTCTATATCTTGAGAGGTGCCACCTAGCCTTAAATACTCAAACTTGACTTGCTGACAAACCATACACTTGGAAACTAAACTTTCTACACCCCTCTTCATATTATTCCACTAATACATTTTCTTCAAGTCATGATACATCTTCGTCGAACCCAGATGAATCGTATATCTGGACACGTGGACTTCAGTTAAAATCCTTTCCCACAACCTATCTACATCAGGAATGCATAATCTCTCTTGATACCTTAGAACGCTATCTCTCCCAATTTTGAAAGCCATAACTTTTTGTTGTCCCACATCACCATTGATTTGCATAAGTGTAGGATCCAGAACCTACTTCTCCTTAAATTTGGCTCTAAGTAATGACTTAAAAACTTCCTGGATAATCACTCACCCATATTTGGTGTCCAAAAGCCGGACCCCCATGTTGGCTAGTCGGTGAATAACCTTCACCAATCCTCTTTTCTCTCCTTAACATGAGACAAACTCCCCATGGATAACCTGGTAAGAGAATTTACAATAATATTAGCACACATGTCATAATCCTTAAGAAGTTTGAGCCATCGTCTCTGCCTGAGGTTCAATTCTTTCTGAGTGAACACATACTGCAAGCTTTTATTGTCTAAGAAATATTCATATGCACCCCATATAAGTAACGACTTTAAATTTTCAATACAAAAATCAAAGATGCCAACTCTAGATCGTGAGTCGGGTAACTCCTCTCATGAACCTTAAGTTGCCCAGAAACATAAGCTGCCACCTTTTTATGTTGTATCTAAACAAAATCCAGTTCCACCTGGGATGTATCATAATACAAAACAAACCCCTCAGTAGCCTCGAGTAGGGTCAAAACAAGAGCAAAAGTCAATTGATCCTTCGACTTCATAAAATTTCCCTCACAAGCATCAGGCCATAAAAATGTTACCTTTTTTCTAAGTCAACCTCGTAAGAGGAGCAGCAATAGATGGGAAACTCCCCACAAGCCTCCTATATAACCTGTCAAGACCAAGAAGCTCCTAATTTTTGTTGGAGTCATGAGAATAGGTCACTTCTTAACCACCTCAATCTATTGGGGATATACTTTAATTCCTTCATTAGATACAATAAGCCCAATAAAAGTCATAACACTGAGCCAAAATTCATACTTAGAATATTTTTGCATACAATTTTTAATCCTTAAGGGTCTGCAAAACAATTTGAAGGTGATTGGCATGATCCTCCTCACTTTTGGAGTACAACAAAATTTCATCAATAAAAACTATAACAAAACAATCCAAAAATTGTCTGAATACTTGATTCATAAGGTCTATAAAAGCAGTCAGGACATTAGTCAATCCAAAAGACATGATCAAGAAATCATAGTGGCCATAACGTATTCAAAAAGAAGTCTTGGGAATATCAGCCTCCCCAATATTTAATTGATGGTAACCCGATAGAAATCTTTTTTAGAGAAACACTTAGCACCCTGAAGCAATCAAAGAGGTCATCAATTCTAGGAAAAGGGTACTAATTTTTCACAGTGACCTTATTCAACTAACGATAATCTATACATGTCCGGAGAGACCCATCTTTATTTTGCATGAAAAGTATAGGAGCACCTTAAGGAGAAACACTAGGATGGATTAAACACTAATCAAGCAGGTCCTTTATTGCTCCTTTAGTTTTTTCAGGTCTGTCGGAACCATCTTATAATGAGGAATGAAAATGGGATGAGTATCTGGTAGAAAATCAATCCCAAAGTCTATTTACCTATCTAGAGGGATCCCAGAAAGATCATCTGAAAAACTTTGGAAAATTCATTAACCCAAGGAACGGATTGCAGGAGGGACTTTCATAGTTATAATCCTTGAGCCGAACAAGGTTATATAGACACTCTTTGGATATCAATTTTGAGCCCTAAGATAAGAAATAAACTTCTCTTTGGGTACTAGGGAACTTCCCTCCTATTCTATTACTGATTCATTTGGAAAATAAAAATTAGGTTCTACAATCTAGAGAAGCATAGCACGAATGAAGTCAATCCATTCCTAAGTTATATACAAGTCCACCATATCAAGATTTATTAAATCTACCAACGTCTCTAAATGTAAGATGGACACCACACAACCCTCATAGACTTTTCTAGCAACAGTAGACTCACCCATTAGGGTAGAAATTGTAAAAGGGTTGGAAATACCTTTAGGAACAAAACCAGAGCATACATCCACAAAGGAGTCACATAAGATAGAGAATAATTCAGTTCAAGCAAACAATAAACAACATGGGAGAAAAGTTGTAACATATTAATGACGATATCTAGGAATGCCTCGGATTCCTGATGAGTAGAAAGTGCATAGAGGCAATTTCAGTCATTTCCTGTTCCTGAAGTACCACCCTTAGAGGCAGGATCTGATGAACCTGGGGCTTACTATGCCCAGATACAGCCCTTTTTGAAGGACAATCTCATTGCATATGACCAGGTTGACCATAATTAAAGCAGAAATTTCTCCCCTTCTCATAATATCCCAGGTGAGGCTTCCTACAACAATGGCAAGGAGGACAAGGTGGAGACAAATGAACTCTACTAACCTGAGATTGGGCACCCCATACCCTAGGACTATTGCTAAATTAAAAACATTGATCACCTGAAAGCTTAGGAGCAGGAACACTAGCTGACGAATAAGAATTTCCCTAGTTCTTCTTCGTGGGTCATTTCCTACCCTCTTTTTTTACAGATCTGATAGTTGCACCCTTCTTTGTATACTTGAACTTCTTAATTTGCCTTTCCTTCATTTTTATCCTCTTTCTCTTCTCATCCTCTACCTACTACATATAAACCACTAGCCTCGATATATCCATGTCATTGTTTAACATAATAGTCTTACACTCTAACACCATTTCATGAGAAAGACTGGAAGACTACTTCAATATCCCAGACCTCATATTAGACACAAGCTCAGGAGCATAAAGAGAGAGTTAGGTTAACTTCAATGCATACTCCTTGACACTCATCTTGCCTTGCTTCAGATTTACAAACTCGTCATCCTTGGCTTCCTTCTACTCTTGGGAAAAGAAGTGATCAATAAAAGCATCCCAAAACTCTTTCGACATTGCTGGCTCAAAATCTTTACCTCTTAACTCTTCCTATTCATCATACCATCGATAATCTACTTATTTCAAATAATAAGCTGCAAATTCTACCCCCACTGAATCACTAGTATGCATAACTCTTAAGATATTTTCCATCTTATCAATAAACCCCTGAGTATCCTCTTCAAGCCTAGAACCTGTGAAGGCCGGGGGTTCAACTTCATAAATTGTCCAACTAGAGTAACCTCAGACGAACTAGCAGTAGGACCAACATGATAAGACCGATAACATTGCGATGCCATAATCTTACCAAATATATGAAAGGACTGATGGAACTCAACATTCAAGACATCTCTCTGAAGGGACTGAGTATTAGTAACACCATCTTGAGAAGATCAATAAGGATTAGTAGGGACCGCTGGAACCCTAGGTGGAGTAGCAACGTCAGGAGTACAAGCCCAAAACTGTGTCTGCATTCTATGAGTAGTGAGAACTTCCTCTGCATTTGCCCTAGTTAGAACAAATGTTCTGCTGAGTTCCTACGATTGTTATATTTTAGTGGAGGCAAAATCTGAAATGTGAGTAAGTCAGAAATTAGAGAAGATTCATGATAACTAGACTCCCTAGCACAAAATAGAAAACAGAGAAGGAAAACATCCTTAAATGCCTTATAACCCCTCATATAAGTGTGACACATTGCTCACCCATAAAAGAAACTCTATTTAAAAAAACTTTATAGTAACCAGTGACCCTGAACCATAATATGATACCAACCTACCACGACCCAAATCGAGGCCCTAGTCTTGACGGGCATCCCAAACCAACCAAGTCCTTAATGACCCCTTAGAATTACCACATGAGCATAGTAATAATAAGAAATTTTAGAAGATAACCATTAGAATAAGGAAATTTAGTAAAACCCAAAAGATTAAGTTTGTAAGTCAAAGACCAAATCCACAAAGTAACAACCCAACATTGTCTACAAAGACTCTAACCAAGGAATAACAACCAAGTTGGGACATGACCCAGAGTATGCTAGAAGAAAATCAAAAGTACTGAAATAGTAAAGATACTAAAAGAAAAAAACTCCTTCCGAATGATGGAGGGCTCATCACTTCACCAGCTTTCTAAAGGGAATATCGAACCACCTATCATTGCACAAGGTCACAAGAAAAGGCCTCCAAGCCTACATCATGAAACAATGTAGTATCCTAGGATCTTCAGTACGATGAGTACTTGCATTCAACCCAAGGAAAGGAGATAATATATCCATCAACCAAAACAAATCATAAAACACATATCCAACAACCATAAATCTAGTAGAATGTTAGGGTAGGGGACAAGGAATATGAAACATGACAATTTAAAATTTTAATCCTTAACTATGTATCTCATAGCGACCTTCAGGCATCCATGGGCTATATGGGTCCTACTCTCTCTGTCGGAAGAACCCCTATCCATATTAGCCACATGGACTGAGGAATTAGCTAAAGTGACCAAGACAATGACCTTCCAAGATGTACTGTCCACTTTTGTACAAAGCAATCACAGAGTGGTCATAGATCTCCAACGTCGACAAATGTAGTTTCTAGTATGGGTCCCCCGGGACTACACATTCTCAGTGAAGCTAACAATTTACTTTAATCCTAATTAATATATTTTCACATACATTAACCAAATAGTTTTCCGTTAAGGCATTCCCAAATTGGTGTAGTCGTACCAAGACTTGCAAACCATCCATATAATTCCATACCATTTCTATTTAACCATGTAAACATCAAGTTCCAATTCCAAAAAGCCAATGTAGACCATTTTCCATTCATGCATGACAATGTTTTAAAAGATGATTTTAACACTATTAAATTCCTATTTAAATCTAATTCATATATTAGGTTGAGGTTCATATCTTTACCATGTCAAAAACCATACCCACTATGAAATCAAGTTACTAAATTCATCCTTTTGTAAGTCACAATTCAGTTGACAACCCATCATTTAAACTATGGAAAACCATTAAGACAAGGAAAAACCAATACAAGTATATAACAACCAAAATCCTCAACCCTAGTTTTAAACAACCATTGAAACATGAGAATTTCAAGTAAATTTCACAATTTAAAGATAATTAAAAATAAGGGAGTGTCCAACATGCCTTTTTAGTGGAATGAATTTGAGAAGAACTTGACTTTAGAGCCTTGAGAGTTGAATTCTTGAGAAAAATCTTAGTTTGCTTCTTTTGAGGGTTGAGCGGGAGAAAAACAATGATAAATATGGATAAATGATACGTTAATGAGGGTTAAGGACTGTTTAGAGTCATTTAATACAATAAAGACCAGAAAGCCCCCTCCCCAAACTAAAAAAATAAAAAATCCACATTTTGTGCACTTGGGCATGGAACGCCCTTATTACAGAGTGACAAGAGCGTGGCACACCCTTATCATGGAGCAAAAAAAGTATGGGTTGATCTTATCACGGACCTTTACTGGTCCTCCATAAGAGTGTGCTACCTCTATGTGGCACACCCTTAACGTAGACCCCTACTATTTTTGGGTCCCACTATGATCTGAAACGTGATCCAAAAATTCCAAAATGCTCCCTATAGGACCCAATACCTTTCCTTATCATAATTTCTCTCAAAATTTACCGTTAAACACTATGGAGGTATCAGATTAAATTCATTAAATATCATGGGGGTTAAAACACTTAGGGTCATTTTTTTTTGCATTTTAGAGCTTGTAACACTCAGGGTGTTACAATTCATAGATCTTGAAAACCATCTAATACAGCTAATTACTAATATATGGTGCCTGAATATCACCTTATTCGTGATTACGGACCTTTGTACGTGAACACAGAGAACAAATTATTTCATCATTACAAATACAATGCTAGGGCTGCAATATCAAAGGGTAATTGGGTTAGATCAGGTTGAAGCCCCTTCTTCACAAATACATCAGGATTGTGGCGAATGCGAGGGTATGAGTCTTATACCTTTGCATATGAGAATTTCTAGTAGTGAATATGAAGGTGAATTTAATTAGCTGGTTAGTGTTGACCCTCGCGAATGTAAAGGAATAACTGCGTTTGTAAGGTACTGTTCACAGAATAATATAAAATCCCATTTTCATGATTTTACTCCATTTGGACCTCCAAACTCCAAGAAACACACCTTTTGAGTGTTTCAATGTTGATCTTTAGGTGGGTAACTTCTAAATTCATAATCCTACTATTTTCTATTGATTTTATTTTAAAATCTCCTTTAGACCATGATTTCAAAGTGGAAAACTGAGGATTTTATTGATAAAGTTTAAAAAGAGTTTTCCTCATTTTGGACTTTGATTTTAACCCATTTTTATGTGAATTTTCTCCTATGACCTTGGGAAAAAATTTGAAACAAAATTTTGATTAACCCCTTTTATTATCTAGCTCATTTTTCAAGTTCATTTTGGTCTCGAGATGATTATGAAAAATATGGGTATTGTTACCTTTTTTAATACGCAGATGCTATATTTGAATGTTGTAATTGTTCTTAAATGAAAGGCTCCGTGTTGAAGCACTTTGGATTGTGGTATCATCATTTTAAGGTATGTTATGGCTTAGCTTCTTTCAAATTGAGTTGAGTTGTTAATATTTAAGTAAAGCATGCTATGGGTTGGGGAAGGTAGCTATATATTTTATATCATGAGATTATCTTACTATTGTGTGCCCGTTTTGGGGCTTATATTCTATTATTGTTGACATGTGGTATTTGGTATTATGAGTTGCCTGTGTAGGGGCTTTATTTGATATTATTAGACTTATATATGTATCTATTTATCTTTATTCTATGTATAATGCTTTTGCAAAGGCTTGATTTGACTATATAGGCCTTATTTAAACATTATTTTCTTTTATCATGACAGTTATACCCGATTTAGGGGTCGATATGATATAAATAATGTATTTCATACATATTTCTTCTGATAGTGTAAAATATTGAGTTAATGATCATGAATTATTGACATATTGAGTTGATTTCTAAGCTCACTTATATATACTTGCATGTTGGTTGGATTGGATATCCTCATATTAGGTTGATCGTAAGCATTACATCTTCATTCCAAATATATGCATTCATGAGATACTGGTACCATTGATAAACACCTATTTTAAAAGAAAATGTGATATTTTTATCTAAAACCTTTTAGTGAATATGAGCTAGAGGAGAGCTGAGATTGATACTGAGATATGAGATACTATATATGGGTTGCAAACCTCTCAAGGATCCTACCTAGTCGTTGTAAGCTCATTGTTATATATACAATGTCATGTGATGGCTTCCAATACTCATCCTATCCATATTGCATTACATTGCATTTACATTTGCATATTGTCTGCTTACCTTAGTTTTCTTTACCTTATGTATTGGTTTTTCATATATATATATATATATATATATATATATATATATATTTATATCTGTGTTGTTGTTGTTTCCATGTACTTGTACACTAAAATTATTAGTGGAGATAGTGGGAGCTACTGTGTTGGACTTTTCTGCTTGCAGGTGATATACTTATTTTGTATTTTATTTTCTACTTTACTTAGTCGACCTGTGATACCTACTGAGTACAAATAGACTGTACTCACCCATACTGTACCCTTTTGGTATAGATCCTAGCATAAGTGCAACATGTAGAGGTTCAAATCATGATTTTCATTGGTGATATTCAAGGTACTTGACCGTCCTAGTATTCAAGGCAAAATTTTAGATCTCACCCTATCTTACTTATGTCTTTATTTGGATTAGGGACAGATTTTGAACTTTTTAATTTAGGATTTATACTTATTTTGCTCTTATATTTTTACATCAGGTTTGGGATAGTTTACGTATTTCTTCATCATTTACTATGTATGTCCCGTGATTAGCCTGACTTTATTTTATAAGTCTCACTTGGGTTCAAGTTATTATCAATGTTTGGCTTCTTTTTATCGATTTTGGTGATCTTCTTGCTTGTTAAGGTTGTGACGCGACAAGCACCATCATGACCTAATTTTTAGATAGTGACAAATTGGTATAAGAGCAACCAAGTTAACACGTTTCATAAGTGCAAGAGTAAGTTGTCTAGTAGAGTCTCATAGATTGATATGTAGACTTTTGTATACATCTTCGATAGGCTATAAGATCACTTTAGGAAAAACTTTTATATTTTTATTTCTTATCGTGCAAGTTATTCATACCCTATGTTCTAAGTTGTTTTAGACTCTTTTTATATAGATGGAGAGGACTAGATCTCGAGAGGTTAGGGATGTTGAGCTAACACCTGAGGATGAAACCCAGACTAGCGGGTCAGGCAGGGGTCATAATTGGCCCATATAATAACCCTCCAGGTCATTTTCTATATTTCCACTTATTTTTTCTATTTTGAGTTTTCCAATAGCTTCCCTAAGTCATTTATGACTTGGTAGAGCTAACAGTTCAGTTAGGGCAATTCATTTGGTTTTTAGAGTCAATTCTCTATTTTGAAGTCTTTGTTGGTAAGAATTGTCTATTCAGTAAGAACATTATTTTAATGGTCTCTTATGCCAATTCTGATAGTTACACCAACTCTGTGTTAATTTTAGGGAAGGGGGACCTTTGGTTAGGGTCCCAGGGCTACCAGACTCATTTAGGGCTATTCGTCGAAATTTGATAAAAATGGCCCTTAGGTGTAGGGCCCACTTTTAGTTAAAGTGACCCTAAATGGAAATTTTGATTACGCCATTGGTTCTGGAAAGTCAAATTTGATAGGACAGCATAGTTCATTTGCATTCATGAGATTCTGGATAAATCTCGAAGGGTTGGTGGAAACTTAGAAAATTCCAAGTTTTCGGTTGGTGCATCTGCAAAAGAGGCCCTTTGGACACTTTAGCTGAGGACACTTTCACAGCCAGTCGGGTGCTTTAGCGGCCCTGTCTTGCCTATTGGGCCACTTTAGCGCTAACCTACCGCTTTAGCGGTATGCCAATCCGCAGGTACAACTTTATCAATGACTTCTTAAGCGGTCAAGTGTCTAGAAGAAATATTTTTAGGAGATTTTGGGGTGTTTGTGAGTTCGGGATACTTATTTCTTCCTTAAAATCTTGGTAAGTTTTCAGTAGATTCATAGGTAATTCTTTAATTTATTTTTAAAATCCCTAGATTTTTTTGAGTAGATTGAGGTACCATTTGAACTCGAAATTTATCCATTCTTGAAGGTACATGTTTCTTGAGCATAGAGGGACATGATGACACTTTCTAAAGTGAGATTCTGCAAGTGGTTTGCACAAGGTATTTTGACTTAATTTTGAATTTAAAGCTTAAAAATGCAATACGGGTACCGTTATTCTCGTATTGATAAGTATATTACCTTTTTTATAGCGTGGCATCATGCAGAAGCTTCTCGAAAGAAAAAATCAATAATTTTGCAGATTTCACCAACTTTTTTCGGCGACCAGGTAGGCTAGGCTTACCATCCTCTTAAATCAAGCTTGATTATAGTATCAATGTGATATTTATGCTAGTTTTGTGATAAGAATTAAGTCTTGGAGGTATATTTAGTATGATTGAGATCTTTTACCCAATCAAGGGATCTGTATTAGGTATAATTACCTTAATTACTTATTCTTTAGGTAGAATTTCTATCTTAAGACTAAAATGCGGCTTGTTAAATATCTAGTAGTGAAATTTGATACCTTAGCCTAGTTCTGGGTAGAACTTTATTTAGAATGGATTTTGGAGATTAAAAGTGGGCTCCTTTAGCCCACCTTAGACCAATATTCTTGAGCCTAAGAAAGTTGAGATATATGATGCTAATTTCTAAATTGGTACTTGGGAGATGGTATTAGCTTTTTTTCGAGTTTGGCGATTTATGATATTATGAGTTTCGATTCAAGTCCGGCAAATTATGTTATGAGTTTTGGTTTAACTCCAACATTGAGTAGTTATTTATGATGGTTATGGATACTGCTCAAGTCTGGTGATAGTATAGAAGGATCCATGATTACGATTTCAAGTAATAGCCTATCAATATAATTTTTGTTATTACTTCTCTTTGATTGCACCCTCCGAGCTTATCGGGCCCACATTGGATTATTTACTTTGTTGTACTTCCTAACTTATGGAGCCAAGTTATGTAGATATGGTAGTGCTATTCTTTATAATTATTATTCTGATTATTTTTTTATAGTGTTCAGAGCATTATTCTAGGTTTGCCTCTCACCTTGACTTAGCTTATTTATCTTGCATTTTATTATTTTAAAATTCTAATTTAGCATAGTCGACTAATCATGCCTACTGAGTACCTATGGCTTTGGTACTTATACTGCACTTCTATACCTTTTTGGTGCAGATACAAGAACTACTTGCCATTGTTGATGCTGCAATTGTGCAAGCCAGAGTTCGGACACAAGGTGAGCTCTCGGATCCGAAGTTGACCTTTTCTTTATTTTCTGTATTTTGCTTAGTCATTTCATTTTAGACTGATGTATATTTGACTATGATAGTACTTATATTCTTTTGGATTAGTGGTTCTTGTACCGGCATTACTAGGTCGTGGGATATTATTACTCCTTTTATTTCTCTTCCCTTATGACATTATTTATGATTTATCTCTTGTAATTCATTTATTTGTATATTTATGGTATTTATGCCATTTTCTGCCAAATAGCTAATTACTTATAATTCCGAGCTACGGTATTAATTTATCCACTATGTGATAAAGTTGGTTCCATCATGACTCATAAATTAGGGTAATGACCCGATTCTGAGATTTCCTATTCTGGAGTGGAAATGGGAGCAGATCACCATGGACATCATTAGTGGTTTTCCTCACACCTTCTATGATTTTGATGGTATTTGGGTCATTATGGATCCATTGACCAAATCGACATATTTCATTCGTATTCAGATGTCCTTCAATGCCAAGAGGTTAGCCTTTGTCTATGTTCATGAGATAGTTTATTTGCATGGAGTGTCTATATCTATCATTTTAAACTGGGCTTCTTTATTTACTTCTAACTTTTGGAAAGATTTTTAGAAGGAGTTGGGTACTCATGTGTATCTTAGCACAACCTTTCACCCTCAGACCAATGGGTAGTCAAAGTAGACTATTCAGATTCTTAAGGATATGCTCCGAGCCTGTGTTATGGGTTTTGGAGGTCAGTAGAGCGACACTTAGCTTTGGCAGAGTTCACGACCTGTAATAATAGCTAATATTTGAGTATTTATATGGCACCATTTGAGGCATTATATGATAGACATTGTCGATCTCTGATTAGATGGTTCGATACGTCTAAGGTTAGGCCTAACAGTATTGACTTGCTTCAGGAGTCGTGAAAAAAAGTCTGGGTAATTCACGATAGGCTGAAGGCAGCTTAGATTTGGCAAAAGTCTTATGCAGATCACAAACTTCATCTCTTGAGTTCTGCAGTTGGAAATCAATATTCATCTAAGAGCCATGAAGGGTGTCATGAGGTTCGGGAAGAAAGGGAAGCTCAACCCTACATATGTTGGACCTTTTGAGATTCTTTGTACAATGGAGATATGGTGTATGAGTTAGACTTGCCCCCAGATTTTATTGTTGTTCATCCGATTTTACATGTGCCAATGTTGCATTGTTACATTCTAGATGAGTCTCATATGCTTTCGTGGGACTCAGTCTAGCTAGATGAGATATTGACCTTTGTGGGGGTGTCGGTGTTCATATTAGCTAGGGATGTCAGGAAGTGTCTATCTAGAGAGATTCCAGTAGTTAAGGTTTTATGGAGACATCGGCAAGTAGAAGTGGATACTTGGGAGATCATGAGCGAGAAGCCAGCCCAGTATCCTCACCTATTCGAGCCTTCAGGTACATACTAACCTTTTACTTTTGCGGACAAAAGTTCTTTTAGTAGTGGATATTGTAATGACCCTCCAGGTCAAATTCTGCATTTCCACTTATTTTCACCGTTTAGAGCTTTCCTATAGTTTCCCCAAGTCATTAGTGACCTGCTAGAGCTGATAGATTAGTTACCAGGAAGTTCGTCTGGTTTTTAGAGCCAATTCTCTATTCTGAAGTCTTCGCTAGTAAATATTATCTATCGAGCAAACACTTTAGTTTAACAACCTCGTATGCCAATTTAGACACCTTCATCAACTCCGAAACATTGATTATAGGCTGCAGGAACCTTTGGTTTGGGTCTTAAGGTCTCCAGACACATTGTTGGCTATTGGTCAAAATTTGATAAAAATTACCCTTGGGCGTGGGGCTCACTTTTCATCGAAACAATATTGGATGGAAATTTCAATTGTACCATTGAGTCTTGAATGTCGAATTTAATAGGGTAGAATAGTTCATTTGTATTCTCGGGATTCCAGATGAATTCTGAGGGGTCGGTATAAACTTGGAAAATTCCAAGTTTTCAATTGGTGCATCACTCAACTGTTTTAGCAGCCAGTCGAGCGCTTTAGCGGACCTAGATTGCCCAGCAATCCACTTTAGTGGTAGTTTGACCGCTAAAGTGGATGCCACTTTAGCACCAACCTACCCGCTTTAGCGGTATGCTAGGCCAAGCAGGAAACGTTTTTGACAGTTCTTGGCCACTTTAGCAGTGACCGCTAGTGTCCGCTTAAGCGATATCGGGGAGGCATTAAATCCCCCACTTACCTAATTTTTCTCCAACTTTCTCATAAGCCTCAAGAGTGAAAACCTTAAAGAGTGTGTGAAAATGGGAGAAGCATTATTAGGAGATTTTGTGGTGGTTTTAAGAATAGATTACTCATTTCTTCATGGAAATCTTGGTAAGTTTCTGTTAAATTCATGGGTAATTCCTCAATTTATTCTAAAAATCCCTAGTTTTTTGTTTAGTATATTGAGGTACCATCTAAGCTCAGAATTTACTCATTCTAGAGGATAAATATTCCTTGAGCATAGAGGGACGTGTTGACGGTTTTGTGATTCCACAAGTGGCCCCTACTTTGGATTTTGATTTTATTTTGGACTCTAAGCATGAAAATGCAATGTAGGTACCATTGTTCTCATATTGATTAGTAGGTTACCTTTTAATAGTGTGGCATCGTGCGGAAGCTTTTGTAAAGGGAAAATTAACGATTTAGCAAATTTCACCGAGCTTTTTTCGACGTCCAGGTAGGCTAGGCTTACCTTCCTTTTAGATCAATCTTAATTATAGTTTCAATGTGATATTATTCTAGTTTTGGGATGGGAATTAGGTCCTGGAGGTGTAGTTATTATGATTGAGATCTTTTAGCCAATTAAGAGACCGATACTAGGCATAATTACCTTAATTACTTGTTCTTTAGGTAGAATTATCATCTTAAGACTAAAATATGGCTTTTTTAATATGTAGTAGTGAAATTTTATACCTTACCTAGTTTGGGGTAGAATTTTCCTTAGAATGAATTTTGGAGATTAGAAGTGGACCTTTTCGGGCCACCTTTGGCCACGTTTACTACCAACTCTTTGTAGACTCAATATCCGTCCACATTATCTTAGTTTATATTCTTGAGCCTAAGATGGTTGAGATATATGATGCTTATTTCTAGATTGGTATTTGGGAGATGGTATTAGTGTCAATTCGAGTCCAGCGTTTTATGATATTATATGTTTCATTCAAGTCCGACAAATAATGATATGAGTTCTGATTTGAGTCTAGTATTGAGAGTTTATTTATGCCGATTATGAAATAAATTCGAGTATGGTGTTTACGGTATGAAAGGATCCATATTTATGAGTTTGAGATATGGCTTATTAGTATAAATTTGGTTTTTACTTCTCTTTGATTGCACCCTCCGGGCTTTTGGAGGCCTAAGTTGGGTTGTTTACTTTATTTCACTTCCTAACTTATGGGGCCCATTTATGTAGATATAGTAGTGTTGTTCCTTTTTATTAATATTATTATTATTATTATTTTGATTGCTTATTTACAACGTTTGGAGCATTATTCAAGGTTTTCCCTCTCACCTTGATTTAACTTATTCATCTAGCATTTTGTTTTATTTATATTATGATATAGCTCAATCGGCCAATGATGCCTACTAAGTACTCGTGGATTTCGTACTCATATTAGACTTATGAACCTTTTTGGAGAAGATCCATAGTAGTTCTTTATTTGACACTGCGAATTTGCAAGTCATAGTTCGAAGACAGGGTGAACTCTCAGAGCCGGAGTCGACCTTTTCGCTATCTCCCATAGTTTTCTTAGTCTTTCTATTTTTTAGACTGATGTATATTTGACTATGATAGTACTCGTATTCTTTTAGATTATTGGCTATTGTACAAACATTACTAGGTCGTGAAATTTTATTAATCCTTTGGATTTCTCTTTCTTTATAACATTAGTTATGATTTATCTCTTGTCATTCATTTATTTGTATAATTTCAGTATTTAGCCTTTTTCCACCAAATGGCCCATTACTTATAGTTTTGGGATATGATTTTGGCTTACCAACTAAAAGGGTAAAGTAAGTGCCATCATGACTCGTAAATCATGTCATGATAGCCCAGAGGTAGAGAAAAGGCATGAGGAGTTTCCTTAGTTAAACATAGTGCCAAAGGGATCTCCCATAAGTTTGAGATTGAGAATGAAGAAGAAGCGGGGTCAGCTCAGGTCGCACAGAGTTCAGTTGCTACCCTAGTTCTAAAGGGTTTGTTGATTCGATTATTTATTCATTTAGATGGTGTTACCTTGAGTACACCTAGTGTTCTTTCAATTCTAAGTATGGTATCATCGTTAGTGCCAACGTCTTCTTGTGGTATTCCTCATACCTCAAGTGTTGTTCTACCATCTGTACCAATATTTACTTATGATATTCCTTTGGCTTCGTGTGGTGTTCCACCTTTTGTGAAAGTATAAGATCATGGTATTCCTAGTTTTGGGGTACAACATTCATCTATGGTACCCCTATATGTGGATTCTTATCTTGTCAGACTTGTTATTCTTTTGGTTACTTTACCTGCAGTTATGTCTTTTGATAATTAGAGGAGGTTTAAAAGGCTTATTCTCTTGGGTATGCCCAAGTTCTGTGGTGCTATTTGTCGAGGATGCATATGATTTTTTGGTTAATTGATAGGAGAAGTTACATAATCATGGATCCCTTGAGTCTCATAGAGTTTCTTATACTACCTCTTTGTTAACGGATGTGTCTAGATATTGGTGGAGGTTATGTGTAACTGTAAGCCTTTTATTTCACCTGCTATGACTTGGATAGTTTTGGAGGCTTTCTTGGAGAGCTTTGTGCCATATAGTTTGATGGACCAGATGCATGATGAGTTTGATCATTTGGAGCAGGGCTCTATGACTACTGCTATGTATGAGGCTTATTTTTACTCTTTTAAGGTATTTAGTTACTAGTATCTTTATCGAGTTCGAACAGATTCAGAAGTTCATGAAGGGATTAGATGGTACTTACCAATTGGCTATAACTCAAATTGTAGTCTCAACAACTTTTTTTAGAGTATTATTGAGCATGCTAAGATGATTGAGTCAATTATTTAGTCTACTTAGGAAGGTACCAAGAATTTTTGTCGGCATGATGAGTTTAGTGGACATGACTCTCGAGGTAGATACTTTCCTGGTAGAGTTCTCATGGTTATTATGGTAAGCTATTTTATGCCGCTTTGCAGGGATATGATGATAAGTCTTCAGGTTCAACGACTTTGGGTAGTGAAACATCTAGTCAGGGTGGACTTTCTAGTTCAATCGCACCGCCTTAAATTGAGTTAGGCCTTATAGGGTATTTTATATGTGATGAGTTTGTACATGTGGCTAAGAATTATCCTCAACATGTTTTTCTACCAATTCCTATGTTGATAGTTAGAGATGGTTCACATAGCGGTAGGGGTTCAGTTAGAGGTGCTCGAGGTAGAGGTAAAGGCTTCTGCGATGGTGGTCGAAGAGTTATTCAGTTTGAGAGTAGACGTGGGTAGTTCTATGATATACCTATTAGGCTCGAGGTAAAGGACTCTGATATTATTATTATAGGTATCATCCAAATTTTCTTCTAATCTCCTTCTGTATTATTTGACTCTAGGTCAACTTTTTTCTATGTGTCTATATACTTTGCATCTAGTTTTAATGTAGTGTGTAAGCCTTTTGCTATATTTCTCATGTTTCTACCCCCGTAGGAGATTTTTTAAATAGTGGATTGGGTGTACCTATCTTTTGTCATTACCTTTGCAGATCATAAAACTTGGGTAGACTTAATTATCTTAGATATGGTTGATTTTAATGTTATCTAGGTATGGATAGGTTAGCTCCTTATCATGATATTTCATACTGTTATGCCAAAACTGTGACCTTAGCTACGCCGGGTGTGCCAAGGTTAGCTTAGAGGTGTATGCTTAATTCAAGTTCTTAGGGGGTTATATCTTTTCTGCATGCTCTCCATATGATAAAAAGACAGTGCCTGTCTTATTTAGCTTATATCTGTGATACTAATTTTGCCTCAGCACCTCATATGGATTCGATTCAAGTTGCTCATGAGTTCATGGATATGTTTCTTACAGATTTTCCTGGTATGTCTCCAGACCGTGATATTGATTTTGCTATTATTGTGGAGACATGCACCAAGCCTATTTTTATTCCTCTAGATAGGATAGCCCCAACTAAGTTGAAAGAGTTTAAGGTGTAGTTACAAGATTTATTGAGTAAGGAGTTTATTAGACCTAGAGTAACTCTTTGGGGTCCACCTATCTTCCTTTTAAAGAAGAAAAATAGTTCTATGCGTATGTGTACTGATTATAGGCAATTCGACAAAGTAACAAATAAGAACAAGTATCCTCTTCCTTGAATTGATGATCTGTTTTTCCAGCTTCAGGGTACTTTAGAGTTTTTAAGATTTTTTTAAGGTTCGGGTATCATCAGTTGAAGATTAGACCTTTAGATGTTTCAAAGACAGCTTTTCAAACTCGATACGGTCATTATGAGTTCTTGGTATTGAGTAATGCCCCTGCAACGTTCATGGGGTTCCTGAACCGGGTATTTTGATCCTACCTTAACTCCTTTGAGATTATACTTATAAATAGAATCTTTGTTTATTCCAAGAGTGAGGCCAACAATGTGAAGCATTTGATGAATGTGCTTTAGAGGTTGCGTGGTGAGAAGTTTTACGCTAACTTTTCTAAGTGTGAGTTTTGGTTGGATTCAATCTTTTTCATGGGTCATGTAGTAACTAAGGATTGTATTATGATTGATCCAACCAATATTGTGGTGATTTGTGATTGGGCTAGACCTACCTCTCCTACCAAGATTTGGAGTTTTATTAGGTTGGCGGGTTATTATCGGTGTTTTGTAGAGGATTTCTTATCTATTGTAGCTTTTTTGACTAAGTTAACTCTGCGAAATATGGTTTTTTAATGGTCGGATGCGTGAAAAGAAATGTCAAAATATCAAGGAGTTGTTGACTTTGGCTCCTATATTGACTTTTCACAAGGAGGTTATGGGTTTGCAGTGTCTTGTGATGCTTTGAGTTGGTTTAGGTGCGGTGTTGATGTAGGAAGGTAAGGTGATTGTTTATGCTTCTCATCAGTTGAATCCACATGAGAGAAATTACCCTACCCATATTTTGGAGTTGGCAGCAGTAGAGCTTGTGTTAAAATTATGGCATCATTACATAGATGGAGTTCCTTGTGAGATTTTCTCGGACCACCTAGCCTTTAGTACTTCTTCAGATAACAAGATCTTAAAATAAGGCAGTAATGTTGGCTAGAGTTGCTTCAGGATTAGAATATCACTATTTGTACCATCAGAGCATAGCTAATGTGGTTGAAAATGTCATGAGTCAAAGGTCGATTAGTATGGGGAGTTTAGCTCATCTCTTGATCTAAGAGTGGCTTTTAGCCTTGAAGGTTTAGTTCTTAGCTAACCATATGGTTAGACTTGATATTTTGACACCTGGATGTGATTTAGCCTTTGTTAATTCTAGATATTCCTTGAGGGAGCATATTCGAGCTCACCATTTTAATGATGATAGTTTGAGGGTGATTCCAGATAAGGTGTTGAGTGGAGAGGATAAGGAAGTCTTCTTTGATTCTGATAGTATATTGAGGATTTATAGCCAAGTTTGTGTG
This sequence comes from Capsicum pubescens, assembly GCA_030864215.1. NCBI lineage: Eukaryota > Viridiplantae > Streptophyta > Magnoliopsida > Solanales > Solanaceae > Capsicum > Capsicum pubescens. The sequence continues at coordinate 262,772,938 of CM061542.1, forward strand.
TCGAGAGTCAAAAATTGGGTGAGACTGATTTTAGAGGAGGCTTATTGCTCTAGATATTCTATCCTTCCAAGTGTAACCAAGATGTACCATGATTTAAAGCAACTTTACTAGTGTGGTGGTCTGAAGGAGGATGTGGCATATTTTGTAGCATATTACTTGCGTTTTCAGAAAGTGACGGCCGAGCATCAGAGACTAGGTGCTTTGCTTCACAGATGACCTATTTATGAGTGGAAGTAGGAGTAGATCAATATCGACTTCATGGTTGGGTTGCCTCATACTTATCTTGGTTCTGACGGTATTTGGGTCATCACGGATCACTTGACCAAATCGGCCTATTTCATCCATATTTTGATCTTCTTTAGTGATAAGAGATTCACCTGTATCTATGTTCGTGAGGTAGTTCATCGTTATTAGGTACCTATGTCTATTATTTCATACATAGGCTCATTGTTCATTTCTAGCTTTTAGCAGACTTTTTAGAAGTTGGGTACTCCAGTTGACCTTAGCAAAACTTCCACCCATACTTATGGTCGTTGGAGCGGATTATTCAGGTATTGAAGAATATGCTCCGCGAATGTGTTATGAATTTTGGGGGCCAATAGGAGCAATATTTGGCCTTGGCGGAGTTTGCTTATAATAATTACTACCATTTGAGTATCGAGATGGCCTTTTTGAGGATATGTATGGTAGGCGTTATCGATCTTCTATTGATTGGTTTGAGAATTCAGAGGTTAGAACTTATGGTACTGACTTGTTTTACGAGTATTTGGATAGAGTTTAGGTGATTCAGGATGGGATTCGGGTAACTTAGAGTAGGCAAAAGAGTCAAACAGACCACCGACTTTATGACTTGAAGTTTGGGATTGATGATAATGTTTTCATTCATATGTCACCTATGAAGAGTGTGATGAGGTTTGGGAACAGGGGAAAGCTTAGCCCTAGGTATATTAGATCTTTTGAGATTCTACAGATAGTTGGAGAGGTTGCTTATAAGTTGATCTTACCTCCAGAATTTTCAACTATTCATCCTTTTTTCATGTATTTATGCTTTGACGCTATATTTTGGACGAGTCTCATGTTCTTCGTTGGTACTCGATTTAGTTGGATGAGAGGTTGACCTTTTTTTAGGAGCTAGTGTTGATCTTAACTAACGATGTGAGACGGTTGCATTCTAGAGATATTCCTATGGTTAAGGTTCAATGGAGTCACTGTCCTGTTGAGGAGGTCACTTGGGAGATTGAGCTCGACATGCATAGTAGTTAAACTCAACTTTTATTCAGGTATTTTTGTGCCTTTAGTTCAAGGACGAACTAGAATTTTTAATGTTGGATGTTGTAATGGCCTGAATTTGTGAATTTTCTCATTTATATATGTTTTGACCATTTTACCCTTCCTCATAGTTGCTACATGTTGATTTTGATGTTTGGGTATGGTCAGCATAATTCTCGATGTGATCAGAAGTGAGTTGAATGAGTTTATCATTTTTCGAGGCTTGAGAAATCATACCGTTGATCTCAGTCAAAAATTATTGTTCTAAGTATCAAATGACAAAAAATGATGCACTAATAGATCTAGAATATCAAATTTGGGTCAGTAACGGGGTTGGTTCAGTTTTGAGACCTTTATATCTCTTTTTGGCCCTTCATTTGGAAGATAGTGAAATAGGGTCTAAGGGGCTAATTTATTGAAATTGACCTTTTTTGAAAATTGATGTTGCCATTGAGTCCGAATCATCGAAATTAGTCTAATATGATTTATTTTTACCGGGTTCTGAACTTATCCCGAGAGTCCAATCGGAGATTTTGAAAATTATGCAAATCAACTGATTATTGATATCTAGTGCCTGAATGTCATCTTCTTCGTAAAAATGAGCCTCCGGCTGCAAACACAGAGAAGGAATTATTTTTATATTGCAAATACGACGGTGGGGCCGTGATCGTGAAAGGTAATCGAGTTGGGTCGAGTCGGAGTCCCTTCTTTGAGAATGAAATAGGGCTATATAACAAACGCGATGGATTAGGTCTTGGCCCTGCACGAATGTGAAGCCCTAACTGCGAATACGAAGGCCAACTAATTGGTCGGTCAGCATTTACCCTCGCAAATGCAAAGGGTTGACCGCTTTCGCGAGGTACTGTTCATTGAAGAGTATAAAATCACATTTTTTGTGATTTTACTCCATTTTTGGACTTCAAAGCTTCGGAAAAAAATGATTTTTGAGGATTTTGACATTCATTTTTTAAGGGTAACTTATAAAATCATAATTCCACTATTTTTCATTGATTTTGTCTTCAAAAATTCCTTTAGATCATGATTTCAAAGTTAAAAATTAGGGGTTTTATCAGTAAAGTTCAAAAAAGGGTTTTCCTCATTTTAGACTTGGATTTTAACCCATTCTGGCGTGGATTTTCTCGTGTAGACTCCTATGACCTTGGAAAATATGTTTTGAAATAAAATTGTGTTTATACCCTTTTCATTTTCAAACTAATTTTTTAAGTCCATTTTGGACCCAATCCGAATATGGACAATATAAGTATTGTTAGGTTTCTTTTAATGCGTAGATACTATATTTGAATGTTGTAGTTGATTTTGATGTCGTTCGTAAAGGAAAGGCTCCATGTTAAAGCACTTGGAATCAGGTTTCACTGTTTTGAGGTAAGTTATGACCTGACTTCTTTCAGATTGAGCTGGGCTGTTAATATATAAGTAGAGCATGCTATGGGTTGGAGGAAGGTAGCTATGAGGTTTATATCTCAAGATTATTTTACTGTTTTGTGTCTGTGTGGGGGATTATATTCTATTGTTGTTGTCTTACGCTATTTGGTATTGTGTTTTTCTCGTTTGAGGGCTTTATTTGACATTATTGGCCTTATCTGTGCATCTATATGCCTTCATTCTAAATATAATGCTCATGTCGGGGCTTGATTTGATTATATAGGCCTTATTTAAGCATTGGTTGCTTTTATCATGATAGGTATACCCGATCAAGGGGTTGATGTGATATAAATAATGTCTTTCGTGAATATTTATTCTGATGGTATCAAACATTGTGTTAATATCATGAATTATGGACATATTGAGTTAATTTTTGGGCTCACTTATATATACTTACATGTTGATTGGATTGGATATTATCATTTTGGGTTGATGGTGAGCATTACATCCTCATGCCATACATATACATATATAAGATATTGGCACCACTGAGAAACACAATTTTTTTAAAGAAAATAAGACACTTTTATGAAAACTCTCTCCATGAACATGAGCCGGAGAGAAAAATTGAGATTGAGATTGAGATTGATAAATGAGATACTGTATATGGGTTCCGAACCCCCATGATCCTACCTGATAGCTGCGAGTTTCGTGGGTGTATACAGAAAGTCATGTGATGGCTCTCATCATTCATCCCATCTATTTTGCATTTCATTGCATTTACATTTGCATTTTGCCAATTTACCTTAGTTTCTATGCCTTATTGGTTGATTTTTCGTGTATTTCTCCTTTATATGTACGTTGTTGTAGTTTCTATGTACTTGTATAGTAGAACTGTTAGTAGAGACGGTGTGAGCTACCTTTGAAACTTTTCTGTTTGTAGTTGACATGCTTATAGTGTATTTTACTTATCTATCTTATTTTCTACATTGTTTAATCGGCCTATGATACCTACTAAGTACAAGTGGACTATACTAACCGCTATTATGACCTTTCAGTGCAGATCCTAGCGCGAGTGTAACACGCAAGGTTTAGATCGTGTTTTTGATTGGTGATATTCGAGGAACTGGACCGTTCTAGCGTTTAGGGAAGATTTTCAGATCTCATTCTATCTTCGTTATGTCTTTATCTAGATCAAGAACATATTTTGTTCCTTTCAGTTTCAGATTTGTACTTAGATTGCTCTTAAACTATGACACCAGGTTTTGGGTTGTTTATGTATTTCCTCAGACTTTTGTTTACTATATATATGTTCCGTGATTGGCCTGACTTCGTTCTATAGGTCTCGTTTGGGTTTATGTTATTATCAATATTTGTCTTCTTTTCATTAGTTTGAGTGATCGTCTTACTTGTTAAGGTTGTGTTGCAACAAGTGCCGTCATGACCTAGTTTTTGGGTTGTGACATCGAATCGAAGAAAAACTCATTTAACAACTTACTAAGAAAAAACCCAACATGTTTAAAATCACGGATTTGAAGTTTTTTTAAAGTTAAAATCATTGGGGAATGATGGAATAAGAATCTAGCAACTCACCCATGGAAAAATCATCAAAACACCTTTAAAATCACCTTAATCTGAGCTCTAGAAGTCCAAAAATAGAGGAAAATATAATGTACGGCCAAAATAGGTTTTTTTATCAGTCTAGGTCACTGGCCTTCGCGAATGCGGGCCCTTGGTCACAATCTCGAGGTTGTCGGACCAAGAGCTTCACGAATGCGTGCATCTATCCACGAAGAAAAGAAGAAATGACACAAGCCTTTGCTAGCGCGAGCCTTTGGCCGCCAACGCAAAAGTAGGGACTATAGTGCTCCACTAATGTGAGCCTAAGGTCACAAATGTGACGAGGAAAGGGTGATGCACCAAATGACAATTGAAAACTAACAACGGCACAAGTCAAAACTCTCTAAACGAACTCTCAAGATTTGTTCGGATTCCTACAGAACTAAACCAATAATGCCACTAGGTTAAATTCAATGTTCCAGACTCAATGGCGAATTCAGATTTTTTAAAAAGAATTGTTTTCACAAAACTGATCTCCGAAACTTCTTCTTACTATATTCCAAAAAGTAATTAGTCTAAAACACCTCAACCTTTATTTGAAATTTCAATTACACACTCGAACTTCACGGAGGTCCTATCACTGCCCTGAATATTTTAAAAAGGGAATTATTTACTCCTTAAATGCTAAGATGGCAAAGAAAGTGGAGTTCACTCTCTCTCAGAGAGTGAGGATCAAAAGAAAATATTAAAACTTATTTTAATATTTGTTTCCACACACACACACACATAATTAATTATTTGTAATATTTTTAATTTTTGTTCTCTATCTTCTTCACCAATATAACCCGATCTCACCGCCACTCCTATCCCGTCGCTATTATTGCCACCACCAACCACCATCTCTATTGGATTCATTACCACATGTCCATTCTTTTTCACCTTCCTCCATTTTTTTCCCTATATAAATCTCTCACCTTTTCCACATCTCCCGTTGCCCATTTCGACTAATATTTTGCCCAAATTTCAAGAATTTGATATCAAACATAAAAATCAAGAATTTTCAAGTCAACATTGTATTACCCACTTCAATTCAAGTTAAACCCCACCTCTAATTCAAATTGTCGGCTTCATCTCACCCATCACTATCATCACCACCCCATTAAGCCGCCGCCAACCTTACTTTTATGTTTTTTTCATCACAAGTAAAACAATGTAGTATGAATTAGTTATTCACTCCACTCGATTCTATTTGATGACACAAATTTGGTTTGAGAATGGAAATGAGTACTATCCATCAATGATAGGGAACACAAAATTATTCGTCTTGAACTTGTTTTTTCTATGTTTCTCTCTTACCAATGGACTTGATTCAAGAATGTGAGATTTTTGTTGGGTGAGACGATGAAAAATTTGATCTTTATAAGAAAAAAATTGATTGTGAGTTTGGAGAAGCGAATATGATTGACGATAAGAGTAAAGAATTAAAAAAATTTAAATAAATAAATTTTCACGTGTCAAAGGCGTGAGTTTCACTGATCAACGTAAATGTCGTTATGACTTTTAGACTATTTTCTTTATTCCAAATGGAGGATCTAAATGAGATATAAAGGTATCAAATCAAACCAACTTTGTTGCTAACACAAATTCGACATTCTAAATCTTCTGGAGCAATCCAAATTGTCATCTGGTTCTCGGATAAGAAATGTTAGATCAAAGTCAACTATTGGCTCTTAAAGCCTCAATTGTCACATAGCTTAAGAAATAAGAAATAATAGATTTTTTTTTATCATATTATCTTTTGAATATAATAAATTTAATACTTTATAAAATGTATTGAATAATGAATTATATTTAATGCTAAGGGATAAATGGATAGAACTGAGTAAATTATTCATTAATTTTTTAAACAGGAATTACATGTCATAGACCCAAATATGGGTTGCTTTAGATATTTGACCCAAATAAGAAATGTATTTAAAGAATAACCTTCCTTACTTTTTAAGTATAGTACAAATAGCATTTTGCCCCTCTACACCTCAAATGTACTTTTAAACTTTACACACTCATTTGTCTCTCAAATTTTAGTTTTTATTATTTTCACTTTTTTATTTTTTCCTTTAATTTTATTATTCTATTTTTTATTACTTTCACATTTAATTTATTATTCTATTTTTTATTATTTTTACTTTTTATTTTTTTCTTTAATTTTACTTTCATGTTTTAATTCATTTGTCTCAACCTTTATTTTTTTATCTTTTTTCGTTTTTCTCAAGCATTATCTATTTCTTTTTATTCCTATTTTTTAATTCATTTGTCTTTAACCTTTATTATTTTTTTTTTTATTTTTTTTTTTTTATTTTTATCAGTTCTCTTTTTTTCCCCTCAATTTTCTCAAACTTTATTTTTATTTTTTCCTCTCGTTTTTATTTTTCTCAATTTTTTTAATTCTTCACTTTTTTCTTAATCTTTATTTTTTTCTTGCCTTTTTTTCTCAATCTTTTTTTTTTATTCCTCTATTTTGTTTGATCTCTTTTTTTTCCTCATTTTTCTCAAACTTTATTTTTATTTTTCCTCTCATTTTTATTTTTTTTATTTTTTTAATTCTTTGCTTTTTTCTTAATATTTATTTTTTTTCCTTTTTTTCTCAATCTTTTTTTGTCTCTATTTTATTTGATCGTTTTTTTTTATCAACTTCTATTATATTTTGCTAATAAATAAAAAATTGGATAATCCGCAATGAGATCTTCTTTTTTTTAACATCAAAGCAAATTTAAGGGTAAGAATTGTTGTTACAAAGTTCTTTGAAAATTCTTGAGATAAGTCGTGTCTCTAAGGCGAGAGTTGTAGAATATCTCATAAATAAAGACATAATGTAGTAGTGTCAGTCGTGTCTCTAAGGCGAGAGTTGTAGAATATCTCATAAATAAAGACATAACGTGGTAGTGTCAACTCTTGCCCGTGGGACATAAATTATTATTTAAAGTCCTTGAGCTAAGTCTTACCTCTAAGGCAATAGTTGTAGAACATCCTATAAATGAAGACATAATGTGGTAGTGTCAACTTTTGTCCGTAGGGGATAATTTATAGTTTGAAAGTCTTTGAGCTAAGTCTTACCTCTAAGGCAAGAGTTGTAGAACATCTCATAAATAAAGACATAACGTGGTTGTGTCAACTCTTGTCCGTGGACATAATCTGTAGTTTGAAAGTCCTTGAGCTAAGTCTTGCCTCTAAGGCAAGAGTTGTAGAACATCTCATAAATGAAAACATAACGTGGTAGTGTCAACTCTTGCCCCTGGGCATAATCTGTAGTTTGAAAGTCCTTGAGCTAAGTCTTGCCTCTAAGGAAATAGTTGTAGAACATCTCATAAATGAAAACATAATGTGGTAGAGTTAACTCTTGTCCGTGGGGAATAATTTGTAGTTTGAAAGTCCTTGAGCTAATTAAGTCTTTCCTCTAAGGTAATAGTTGTAGAACATCTCATAAATGAAAACATAACGTGGTAGAGTCAACTCTTGTCCGTGGAGAATAATTTATAGTTTGAAAGTCCTTGAGCTAAGTCTTGCCTCTAAGGCAATAGTTGTTGCACACCTCATAAATAAAAACATAACGTGGTAGAGTCAACTCTTATCCGTGGGACATAGTTTGTTGTTTAAAAGTCCTTGAGCTAAGTCTTGACTCTAAGGCAAGAGTTATAGAACATCTCATAAATAAAGACATAAAGTGGTAGTGTCAACTCTTGCCTGTGGGGCATAATTTGTAGTTTGAAAGTCCTTGAGCTAAGTCTTGGCTTTAAGGCAATAGTTGTAGAATATCTCATAAATGAAAATATAACGTGGTAGAGTCAACTCTTGTCTGTAAGGCATAATTTATTGTTTGAAAGTCTTTGAGCTAAGTCTAGCCTCTAAGGCAAGAGTTGTATAACATCTCATAAATAAGGACATAAGTGGTAGTGTCAACTCTTGCCTATGAGGCATAATTTATAGTTTGAAAGTCCTTGAGCTAATTAAGTCTTTCCTCTAAGGCAATAGTTGTAGAACATCTCATAAATGAAAACATAACGTGGTAGAGTCAACTCTAGACTGTGGGGTATAATTTGTAGTTTGAAAGTCCTTGAGCTAAGTTTTGCCTTTAAGGCAATAGTTGTAAAACATCTCATAAATGAAAACATAACGTGGTAGAGTCAACTCTTGCCCGTGGGGCATAATTTATAATTTGAAAGTCTTTGAGCTAAGTCTTGCCTTTAAGGCAAGAGTTGTGGAACATCTCATAAATAAAGACATAACGTGGTTGTGTTAACTCTTGCTTGTGGGACATAATTTGTAGTTTGAAAGTCCTTGAGCTAAGTCTTGCCTCTAAGGAAATAGTTGTAGAGCATCTCATCAATAAAGACATAATATAGTAGAGTCAACTCTTGCCCATGGGGCATAATTTGTTGTTTGAAAGTCCTTGAATTAAGTCTTGCCTCTAAGGTAAGAATTATAGAACATCTCATAAATCAAAATATAATGTGGTAGTGTCAACTTTTGCCCATGAAACATAACTTGTTGTTTGAAAGTCTTAGAGAACATATTATAAATTAAAATACAATGTGGTAATGTCAACTCTTGCCCATGAAACATAACTTGTGGTTTGAAAGTCATAAGTTTTGCCTCTATAATTTGGTAGTGTCATGTTTGAAAGTCATAAGTTTTGCCTTTATAATGTGATAGTGTCAAATCTTGCTCATGAGATGTAACTTAAATGGAAGAAATCGAAGAAAAAAATAAAAAAAATAAAAATTGCGGAAAAAGAAGAAAAATGAAAAAAATATTTGAAAAAATAAAAATTAAAGAAAATGTAGAAGTTGAGAGATAATTGGAAAAAAATAAAGGTTGATAAAATTAAAAAGAAAAAAAAAATTAATAAAGGTCGAGAAAAAATTAAAACGAAAAAAAGAAAAGAAAAAATAAAAATCAAAGAAAAAAAAAAGTTGACATTGAGAGGTGTAAAGAAAAAAAAAAGTAAGGGTTGAGAAAAACTAAAAAGAAATTAAAAAAAAAAGTAAGGGTTGAAAAAAATTAAAAATAAAAATAAAAAATAAAAAATAAAAATCAAAGTAAAATTAAAAAGAGAAAAAAAAATGAAAGTTGAAAGCTATAAATATGGAGTTGTTATCCATTATGATGATCATTTATGTAATTTACTCTATTAGTCAGGGGTAATTTTGTTCAAAAAAATATTAGTTAATAGGTAAAGACTATTTTAAGTAAGCTTTTTTATTTTAGGCTAAAATTTGAAAGCCACCCAATTTAGGTTTATTCTTGAAATTTACTTTTCTTCAAACTAGACAAGTATTATTAGATCTCTATTTTTAGTATTGTACATAAGTAAAGATGGACTAAGGGAGTACTTTCAATTCATGATTAACGGTTAGACCTAACATATAGTTTTGTTAATTATAAAATTAAAGAAGAAATAATACTTCTTTTATTTTATTTTACTTGACACTTGTTGGCTTGACACATCCTTAAGAGAACTTTAATCAGAGACGTATTTTTTAAAAATAAATTTATGAATAATGTTTTGGAGTTTGGACTCTAAATTTAACTATTGTTACCATATATTTAATATTAAAGGTAGAAAAATAAATATCACAAAGTTTTCTTAATTTCATAAATTGAATAAACAAAATGGAAATACTATTTTTAATACTGGGCAAGCAAAACAAAATGTAGGTAGTAGTATCTTGCGATTATATGATGTTTCCACTTCACACCATAGCTCACTTCTCCCAAAATTAAGTCGGTACAATGATGATTTTGTAACAAATCCTTTTTAAGATATAACTAAGAGTGTCAAACGGTCCGGGCCGGGCCAACCCGGAACCGGCCCTCCCACTTTACCCGGGTTCCGGACCGGGTTTGACGTTAACCGGGCCGGATCAAACAGTAAAAAAATTAAAACCCATCCGAACCCGGCCCACTTAACCCAATCCGGTAAAACCCACCAAAACCCGGTCAAACCCTGTTAAAAACCGGTCAAACCCGTTTAAAAAATAAATAAAAAATCCAATATACACTATATACACTCCAAAATACACTATATACACTCCAATATACAATATATATTTTTAAAAAAATATATAAAGTATAAACAATTACACATATATATGACTATACGTACTACTTTAAATAAAACATATGCTATAATAGTATAATATATATATATATACACTACAATATATATATACTAATTTATAAAATATATACACATGTATACGTTAAATATATACTACTTTAGAAGATATATACACATATATATGCACCATTCAATATATATGTACTACTTTAAATAAAATATATACTACAATATAGTGATATACATATATATATATACAACAATATGTATATATATATAGTTACATACTAATTTATAAAACATATACACTTGTATACTTTAAAGATATACGTCTATAGAAGATATATACACATATATACGCACCATTCAATATATATGTACTACTTTAAAAAAAGTATATACTACAATATATATACTAATTTACAAAACATAAAGTAATGTATACGTTAAATATACACGTCTATAGAAGATCTATTCACATATATACACTCTATTCTATGTATATGTAATACTTTAAATGAGATATATACAATATATATACATTACAATATATATTTGTATAGTTATATACTAATTTATAAAATATATACACATGTATACGTTAAATATACACGTCTATAGAATATCCATTCACTCTATTCTATCTATATGTAATACTTTAAATGAAATATACTATAATGTATATACATTACAATATATATTTGTATAGTTATATACTAATTTATAAAACATATACACATGTATACATTAAATATACACTTCTATAGAAGATATATACACGTGTATACGCACCATTCAATGTATATATACTACTACTACTTATAAAATATACTACATTATATATACATTGCAATATGTATAGATATACTTATATACTAATTTATAAAACATATACACATGTATACGTTAAATATACACTTCTATAGAAGATATATGCACAAATATACAAAACATATGCTACTTAATATAATAAATTAATAATATTTGGTAGTAAATTAATAATATATTAGAAGTAAGTTTTTAATTTAAAGTAGAAAACTAGAAATTCAATTTAAAATTTTAAATCGTTAAATAAAAAAATAAAAAACAACGACTAAGGACTGAATGAATTTGGGGAATTTTATTGATTGCAAAATGATCCAAAATTTATAATTTACATGAATGAAAAATCTATAAATTATGCATCATTTTTTCCAACTCATTCATGCTAATATTAATGGGAACTTGCATAGGATAGTCGAAGTCAACGGGGGCAAAACCATGCATTGGACTTGATTCTGCTGAGTTCTCCCGTGAAGTCATAATTTCTTCAAGTTTCAGCTCGTCGCTCGGCTCCGGTTCCATTCCTTGGTTTCTTCTTTCCGCTCTAATCCAATCTCTGAGGCAAACTAGAACATTCATTGCATTGCTTCCCAATGAGTGTCGGTTGTCTCCAAGCTGTTGTCGTCCCTGACTGAAGGCGCTCTCTGATGCAACGGTTGACATTGGAACATTCAAGATATCTCTAGCTAATCTTGAAAGAACAGGATATTGTGATTCATTATTCCTCCACCAATCCAGCGTGTTGATCCGTCGTCTGCGATCCTCTGGTGCCGTCCGAAGATAATATTTCAGCTGTTCCCGATAAGTTGATGTGTAAGTTCTCTCATCAACAATGTTCCAACAATTTAAATCATAAAACGAATCAGAAAAACCACTATGTGCCGGCCTTTTAGAAGATGATGGCTCCTCGGGAGGATGAGGATCGACAGTTGGAGTGATATTTGTAGGTACGGCTGAATCAAATAAATCAGCATAGTGATTATATAATTTTTCTATGTAATCCTTTGCATCAGTCGTAGCCGTCCACAAATCAGGTTGTACTTATTCAGAATCATGGTTAGTATTTATTTCTAAGTTAGTATAAATAAGAGTACTAAAGTGACACATATGATTATATTTCATGCACGGATTTAGCATAGCACCAACCAAGTAAATAGGGGGAATCGGGAAAAAATATTTTTTAAATTTCGTAAACATGGCGCCAACAGCTTCTTTATAACCTTCTTTATTTTTATATTGTTGGAGCAAACCAGAAATATCGGCTATATATGCCAAAATATTACAAACAGTAGGATAGTAAGCACCGGAAAATTCAACCGTAGCTACATAAAATTTTTCTAAAAACTTAACAAGATCATTAATTACAACCAAATCAGAATTATGTAGCATGCAATCAGCAAATGAACCACAATGTTGGTTAAAAGCTAGTGTAATAGGAATTCTATATTTATAACAAGTTTTTAAAAATTCATACGTAGAATTCCATCTAGTATCAATTTCCTCAGGCATCAAAATCGGTGTAAGTCCATTTTCTTGACATTTAACTTTAAATTCTCTAATTCTCGATCTACGATTATTTCCTTGAATAACACCAACGGCAAGACGAATTTTTTCAATATAAAGCTCAAAAAACTCAAGACCATCTTTTATAATTAAATTATATATATGACATGCACACTTAATATGAAAAATTTCAGGCAAGGGCGGAGATAGCGTAGATTTTATTTTTGTTATAGCAGTCTTGTTGTTAGAAGTATTATCAAAAGCAATACATAAAATTTTATTTTCTATACCATAATATCCGGCAATTTTAACAATAGAATCAACAATAAATTGTCCAGTATGTTTACGATCTTCATCATATAAAAAAGCAAGAATACGTTTTTGCATCACGAAATTACTATCCATCCAATGACAAGTAACGGTTAAATAATCATTTTTATTTACAGCACGAACAAGATCAGAAGTTAGGGACAATCTACATTGAATATTTTTTAACAATGTTGATAAATAAAAACAATATTGTGAATGGAGTCTAAAAATATCAGACCGACAAGTAGTTCTAGGAATACCATTAAACATAGGATTATAAATTGCTTGTATATAACGAATAAAGGCATCAGAAGAAGGAAAACTAAAAGGCAAACAACCCACAACTACCATTTTAGCTATTTCTTCCCTGTCCCTCAATTTATTATACTTTTTCGCTACTTGACCGGTTACTGGGTCCATTCTAGTTTGCGTTGACCCACCAACATCCCCACCACCTTTTGCAATATTTAACTCTCTTTTGTGATCTTCAGCTATATGTCTCATTAACGTACCCGTACCCCCTTGCTTGCCTCCACTTCTATGCTTATATATTTGTTGACAAATATTGCACTGCACCTCAATATCTGATATACGTTCAAAAAATTGTCATGCAATACTAGTTCTTTTACGAGGTTTTGGGGCACTGGGAGGACGGGAAGGGAGATTAACTGATTCAGATCTAACGTTAGCATCTCCTACGGCGGGTGTTTCAACAATATTTTCATTATCTTCGTCTAAATTAACCGCATCTACTTCATTTTCTTCTTCTATACCGTAATTTTCCTGAGCTTCTACATAATTCATATCGTGAGCACCTACATCTATTTCTTCCTCAAAAGGTGTACCAAGCGATACCGGAGGTGAAGGCACACGGGTATATCTACTACTTGAACTACCTCTACCGCTAGTAATTCGCTTTTTACTACCACTACCGCTTCCGGGACAAAAAATTTTAACACCTTTAGTAGCGAGGTTTTTTAATTTATCCATAATATAAATTAAATTAAACTAAAAATATTCAAAATACACAAATATAATAAAATTAAATATTAAACAATTAATACAATAAATAAAAATTAAACGTAAGAGATGGAACGACAATACCAAATTTTGGAAGTATCCGAAGATTGCGACTTTAGAAACTTCTGCTCGTACTTTGTAAACGAAAAATTAAAAAATTAAAGTGAACACTTTAAGAAATTAAATATATTGAATATTTGAGAATTGAGATTTGAGAGAGAATGAGATTTGAGAGAGTGAAAAATTGTGTGAAAAATGATTTGAAGTTGTAGGGTATTTATAGATTTTTTGTGGGGATTAAAAAACATTTTTTAAAGTTTTTTTTTTTTTTTTTACTAAATGGGCCCAAACTAGCCGTATGGACCCAAAAACGGCTATATAGCCGTTGGGCCAACGGCTAGTTTGACCCAAAATCCATTTATTTTTTTATTTATTTTTTTTAAATTTTCCAAGCCGGGCCGGGTTAACTGGGCCCATTTTAACAAAATAACTGGCCCGGGACCCGGAACCTTAAAGCCCTAGGGCTTACCGGGCCGGGTCAAACCGGACCGGGTTAGATAATCGAGCCGGGCCAACCGGACTGGGTCGGCCCGGCCCGTTTGACACCCCTAGCTATAACCCTCTTCGTAATTGCAGAATTCAACCTCGCAACTGTAGCAATGCCACATCATGTCTTAAAAGTGATTTCACACACAAAAAAAAAAAAAAAACTTTACAACATCTTAAATGAAATTCCTTGCTCAAAACTTTATTTTTGAAATCCTCAGGTCCAATTCTGAATCCCTCAAACAAGTTTTAAATCAAAATTATAACTTGTACAAATTTGCAAATACGAAATTGAGCATTTTAACAAAAATTAAGGACCGAGTTGTTACTCACTACCATCATTAGACATCATCAATTGTTGTTGTTAGCCACCACTAGTTATTAAACATTGTTATTACTGACTACCACTGCAAATCATAACCCACAGCCACCACTATTACTATTACAACCACCAACCACCTTATAATTTTTTATTTTTTTTATTTTTCACCCGTTGTTCGGCACTCATTTTGAAGCCAAACCAACTCAAATCGCGAATTGTAGAGTCCATTCTGGGGAGGGCGTTCCCAACATAATTTTCTCCATACCTAGACTCGAACCCGAGACCTCTGATTAAGGGTGGAATAGTCCGCCATTGACCACCTCATAAGTTTACTTAACTACTTGCTTGGAATAGAATTAAGTGAATTGATATTTTATTTTAATTTTATGACTGAATTTTAATACAGACAATTTTAAAAGTTTGAATTTTTAGAAAACTAACGATCTTAATTATTTAGTATTTAAATTTTAACACATCTTAATATTAAGATATTTATTGATGATGAGATTTCTTGTACTTAATAAACATCTTAATATTCCAATGTGTATCAAAATTTCACACGTCATAATCTTAATAAAAAATAAATGAGTCGTTACTATCCCGCCATATTCTTTAACGATTATTCAGTTACTATGTGCTTATTTAAAAAATTAAGGACCACATATAAACAAATATTTATACAAACTGATATGTTTACAATATATGAGACCTTATTTAATATTAATAGGTGCTTATATATAAGAAATTACTTATTTAAAAATAAAAAATAAATAGAAAATTCACAAATAACTCTATAGATATTCCTAAAATTATGTATTGTTTTATATAATGGATATTAAAAATAACAAGATATGATAAACTTAATATGGACTTGATAAGATCAAAAAGTTGCTTAAAGATTTGACGCACAAGTATTTAAATGATATGTTATTGAATATTATTTTTGCATCTTAATTTTTATTAGTACTTATAAACTTATGTTAGGGAAACATCTTGTACATTTAAATTAAATTTTGAAAAAAAAATTCTCTAGTAGAGAACTTATTTGTCTAATTATAAATTTTATTATTATTAATTTACTGTGATTAAATCATAGTATCATAGATATAGTAGATTTAAGTGCACGAGAAAGGAATATAATAAGCTACAAAAGCTTATTATCACTTTAAATTTGTGCTTGTATCATTTTGTCAAAAAATATTAAATAGATAGTAAATCAGCTATTGCCAAAAAAAAAAAATTACTTTGAAGCAAGAACTTTTTTTAGATATAACATTTTGTTTTAAATAATTTATTATTGGTAAAAGAAAACTATTTTTCGACTACTTCAATGCGCAATAATAGTTTATGGTTTCCTAGTTTTATTGCAGCAATAAAATTGTGAATATATCATTGTCACGGTCCAAAAATTAAGTCATGAGGGAATTTGTCGCAGTCTACCCTTGACAAGTAAGTCAATCACTCAAACTAATAAGAAGAAAACAAAATTGGCCATAACATGAATCCAAGCGAGACTTCTAGAAGTCAAGCCAATCACGAAATATATACATATAATAAATGTAGTTTTATTGCAGCAACAAAATTGTGAATATATTATTGTTTCGATCCAAAAACTAAGTCATCGGGGTACTTGTCGCAGTCTACTTTTGACAAGTAAGGTGATCACCCAAACTAATAAGATGAAAACAAAATCGATCATAACATGAATCCAAGTGAGACTTCTAGAATAAGTCAGACTAATCACGATATATATATATATATATATATATATATATATATATATATATATATCGTGATTAGTCTGACTTATTCTAGAAGTCTCACTTGGATTCATGTTATGATCGATTTATATATATATATATATATATATATATATATATATATATATAACAAATGGAAGTTTGAAGAAATATATAAACCACCAAAAACTCGGTGTCATAATGTAGCAATCTATGTACAAATTCGAAACTGAAAGTTCAAAATCTGTCTCTGACCCAAATAAAGACATAAGTAAGACAGTGTGAGACTTGAAAATCTGCCTTGAACATTAGAATAGTCCAGTACCTCTAATATCATCAATCAATAGCTCAATCTTAACCTCCGTGTGTTGTACTCGTGCTAGGATCTGCAGCGAAAGGATACTCACACCGTCTTCACTAACAGTTCTAAGATATATAAGTATATAAATATCATAACAACACAAATATAAAAGAGAAAGATACACGAAAACCACACACAAGTCAAGAAAACTAAGAAAAGCAAGTAAGATATAGATGCAACGCATTGTAATGTAATGTGGATGGAATGAACAGTGAAATCCATCACATAATATATCCACATCCATCGAGCTTGCAGCTTCCAGAAGAACCCACGAGGAGTTTGAAATCCATATATTATATCTTATATATCAATCTCAACTCTCCTCTTTGGCTCATGACTAGAGAGATGATTTTCATAAAAATGCTTCATTTTCTTTCACAATAGTGTTTTTCAATGGTACCAGTATCTCATGAATATATATGTATGAAAAAATTATGTAATGCTCAAAATCAACTCAAATGATGATATCTAATCCATTCAACATGGAATATATACAAGTGATCCCAAACATCAACTCAGTATATCCATAATTCATAATTACAACTCCAATTAGGTACCATCTGGATAAACAGGCAACAAGATATCATTAATATCATATCAACTCCTACATCGGGTAGTTTATCATGATAAAAGAAACTAATTCTCAAATAAGTCCTAAATTAGCAAAATAAGTCCTCGTGCCGACACGATATCTAGAATTAAAGACATTTAGATGCACAAATAAAGTCCATAATTTCAAATAAAGCCCCCACACAAGCAATACAAAAAATTAGATATCACAAGTCAACAACAACAACATATAAACCCCCATACAGGCACATAATAGTATAAATAATCTTGAAACATAAACCCCATAGTTATCTCTCTCAACACATATCATGATTTATTTATTCATTAACTATGCAACTCAATCTGAAAAAAGTTAAGTCATAACTTACCTCCAAAAAATAAAATTTTAGTCTAAAGTGCTTCAATACAGATTTTTTCACTCACCAATAGACTCAAAATGAACAACAATATTCAAACTTTAATCTATGAATTTAAAGAAAGCTAACGATACCATAGTGTCCACATTTCGATTGGGGTCAAAACAGGTTCAAAAAATGAGTTCGAAAATAAAAGAAATAAAATTAAAATCTTGTACCACAAACACATTTTTCGAGGTTATAGGAGTGTACAAGAGAAAATTCATGTGAAAATGGGTTAAATTCGAGGATCAAAATAAAGAAAATCTCTTTTAAACTTTACCGAAAAAACTCTAATTTTTTACTTTAAAGCATGATACATGATTTCAAATTATTTTTGAAGATAAAATCAATGGAAAATAGTGGTATTATGAGTTTAGAAGTTACTCACATAAAAATCAATGTTGAAACCCCCCAAAAATTGCATTTTCCAAAGTTTGGAGGAAAAAAAATGAAGTAAAATCGCAGAATAAGGCTTTTACACTGATTAGTAAATAGTGCCTTGCAATTGTGGGCCCCCACCTCACGATTGTAAATGCCAACATTGCCCGAAAATAAGGTTGGTCATCACATTTGCATAGATAGGACTCGCGATCGCAATGAGTCAACCTAATCAGGTCCACTCAAATTACTCATTGTAATTGCACGCGATTATGATAAAGGGAGTCAACAAGGCCTGCGATTGTGCATGTCTATGTGATTGCAACGAAGGGAATGATGTATCAGAAAATGTTGCACTGGCAACATAAACCAAATTAAAAATATCTTTGAATGGCCCTTCGAGATTTGTTTGAAATTTGACAGAAGAAAACTATATATGCTACTGGGCTAATTTTGACATTCCAGACTCAATGGCGATATCAATTTTTTGAAAAAAAGTCGTTACCAATAAATTAACCTAGAGACTCCATTTTAGTATTGTCCAAATAAAAGGTCAAATGAGATATAATAATCCCGATATTGAACTAACCCCTTTACTAATCCAAATTCGATATTACAGATTTGCTGACGTAGTCTGTTTTGTCATCTCACACTCTAAACAATAGATGTTAACTAAAGTTTACTATATGGTTTCTCAAGCCTCTAAAAATCACAAACTATCACAACTCGTTATTGATTGCATCGAGAATTGTACCAACCATCCCAAACCTTAAAATTAACATGTAGAAACTATGTGGAAGAGCAAAATGGTCAAAACACATTAAAATATAAATTACACAAATTCAGGTCATTACATCACCCATCACTAAAAATCTTATTCATCCTCGAACTAAAGACAAGAAAACTACTTGAATCGGTAAAGAGTTGAGGGTAACTACTACGCATGTTATACTCGAGTTCCCCACTAGTCTCGATTATAGCTGGTATAACACCGTATTCACCATGTCTTCTCCCGAACTGAGTAACCCCGCGAACACTTCCACGAACATATCTACCTTTACCTTAAGAACCTCTAGCTACACCCATACCACTTTGTGGACCACCTCTCACTGCAGATAGAGGAGTAGGTCTGGAAATATGTCGAGGACAATCCTTGGACATATGTCCAAACTCATCATATACAAAATATCCTCTACGGTGTGACTCAATATGAGGAGGTACGGCGGAACTAGGACGACCACTCTGGATCTATGTCTTGCTACCTGAATTTGCTGAACCTAAAAGTGGCCTGAAATAACCTATCATAAAAACCACGGGAACCTCTACTAGAAAATCTCTACCTTAGAAGGCATGTCTACTAAACTCACCATGACAATGCACGTTCTTGGTGTCTCATTGAGTAGCCTAGATAATAGACTCGATCATATTGGCATGCTCAATAATACACTAAAAGGAAGCCCCTGAAACTACCATCTAAGTTGTATCCAATTGATAAGTACCATCTAATCCCTTCATAAACTTCTGAATCTGCTCAAAATTAGTGAAAATGCTAGCGACTGAATACCTGGATAAAGTGTGAGAACGATCCTTATACGTAGCAATAGTCATGAAGCCGTACTCCAAGTGATCAAACTCATCACACATCTGATATCTCAAGATATACGATACAAACCTCTCCAAGAAGGTCTCTAAAAACTGAGTTTAAGATATAACAGGCAAACCCAAAGGTCTACAACTAGCAAACGACCTCCACCAATCCCTAACCATATCCACCAACTGATAGTTAGTATAAACAACTTCATGAGACTTAAGGGATCCAAGATTATGTAACTTCTCCTGGAAACCAACCAAAAACTCATAGGCATCCTCACCAATAGCACCACTAAACTTGGGTAGACTCAAGAGAATAAACCTCTCAAATCTCTTCTGATCATCAAAAGAGATGATTGTACCCAAAGCAACTGGAGGAATAGTAAGTATGGTAGATTAAAAATCCATACATATAGGTACCATAGATAAAGGTTGTATCCCTGAACTAGGAACACCATAATCATATAGATGGTGAAAGAACACTCAAAGTCTGAGGAATACCATAAGAATATACCGCTATAGATTACGCAACTAGACTCAGTGTTGAAGGAATACCATAAGAAGACGTTGGTACTAACAATGGTACCATACTTAGAATCAGAGGAACACCAGGTGTATTTGAGGGAATACCCTCCAAATAAGTCAATAACAGAATTAATAGAATCTTCAAAACTAGGTGGCAACTGAAACTTGTGGGACCTGAATCAGAACCCTGTCCTCTGTACGCTCAACCTCGAGCTTAGGGGAGGTCCTTTTAGCACTACCTCTGATAGGCGCAACTCCTCTTGCTCATACTTTACCTCAGGGTCATTTCAACCTTTGCTTCTCCCTCTAGTGTGGGCTCCATCCTCGGGAGAAAGCTCAGTACCTCTAGCCTCTTGAGATCTAGATCTTATCATTTTCGTAGGAAAGAGTGTAACACAACTTAAAATATTGGGTAAGAACAACCAATATGACTTAAGAATCAAACTAGAGAAATTTTACCTAAAGACATCTTATAGACTCTCGAAGATAGATAAAGGCAATTGCGTACCAATTCATGAGACTTTAATTGACATCCCAGTCCTACACTTATGAGACTAATGAATTTGGCTACTCTGATACTAATTTTTCATGATCTAAATTCTGGGTTCATGATGAAACTTATCACAGCCCAACCTTGATAAGTAATCCCAAATCCAAAGAGTCATTAAAATTTGAAAACAATAATAAAATAGAAGTACAGGTGAGAGTTCCAAAATGAAGTCAGGCCCTAAAACATAAGACAAAGCGGAAGTCTAAAAGAAATACATAATCCAAATCCCAAAACCTAGTGTCATAAGGACATAGCATCTAATAAATACAACTTATCTATCCTCAAAATGAGTAAAGAAATAAATAAACATAGGAAGGGGTTTGAAAATGACTTTGGATGCCTAGAGTATGCCAGTACCTCGAGTCTTCAACTTTTCCACGCACAACTAAGCCACTTTGTGCAGTGATCGTATTATGATTTGCACCAAAATAACATACTAGAAATGAGTATGATCCATTTATACTCAGTAGGTATCATAGATCGACAGAGCAAAGAAGAGAATAAGATAAGTAAAATATACTATGAGCACATCACCTCCAAGTAGAAAAGTCCCAAATAATAGCTCACACCATCTTCACTAATTTTTCAAATACACATATAAAAACGCATAAACAAAAACAACAAAAATATATAGAAAAGTATACAGAAACTAAACATAAATCAACGAAACTAGAAAAATCAATCAAGATATATATAAAAATGCAATACGTTGCAAAGTAGATGGGGTGAATAATGAAAGCCATCACATGACATTCTGTATACACTCACTGATCTTGAAGTTACCAGGTAGGACCTTTGTGAGGTTCATAACCCATATACTATATCTCATATATCATATCTCAATCTCAACTTTTTTATCAGACTTATTTTTATGGAGAGAGTCATCATAAAGGTGTCTTTTTCTTTGTAATACCCCAAGTTTTAGCCTCGATAAATTCCCTAAACTCTTTTCATCACTTCTCAGGTTACAACTCAGGTTACGAGTCATAAATACTCCTCATGAGTCATA
Source organism: Capsicum pubescens (assembly GCA_030864215.1). Taxonomy (NCBI): domain Eukaryota; kingdom Viridiplantae; phylum Streptophyta; class Magnoliopsida; order Solanales; family Solanaceae; genus Capsicum; species Capsicum pubescens. Next base: position 262,794,910 of record CM061542.1, read on the forward strand.
TGGTGCCTATCGTAGTCAAATTAGTGTAGGTGCCTAAAGTTTCTGTAGTGGTCATGACTAGAACCCTTTGAGTCAAGGTCCCTCAATATGAGCCGTAAGGAGGGACTCATAGTCCCACAAGTGAAATGACCTTTGGTTACTATTTTGGCAATGACTAGACCTCACGAGTCGTAAGGTAAGGTCATGAGTCGTAGGGTGTGACTCATAAACTAACTAGTGGAGGTGGTCCTAAGACTTCCCGGGATATATGTCGTGGTGTTGACTCATGACCATTCACCACGAGTCATTACGAGACCCATAGAGACTGGGAGTTATATTTCCAGCATGATTTCATCAAGGGCATTATGGTATTTTCCTCTTATCCCACTACTATTCCATAACATAAAACACTCTTTTGGATATAATTATCACTTATCAAATTATAAACTACTCTTTCTCTCTAAATCCCCAAGAGCAAGAGCAAACCTAGGGTTTCAAGGGTTAATTATCTAGGCTCAAAGTATGGTTTCTTCTCAAAATTCTTGGTGTTTCAGGTATGTATCTCTTTCTTAAAATTTATTTTATGAAAAGAATGTATTTAATCATAGTGTATGTGTATTTACTTTTTGGGTCTTGAATGATGGGTTGAGTGGTTTTGGAATAGTTATTCATGCTTTATCTCATGGTTTTTTAATTGAATTTGTGCATGGGCATGGGAATTGGGATGGGGGTTGTGGATTCCCCCTATTTATGGAAATTGGTTTGTACTTTTTAGTTACCTCAACTCATAATTGGTCAATTAGTTTTGGAAAATGATTATATGCATGGTTTAACCCACTTGTGGAACTACTATGTTGCATCAATGGCTAAATAGATAAAAATGATTTTTAAAGGCATTGTTGGCCATGGAATGATTTAAAAAGGACTTGGTGGCCATTCTATGATTTTAAAAGGCCTCGGTGGCCATGGATTGGGTTCTAATTGGAAACTTTGCAGTCATTTTGGCTAATGATAACAAAAATTGGCTTGCAAGCTTAACTTTATTTGGTATGACAATACCAATGGTAAATGCCTAATTGAAGTACTCCTTAGTCTAATGTATGGGAATGCATAAATCATTTCAAATTGAGCTTAATAGGAGTTATGTAGCTCACCGTGAAGTTGTAAGTCCCAAGGGGACAAACGTTGGAAACCACGTTTATCAACGTGAGGGTCTTGGTGACCGTGTGCATAGTTCATACTTGATTTATATATATATATATATATATATATATATATATATATATATATTTATTGGAATGGCTGGGGTCGTAGATTTCCTGACCCTTCCTTAGATTTCCCTAGTTCGTGTGGCTACACGTACTGGAGCCCTTCCAACAGAAGGAGTTGGGCCCATATAGCTTATGGGTGCCTAGATGATGAGAGAATTACACAGTCTATGTTAATGTTTTTAAATCTCATCCTAAACCTTATTCCCTATACCGGTATCTTATATACATATATATATAGTTTTGAATGGTTTTAGACATGGCAGTATCTTTTCCCTTCCCTGAGATACATGATACTGCTCACCCTACTAACCATCCTGTGATGCTATATTTCTTCATAATGTAGGATTCAAAGATACCTCTTTTACCTTTGTTCATCGTTAGGTGATTAGCATGTCTATTGAGTCGCATTGATGTAGTGAGCCTCCGTCTTTCGGAAGGCGTATTGCTTTTTGGTTTTATTATGTTGTCTTAGACTATCACTTTTGGATTCCTTTTGTCTATAGTCGTGGTAATTTCCCTACTTAGGTTGGCATTCGATTTCTTAGAGACTTTTATGGACAAAGTATGAGTGGATATTATCATGGAATCTTAGTTCCTTTTTGAGTTATTTGCCTCTCTTTCTTATTATGTTGTATTTTTGTTACTTCTTCTATGATATTATTGTGTTCTTTTGACTTAGATATAAGGGTGGTCTTGGGCTCGAGGAACCTCTCACATCTAGGTCGGGGGACGGGTTGAGACAGGCTAGGTATCAGAGTATAGGTTCTGGGTCTTGGCTTGTCCACAATGTCGTGTTAAGTAGAGTCTCTTTTGTGAGTGTGTAGTGCGCCACACTTATAAAGTAGAGGTTACAAGTTATTTAGGAATGTTTCCTTTTTTTATTCTTTTTTTGGGCTATATAGTCTGGTGTTTTAAAACTCCTCTAATCTCTACCTTACTGGCATTTCAGATCATGCCTCCCTGAAGATCAAATGCTCGTAGAAACTCTTTTAGAACTTTCATCTCGCCTGAGGATAATGAGGATGGAGATCTCCTTGTCTATGGAGTGCAGACCTAGTCTAGGGTCCCTGCTTTAGATTGTAGTGCCCTACATGGAGTTCCACTGGTTCTTACTAGTCCTCTCTAGGCTTTCTGGTTTGATGATACTCATGCCCCGATGCCTCAGGGTGACATTTCTAATATTGAGTTACATTGGTCTATTCATCTGCTTACTCAGTTGGTGACCTCTCAGTCTTATCAGTTTGATCGTGTGTGTTCTATTTCTCCTTTTTCTAAGGTCACTGGAGTTGGTTAATTCAATTGTTTGAATCCCCCAACCTTTATAGGCTCTAAGATTGAGGAGGATCTTCAAGGTTTTATTGATGAGATAGAGAAAATCTTTAGAGTGATGCATACTTCTGACTCTGAAGGTGTGAAGTTTGTGCTATATCAATTAAAAGATATGGCATATTAGGTGTATGTGGAATGGGAGCAGTTGAGAGGTGATGATGCTGAGCAAGCATTATAGGATGAATTTTTGGGTACTTTTTTTTATCATTATCCTCAGGAGTTGAGGGAAGCAAAAGTTGAGGAGTTTATGAATTTTAAGTAAAGAAAGATGACTATGAAGGTGTATATTTTGAAGTTGCAGCAGTTGTCTCACTACGCTCCTGAATTGGTGTCTTCTATAGATCTAAGATGAGAAAGATTGCTTTTGGGTTGTCCCGTGATTTGGTGTTAGAGTGTAATACATCAATGCTAAAGAATGACATGGATATCTCTAGGCTTGTGGTTTATATGCAATAAGTTGAGGATGAAAAGAAGAGATAAAAGAAGATGGAAGAGAGACAAAATAAGAAGTTTAGGTATTCAGAGCAGAGTGTGGGGCATCATAATAATAGTAAAGATAGTAGGTAGTGGGCAAAGAAGAAGCTTGGGAAAATTATGGTTCATATTCGTTGGCTAGTGCTCCCTATCCTAAGTCTCCTGATGGTCGTCAATTTCGGGATAACAGTGGTCCGGAGGCACAGGATGCCCAATCTCAATCTAGTAGAGCTTAGTCAACCCTACTTTATCCTTCTTGTAGATTTTGTGGACAGCATCACCATGGTTATTATGATGAGAAAAGGAACGTATGCCTCAATTTTGGTCAGCCCGGGCATATGCAAAGAATTTTTCCTATGGTTAAGGTAGCCAATGGAGATAATAAGGTTCCGATTGCCACTTCTTCGGCTCCTAAACCAAAGGATGCTACTTCTGGTACCGACACTGGCCAAAATCATCTCTATGCTCTTTCCACCAATCAGGAATTTGAGGTATCGCCTGATGTTCTTATTAGTACGTTACAACTTTCCTCTCATTATGTGTATTGTTTGCTTGATTCAGGGTCTGCTCTTTCTTATATGACCTCTTATGTGGATGTGCATTTTGGTTTTGGGCTTGAAACTATCTCTAAACCCATTTCTGTGTCTACTCCGGTGAGTGACTCTAGTGTGACTAGAAAGGTCTACAGGGGCGGTGTGGTATCTTTCTTTCACAAGGAGATATTGGTGGACCTGGTAGAGGTGAATGTGTTAGATTTTTATATGATCTTGGGGATGGATTGGCTTCACTCGTGCTACGCCTCTTTAGACTATTAGACCCAAAAAGTCAGTTTCCAATTCCCTAATGAACCGATAATTGAATGGGAGGGAAGTTCCTTAGTGCTTAAAAGGAGATTTATTTCTTATCTTAGAGCCCAAAAGTTAATTTACAAGGGGTGTCTATATCATCTGGTTTGGTTTAAAGATTCTAGTTCTGAGGTTCCCTCGTTGCAGTCTGTCCATGTGGTTAATGAGTTTACCGAGGTGTTTATCTATGATCTTCCTGAAATTTCTTCTGATAGGGAAATAGACTTTAGGATTGACCTTCTATCAGATACCCATCCTATCTCTATTCCTCCGTATAGAATGGCTCCGACAGAATTAAAGGAGTTTAAGGAGAAACAAATAAATCTTCTTGATATGGGCTTTATTCTTCCTAGTATTTCTCCTGGGGTGCTTCTATAATCTTCATACATAATAGGATGGCTTTCTTTGAATATACATACAATATCGGCAACTGAATAAGGTAGCGGTGAAGAATAAGTACCCTCTTCCTAGGATTGGTGATCTTTTTTACCAGCTTTAGGGTGCTAGATACTTCCCTAAAACTGATCTTCACTTGGGTTATAATCAGTTGAAATTTTGAGAGATTAACATTCCCAAGACTACTTTCTGAACTCGATATGATCACTATGAGTTTTTAGTCATGCCATTTGGCTTGACTAATGTTTCAGCTGCCTTTATGGACCTTATGAATCAAGTGTTTAGACAGTTCTTGGATTTGTTCATCATAGTATTTATTGATGTCATCTTGGTATATTCTAAGAATGAGGAGGATCATGCCAATCACCTCTGAATTATGTTACAAACTCTTAAGGATTAGAAGTTGTATGCTAAATTTTCTAAGTATGAGTTTCGGTTGAATGTTGTGACTTTTCTTAGGCTTGTTGTTTCTAGTAAGGGGATAAAGATAGATCTGCAAAAGGTTGAGATGGTTAAGAAATGGCCTAGACCCATGACTCCAATCGATATTCTAAGCTTGTTGGGCTTGGCTAGATATTATAGGAGGCTTGTAAAATGTTTTTCTTCTATTGTTGCTCCATTTACTAGATTGACTCAGAAAAAGGTAAAGTTCTTGTGGTTTGATGCTTGTGAGGGTAGTTTTGAGAATTTGAAAAATAAGTTGACTTCTGCTCTGATTTTGACCCTGCCCGAGGGTACTGGTGGTTTTATGGTATATAGTAATATCTCCCATGTAGGACTGGGTTATGTATTGCTGCATCATGGTAAGGTTATGGTTTATACTTCCAAGCAACTTAAGGTTCATGAGAGAAATTATCCAACTCATGACTTAGAGTTGGTGGTTGTGGTTTTAGCCTTGAAGAATTGATGTCATTATTTGTATGGTGTACATGTGGATACATGTTTTGATCATAAGAGCTTGCAGTATTTGTTTGCTTAAAAAGAATTAAATCTCAGGAAGAGGCAGCGGCTTGAGTTACTCAAGGATTATGACATGAGTCTTCATTACCATCCAGGTAAAACCATTATTGTTGTTGATCCTCTTAGCAGGTTATCCATTGGGAGCTTATCTTATGTCGATGAGAAGAAAAGAGGATTGATAAAGGATATTCACCAGCTTGCTAATCTAGGAATTCATCTCTTGGACTTAGAGGATGAAAGGGTGATCATTCAGGAATTAGTCAAATCCTCTCTTTCTGTTAAGATAAAAGAGAAGAAGGCTTTGGATCCCATTTCGATGTGGATTAAGGATGATATTGATCAGCAAAAGATTATGTCTTTTAAGATTGGTGGTGAATGTATCTTGAGATACTAAGGGAGATTGTGTGTTCCTAATGTTGATGGGCTGCGGGAAAGAATTTTGACTGAGGCTCATGAGTTTAGATATACAGTTCATTTGGGTTTGACTAAGATATATCATGACTTGAAAGAGATTTATTAGTGGAACAGTATGAAAAGAGATGTGGAAAATTTTATTGCTATGTATGGTTTGTCAGCAAGTGAAGGATGAACACTTAAGGCCCGATGGGATATCTCAAGAGATAGAGTTGTCTGTATGGAAGTGGCAGATGATCAATATAGATTTCATTATAGGTATTCTACGTCTCACAATCAGTATGATCCGATTTGGTTCATTGTAGATAGAATGACTAAGTTTGCTCTCTTCTTGCCTGTAAGGACAACTTACTATAGAGAGGACTATGCAAATTTGTTAATTCAAGAGATTTTCAAGTTGTTAATTCATGGATTTCACCATTTCTTGAGCTTAATAGTTGGAATTTGGTGGGTGAAAATCCTAAATTTCCAAATGGGTTTGATGGGTGAAAACCCCAAACTCTAGAAAACCTTTATCATCTTTGATAGAGGGATGAAGTTGAACCTATGGGAACCCATAACATACTTGAAAAAAGGCTATAAGGGGACAATGTAATGGTGTACAATTAAGTATGTGGTTTATACCTTTTGCAATCTTAGAAATAAGTGTAAATGGAGTGTACAATCATGTCATAGGCATCTTCCTAGAAATAGGAATGCCCAATTGAGGTTTTGGGTGACTATGAATGGCACACTTGTTGGGTGCTTGAAAGAGACAATGGGTGAAATCTTTGAGGTTTGATTGACAAACTAATCACAAAGACTTCGACCTAGCCTATCTCTTGCTCAACAACTAGATGTTATGTTGAACCATCACTAACCTACACACTTTTTACCTTTAGGTAGACATAATCCCATGATTTTCTTCAAACATCATTTAAATCAAAAGTGTTATTTTGGCTTGTAGTGTGATTCAAAATTGATACAACCCAATTCCTAATCAAACCCCTATATTTACATTACAAGTTTCTTTTTGCATTCACTTTGGGTACCCTTTTTAGTAACTAGATCACCCATAGGTCTTGAAGGTTAAATTCCACTCCTTGTGGATTTGACCCTAATGCAAGTTGGTATATTGACAATGCTTGCCTTACCCCTAAAAATATGGGAGTGAGTTGAGCGTGATCAAAATAGTGTCATTGTCGGGGAGTGGAATCTTGATTTCTCTTGTGCGGTGTTATTTTTACTTGGGTATACCTGGGGTGATTTTGATTTACTTTATTTGTTGTTTTTGATTTTGTATAGGCGATCGTAGCATAATTGGGGAAATGAGTTACAGTGCTAGTCATGCGGGAGATTTTGATGCCCCTCTCGATAATGAGGGCCAACTCAATAATGTGGGCCAAATAAGTGCAATTTGTATCCCACCAACTCATGGGAATAGTGTTTTCCATGTAACTATTGTTATGCTACACATGTTACAAATGAAAAGTCTATAGGGGGGTTAATCTTATGAGGATCCAAATCTTCCCTTGAAGAATTTTTTGGAAGTATGTGTGCCATTCGACATAGCACACATTACTCAAGAATCAATTCTTCTTCGCCTCTTCCCACTCTCACTAAAGGGCGAGGTGGTGTTGTGGCTCCGCTCACTCTCACCCGGCTTAATCACTTCATGGGAAGAGCTTACAATGGTTTTTCTTGATCTGTACTTCCCACCGTCTAAAATTCTCCAAAAGCTAAACGAGATCATAAAATTTCAGAAATTGAATGGGGAATCATTGTATGAAGAACAGGAGAGGTTTAATGGCAAGTTATACCAATGTCTGAATCACGAGGTCCCAGAGAAAATTTTTCTCCAAGTCTTATACTGAGCCCTTGATCCTCTCAATAAAACTGTGGTGGATAATGCGGCGGGAGGTTCCCTAGTAAAATTGCACTATTATGTGGCAATAAAGTTGCTTAGAGAGGTGACAAAGCAAAATCGGGGTTGGGATACCCTAGATGTCGAAGTGCCCAAAAGCACTTTTTCTATATCTGTGGTTGACAAGGAGCAAAGAAAGTGGGATGAAGAAAGAGAGAAGAGCATGGCAAAGATAATGATCCAACTTGAACTCTTAACAAAGCATGTTATGGGTGCAGCCGTGAAAGCGGTAAATGTTGTGGCATCAAAATCCTATGAAGATGATGAGGAGGCTAAAAATTAGATAAGGAGATCCGATATCTAGCAAACAACTCGGGGGGTTCCTGCCCCGCCTATCAAAGGCAAGGTAGGAATCAAGGTTGGATGGATCATGAGTGTGATAGGGATTGGAGAGATAGAGAGCGTGATTATGACCTCTATGTGCCTCACTATGATCGAGACAAAAACAAAGAATCAAACTCTATTGACCCAGAGAAAATTATAATCGAGGGTGTCCTAGCAAGGATTTTGAATAGGGTAGAAGGTACAGACAAGATGGTCCATCAATTAAAAGGTGATTTCTCTCAACTTTCTCAAACGTTGGTGTCCCACTCCGCCTCCATTAAGCAATTAGAGACCCAAATTGGGAAAATTTACACTCAAATTAATGTTAGACCTAGAAGTGGTCTCCCTAGTGACATAATTACTAATCCAAAGAATGACACTCAAGTCCTAGCGATTTTTACTAGGAGTGGGAAGACACTTGAGGAGCACTTGAAAGGAGACTTAAGTGGAAACATACTTAAGGCTAAGCCCAAGGAGATATCACCTCAAAATCAAGAAGAAGAAGATAAGAAGGAGATCGAGGGAGTTGACAAATAAGTGGATGAGGTTGAAAACCCACAAAATAAATCAAGGCCTACAATCCAAGTTCCTTCCCCATTCCTTCAACGATTGCAATGAAAAGACGAGGGTGACAAGATAAAGAAATTCAAGGCCAAGCTTAGCAATCTATCAATTAATATCACATTGCTTGAGGCGATCAAAGAGATCCCGTGATATACTAAGCTAATGAAAAAGTTGATGTCAAAGAAAAAGATCATCGAAAGTGATGCCATTGAAGTCACCCATAGTTGTAGTGCTATCATGGATAGTAAGATTGTGGAAAGAAAGATGACCTCGAAGCTTTCATCATTCCTTGTACCGTCGGGACGCATGTGTTTGCAAAATCTCTATGCGACCTTGGTATGATCATCAACCTCATACCATTTATCATCTACAAGAATCTTGGATTGGATGCCTCAACCCCGACATCTATGCGACTCTTAATGGCAGATCGGTCTATCAAGTGTCCAGTGGGGATTTTATTTGATGTCCTAGTCAAAGTGGATAAGTGTATACTTCCGGCGGACTTTATGGTGTTGGATTGTGAAATGGATGAAGAGGTACCCATAATGCTTGGTCGTCCTTTCTTAGCCACCGAAAAGGCCATTGTAGACTTATAAACAGAGAAAATAAAGTTTAGAGTGCAAGAGGACAAAATCTCTTTTAAGGTTTGTAAGGCGAAGAAGCAATCTGCGGACCTTCAAGTTGTGTCTGTGGTAGATGTTGAGATTGAGGAGGTTAATGACGGGGGGCTTGAGGACCCACCTTGAGAATGAAATATGGAAGACGTCGTACCATGATGTTAACTAAGGTGCTATATAGGAGGCAACCCAAAAATGCCACCAAAGTGGCTCGTATCCTTTATTTATGATGTTGTAGCATATATTTAGGTTTTGGCATTTCAATAAATCATGCATTTGTGGAACTATAGAGTGAATTGGATGAGCTTATAAAAAGGAGAAAGTGTGAAATGTTTGCATTGAAAACTAAACAGGGGAAAATCTGTCAAGTTGTGAATTGAGCTGAATAGGGGAAAACAGGGGAGAAAAATGCTCATAGTTACCGCGATCCCGGGCCCTTAGTTGCAATTGTGGCCAGCCCCATGTACGCGATTACGGGCACTTGACCGCGATCGCAGTCACTTCAGTTATATGACTAGCTGATTTCTCTCATTTCCATCACACTTTCTTTGAAAGAATTATTCTCTAATTGGACCAAATTCTGGCCAAGTCTGTGAGCTCACCAATAGCATCCATCCATCCCTCTTGCATCACAAAATTGGTAGGTTCCATGAATCCATACCTTGATTTTTTTTTAAATAGGCCATAGAATGCATGATAAAAAGAGGGCCTAAATCTTTGATTCTCATGCTTCCATGTTTTCATACTTGATATTTGTGTGGTTTATAGATGCTAAAATATAGTGTGCACACAAGTGGAGAAATTTTGAGTACCCAAAAATGTGTGCGAAATAGAGACAAATGGAGTGTGCACACCAAGTGTTTGATATATTGCCAAAATTAGTATTTAATAATGGTTTTCTTCATTCGAAGGGCATAATCGAGCACCTAATAGTCTTGTTCTTTGGTCTTAATGTGAATCCATATTGTAGAGCGTGCCTGTGGCCTAGAGAATTAGAAATTTTAAACATGGAAAGCTGGTATAAAATCAGCCTCAGCTATTGCATAACAGTCATGGGACCACGATCGCGGTAATGCAAATGCTGTCATGACTCATGATCGCGGTAATCGAGGCTAGTTCCCTGCCATGCCAAAAATCTTGCAATTCCAATTTTTTAGACAAACACCACCTAGCGCCCATACAATAAGCTTTGGGGGGCAATGTGGCATAGTTTGTGTGTAAAATTGTCACTGATTAATGTCATGTGTACCTTGTGCTTTTAGGACAATCTCATGGACAAGTATAATCACATCCGATTCATGGCACCCGAATGCCACACTCATTACAATAGTGATCTTCTGAGGACAAAGTTGCTCCCAAAGAGAGGAATTTGCTTAGACAATATGCCAAAAAAGCTTTTGGAGTTTCATGACAAGCTTGAATCTATAGGGTGGAAGTGTTTTGCCTCGCATTCATGCGATGCAAATGAGAAATAGGTCCATGAATTCTATGCCAACATTAGTGAAGTTTCTTTCTCGGATCCATCCAACATGCCTATTAAGATCTGGGGGAAAATTGTACGCTTTGGGGTAGAGAAAATCAATGATGTTTATGGGCTTCCGCTTGCAGATCATGCTTTAAGTTAAAGTATTGATATTTTCAAGAAGATCATGCTCTTAAGTTTTATCTGATAAGTTCATACCAAGAATGAGTTTGAGATTTCAAGAAGATTATATTCTTAAGTTTCTTTTGATGAGTTATATCAATATTTAAAGCAAGAATTGATCTCTTGATCCTAAGCTAAGATTAGTATCCATATTTGTTCATCATGATTATGATTTAAAGAAAGAAAAATATAACTAGTTTTTCCTTACATAAACCCTTATTCCATTTTAAGGTGGATTTCCTAATGTTTGAGTGTATAAGTATGGGAGTAGTATTTAGTACCGAGTTGGGTATGATTCCAAGGTTTCACACCCCAAAACTATGAGCCAACGTAGGTTCAGATTATTTCTATTTATATGAATGTAGATACAAATTGTGATCACTTAGCTCAGGTCATACTCCATGGCAAGAGTATGACAGCTCTCCCCATAGGGAAACCAGACATTAGACCCCATGATATCTCACATGGTGTATGTCGGTTAGAAGAACCTCCCCAAGATAGAATAAAAGAACAACTTTTAGAAACTAAGTGTAAAGGCTCACAATATTATTTAGATATGGTTTTACATAAGATATTAGCTATGAGATTTCTATTTTTAGTTTACGTATGATAAAGGTGAGTCTTTTACACTTAGCCTGCATGATTTGAAAGTATACTCAACTTCGGTCCTACTTATTCCACTAATAGAAAGAATATAAGTACAGTTTCTTCTTTTAGAACTAAATGTTATGGCTCACAATGTTATTCTTATGCTTCAATACTCATGTTTATGATCTCTACAACTTTGTTTTATTCAAGTCAAGGTGAGTCATTTACACTTAACATGCATTATTTATAATTTTATGTGAACATTGTGTTATTGTTTTCACTTATGCATTCACCCTCGCATGCTCAGTACATTCCAAAAGTGTCGATCCACATATACATCTATTTGCTATATTTTTTAATATTGTAGGTACAAGTTATAGCACAGACATCATAATCAGATAGTTTGCAACTTCCAGTCAGCAGGTGATGAGTCCTTTTGATTCAAGGGCTTCAGTCAGTCATAGTTCGAGCAACATTTTGTATTCTTTATTCAGTCGTATTGATTAGGGATAGTTGTGGGTCATGTCTCGACTACCTATAGTCAATACTAGTAGAGGCTTCATAGACAGTCAACTGAGTTTATGTATTTGATTCCAGTCTTATTTGTATAATCAGGGTTGTAATCATTTTAATATAGTTTTGTATTGATCATATTCAGAAAAAATTTATCTTCCTCATTTTTCTTCCAAATTTGTGTATTTTATTCTATTACTCACGAGTTATACCATTATAAGGGTTAACTTAGGATCACTTCTATTCCTAAGAACTATGTGACGTCCAGGGGACAGTCTCGGGGCATTACAAACTTGGTATCAGAGCCCAGAGTTCAAGTGTCCTATGGTGTCTATGAAGCTATGTCTAGTAGAGTCTTGCAGAGTGATACAGAGACGTCTGTACTTTTCTTCGAGAGGCTACAATGCATTTAAGAAGAGTTTCCTTTCTTTCATACTCTATATCGTGCAATAAAGTTGTTCTTTATTAAAAAAAATTCGATTCGTGTGTTACTCCATAATTCTCCATCTATAACTTTTTGTGATAACAGTATTACTATATTCTAATTTCTCCTAAGATAATGCTTTCAGATTTACTATCAGTAACTTCATAAGTCATACAAGGGGCTTGAGATGAACTCGCTAGTGTGTTACAAGTCCCTTAAGTTGAAAGCTTATATCCTCATCTATATGAGTTATTCAGTTAAGACAGAATAAGATATGTATTCAGATTCCTCGTTAACCCTTCAATACAAATAGTTCTCGTAAGAGTAGATAATATAAACCTAGGTTGTTAAATAGAGTTTGCATTCAAGGTATATTGCAACCTAGAGTGTTATGATTTATAAGTAGTAGAACCTTTTTGTAGTTGGAAGTTTGGTTTTAGAAGTGTAGTGACAAGAAAAGTGAGAAGGGCAATTTATTGAAAGTATATAGATGAAATTATGCATTCTATCGAGTTTGTGTTAAGGTGATATGTCCTTGTGTGTCAGCTTAGGGGTAATGAATGTGGTACAACTTTCCTGGTGGAAGGTAGAGAAAGAGTTATTAGTTAAGGTGAATTATTGTTTGCTTGATGTAGGATAGGAGTTATTGATGGTATTTATTGTGTTATAAAAGTATAGGTTATTAATGAAAGTATTGGGTGGTTGAGTATTGCTAATATAGGCTTCCCCGCGTGGATGTGAAAAAGAAGATTAGTTGATACTTTAAGAGCTATGCATATAATTGAGGCCTACGGATGAGTTAATAGTAGTGATATGTAGATGGAGGATGTGCTAATGGATTATAAGAAGATAGGCCATATGATTATATGATCAATTATTATTATTATTATAAGGTTCTGGTGTACTAATGTTTCTTGATGTTTTATTTTAAAGCTTCCAAATGAGAATAGCATGTGAGGTTGGGTTGTTAATCATGTCTATCACTAGACACTAAGATTGAATAGTGAATGATCATCAAGGTGGAAATAATGATTTCTTGGTTAGTGATACTAGTTATATGGGAGTGATCTAATAGGCTTGAACAATATATGCAAGAGTTTAAGTTCATTTATTTGCAATTGATTTTGATGTTGTAGGTATGATTTAGATGTGTACCCAAGGTGATATGGGGGTTGCATTATTTTCTAAGATTATTAAAGAGTGTGTGTGGTTAGTTGTACCCTTGAGTTGCTAAACGGGAAGAAGGCTAGTTATATAGTATATGGTGTTCTTAATAGCTAAGTTAAAGAGTTATGGATAGATGATGTTGAGTATTTTGATATGACTTTTATTCTCGTGGTTTAGGGAAGAATATAAGTTTAGAGATGTGATAATGGTAGGCTAGGATGGAAAAAAGGTAGATTATGTATTTAGTGAGGCAAGCATGTTGTTAAGAAGGGTGTAAGTATATGATGAGTGCTGAAGCTAAGGAAAGTTAAGGATAGTATATATTAAGGGAGTGTTCAAGGATGAAGCTAGTATAGTTCATTAGAAGTTTGGGAATATCCATGTTTAGAGTTAGAATATAAGTCTGAATCTGGGATGATTGAGATAATAAAAATAAGAGTTGAAGCCCTAGATGGTGTGAACTCCGGGTATGGTGATACTTATGAAGATTCTAAGTTTGTGTTTGCGTTATTATATGATGACTATTGAGGCTATAAAAAGATAAGATTTGTATCTCAGAATAAAGTATTAGCAGTAGGTTTTATACTTTCAGGTGCAGTCTTTCAGGGTGAGTTTATGTTTAATATTCATGTGTATTGTTATATCTCAGACTCTAGAATAAAGTGGTTGTAGTTCAGTTTAGAGTTAGTAAAAGGGTCCACGGGCTTAGAGTGATGGCTTTAAGCTAAGGGGGAGATGATAGAACAAATAACCAAGTTAGGCTCTCAGATTCTAGTAGTGATACCAGCGTGTTGTAGAATAGTAGTAAGAGAGGAAGATACCCGACCCATTCTTGTCTCAGTACAAAGTATTGTATTTCAGTCATCATGACATCTACTTATGCCTTACATGTCGCTCCATGAACATAGCTCTAATTCATGCGCTTTTCATAGATTTATGTACGCAGTCCCTAGTATAAGGAGTTCCATTTTGCTCAGCAGTATGAATCATGTTCCGTGAAATTATGAACTCCAAACTCAGTTCATGCAACTCATGACTCATGTACTCACGGTATACAGAATGTTCATCTCCAGGTACTCGTGGTACACTCTTAAATATCAGCAAAAATTCATATTATGTCATGTATGTCCTCAGTTTAGCTCTCTTTGATGAATTCATGCTTTTGATACTCTATTCCCCAAGCCTTAGTTAAGTGTCCAAGTTATACATAGTATTCTTTCATGTTTCAGGTCCTAGAGTTCTAACTTTTTAATGACCCCTCCTTATGAAATGATAGTGGTGATGAGCAATTATTTAGATGGGAGAGAGAAAATGTTTCTTGTTGGGGAAAGATTGTTGTATGTTTGTTCTATGTAAGTCTATAAGTTTGAAGGAATATTGGGTTAGATCTTTTGATATATGTCTTGGTTAGTATAAGTGGATTAATGTATTGTGTGTTAGTGAATTCCTAGTAAGAGGTTGAATTTAGTTGTTGAAGTGGTATTAAGAATTATTCATGGGATAAAAGATATGAAGCATACATATAGTATTGAATTCATAGTTCAGACTAGTATTATGGTGTTATGTGCAGTACCTTGTGATTTCGAGTTAGGCTTGAACATGGTAAGGGTATGTAGTTCAACTCGGACTTGGGGCTAATCTTTAAAGTTAGAAATTGCATTGCATAAGGCTTAGAAGTTCTATCATAGCTTATGTATCATAGGCCTATTTTCCATGTTACGGAGTTATAGCCATAATAAGATTCCTTATTCAGATATCTTATTCAATCATGCCCAAGATTCTTTGCTCACTAATGTTATTAAGACTTCTTAGAAAGAGTGTTGAAAACATACTCCAGTTGAGTATAAAATTTTAGTATAATTCAATCTGTATAGCCAGCAATCCAATCTAGCAGTCAGACAGACAAGTTCATATGGTTTTCCATCTTTCCATCTAGCCTTACTATCTAAAGTTTTATAAATATGGCTATTCCATAAGGTAATTTTTTCAAATAGATGTAAGTTGCGAATTCAATTCAGTTCAGTCCATGCATCATGTTTTGGATTCACCTATCTAGTCATGACTCAGCTCATAAGTGTTCAGGGCATAATCTCAGTTTTCAAAGTATTCTAGCACAGGCAGTGTAATACCCCTTGTACAATCTTAGTCTCGTTATCTCATGGTTCATGCTTGCATAAGTCATCACTTTGCAGTTTTATATGTGTGATTGTATCATGAACACTTTAATCAAGTTCTAAACTCTCAGCATGAATCAACTCCTTATGGTAAGTAAAGTCATGTCAACTCAGAAATCAATCTCATGATGAAAGTTTTAATGTTTCAGCTCAGTTATACCCTTTCATAGAAGACATATAATGTCTACATTATATCGTAATTCTAATACTTCAATTAGTTCCTATCCATCATTCAAGGAAAAATGATTCCAACGGGGAGATAATGTAATACCTCATATTTTTGGGCTAGACTTTGAAGCATCATTCTTACGTGTGTAAAATATAATCCCATGATTTACTATTGAATTCATGTGTCATGATCTTTATCCTAGTGTGTGAAGTGCTTTCTAGGTGAAAAATGTTCATAGAAATCGATTAAAATAAAGTTGAGCTAAGAGCCTTTTATTTGTCCAAAGTTTGGTATTTGATTCTACAAGAGTCTACTTTAAACGTGTATAACTTTTTATATATTTATAATTTTTCATATCAAGACCCGCCAAATTGTAGATAATTGAGTTATCTTTCCAACGATTCCAATTTCTCCATAATCTTATACCAGAGAAAAAAGTTATGACCTTTTTCGTGAGAGGCAATAAAGGGTTGCGATAGCCCCGCGCCGCGAGGACTGCTTAACCTGACTAGGGGTCGAGCCACGATGGTGATTTACATGGAAGGGGTAGTTTAGTCCTTTCCTCTTAACCCCAGTCATCTAAACACGATTTATAACTTAAAAAGGAGAATTATTTCCCCATCTTACTCACAACAACTCACGTAAAAACTCTCTTCTTTCTCATAAACAAAGTTCAAGGTTTTCTCTCAAGAACAAAAAGAATTCAAGCTTCAATTTCAATATTCCTTCAATAAATCTAAGAGTTCAAGCTTCCAAGTTCAATTATTCTTCAAGAAATACCAAGAATAAAGTTTCTTTCACAAGTTTATCATTCAAGTTCCAAGATTCAAGCTTTCTTCACAATTCAAGAAAATTAAGGTATGTGAGTTATGAACAGGGATACTCTTTCATCCTTGTGCCCAAAAAACTTGCTTTTAAGTTAAATTTCATGCTTTGAAAATTAGGGTTCATACCCAAATTGTTTCATTTTGAGTTTATGAGTTTATAAGTGATTTAAGTATTGAAGTGGACATTCATCTCTCCTATTTATGCTTTGACTTGAAGATTTATATGATGAATTGCACTTTCTTCTCATTAATTGATATTATTGAATGATTTCAAGATGATTGTTGAGAATGAAGCTTTGTTGCAAAATTTTGAAAAGTTTAAGTTCATATGTTTTAAGCTTCAAGCATGAATTTGAAGCCCTAAGTTAAAGTATTGAGATTTTCAAGAAGATCATGCTCTTAAGTTTTATTTGATAAGTTCATACCAAGAATGAGTTTGATATTTCAAGAAGATTACATTCTTAGGTTTCTTTTGATGCGTTATATCAAGATTTAAAGCAAGAATTGATCTATTGATCCTAATCAAAGATTGGAATCCACATTTGTTCATCCTGATTATGATTTAAAGAAAGAAAAGAATAATTATTTTTTCATTACATAAACTCTTATACTATTTGAAGGTGGATTTCCTAAAGTCGGACCATATAAGTATGGGAGTAGTATTTAGCACCAAGTTGGGTATGATTCTAAGGTCTCACTCCCCAAAACTTTGAGCCAATGTAGGTTCAAATTATTCCCATTTATATGGATGCAGATACAAATTGTGATCACTTAGCTCAAGTTCTACTCCACGGCAAGAGTATGATAGCTCTCCCCAATGTGAGCTTTTCCCCATAGGGGAACCAGACATTGGACACCATGATAGCTCATATGGTGTATTTCGGTTAGAAGAACCTCCCTAAGACTGAATAAAATAACCACTTTTAGAAACTAAGTGTAAAGGCTCACAATATTATTCAGATATGGTTTTACATAAGATATTAGCTACGAGATTTCATTTTACAGTTTACATATGATAAAGGTGAGTCTTTTACACTTAGCCTGTATGATTTGAAAGTATACTCAACTTCATTCCTACTCATTCCACTAATAGAAAAAATAGAATTACAGCTTCTTCTTTTAGAACCAAGTTTTATGGCTCACAAAGTTATTATTATGCTTCATTACTCATGTTTATGATTTCTACAGCTTTGTTTTATTCAAGCCAAGGTGAGTTATTTACACTTAACATGCATTATTTACAATTTTATATGAACATTGAGTTATTTTTGTCACTTATGTATTCATCCCTCACATGCTCAGTACAATCCAAAAGTGTCGATCCACATATACGTCTATTCCCTACATTGTTTAATAATGTAGGTACAAGTTGTAGCACGTACATTATAATCAGATAGTTTGCAACTTCCAGTCAACAGGTGATGAATCTTTTTGATTCAAGGGCTTGAGTCAGTCATAGTTCGAGCAGTATTCTGTATTCTTTATTCAGTCGTATTGATTAGGGATATTTGGGGAGCATGTCCCAACTACCTATAGTCAATACTATTAGAGGTTTCATAGAC
This sequence comes from Capsicum pubescens, assembly GCA_030864215.1. NCBI lineage: Eukaryota > Viridiplantae > Streptophyta > Magnoliopsida > Solanales > Solanaceae > Capsicum > Capsicum pubescens. Next base: position 262,813,055 of record CM061542.1, read on the forward strand.
AGTCAGTAAAGTTGATGTATTTGATTCCAGTCTTGTTTGTATAATTAGAGTTGTAATCATTTTAATATAGGTTTTTATTGATAATATTTAGAAAAGATTTATCTTCCGCATTTTTCTTCTGAATTTGTGTATTTTATTTAGTTACTCACGAGTTATGCAAGTGTAAGGATTAGCTTGGGATCACTTGAAGTCCTAAGCACCGTGTGACGTCCAGGGGGTAGTCTCGGGGTGTTAGAACTAGGATGGTTGACGGCATTCTAGATGAAATTCCTTTGGCTATTGGTCTGCTCGTGGTCAATGAAATGGACCACTTTAAGGACCAAGGTGGTGCACATCTCTTTTTCCCCTCTTTGATTATTGAGCTTTGTAAGAGAATGGGGATTTTGGAGTATACTGGAGATACTTGGGTGCGCCGTGGAACCCCTATCTATACTTTGAGGATTAAAGGAGAGGGCGCACCTGGTAAAGGCAAGAAGAGAAATATTGACTTGGAGAAGTCAGCATGCACTGAACCTGAGTTTCATAGATGATCTACCACCGGTCCTCTTGAGGATATTGGTGTTAATATTCCAGCCATAGGGGATCTTGTGTCTAGTTTGCCCCAGGGACTGAGAGAGCCCTCCACCACTCATCATTCATATGTTTCACAGTCTGACTATAAGAAGTACAGTAAGGACCAAAAGAAGAAGGAAGATACTATTGCTAGGATTGAGAAAGCCTACTCATCATTAGTGGAGTCACATTGAGATATCCATATTTCACATAAAAAGATGTTTATAATGGAGAAGAAGAGGCATGAGTTCTTTAACAAGATATGAAAGGGGGTAAAGGGCCTGTGGAAAGACCTAAAACACCGAGATTGACTTCCTTGCTCTTGGGTGGAGAGTGTTGATGAGGCCCCAGCCAAGTGGTCCGATCTTGAGGAGCCTGATGATGATGCAAAGTCTGATAATAACAACAACCCTTGATACGGTTTTAGGGAGCACCCTTATCTCTCTTATCCTTGATTATTTAAGTGGGGACACTGCTACCTTTGTTGTGGGGGTGTCTGTCCTCATATTCATTTGATTTGGGTCTGTATTATTGATACTTCTGAATATTTTTTTGCTCTTCTAGATGATTCTTATTTTTTTTGTTTGGGTTGTAATATTTGGGAACTTTGATGTTTCCCACATTTGCATGGATTAGTTACTTTTTTCCTAGATTGTTGCTTTGTTTTATTTTTATTTGATGAGTTTTTCCCTATGATAGACTGAGAGATGACATTCTTATGGGGGAAGCGTCGTGATTGGGTTTTTAACCATGGATGCAGGGGAAGTCTGAGTAACCATGGCATCAAGGTTGCAAATGCAGGATAAGTCTGAGTACCCATAGCATTGTTGATTTGGGATCGCAGTCATACTTATTGGCGAAGTATGAGTAGCCATATAGGCGGTTAGCCCATATTAAAGCCAATGTGAGACAAGAGCTTGGGTTGTTCCCATGGTTAGCAAATTATGTGTGGTGCGGACGTAAAGCAAACACCCCTCCTCTTTCCAAATTTTTTGCAAAATTCAAGGGAATAGACGTGAGCAACTTTATAACAAACCTCTTTTTTTTATGACTTTGGAAATTGAATTAGGAAAAATTAGTCGGTACTTCATTTTTTGTCTCAAGCGGGAGGAACAATTGAACCCCATCAACAAGATTCACATGCTTTGTATGGGAGCTTATTTGTCTACATCTCATAAGTACTTGTACCATCGAAAACTTGCCTCATTCGTCTCTCAAGGATAAATTTTGATTTTAGTTGGATGATAAAATGATCCTAGGCCATCTTTATGACATTGGAATCCCACTTTAGCAAAAAAATCCTACCAATACATATGAATTATCCCTAGTCGCCCACTTTGAGCCATTGGAAATTTTCTTTGGCAAACACATTGCAAGTCGCGATCTTTCTAATATTCCTCTCTTGAACCCTATCCTCCTTGAACTTAAGAATACCAATTAAGGATAAAAGCCTAAGTTGGGGGTGGTGGAAATTGAAAGAGGTTTCGTTGGGTCAGGAAGTCATTAGAAAGTGCCTATGAGCTTAAGCTAATAAAGTAAAATGATAAGAAAAAAGAAAAAATCCAACAAAGGAAAGAAATACATGAATTGTGCACAAAAATGAGAAGTGAAAAGAAAGTGGGTGAACCAAGAAAGGAAAAATAAACGCAATACTGAAAGAAAAGAAGTGGCCTAACATCAAAGGTAAAAAGAGTGTGATGTAGAAGTTCAAGGAGGGTTTAGCCTTGTTGTCCTAAATTGATATCCTACCCTACCCTAAAACTACATTACTAGATCAAAAAGTCTTTCGTGATTCCCAACCAAATATGGTCATTGTAGTGACGATTGAAAATAAGGGCAAGCCTATGGCAGGGTACTTGTTAGCATTGAGAGTTCTTGGGAGAGAGTGTTTGCATTTAAATTCCTTGTTGCATTTTTGATAACTTGGTGTGTGAAATTTTCTTTCTTGTGAGAAGAAATGTGATCAAGTTGAGGTGGGTGATTTTGTCATTTCGAAAAAAAGAGATAAAGAGGAGTAAAATGTGGTTAAGGTCAAAAAGTGAGTCATTTCTAGAGCATTAGTAGTTGTCCCATAGTTGCTCTTTAAAGTCTATTGTGTCCTTCAATATTCTATTTAATGATTAAGAGGTGTCGTTAAAATTATTGCCCATGTGTGAAAGCTTTTTGTGGTAGTAATCAAGATAAAGTCATCATGATCATTGGGTAATAGAATGTGGGCATACATGTAAAATTGTCTCATGATAAGGGGTGGTGTTGGTTGAGGACAAGCATAGTTTTAAGTTGAGGGTGCTGATGAGTGATAATTTTACCACATATTTGCACTCAACATTCATGCATATTACCAAGTTTTATATAAATAAATGAGGCATAATCATGATTTAATGCACTAATATCTACATTTTGCAAGAATAGAGTTGGTAAGATGGAAAGATATGGATTGAAGCTAAAAGAGATCAAATAGAAGCAAAGGGGTGCAGCTGAAGACCCGGAGCAGTCATCAGCCTTTGTTACCGCGACTGAAGTCCTTAGGCCGTGGTCACGGCCAGTCAAGAAGATCAACAAAACGCGATCACAAAAGCATCATCGCGGTCGCGATAGCTGCGATAGCAGATAACCTCATGCGATCGCGACTAATCGGGAATGTTACCCAGGGCAGTTTTGTAAATTCGCTAGGCTGAGTCACAATACTTATATAGTCTAAAACCCTTTCTTATTTGGGGTATTTCTTACTAGATAGACACTTTTGAATTCGAAACAAAAACCCTAAATTAGGCAAGATTTGTAATTAACTTTAGAGACTTGAATCTTTAGTATTTGTGAAGGATGGATGCTTTGAAAAAAACATATGATGGTATATCTTTCTCTACTTTCTTCATGAGTAGCTAAATGTTTTAGTCTTGGGATTATGTTGAACTAAAGTGTATTTGTGTGTGGGTGTTGATGTATTTACATGATTTTTAGTTATTGATCATGGATTCCACTATTGCTTGAGCTTAATAGTTGGAATTTGGTGGGTGAAAACCCAAAATCTCCAAATGAGTTTGATGGGTGAAAACCCTAAACTCTAGAAAACCTTCATCATCCTTGATAGAGAGATAAAGATGAACCTATGGGAACCCATAAAATCATTGAAAAGGGGCTATAGAGGGGCAAGGTAATGGTGGACAATTAAGTATGTGGTTTACTACCTTTTGCAATCTTAGGAAATATGTGTAAATGGAGTGTAAGTCATGTCATAGGCACCTTCCTAGAAATAGGGAGCCAGATTAAGGTTTTGGGTTACTTTGAATAGCATACTTGTTAGGTCCTCGAAAGATCCAATGGGAGAAATCCTTGAGGTTTGGTTGACAAACTAATCACAAAGACTTTTGACCTAGCCTATATCTTGCTCAACAACTAGATATCATGTTAAACCACCACTAACCTATACACTTTTTACCTTTAGGTAGACATAATCCCAAGATTTTCTTCAAACTCTATTTAAATCAAAAGTGTTATTGTGACTTATAGTGTGACTCAAAATTGATACAACTCAATTCCTAATCAAACCCCCCAATTTACTTTATAAGTTTAACTTTCCGTTCACTTTGTGAATCCTTTTTTAGTAACTAGAGCACCCATATGTCTTGAAGTTTAAATTCCACTCCTTTTGGATTCAACACTAATGCGAGTTGGAATATTTACAACGATCGACTTACCCCTAAAAATATGGGAGTGAGTTTAGCGTTATTAGCGCATAATAATATTTATCACTCTAGCATTAGATGGACCCTTTTAAGGCTCTTTATGGTAGGAAGTGTAGGCCTCTTATTGGGTAGTTTAAGGTTGGTGAGAATAGATTATTTGATCCATACTTGGTTTATCAGTCCATGGAGAAGATGAAGGTGATTAGAGAAAGACTTAAGACTGCCTAAAGTTGCCAAAAGTCTTATGCAGATGTGAGGCAAAGGGAGTTAGAGTTTGATTTAGGTGATTGGGTGTTCTTAAAAGTTTTCCCTATGAAGGGAGTGATGTAATTTGGATAAAAAGGAAAGCTCAGTCCTCGGTATGTGGGTTCGTATCAGATATTGAGAAGAGTGGGGAATGCTGCTTATGAATTGGAGTTTCCTATGATTTTGGGTTTTATCTATCTGTTTTTCTATATGTTGATGTTGAATAAGTGTGTGGGTGATCCTTCCTTAATTGCCCCCGTAGAGGATGTTGTCATTTTGGATTCCTTGTCCTATGAAAAAGTCTCGATTAAGATCTTGGATAGGCAAGTCTGTAGGTTGAGGATTGAGGATGTAGCTTCGATGAAAGTCCTTCGGAGGAATCAAAAGGTGGAAGAAGCTACTTGGGAAGCTGAAGAGGACATGAAGTCCAAATATCTCTTTTTGTTTCCCACATTGGATGGAAATGTTTGACGTATGATTCTCACTCTTTTCTTGTGGCCTTTTGAAATTATTTTTTGGGTATGTGTGATTTTTTCTTATTAATTGTGTGAATGGGTACCTTGACTCCTTATTCAGGGATGAATGATCCTAGGGGGGAGAATGTAATACCAAGGTTTTGGCCTCTATAAATTCCTTATACTCTTGTCATCACTGCTCAGGCTACAACTTAGGTGACGAGTCATATATCATAGTCAAACCAGTGTAGGTGCCCAAAGTTTTTGTGGTGGTCACGACTAGGACCCTACAAGTCGTGGTCACTCAATATGAGCCGTAAGGAGGGACTTGTAGTCCCACTTGTTAGATGACCCTTGGTTACTTATCAAATCACTTTTTTCACTGTAAAAGACTTTTTTGGCACTATTTTCATCACTATGAAATCATAAACTACTCTTTCTTTGTAAATCCCCAAGGTCAAGAGCAAAGCTAGGGTTTCTAAGGTTAATCATCTAGGACTCAAAGTGTGGTTTCTTCTTCAAATTCTTGGTGTTTCAGGCCTGTATCTCTTCTCTAAAATTTATTTTATGAAAAACATGTGTTTAACCATGGTTTATATGGATCTACTTGTTTGGTCTTAAATGATGGGTTGAGGGTTTTGAATGACTACTACTTGGTTGGTTTTCAATGGTTTTGGAATTATTTTTCATGCTTTATCTCATGGTTTTTAACTGAATTTGTACATGGGCATGGGAATTGGGATGGAGGTCCTGGATTCCCCCAAATTTATACAAATTGGTTTGAAATTGTTATTTACCTCAACCCATAATTGGTTAATTGGTTCTGGAAAATGGTGATAATACATGGTTTAACCCACTTATGGAACTATTGTATTCCACTAATGGCTAAACAGATAAAAATGATTTTTAAAGGCCTTGGTGGCCATGGATTGATTTAAAAAGCATTGGTGGCCATGGTATATTTTGTAAGGCTTTGGTGGCATGGATTGGGTTCCAATTGGAAACTTTGGATTTATTTTGGCTAAATGCTAAGGAAAATTGGCTTGTAAGCTTAACTTTATTTGGTATGACGATACCAACGATAAATGCCTAATTGAAGGACTCTTTGGTCTAATGGATGGAATGTGTAAATCATTTTAATTTGGGCTTAATGGGGATTGTGTAACTCACTGTGAAGGTGTAAGCCCCGGGAAATTAATATTAGAAACTATATTTGCCGGCGTGGGGGTCTTGTTGACTGTGTGCATAGTTTGCACTGATATATGTATAAATATATGTATATGTAAGTATATATAAATATATGTATATGTGTGCTGGAGTCGTGGTTTCCTTGGCCCTTACTTAAATTTCTCTAGTTCGTGTAGCTACACGCATTGGGGCCCTTCCAGCAGAGAGAGTTGGACCCATATCGCCTATGGGTGCCTAGATAATGGAAGAGCTACACAATCCAGGTTAATGATTTTAAATCTCATTCTAAACCTTATTCCCTATCCCGATGTCTTATATATATGTATATGAATGTGTGCATATAATTTTGAATGGTTTTGGACATGAAATTATTTTATCCTTTCCCGAGTAACATGCTAGCGCTCACCCCGCTAACCGTCCTAGGACACTACATTATTTTATAATGTAGGGTTCGAAGACACCTCTTTTATTCTTGTGCAGTGTTAGGTGGATTAGCATGCCTCTCGAGTCATGCTAGAGTGGTGAGCCTCCTTTCAAAAGGCTTGTTGCTTCTTGGTTTCATTATGTTGTCTTAGACTATTACTTTTGGATTTCTTTTGGCTATAGTTGGAGGCATGTCCCGACTTAGATTAATGTTCAATTTTTTGAGGCTTTTGAAGACAAAGTGTGGGTGGATATAGTCATGGACTCTTAGTTCCTTTTTGAGATATTTGCCTCATTTTCTTATTATGTTGTATTTGGGTTGCCTCCACTATGATATTCTTGTCTTTTGTTGTCTTGTCTACGGGGTGGTCTTGAGCCCTTGGTGAGCTCGAGGAATGCGTCACGACTAGGTTTGCGGTCGGGTCGTGATATTTTCTTTCAAAAATAGTGATTCTCAATGATACTAGTGTCTCATGAATGTATATGTATGGAATGGGGATGTAATGCTCACAATTAATTCGATGTGATGATATCCAAAATAATCCATCAAATACGTATACATATATATATATACATAGACATATATATATATATATATATATATATATATAAGTGAGCCCAGAAATTAACTTAATATATCCACAATTCATGCTCACCAACTCCAATTTGATATCATCAAAATAAATATGCATATAAGACATTATTAATATCATATCAACCCCTAACTTAGGTATTTTTATCACGATGAAGGCAATCAATGCTCAAATAAGGCCTATATTAGCAAAACAAGCCCCAACACAAGCATCATATCTAGTATTAAGGCATTCTAGTGCACAAATAAGACTAATGATGTCAAATAAAGCCCCACACAGGCAACATATAATATAAAATATTACAAGTCAATAATAAAAAATATAATCTCCCTCACAGGCACACAACAATAAAAATAATCTCAAAAAATAATCTTCATATTCATTTACCCCAATCTTATAGCATGCTTTACTTAAATACTAACTGCCCAACTTAGTCTGAAAAAGGTTTAGCAACTACCTACCTCAAAATGATGAAATCCCAATCTATAGTGCTTCAACACGGAGCCTTATTCTTGTGAACAACCTCAGAGTCTACTACAACATACAAATATAGCATCTACCCATTAAAAGAAAATCAATGATACCCATATTATCAATATTTAGGCCAAGTCCAAAACGGGTTCAAAAGATGAGGCCAAAAATGAAAGAGGTAAAAATAAAATTTTATTTTTAAAAATACAATCTCCAAGATTATAGGAGTCTACAGGAGAACATCCACTCAAAATGGGTTAAAAATGAGGTCCACATAGTAGAAAAATCTTTTTAAACTTTACCGATAAAACCCCTAATTTTTTATTTTAAAATCATGATTTAAAGGTATTTTTGAGGATATAAATTATAAAAAAATAATGGAAAAAATATTTTGGAGCTCTTCCAATCTTAAATGGTGAAAACATCATCAAGAATCGTCTAAACCGGAAGCTCAAATATTCAAAATTAAAGAAAAAAAAGTGAAAAGAGAGTTATATATTATGTCTGCGTCGATTGCTAAAGTGTCCAAATGGTCTCTTAAGCGACCTCTGCTTAAGTAGGTGGGACATTGCTTTGGCGACCAAGCCAAAATGGTTGGGGTTCGCTTAAGTGGTCCTTGTGTTGCTAAGGCATCCTCTGCTAAAGCTGCCGTTTGGTTGCTTAAGCGGCAGTACCGCTTTATGCTATATCCAACTTAGCAAAAATGCCAAGTTCCCAATCGTACCCTCGAGATTCGTTTGGAATTAAGGCAAACGAACTATACTTCTAGACTAATTTTGACATTTTAGACTCTATGGCAACATCAGATTTTTGAGAAAAAATTGTTTTGCTAAAATTAATCCTAGACTCCTTTTCAATATTTTTCAAACAAAGAGTAAAAAATAAAGGTCCCAAAATCAAACCAACTCCGCTACTAATCTAAATTTGATATACCAAATCTACCGACGCTGTCTGTTGTCCCATCTGACACTCAGAATAATAAATATTGATTGAAGTCAACTATATGGATTCTCAAATCTCTAAAAATCACAAACTTGCACAAATCATTCCTAATCACATCAGAATCCTTGCCAACCATCCCTGAACCTTAAACTCAACATGTAGCAACTATATGAAAGAGTAAAATGGTCAAAATACATAGAAATAAAAAATTCACAAATTTAGATCTTTTTATAGATACTATAAATTAAACATGTTAAACTTCTTTTTGAATGATTTGTGCACCAGGAGAGTTAAACAAATGATCTATATATGTTTTCTCTGAGATTATACTGAATTGAGTGACCATCATATTAAAATGTTTAAATTATTAAATAATAATACTAATTTATTTGGTTATGTTTTTAATAATAATGGATAATTTTTTGTACAACACTACCATATAGTACTAGAAAAGTCCTAAGCTATATGAAAGAGTAAAAAAATAAAAAATACAATGAAGTGTTTATAGGAGGTGATAGTGACTTTTTGATTTCGTTTGATTTGCAAACAAATTATTTTGATATTGTAAATAATATGGAAATTATAACAAAAGAACTTTGTAATAACTAAATTATTTAGTATGTAAATATTTTTTGATAGAAGCTTTGGTTTATTAGATTGAAAATGGAATATACAAGAAATAGATCGAGCAAAAAAATAGATCAATGAAAGCAATAAACCCTTTGATCTTACCTTTAAGAAACAACAAATAAAAGGTTAATTTTACTCTATAACTTTTGAATATAATAAATTTAAGATTTTGAAAAATTCATTATAAGAAGGTGTCTCCTAAGCTTAAAGGTAAGTTTTACAGAGTGACAGTCCGACCGGCTATGTGGTACGGTGTAGAGTGTTGGCTAGTTAAGAATTCTCACATCTAAAAGTTGAAGATGGCGGAGATGAGGATATTGCGATGGATGTGTGGAATTATCAGGACAGATAGATTTAGAGATGAGATATTCGAGAGAAGGTGGGAGTGATGTGGTGGAGGACAAGATGCGGAAAGTGAGATTGCAATGGTTCGGGCATGAGATGAGAAAGAGCATAGATTCTCCAATACAGAGGTGTGAGAGGCTAACTATATATAATTTTATGCGAGGTAGATGTAGATCAAAGAAATATTGGAGGGAGGTGATTAGGCATGACATGAAGCAGTACTTACAGCTTACGGAGGACATGACCCTTGATTGGAAGATGTGGAGTATGTTGATTAGGGTAGAGGGTTAGTGGGTAAGAGTTCGTTCATAATATTAGGGAAGAGTACTTTATTTGTATCTGTACCTAGAGTTTCTTATTTGTGGTGTTTTGGTGATGTCTATAATTTTGAATAGATAGCTTATACTATTACATTGTGAGTGTCTTATGTTGATTCAGGTACACAAAATCTGTATGTTTCTACACTAAACTTCAAGTCAAGTTCAAGACTTTTTCAAGAACACTTATAAAAAAAATTTAACACCTTCAACACAAGTTCAATACAAACTATCAAAGAAGTGTGTTATACTTAAGAAATAAGATGAAACAGAAATAAATCCAATTCCTTAGAATTCATGGAGCGTTCTTAAGGAAATAATTCCCCTCAAGTACCCGAGGTTGCAGAATTTTTCTCCTAGGATAAAATGGCTTACAATCTGATAATAGCGGTACCTCAAACTATCGGATTCCTTGAGCTCACTCAATGAGAGATGATCACAAAGAGTTTTTAGCAAACAAGAAGTATTTGTAATGAAGAAAAATTTTTGTACTAAACCTACGGAAAAATACAGGTTTATATAGCCATGAAGTGCCCCTTCGGAAAGAGGGCAATGGTTCATCGAAAAGGTGTATCTTTTCTGAATAGTCATGTCTGTCAATTCGAAACAATGTCTTTTCTGAGCAGTCACAATCATCCAAACATTCATCCCTTTTCCCAAAATAGTATGTCTTTTACTCAAAAAGTTGTATTCCTTACGAGCAACTTTCAGCGTTTCTGCGTGCACGTTAATGGAGGAAAACATTGTTGCATTTTTCCTTGGATTTTTGGACTGTATTTTTCCCAAGTTTCAAATAAATTTTGTCCAAAAAATTAATCTCATCGATCAATTATTTTACAAATCCAAATCAAATTCCAAATTCGAAGGCGAAGCCGAGCCGAACGAACGACGACGACGGATGGCGCGAGGTAACTCTTTGTTCTTACCTAACTGTCCATGTGGAGATGTGTTTCTTAATAAGAACACATAAAAGTTTCTTTCTCCCACCAATATGGGAGAATTAGTAGACTTTTCTTATTTTTAGTACACTTTCTTTTTTAAGTGTGATCTCATTTTTCCCTCCACTAATTCCCTTAATTTTCTATTCACACATTAATCTTGAACCCAAAAATCCCCCACAAGAATGGGGAATGACTATTCTTTGTAAAACTTTATGGACAAATATGTGATCATCAAGCAAAGACTGATTGCATCGGGATAAGTGGGTTTTTCTTTGAACTTTCTGTAGTGAACATGTATCGGATGCACTCGGTCAATCGGTAGATTTGATATCTTTAAACCATCGAGCTTTAATATACACCTAGACAACACATTTCACATAACTAGCCTTTTAGCATTTATGGTTCTCATGATTTTGTTCATTTCAGCCATGAACACATCCCGCTTTCATGAGAGCTTAGAGAATAGGCCTTTACTAACATTCTCCTTGAAGTGGCTTCTACTTCGCCCTCACATAGGTTATTTATAAACGTTCAATCATATAGATTAAACTATTTGATCAAATCTGCCAAAGTTAGATAATTATTAAAAGAATTCACACCCTAAGTTTTATCCTTGTTTACTAACATTATCTACATCACGAGAATGGGTTGGGTATATTGATAATGTTGAACCTGTCAGACATAACTTTATTTGATCTCCTTGAACCTAGATCTTAGGATCTCCAATCTACTAGGTAAAGTTACCGCCATACTGACTTCTCCTAAGCCGTAAACTCATTCCCTGGGATGTTCTCTTAACTCCCTCTCTAGATAGGCCTTTTTTAAGTAGATCCGACACATTATCCTTTAACTTCATATAGTCAACAGTGATAATTCCACTAGAGAGAAGTTCTCTAATGTATTGTGTATTCGTCTTATATGATGAGATTTACCGTTATATATCATGCTCCCTGCCCTACCTATCGCCGCTTGACTATCACAGTGTATACATACTGGTGCCATTGGTTGGGCCAATAAGGAATATCATTCAAGAAATTTCGGAGCCAAACAGCTTCTTTACCGTCTTTACCTAGTGCGATAAACTCATATTCTATTGTGGAGCGAGCAATATATGTCTGTTTGGACGATTTCAAAAAGACTGCTCCTCCACCTATAGTAAATACATATCTACTTGTGGATTTTACTTCATTTGATCCGATGATCCAATTTGCATCACTATATTCTTCAATTACCGTGGGATATTTATTATAATGCAAAGCATAGTCTTAAGTGTATTTAAGGTACCCCAAAACTCTTTTCATTGTTATCCAATGATTTTTATTGGGATTATTCGTGTACCGACTTAACTTACTAATAGCACATGCTATGTCTCAAATATCCCAACACTCTTGCATAGTCCAATTGTGAGTCACTTTCACCTTCATTCTTTTGAAGTGCAAAGCTCACGTCTAATGGAGTCTTGGCAATGCCAAATTCTAAATGCTTAAACTTGTCAAGTACCTTTTCAATGTAATGAGACTATGACAATGTCAACCCTTGTGGAGTTCTATAGATTTTTATTCCTAAGATCACAACTACAACTCCAAGGTCTTTCATATCAAACTTGCTTTCAAGCATTCATTGAGTAGCATTTATGTCAGAAATGTCTCTACTAATAATCAACATATCATCCACATACAAACAAATAATGACCTTATGATTTAAAGTGTTTTTAATGTAAACACATTTATCACATTCATTTATCTTAAACCTGTTTACCAACATAGTTTGGTCAAACTTTGCATGCCACTGTTTAGGTACTTTTTTTAGTCCATAAAGTGACTTAACAAGTTTACACACCTTTTTTTCTTTACCTGGAATCACAAAATTCTCAGGCTTTTCTATGTAAATTTTTTCCTCTAAAACTCCATTTAGGAATGTTGTTTTCACATACATTTGATGGATTTCAAGACTATATATCATTGCCAAGGCAACTAACATCCAAATAGACGTTATCCTCGTTACAGGTGAGTATGTATAAAAGTAATCAAGGTTTTCCTTCTGTTTAAATCCTTTTACTACAAGTCTTGCCTTGTATTTGTCAATAGTACCATCCTCTTTCATTTTCCTTTTGAAGATCCATTTAGAACCTACAGGTTTATTTCCTGGAGGAAGATCTACCAACTCTCATGTATGGTTGCTTAAGGTTGAATCAATCTCACTATTGACTACCTCTTTCCAAAAGGATGAGTCTGAGGACGCCATCCCTTCTTTAAATATTTGAGGCTCATTTTCTAAGAGAAATGTTACAAAATCTGATCCAAACGAAGTTGACGTTCTTTGACATGTACTACATCTTATATTCTCATCATTATGTACATCCTCACTTGGTTCATCTCTAGGTCATTTAGACCCTCAACTAGATTGTTCATGTCTAGTTTTATGCGGATAAATGTGTTCAAAAAATTCAGCATTATCTAACTCAATTATCGTATTTTTAGTGATATCTGAATGTTCAGATTTTATGAACCAAAAACTGACATGCTTTACTACTTTTAACATATCCTATGAACACGCAATCCACTGTCTTAGGTCGTATTTTCACCCTTTTAGGCATAGGAACTTGGACTTTTGCTAAACACCCCCACTTTGAAATATTTCAAGTTGGGTTTCCTTCCTTTCCATTTTTCATATGGAATTGATAGTAGTCTTACTGTGGGGCACTCTATTGACTATTCGGTTAGTTGTAAGGATAGCTTCCCCCCACAAATTTTGCGGTAAACCTGAACTTATAAGTAAGACATTCATCATTTCATTTAAGGATCGATTTTTTCTTTCCCCAATTCCATTAGATTGAGGTGAATACAGGGTTATAGTTTGATGGATAATTCCATTCTCTACACATATTTCCTTAAAAGAGATTCATATCCTCCACCCCTATTACTTCTTATCATTTTTATCTTTTCCTCTAACTGATTTTCAACTTCAGTTTTATCTTTTCTAAACACATCTATTGCTTCATCCTTAATATTTAGAAAATAGACATAACAGTATCTAGTGCAATCATCAATAAAAGTTACAAAATACTTTTTACCACCATGAGATGGTGTTGACTTCATATCACAAATGTCAGTGTGGATTAAGTCTAAGGGATTGGAATTCCTTTCAACAGACTTATACAGATGCTTAGCATACTTTGATTCCACATGCGTTTGACATTTTGATTTATTGCACTCAAAGTTTAGCAAAACTTCTAAGTTAATCAGTTTTTGCAATGTTTTGTAATTGACATGTCCTAATCGTTCATACCACAAATCGTTAGACTCAAGCAAGTAAGAAGAAATACAACTTTTATTGATTTCAACACTCATTACATTCATCTTAAATAGGCCCTCAGTAAGGTAGCCTTTTCTTGCGTACACTTCTCCTTTACTAAGTACAATTTTTTTGGAAAGAAATATACATTTGAATCCATTTTTATCAAGAAGTGATACAAAAATCAAGTTCTTCCTTAACTCTGGTACATACAGTACATTGTTAAGAGTCAAAACTTTGTTTGATATCATTTTCAGGCAAACTTTTCCTATTTCTTCAATTTTGGTAGTTGCAGAGTTTGCCATATAGATCTTCTCTTCGCCTTGAGCCAGAGAAAATGTAGCAAACAATTCTTTATTTGCACAAACATGGTGGGTGGCACCGAAATCCATCCATCATTTTCGAGGATTTCCCACCAAGTTACATTCAGACAGCATGGCACATAGATCATTCATTTCGTTCTTGGATTTAGCCATATTTGCTTGGTCCTTCTTTTTGCCTTTCTTTAGGGCACGACAATCTATTGACTTGTGTCCAATCTTGTCACAATTAAAACATAGTCCCTTGAATTTTTTTAGGTTGATTGCTTTCTTGTCTAGTTTTCTTCCATTTTTTTGAGTTGTTGTGGTCATCTTCTACAATGTTTGCTCCACTCATTGCAGAATATCCTTTCGATCTCCTTTTTGTGGCTTTGTTGTCTTCTTCAATGCACAGCCTTACTATGAGATCTTCGACTGTCATTTCCTTTTGTTTATGTTTCAAGTAGTTCTTGAAGTCCTTCCACGTAGGTGGCAAATTTTCGATTATTATAGCGACTTAAAACACCTCCTCCACTACCAAACCTACAATAAATTTCATGTGAATATTAAGAATATTTTTAACATGTTGAACTAAGGTATTTACCAAATTCATACCTTCCACAAGGAGATCAGGGATGATAATTTGTTGTTCCTGTACTTGAGATACAACAGACTTGTTGTCAATCATTTTATACTCAAGGAATCTTGTAACAAAGAACTTCTTGGTTTCAGCATCCCTAGTCTTATAGTTTTTTTCAAAGCACTCCACAACTCTTTTGACGTCTTCATTCCACTACACACGTTGTATAGGTCATCTTGGAGGCCACTTAGAATGTAATTCTTGCATAGGAAATCAGAAGGTTTTCATGCCTCCATAACGACAAATCGCTCCTGGTCCAAAGTCTCTTTGGGAAGTTCTGGAGTTTCTTCAGATGTAAATATTTGAAGACACAAGGTTGTAAGATAGAAGAACATCTTTTGTTGCTAGCTTTTAAAATCAACACCCGTGAATTTTTTGGATTTCTCCGCTGGTGCCATTGCTTGCGGAGCACTCGTACGACTTGTTGTGACAATATTTGTTGCTTCCACACTCGTCCCAGCATCATTGACATGACTGTCTATAGTAATTTTTCTACCACAAAAAGACAGTCAACTTTAGTATATCGAAATACTACTTATAAGGTTGTAGCAACTTTAAACACCCTTTTTTTCTAGTTTAACGATGAAGTTTTAATGACTTTCAATCGTTAACCGAATGATCTTTAACTTGTGAAGAAGTTTTTATGTCTTCAAATCACTTGTTAAGTTCAAATGGAATAAAAAGTGTAAAGCTTTAATCTCCAAAAACCAAACAATACAAATTACGGGTTATTTCCTTAAGATTATTGATTCGGGTACACAAAATCTATATGTTTATACACTAAACTTCAACTCAAGTTCAAGACTTTTCAAGAACACTTGGAAGTTTTTACAACACCTTCAACACAAGTTCAATACGAACTATCAAAGAAGTGTGTTATACTTAAGAAATAAGATGAAACAGAAGTAAAGTAAAGTCCTCCGAATTTATGGAGTGTCCTTAAGGAAATAATTCCCCTCAAGTACCCGAGGTTACGAAATTTTTCTTCCAGGATAAAATGGCTTACAATCCGAAAGTAGCGGTACCTCAAACTATCGGATTCTCCGAACTCACTCAACGAGAGATGATGACACATAGTTTTTAGAAGACAAGAAGTGTTTGTAATGCAGAAAAATTTTCATACTAAGACTATGAAAAAATGCAGGTTTATATAGCCATGAAGTGCCCCTTCGAAAAAGAGGCAATGGTCCATTGGAAAGGTGTATCTTTTCTAAATAGTCATGTTTGTCCATTTGAAATAGTGTGTCTTTTTCGAACAGTCACAACCATCCAAACAATAATGCTTTTTTTCAAAATAGTGTGTCTTTTAATCGAAAAGTTGTGTCCTTTTCGAGTAACTTTTAGCATTTTTGCATGCTTCTGCGTGCACGTAAATGGAGGAAAAAATTATTGCATTTTTTCTTGGATTTTCAGACTGAATTTTTCCCAAGTGTCAAATAAATTTTGTCCAAAAAATTAATCTCATCGATTATTTGACAAATTTAAATTCAAATCTGATCCGGATCCTAATTCGAAGTCGATCCAAATACAAATCTGATCCGACGCTAGAGCCGAAGTCGAGCCGAGCGAGCGAGCGACGACGGCGTGAGGCACCTCTTTGTTCTTGCCTCACTATCCATGTGGAGATGTATTTCTTAATAAGAACACATGAAAGTTTCTTTCTCCCACCAATGTGGGAGAATTAGTAGACACCTCTTTGTTCTTGCCTCACTATCCATGTGGAGATGTATTTCTTAATAAGAACACATGAAAGTTTCTTTCTCCCACCAATGTGGGAGAATTAGTGGACTTTCTTTATTTTTTAGTACACTTTCCCTCTTAAGTGTGATCTCATTTTTCTCTCTACTAATTCCCTCTATTTTCCATTCACACTTTTAACTTGAACCCAACATCTTATTTCTTTTATTATCTAGCAGTGTGTTATCTCATTCAGTTGTGTGCTTTTATGTTTTTTGGTTTGTTATACTGTCATCTATCCTGATCCGAGAGTCTACCAGAAACAGCAGAGAGGCACCTCTTTGTCCAAAAAATTAATCTCAGCGGTTGATCATCCATAGCCGAAGCCGAGCGAGCGGCGACGACAACGACGACGCGAGGCAACTCTTTGTTCTTGCCTCACTATCTATGTGGAGATCTGTTTCTTAATAAGAGCACATGAAAGTTTCTTTCTCCCACTAATGTGGGAGAATTAGTAAACTTTCCTTATTTTTTAGTACACATTCCTTTTTAAGTGTGATCTCATTTTTTCCTCCACTAATTTTCTCCTTTTTCCATTCACACTTTTAACTTGAACCCAACATCTTGTTTCTTTTATTATCTAGCAGTGTGTTATCTCATTCAGTTGTGTGCTTTTATGTTTTTTTTTGTTTATTATACTGTTATTTGTTCTAAGCCGAGAGTCTACCAGAAACAGTCTCTCTACTTTATTTGAGATAGTGGTATATATAGACTGCGTACACTTTACCCTCCCCAAACCCTACATTGTGGGAATACACTGGGTATGTTGTTGTTGTTGCATTATTGACTAATGACTCTAGTTAATTACAAGGGTAAAAATATATACATGAATCATAAATTATCTCTTAATTTTTTAAACGAAACACGTAAAATTAGACAATTATTTTAGTTTACTAGACAAGTGAAGATATATGGACGGAGGGAGTCATTATCAAGTTCTATTTTAGGAAATTAATCTTAGAACCTTAAACCATGTTGTTCTATTTTGCTCGATCCTCCAAAAATAATAACATCCGCATGAAATTCTAAAAAGGTGTATAGTTTAGGAGGACATCTCTTCTGTCTTCACTTGTTACATCTTGCATTTCAGCTCCAGCACACCTAACAGTGTTTTTAGAAAGTCTAAGCAACATACATAAACACATTTTAATTACTGAATAAAGGGACATATATGCAGAAATTGAAAAAGAAAAGAAAAACATGAAGATGGAGGAAATTAGATATTGAAAAACTAAGTGGATAAACATACAAAATGAAAATTAAGTATTCTAATTTGAACTAGAATACTCAGACAAGAGTTCGTCCAATAGATCACTTCCCAAATCTTCAAATATAAATACAATATTGTTATTTTCTTCTTCATTATTTACCTTTTGTTTCCTTTTCCCCTTTTTTCTTGAAATATTACTACTACTTCTCTTTTTGTGTTTCTCCTTTAAGGCTGCTGCTGGTGACAATCCATTCTTGAAGAAATTGCAATTTTGTGTTTCTTGTAACATTTTGCTAACTCTTTCAACTGGGAAATTTAGGCATGTAGATGGACCTCTCATCGACAAAGCAACTTGATCATAAGCCATAGCAGCTTCTTCCGCGCTGTTGAACGTTCCAAGCCAAACCCTAATTCCATTCCTAGTGGAATCCCTAATTTCAGCTGCGAATTTTCCCCATGGCCTTGCTCTAACACCTATATAGTGTTTCGCCTCCTTCTGAGGTCGTTCTAAGCAGAAGTCATTTTCCTTTGAAGAAATATCACTCGAGGAAAGAGTATCTTCGAGTGATATTGATGATTCCATGGAATTTGAAGTTTGTTTCTCCGCTTTTATCTTCAAATTCACTTTTTCCTTTGATCTATTTCTTGTTGAGAAATAGACAATGTATGTATTAAAGAATATGAGTGAAAAAGATGTATATATATATATATATATGTGTGTGTGTTCAATGATTAGTTACCACCCAAAAGGGGAAGGGTACATTTTCAAAACTTAATTAATTTAAGAAGAAAATTATGTAATAATGGAAGAGGCAATTATTGGATTAAAAAAGAGAGCAAGTTGTGTTACAAGTTGGCAAAAAGTACAATTAGATTTGAAATGCTTTAGGGGTATGTTGTCCACAAGCAGGATCATGACAACATTTGCTTTGGTCCATTGGAGAAAAAATATATTTGCACTCGATGCTTACATCTTTTTCTGTAGATCAATAGTCGAACGTTTTTTAAAAATGAAATTGAAAATAATATAATATAGTATGAAAAATACTTTTATATGATCGATATCATATATGAAAGTCAAAATTTTATGAAATGTTTTCTAAACTAAACCATACTTTCATTTTTTTTTTTCGTTTTCCACTTGTTATGTATACTTGCATTAGATCTAACTAAATATGAATTCACACATTGCAAGACCCATTTCACGAGATGACGCTTCCACAAAATTCTCAAGTTGCATACGGATAGCACTTCATAAGAACCTGAGGCATAGCATAGAATTGATGATTTGATGCTAATTATCTTAATTTAATGCCAAGTATTTTAACCTTTTAGGCAAAAAAAGAACAATAAAAAGAAATGCAAAGTTTACCAAAATAATAATATTATTATACGATCCTTCTTCTTATAAGATCATTAATTAAATAAATTCTACAAAAAAAAAAGGAAAATCAATAAAACAGAATTTCTCTACATAACCCTATTAATTATGGGATTATTATATGTTTGAAATTGTCTTATCATAATAATTAATCTTTATATTGGAAGTTGATACATTATTTTATCTTGTCTATCCAAAATAAAAGTGGTGACTTTGCCATTACATGAAGTGACCCTTCTCTTGCCCTTCTCTCCACGTTTAATAAAGGGTCTAAACAATTTTCTTTTTAAATATTGAAGAAATTAATTTAAGAAGCTTAATAATGATCAGTTTAATAAATTTTGTGGCCCAAAAACACCTTATGAAGAGGCTCTAGAGTTATTTAATTTAAAATATAAAAATTTAATTTAAAACTTATTCGCTAGCTTCTTGAGCAGTAAAGTTGTTAAACTTTTATATTATACTTTTCTAATGTGTATGTTGAGTTTGGATATGAAAATTCCTAGCTATAATCTACCATCTATAATACATAATCTATAATCTATATCTATAATTTATAATCTATATTTATAATCTATAATCTATATTTATATCTATAATATATTAAAAGTATAAAGTCTTTATAAAAGTGATTTGAACTTTTTACCCTCCATTAAAAGACTTTTCTTTTAGACAAAACTATTTTTTTAATTTATTACTATTTAATTATTTTTATTATATTAATTAGACTTTCTAAAATATACGAGACTCCTAAAATATATTGTAGAAAAATTAATTAATATTTTCCTTTCTATTAGGCTTCCTAAAATATATAGGACTCCTAAAATATATGGTAGGAGAATTAATTAATATTTTTCTTTCTACTGTTCAATTAGAAAAATACTCCTAAAAATAGGACTGTATTAAGGAAATACTTCTATAAATATTGAGATGTACGTTAAACTTGAGAACAAATCGATTTGTCTATTGGGAGAATATGATTGATGCTTATCTAATTTGATTCGATTGTATGTCTACATTTGTGGATACTTGATTTTCTAACCCTCGACTTCTTCATTGTTTTTGTCAGCATAATATAATTCAACATGTGTGGTATATATATATCTTCTTTGTTTTCATTCAAAATCATTCTTTAGGGTCAAAATTTTCGCTCAGACAAGAATTAGTTGGATCAAAATTGATGTTTTGTGATCACTATTGTATTTTTTTTTATAGTTTACAGGTCGTAGATGAATGTCGGTTGGCTTTAAAGAATTTTTGTGTAAAAATTAGGTTTAATTATATTATTTTGATATTTTATTACCTTATTATTTTATTTTAATTTAAACATGTTAGATGAATGTGGGTTCACTTTGAATTTTTTTTTAGTTAAAGGTTAAATTTAATTGTATTATCGTAATATCTCTATTAGTTTGTTATTTTGTGGTAGTTTACAGTTTGTAGATGAATCTCGATCGGCTTTAAAAAAAATTGTGTGTAAAATTTAAGTTTAATTATATTGTTTTGATATTATTTTTATCGTATTATTTTTTTGCAGTTTAGATGTGATAGATAAATGTAGCTTGTGCTAATTCCCATCACACAACTTGGGGAATTAACTAACCTCTCTTTGAACTTGTGCTTTCAATCTTTAATTATCTCCCCTTTATGAGTTCATTTTATTTGAGCTTGTGCTTTCCGCCATAATACACCCCGAAACACGAGTCTGCCTAAGAGAGACTTAAGAACTATTACTCTGGAGTTTGTTGGAAGTGGTTAGGTACAGTAATGATTAGTTGATGCTAGATCAAGATGAGGTGATGCAACTCCAAATGACTGCAATAATACTACTTCTTGTGGACTTCTCTTCGTCTTCTTTCTTTTCTATTTCAGTAATTACCTCAGGGTGGTAGCCTTTTTTCTCCTTTTGTGGGGGTAGTCCTTCCCTCAAGACTACCTAAAACATCAACATTAAGCTGCAGTTCCTCTATCCTAAGTAAACTGCTCCCTTGAGAAATAAATTTTCTAGTGCTAGCTAGTAAACAACACTAATCTTTTAGGGTGAATTGACCTTCTATATCAGCTTCCATGACCACTAATCAATTAGAGTTCTGTTAGAAAAATCTATGCTATTACCCCCCATTTGAGAATGTCATATTTCAAGGGGTTGACAGCAGTAGATTGTAGCCTTCCAGTAGGTTCTGCAAATCCATCTCCAGTATGGTGTAACTATGCCATGCAAGCAAGCTTAGAGGGCCGAGAAAAGAGGTCTGCAAGCTATATATGGATCTTCCAAAGAAGGGTACTGTCTATTACTGCATATTGTGAGCAAATCGAGGAGATAAATCCTGGAAGTCATGCTGAGGTTTTTACGGCTGGTTCAGATAGTCACTTTTAGGCACTTTCAGGGGTTCTTTATTTCCTTTTATGCTTCTCTTCATGGGTTCCTGAATGGTTGCTTGCCTGTTATTTGTCTTGGTGGTATCCAGCTTAAGAGCAAATACTTAGGTACTTTACTATCAGCGACTTTTTTTTATGCTAATGATGGAGTGTTTCCGCTTGCTTTTGGTATTGTCGATGAAGAAACTGATGATAGCTGGATGTGGTTCTTGTTAGATCTGCGCAAAGCTCTAGACATGAGCACTGAGAAGATATCGATTGCAGGTTAAATTTAGCAGTAGATTTCAAATATTTTTCACTTTTGGAATTTATGGAATTGAAGATAAAGTTTAGGCTATATTTTTTGTAAAGAATATTTTGAAATAATAATTCAAGCTTGGTTGTACATACATACAACTTAAACGTGAAAAGTGAATTTTTGTTTTGTTTTTTTAATAATGGGTGATAGTGAGACTTGAATTTTAGACTTACGTTTGCTCTATTGTCATATTAAGAACACTAGACATCTATTTGCTCTAATATCATATTGAATTGTGTGACTGTCTTATCTAAATAATTAGAAAATCAATTGTTGGAGGGAATACACTTTTAATTACAAAATAATATAATGTGACTTCAACAGGTAAGTAGCCTGATATGACGTCTTTGATACCTACTAGCCCGAACATATCTTCTGGTTTGTCTTTTGGAAGGCAAAGGGCAAAGGATCCTGGAGAGGTGTTTGTTGTTGGTGCCACTGGATAAGCTGGTATCCGCATTGCTCAGATACTGCTGTGTGAAGGTTATAGTGTAAGAGCTGGAGTTTCTAACCTTGGTGTAGCACAAGAACTAGCTCGTCTACCCGTTAGCTACAAGGTCGGTTTCTTTGTCCTTGGAAATACAGAACTTGTTAGAGTATCTGGCATTGGTTGTTGGAATGAACCATTGTCTTATATGTTTTTTGGCAATATTAATTCATTAGCTTTCGTTTGGTTGAATTAGGTTCAAGGTCCATTTTTATCTGTCAGAGTCATCTATGTTGTGTTCAGAATATTGAGCCTGGATGTTATATTGTTACAATCTAGATGTCTAGCCTTTTGTGGTGGGAGGGGAGGAGTGTTAGAATGTCTTATTTTCTATTCTGTTTCTATCTGAACCTTACGACGCTTGATTTCTGTGCTCTTTTTGTCAATATCTCACTGCGTGAAGGTTGGCCTTTAACTAAAAGTTGCAATATGCAGGATTTGATGCTTACTTGGTTGGTGGATGTGTCAGAGATCTAATTCTCAGTAGAATACCAAAAGATTTTGATGTAATCATAACTGCAACACTTCCGCAGGTCCAAGATACATTCAAACAGTATCCTAACAACGAGGCAGTCATGTTTGGTTTCAACTACTGCCTACTCGTCCCCATGATTTGATATTTATGTCTGTGTGTTCTATTTGTCATAGATAAAAAGGCATTTTCATCGTGCAATAGTTGTTGGACGACGGTTTCCAATATGTAGAGTACATGTCAACGGTTCTATTGTGGAGGTAGGTGCAGCTTTATGCTATAGATCTGTAGCACATTCTATACTTATATGTTTGTGCATGAGCATGCTCCATTTCACTATTGTATACTTATCATCGTTTTGTTATAAGTAGGTACTTGCTATAATATGAAAATCATTAAAGTGAATTGAGAAGTGAGAAGTGGTGTAGTCTTACTATTCAAATTTATTTGTAAGTTTATCATTTTGATCAAAATTATGGTAAAGTGGTTAAGAAAAGGAGAACATTCATTGAAGAACTTCCATTGGTGATGAGTGTTGACCTCCCTTTGAACTTATATTGGATAGACAACAGATCTGAAATCCTTTTCTCCTAGATGGCCTAGATATGTTGGTTATCATCTTTCAT
The DNA here is from genome assembly GCA_030864215.1 of Capsicum pubescens. Lineage (NCBI taxonomy): Eukaryota > Viridiplantae > Streptophyta > Magnoliopsida > Solanales > Solanaceae > Capsicum > Capsicum pubescens. The sequence goes on from CM061542.1 coordinate 262,836,667, forward strand.
ACACTATACATATTTAATTAGTGTAGAATTCAGGTTCCATCTCTTAGGTATCAAGTTTTGGTACTGCAGCAAAACAAGCTAGAAAAAGAGAAACATTTTGTTCCTAAAATGCCAAAGGAATTTCATCAGAAGGATTTCATTATCTGGAAGGATTCAATGCGTCGAGACTTCACTATTAACAAGTATCTCTTTACTTTTTGTTCCTTTTAGAAAATGGAGCTAAATTAAATTTCTATTTTGTAAATTATTCCCTGGGAAAGGGAGGATCTGGAAGGCTTTGTAGGCTGTTATTCTACTGCTGGACTAAGTTTGTTTTGGTTTTCAACGTATGGTCTCCTTCCTATTACTACCACCAACTCAAAATGAATATCTATGTAGGCAGCCAAAGCCAAAAGAAAGGGCCAAATTGTTGTTTTAATCAAACATTTATATTTTTTTGTGTAATTGTGTTGATCTATGCTCAGAAATAATGGAAAAGATAATAATTGCAGAACTATAGGAGATAGTGGAAAAAGGTCTTTGGTGTGTGCATGTATAAATATCGAAAACTTAATATCGTAAAACATCTAGATCTTTCTCCTCTAAAGCCGGATATTAACTGTCATTTTCAGGACCTTGATTCAACAATACAAAGAACACATTGACTTAGATCCTAACAGAATTCCCACTAACAATGATGTAAATCAATTTGTTGAAGCATTGACTAAAGCTTGGATTGAATATGGTGATCGAAGGTCATTTTGATTTTGAAGGCATTTTATTTAATCCTAGAACGAGTAAGGTCTTTTAAACTGTACTAACTTAAATACATATTGCAGGGTTGTAGTTATGTTTGTGGTTCAATCTGAAGAATGCAACATGTATGACCGACATTGGCTTTCTGCTTCATTGAGAGAAAGATATCCTACTTTAAATTAGATGTTTACATATCATGGATCTAATAAAAGGATGATAACCATATTTAAGACACATAAGATTATATTGGTTTGAAGTATCAAAAATGTAAACTATGTACGTATGAGATGGTTTTTAATTGTCATTTCTCCTAAAGATGCTTCCTTAGCTTATAACACACATCAAGTTACAACTATCAGAAAGACACTGGCCGAAATTGATGCACTTGGAGAGCTTCAACAAGATGGTACCCTTGTTGTGTATGTAACTTCTCTAACAAATTACATTTTAGTGTTAAAGCTGTTCAATGGCAGTTTCTGTATGGGAAACTTAAGAGCTTTAGGATTGCAGAGATAGTCAAGCTGTTGCAGTCATTTATTTTAGAGCTGGCTATGCACCAAGTGACTATCATTCAGCGTATGTAAGATAACTTTTATGCTGCTTGACATTATGGTTTATGCAACTATTGGCTTACTGTTAAATTCCTACGCATGTATGTTGTGCAGTAACTTCACTATTTGTTATCACTAGAGGTAGATATCTTCTTTACAGATAAATTTCTGCACATGGCCTGATTTGTCTGATTAATGCATCTGTTGGCATCTTTATCGAGCACAATCTCATGCCATTTAACAATTTCTATCGAGTTCCTAAATATTGTAAGTGAGAAAGGCATTGCATCCTCCTTGTAAGTGAAACAAAAATAATTTTTTTTAGAACCAATTGAAATGGAACTGTTTGGATGCCTAACTCAGGGTAATGTGCCCTGATCATTATCACTGAACAGTTAGAAAGCAGTCTATGGTTCTTTTAGTTAGTCTTGTGGATATCTACTTATCTACAAAATCTTTTGAAAGCATCTCTAATGCGTGAACACACGTTTTTTGGTAGAGGCAGAGTTGATTCATAGTTACTGTTGAAATTTGAGATTATGGAAGTGGCCCAAATAGAGAGATCGTCCATTTACTATTGAATTTCGTTGGATCTCCCGTTATCCAATTAGGTATACACTTCTCAGTCACCTATCATCTTTGCTTGATCTGTTTTATGCACTTTATTGTTGGAGTGGAAAGCTAGGCTACTGATAGAGCAGTCAAGTGCCCTTCAATTTTCTATCATTTAGCTATCACCAAGAAGAATCAGCAAGAGCTTGCGAAGCCCAATATACTTGAAAGGTAAAAGCTTAACTCAAGTTGTGTCTCATGTGCTTTAGTAATCAGTAAGCTTAGCGTCTTGAGAAGCTCAAAAGTTGTCTATAACAGGAGCATAAATTTGAGACTGGATAATTGTTTAGGATATGCCCTTTTCCTCTCTATAACGGGGTTGTGGAAAGGCAAAATTTAATGCATTTAGCGTGTTATAAACTTATTGTGATGAATATTGCGATTTTGTTGTTCTCCATCACTATGAAGCAAAAAGAAAGTAAAAGATAAATGTCTAATGTAACAACATATAAACACCCAGACAGTTTGAAGTAGAATGTTTTGTATAATTTGTAAGTTGAGTGTTATGAATACAATTATGCAGTCATTGAGAAATTAAATTCTTCTAATACTCTTTTTCTGTGATTTGTTAAACTTCTGTCCTTGTATATGAGCAGGTTTCTGGGAAACGAGGATGACATTGCCAAACTACAGAAATGCTTTGCAGGGTTCTGGAGCTTGGATGAATCCGACACTGTCATGGATGCAATTGAGAGGCCTGGATTGTATGTTATGAAACCAAAATGAGATGGAGGAGGTCCTGCTCATGAAATTGCTTTTGTCCATTGTGCAATTACACATTAAAATCTCTAATAGTAGTGCAATTTTGGATTATGAGATTATTAATGAATGATTTTGTTTTGTGATGTGTATATGTTGTGTTATAATTTATTATGTACGTAAATAAAAAATTATATTAATACGAGTGACTGTTTATATAAATCGTTTCAATTTAATAACATGTGGCAACAATCATTGCAATAGATCAATAAACCGTTGCAATAGGTAGTCAAAAATCATCACAAAAGACCAATAAAATTGTTGTAATAGTTTAATGAAATAGTTGTAATAGGTACTCCAAAAGCGTTGCAATAGAATAACAAAACCGTTGCAATAGATGTTATTGCAACGGTTTAATGTCGTTCCAATAGAATCTATTGCAATGGTGAGTAGCCGTTGTAATAGATGAAAAGAGGCGTCCCAATAAGTCAAAAAATAATCGTTGCTATAGCTTTACCTATGGCGACGGTTTCAGCCAACCGTCGCATAAACCGTTGTCATAGACCTATCGCAACGCCCACATATAGGATGCTTGCTCTACCGTTGTGGTAGAGCTATGGCTACGCTTTTATTATCTATTGCAACAGTTTTGTAACCGTCACCATAGAGGTAATTTTCAGTAGTGTATATTCGATGTACTCTAAAAAAAGGGTATGAGAAAGATAAAATGTATGCAAATTTATTCCTAGTTTGTAGAGGCAGAAAGATTTTTTCAAAATACGTTGAGCTCAAATAATGAATATCAAAGTATATTTAAAAAGAAAAAAACAAAAATAATCAAGACATTGCGAGGAAACTTCTAAATCAAATAGAGAAAAAAAAATAGTAATCACAATAAAATAATATGATAATCAAAACACATTAATTAATGTGTAGTGATCGAAATCAAAAGACCCAAAACTACGAAAATACTAATATTACTGGTACAAAAAACTATGAAAATACTGATATTATTGGTACAAAAATAATTTTACGACAGTTTTATGTCCTATAATAATTAAATGCTCCTATAGAAAAATCGAGGTAAATCTATATATAATATGAAAGAAGGTTATAGAAAAGGTGATGTGACACCTTTTTATGACCTTCAATCATATTTATCTTTTTTCTCCTTTATTTGAATTTTTTTCTTTCATTTAATCTACATAATCTATTAATTAAATGAATTTAAAAAGTTCATCCTTTGCAATAAAGTTCAAGTAGCAGCAACTGAACTATGTGCAGTAATTGAAATCTTTCATATTCCTTATTAAAAGCCCCAAGAAATAGTTACACTAATTACTTTGTTTAGTGGTACTTATTTTACATCATTATATATCTTCTAATGTAGGAATTGAATGCGGATGGTTAACTTATGTAAAGCTAATCCATCATTATTTAATGGATTAATCCCTAGAAAAGGAGAAAGCTATGAAAGTACAATTGAGTTTCACAACTCTCATGCTTTTTGTATTCATAACCTCTGATAATTAATTTACAAATTTGAGACACCTTATGGTATTCCTTCAATTTTGTCTATATAAAATCATAAATATTGTCTCATGAGACTTATTCCTTTGCTGTAGAAATGAATTATATTTGATGTACAGTTATGTTCAAGTAGTAGTATTAGTTATATTTGTTGTAGTATAGTTTGACTTGACAATCAAAGTTCTTCAATGGCGATTGGCTTGTGGGAATTGATTTGTACGAGAGCTCAAAAACTTATGTATTGATTTCATATTTTTTAGAAGTTCAGAAAGCAGATGAAGGAGAGGAAGAATAGAGCCAAGAAATTTTTTGGTATCGTGAAGGCTATGGCTAGATATGCCAAGAAGAAATTATAACAATTTTTGTAAGCCAAATATGAAAAACGTTTTTGGTATTTAATTATGTTACTTTGGACATTTAAGCAAATCCTTTTTTAATTTTGATTAAGCTATCGAAATATATATATAAATTTCGTGAATTTTGGTTAATGTTTTTACTCACGCACTCTCGCGCGCGCACACACGCACACACGCACACATATATATAATTACCTGAATTTTATTGTTTCGATGGTACTTAACAACAAATGTTGCGAGAAATAAGTTATAGAATTGATGGAAAATAATTTATAAGAATATGTGGAATGGTAAATACTCTTTCTTCCTTAATCAAATGTTTCACATTTGAGCCGTAGGTATGAAATCATTTGTTAGGAAACACTTAACATCCTAATGTAAATTGTTCCAACACAAATACAAATTTAATAAGGTGCTAATATGAGCACAGAACATTAAATAAAAAACAAAAAAAAAATGATAATTATTTTCTTACAATAATTTCAACGAAATTAATTAATTTCCTTTTTATTTAATTATTTTGTCACATAATCTTACCTAAAATTTAGTCAGGTGCATTATGAGTTAGTAGAGAAAAATAATCTTTATTATGTTTTAATTTAAACAAAATAAATCTAAGAATCAACAATATAAGAGTTGTGAAGCTAAGTATATATATATATATATATTATATCTTAAAATTATGCTGTCTCCCTTATCACCGCGCGAAGCACGATTATGTTGATTAGTTAATAAATAATCGTAAGTCAAGTGTCATATATTTCTAGTTCTGTTATGACTTCTGACAATTCAATTAGTAGTAGTTTGTTGTGTCCTTCGGTCTTCACTATTTTTTTTGTTTGTTTAAATCATCTGTTCGATATCCATTTTTTAAGAATTTGATTATATTTAAATTCGCCCCACGTCAAATCTTATTTAGGAAGAGAGCTCCCAACAAACTATTTATTCATATCCAAAATTAAATCTTTGACCTCTGGATAGATTGGGACAGTGTCTTTCCGCTGCGTCACACTGCTGTTGGTGGCCTTCACTATCAATCAAAAGTAAGCAAAAAAAAATAAATTGTTAGAAGGAAACATATTGGAGGGGCCTCACATCTGGGATTTTGTCGTTTTCCGTCGGCGGATACCCCACCTAGAATAAACACTACATTAAAATAATATAAGTTTGTGGAAGATTGAAAGTCTCATATTTGAGAAAAAAACAGATATACTTAAACTTTGTAAGAAGGTTTATTAAAAATAAATTACAAATTAATTTTTCCGCTTCCCAGCTAAAAAGATATATTTAAGTCATTTGTGTATCAGTAAGGATATATATGAGCCATCTTTTAATAAGAAACATATAAATTCAAAATCGCAATGTTCAAGAATATATTGGGTCCTTTTTTTCATTAAAATCTTTTACCTTTTAATACGGAGTGTTATGAGTGAATTTAAATTAATCACGCTTATGAATAAGCATCTGAAGTGTACATGTATCTAATTCTAAAATTGCTATTTAAGTTATATTGGCCTATGGTACACACGAATTTGAGAATCTATTTACTTCAGAATAATTTTAGATATGCAGCTCTTGTTTGTTTCTTTGAAACAAAGATAATTTCAAAAGATTCATATAGACAAAATTCATTCATTTATTTATTTTGCTTTAGTTTCAAGCGAAAATAAATACATAATCTAATCAAATATTTTATTCTAGACACAGAAGTCTGTGTCAGTACGAGCCCAATATATGTTACTCATTCTATTTTAATTTATGCAGCACAACTGGAATGTATAGAGTTAATCAAATATTTTTATATGATTTTAATTATTTTAAATTATTAATCATTGTGATTTATTGTATTTTTTACGACATTTTGAAATAATATATGTCACTTTCTTTATCCTAATCTATGTAGCGTTCATACAAATTCGAGAGTCGATCAATTTCTTTTTGTATTTTTAAATATTTTAAGTTGTTAATATTTTTTATTTATCGTACTTTTTACCTAATTTCAAATATATGATAAGTTAAAAAAAATTAGATAAATAAATTAATAACACTTTTTGAATCTCTAATTTTATCTTTGTACATTTTGTAGACTAAATATTAGTAATGAAGTAATTAACATTTTAAAGTATCCAAATAACAAAACCGACTAATAAAATGAATTATACACCAAAATTGTATCAAACGAAAAATCGAATTGACGTCTCTAAAAATGGGTACCCCCCACCCCCACAAGTAAAACCCAATGCAAATAAACCAAAAGACTTAGAGAATCGTTTGGTAGAGTGTATTGGAAAGTTAATGCATGTATTAATTTAATGTGTATTATTAATACCTTATTTGATATACTTTTTCACTTTATGTATTACACTCTATTGTGTATTGAAATGTGTATTACTAATACCTCAAATCTATGGTATTAGCAATGCAATGGATCCAATGCATGCATTAACATAATTAAAGACACTATTATCTCTCAAAAAAATTTCCACATCCTTTCCAACATGTATTTGGAGGATATTTTTGTTAAAAAAAAATTCTTTTAGAAATTATTTAATTTATGTTATTTTTAATACATCAAATCAAATACTGCATAAGAAAAACACAAGCACAACTAATGCAAGCATAGCTTGTAAGGATTTAATAGATTATATAACTTAAATAATCTTATTTATAAAATCCTATCAATTATTAAGGAACGTAGAACTATATGATTTTCACAATAATACTATAACAATAAGCCGGTCAGGAACATACCAAAATTCTTCATTAGTTTTCCTTGTTGGCAGAGATTAGCGGAAGCACTAAATTGTTTCTCTCTCTTTACCTTACTTTCAGAATAATTTTGATGGAGTTTATTCTTCTTTTGGCAGAGAGAGAACCCTTTTTATAATAGGGAATAGTCAGTTATGTTTTCACGTTCCATCAACTTGAATAGTGGATATAATAATTATCCACTAACAGACAGTAATTATCCTATTAGGAGTCAGTAATTATCCTACTAATAGATTAGTCAGTAGTTTAATCCTACTAGGTAACTTCCCCATACAGATTTAGTATTTCACTTATTCAATAATTATTAAGCCAATAAATAAATTAATTATGTGGGCCATAGTAATTTACATTCTCCCACTTGACACACGCAATGTTAATTTAATGGTTTAATATGTACGTCAATCATGTGCACTATTAACGTTAAATCCAACATCATTTGTCATCATTAAATAAACCAACTAAAATGAGTCATGGCGGTTGTACATCACTTTATTGACATAGTTCCTTTCATGTACTACAATATTAGTCTATTACCCAACATAATCTTTCAAATATATAATGGGTCCAACCATAATGCTTAGAATACTTTATCTAAGTCAAAACCTGTCATCATTATTCACAATATTGTGTATACAAGAGAAAACAGGTAACAACAGAAACATATATAATTTGAGCTCAAAGTGTCAATTACATAAATAAATAAAAAAAAAGTCTTTACATAAAAATCATTCATTGCTATCTCTAAGACCCATCCTTTCAACATGTTCAACAAATATTTTGGGCGGTAATTCTCTCGTCAAAGGATCAACAATCATAATCTTGGTGCTAATATGTTCAATTAACACTTTATGTTTCTGGACTTCTTCTTTAACCGAAAAGTATTTTAATTCCATATGCTTAGCACCTTTTGAATACTTATCATTTTTAGAGAAGAAAACTGCGGCGGTATTAGCACAATAAATTTTCAGCGGCCTGACTATATTGTCGACTAGTTCAAGTCCTAAAATAAAATTCGTTCCTTGTAAGTATCGCAACACTTTCTTTGCAGCCTTTCAGTGATCCATTCCTGGATTACTTTGATATCGGCCCAGCATTCCAATAGCAAAACTAATGTATGATCTTGTACATGTTTGGGCATACATAAGACTCCCAACTATTGATGCATAAGGAATATCTTTCATTTGCTTTCGTTCCAAGTCATTCTTTGGACATTGATTGAGACTAAACTTATCTCCTTTTTAAATTGGAACGGGACTTGATGAGCATTTTTTCATTCTAAATCTCTCTAATACTTTATTAATATAGGTTTTCTGAGACAATCCCAATAATCCTTGTGATCTATCTCGAAATATTTCTATTCCAATCACATAGGATGCCTCACCCATATCTTTTATTTCAAAGTTAATAGAGAGATATTTCTTGGTATCATGCAACAAATCAAGATCATTAGTAGCAAGCAAGATGTCATCAACATACAAGACTAACATAATAAACTTATTCCCATTGACCTTTAGATATATACACCAATCAACAGTATTTTCTTTAAATCCAAAGGTGACAATCATTTTATTAAACTTAAGATACCATTGTCGGGAAGCTTATTTAAGTCCGTATATTGGCTTCTTAAGTTTACAAATCATGTGTTACTTTCCTTTAATAGAAAGCCCCCCAGGTTGATTCATATAAACTTTTTCCTCTAAATTTCCATTCAGAAAAGCTGTTTTCACATCCATTTGATGTAGCTCTAAGTCATCATGAGCTACCAAGGCCATTATAATTCTAAGTGAATCTTTTCTAGAGACAGGTGAAAATGTCTCTTTGTAGACAATGCCATCCTTTTGAGTGAAACCTTTAGCAACAAGTCTGGCCTTGTGACGTTCGATGTTGCCAGTTGAGTCGCGTTTGGTCTTAAAGACCCATTTACACCCAACTCTTTTGTAACCTTCGGGTAATTCAACAAGGTCCTAAACTTCATTCTGTTCCATAGATTTTAACTCATCTTTCATAGCATTTATCCATTTATCAGAATTGTTGCTTTCAATGGCTTATGAAAATGAGACTGGATCATCATCAATTCCCAAGTCAGTTTCTGACTCATGTAGATATACCAAATAATCATCAGAAATAACAGATCTTCTTTGTCTTTGAGATCTTCTTGATGCTACTTCTTGTGGTTCATCTACTACAGGTTCATCAATTATGGCTTCATTAGTAGGAGCATTAATTTATTGTTCTTATTGATTATTTTATTGTGCAACAGCTTCAGGACTAACAAATTCAAAAGAAGTACATGATAGAAGAATTCGTACCCTAAATTCTTTAATTTTTACATTACGTAGTTCTTCACTCTCATTAACTTCGCCATTCTCAATGAATCTAGCATTTCTAGTTTCAACTATTCTCGTACTATGATTAGGACAGTAAAATCTATACCCCTTTGATTTTTCTGGATAATCAATGAAGAAACCACTGATTGTTCTTGAATCCAATTTCTTTTCTTGTGGATTGTATACTCTAACTTCTGTCGGGCAACCCCAAACATGTAGGTGCCTCAAACTAGGTTTCCTACCAGTCCACAGTTCAAATGGTGTCTTTGGAACTGCTTTACTAGGAACCCTATTTAGCAAGTAAATGACAGTCCTTAAAGCATACATCCATAACGAAAGAGGTAAAGATGAATTACTTAACATACTCCTAACCATATCCATTAATGTACGATTACGCCTTTCTGCCACACCATTTTGTTGTGGTGTGCCAGGCATTGTGTATTGAGCACATATGCCACAATTTTTTAGAAATTTAGCAAATGGACCTGGGTGTTGTCCACTTTCATCATATCTTCCATAATATTCACCACCTCTATCAGACCTGATTATTTTCACCTTTCTATCTAATTGTCTTTCAACCTCAATAATAAATACCTCTAAGGCATTAATTGCTTGAGATTTTTCATTCAACAAATAGATATATCCATAACGTGAAAAGTCATCAATAAAAGTGATAAAATATTTTTGTTTATTGAAAGATGTGATATCAAAAGGACCACATATATCAGTGTGTATAATTTCAAGAAGCTGTGTGCTTCTTGTGGCTCCTTTCTTTGTGTATTTTGTTTGTTTTTCTTTAATACAATCTACACAAATATTAAGGTTAGTATAATCTAAATCTGGAAGAATTTCATTCTTAACTAATCTTTTCAGCCTTTCTTTAGATATGTGACCTAAATATTTATGCCACAAGTAAGCAGATTGTTCATTCACCAAACTTCGTTTGGTTCCAACATTATGATGCAGAGTTAAGAGTGTTTCGGCAAACAGATTATCAAGATTCAGTTTGCATAAATTATCACAAAGAACACCAGTACCAATAAAATAATTATGTTTAAACAAATTAAAACATCCATTACCAAAATTAAAGAAATATCCAATCTTATCCAACTTAGACAAAGAAACTAAATTTCTCGAAAGAGAAGGAACATAATAAGTTTCAACTAAATCTAAGTGACGCCCAGTATTGAGAATCAGATGATAAGTCCCAACAACTTCAACTGGAGCCTTCACTCTATTCCTCATGTAAACAAATCTTTCATTCTTATTTATGGTTTGGATTGTAAGGAATCCCTGCATAGTATTAGAAATATGAACAGTACAACCAGAGTCAATCCACCAAGTATTATAAGAAACTTCAGTTAAATTTGATTCGAGACATGTAAAAGCACAAGACTTACCTTTCTTCTCAAACTATGCCTTACGTTTCAGGCAATCTTTCTGAAAGTGTCCAGATTTTCCACAGAAATGACACTTTCCATTCTTGTTTCCTTTCTTACGTACTTGAGATGAGGACTCATTAACATTAAGTTGCTTCTGTTGTCCCTTACCATGCTTCTTTCCTTTCTTTTCAGCTCCTTGATGATTTACATAATTAATGGAGCGGGTTCCTTGATTCTTTAGCCTTGTTTCCTCTTGAACCAACATACCATGCAATTCATGCACGTTCCATTTGTCTTTCATGGTGTTGTAGTTCATTTGGAAAGGACCATACTCAAACGGTAATGAGTTGATGATGAACTGCACAAAGAAATTCTGTTCCACTTCCATTCCCAAAGACTTAAGCCTTGCTGCTATGTTTGTCATTTCAATGACATGTTCATGCATAGTACGTGAGCCATCAAACTTCATGGTTGTCAAAGTACCCATTAGTGTCCTAGCAAGAGACTTATCAGCAGTTTGGGAAGACTCTTCTACAAGTTACAAAAGTTCTTTTGCACTTTCAGTTTTGAGAAGAGTAGTCTTAATGTTGCCCACAATATTCATTCGCGTGAACATTAGGCCTAATCAGTTAGACTGATCCCAATGCTTATAATATGACTTTTCTTCATCACTGCTAGCTTTAGTAATAGTAGTTGGCTTCTCAAAGTAAAGTGCAACATCAAGATCTAAAATCCCAAGATGGAATTTGATCTGTTCGCACCAATCTGAAAAGTTGAGTCCATTAAAAGTCGTAACAGAGGCAGAGTGCGAATGAAGGGCAAGTGCTGCAAGTAGAACATGCTCATTTGTTAATACTTTGAGTTACGAGTTTAAACACATTATTAAATTCAGAGATAATTTACTTAAATGTATATTGATGTTCTCCTTCGAGCGAAACATCAACATACACTTTAAACATAATGATGCTTAAAAAATGTATTTAACATAAATCGATAATATTTAATGCATCAATTAATAATATTTATTATCTTTGGATAAATAAATAAAATTAACGATACATCAAAATTATCTCCTTAATATTTATTGGTCATACGAACAAACAATCAACCTTTGGGTGATCCACAAATGTCTTATAACCAAATTTTTTAATTTACCCATAATTGTTAGATCAGTTATAAGCATCAAGATTAATGGGTAATTAATTTAAACTTTAACCTTTATTTTAGAATTAATTTTATAAAGATTCGACCACTTTGATGATTAACTAATCTGATAAATATAATTCCAATAAAAGAATATTTTTTTTTATTCTTATTGTTAAAAGACACAACATCCGAAATGACAATATCCAAATTGTCCCGTACATAGCTTTCATATTTAAACTTTATGCACCACTTAAATAAAATAAAAGATTATAAAAGACAATATATTCCTGAATTCTCCATACAACTATGGAATCAAAAAACTAATAATATCGGCATTATTGAATTTTCCATCAAACCGTTTGCCTCCAGAAAATGGAGTAATAGTTATTAATATTTTGCAAATTCAGGCAATCAATTATTTGGACTCTACTAATAATAAACCAGAAGAAGTGTTAAAGTATTTAACTATTCTTTGTCAAGGTGGGAACGTACATATGCATTCAGAATCATAGGAATGTTGAATGCCACATTAGAATAGTTAATTATTAGAATTCTAAACTACTGCCTAACCTCATGCATATTATAAAATTACTATATTCATACCATTGATTTACCTACGGCAACATACATCCATTGTTCCAATTCGAAAATTTGGAATTTACCATTATTTCAAAAATTCATTGTTCCGTAATTGTGAAATTTCTAACAGACATAAGTTCATAAGATTTGGAGAAACATTAATATTCATGGAAAATCACTAGTTTTGAAAACCTGACTCGGATACCACATGTAAGGATTTAATAGATTATATAACTTAAATAATCTTATATATAAAATCCTATCAATTATTAAGGAACGTAGAACTATATGATTTTCACAATAATACTATAACAATAAGCCGATCAGGAACATACCAAAATTCTCCATTAGTTTTCCTTGTAGGCAGAGATTAGCGGAAGCACTGAATTGTTTCTCTCTCTTTACCTTACTTTCAGAATAATTTTGATGGGGCTTATTCTTCTTTTCGCAGAGAGAGGACCCTTTTATAATAGAGAATAGTCAGTTATGTTTTCACGTTCCATCAACGTGAATAGTGGATATAATAATTATTCATTAACAGTCAGTAATTATCCTACTAGGAGTCAGTAATTATCCTACTAACAGATTAGTCAGTAGTTTAATCCTACTAGGTAACTTCTGTAGTTTAATCCTACTAGGTAACTTCTCCATACAGATTTAAGATTTAACTTATTCAATAATTATTAAACCAACAAATAAATGAATTATGTGGGCCAGCATAACTAGTACAAGCATTACTAACACAATATATTTTGTATTATTCTTATACACTCTACCAAACGACCCCTTTAAGAAGTGAGAAGCAAAAGTGGGCCCACGTGTATAGGAAATCTTAAAGTATGGAAGGTCAAAAGGTCAAAAGTAACATGTACTGGTATATATGTCCAATAATAAAAATGTACACGTATAAAGCTATGAGGTACAATTTTCTTAAAGAACAAAAACTTGCATGACCTAAAATATCCCTGACTAGTAGTAATTCTGTGAAATTTTTACTCCGCAAGCCAAAAAAGACTAATGTAGGAAAAATGGATAATACTTCTCGGATTGCTAATTAGGTGTATTATTTACCACTATTTTAAAATCATTCAACGTTTAAAGTAGAAATGAAATTGGAATGAAAATATTCTTACTTAGAATACGGATGAACAGAGTTCGGAGCTAAAAGGGACACTTTTTTTAAGTCTAGGAGTCAAAACGGACAGTCCTTTTTTTATGTATTAAAATAGATAGTTTGTCCAAAAATGGGTAAACTATAATTAACACCGTCTGTAAATATTTGCGGAGGAAAAAAATATTTATAGGTTTTTCCCAAAATAGGCAAACTACATTTTCATAAATCTTTTTTAATAGTTTGCCCATTTGTGGGCAAACTACTTTTATTTGGGCAAACTGTAATTTTCTATGACCCATATAATTAATATATTTTTAGTTTAATAATAATTGAATAAGTTAAATCCTAAAACTGTATGGGAAAGTTACCTAATAAGATTAAAACTACTGACTACTCTGTTAGTGGGATAATTACTGACGGTTAGTGGGATAACTACTGTTAGTGAATAATTATTATATCCACAAATCATGTTGATAGAACGTGAAACATAACTGTCTATTCCCTGTATTATAAAAGGGTTCCTCTCCCTGCCAAAAGAAGAATATAAGTTCCATCAAATATTATTCTGAAACGTAAGACAAAGAGCGAAAAACAATACCTCTGTTTTTGTGCTTCCGCTAATATGGAAAATTCAGGTAAGTAATTCTATTACTGAGTTACTGTAATATTGTTTATGTGAAAATCATGTAGTTCCACATTTCTAAATTATTGGTAGAATTATATATTAGATTGCTCAGGTTATACAATCTGTTAAATACTTACATGTGGTATCCGAGTCAATTTTTTGGAACTAGTGATTTTCCATTAAAATTAATGTTTCTCTAAATCTTGTGAATTTTAATTATGTTTGGTGGGTACCCATTAATGAAGGTATAAAAGAAATCTTAAAATAGCATAGTTTCTTTTGTTTAAGTACAATCCGAAAAGGGTAAAAGTTTGTCATTGAAAAGGAGGAAATTACTATATGTTCATAATTTTTGAAATTTCAGAATGATACACTATTACGTAGAAATTGATGGGTCCCATAACGTACTAAGAGATTTGTTCATAGAAATACACTATTACGTACTAGTAGTAATTCTTATGTTTGAAGGATTTCTTAAAATTTAAAAAAAAATGAAATTTACTGAAGTTGGATTTTGAATGGCTAATTAATATTATGCAAATATTCAGATAGTATCCTCTGCCGTTAATCTTTTGTGGTCATAACA
The DNA here is from genome assembly GCA_030864215.1 of Capsicum pubescens. Classification (NCBI taxonomy): domain Eukaryota; kingdom Viridiplantae; phylum Streptophyta; class Magnoliopsida; order Solanales; family Solanaceae; genus Capsicum; species Capsicum pubescens. The sequence goes on from CM061542.1 coordinate 262,851,678, forward strand.
ATTTGACGACTAATGCATAAACATTGCATTTAAATTTGGTCTTAGCAAGTAGAAATTTCAATTAGTGTTGTTGACCTATTATTATTAATAATATTAATGTTTGTTGTTATTGTTATTAATGTTGTTGGCTTAATGAATCATTAAAATTTAGTACTGTTAATAATAATCACATTTATTATCATGTCACAGAAACAATTGTTTGCTATTGGAACAATTTAGTATCCTATAAAATTTTTTATTGTTTCGTAATGTGATTTGGAAAATTAGATTCGTTAATCATCAAAGTGGTCGAATCTTTATTAAAATTAATTACAGAATAATGACTAACTTAAAATCAATTGCCCATTAATCTTGATGCTTATAACCAATATAACAATTAAGGGTAAATTGAAGCTTTTGATTATAAGACATTTATGAATCACCCAAAGGTTGATTATTTGTTCGTATAACCAATAAACATTAAAGAGATAATTTAGATGCATCGTTAGTTTTTATTTATTTATTCAAAGATAATAAATATTATTAATTGATGCATTAAATATTATCAATTTGTGTTAAATATACTTTTAAGCATCATTATGTTTAAAGTTGTATTTTGATGTTTCGCCCAAAGGAGAACATCAATAACCATTTAAGAAAGTAAATTATTTATGAGTTTGATAATGTGTTTAAACTCGTAACTCAAAGTATTAACAAATGAAAATGTTCTACTTGCAGCACTTGCCCTTCATTCGCACTATGCCCCTGTTATGACTTTTAACAGACTTAACTTTTTAAATTGGTGTGAACAGATCAGATTCCATCTTGGGGTTTTAGATCTTGATGTTGCACTTTACTCTGAGAAGCCAACTGTTATTACTGAAGCTAGCAGTGATGAAGAAAAGTCCTATTATAAGCATTGAGATCGGTCTAACAGATTAGGCCTAATATTCATGCGAATGAACTGCGGGCAATAATAAGACTACTCTTCCCAAAACTGAAATTGCAAAAGAACTTTTGAAACTTGTGGAAGAATCTTCCCAAACTGTTGATAAGTCTCTTGCTGGGACACTAATGGGTACTTTGACCACTATGAAGTTTGATAGTTCACGTTTTATGCATGAGCATGTCATTGAAATGACAAACATAGCAGCAAGACTTTAAGTCTTGGAAATGGAAGTGGAACAAAATTTTCTTGTGCAGTTCATCATCAACTCATTACCGTTTGAGTATGGTCCTTTCCAAATGAACTACAACACCATGAAAGACAAATGGAACGTGCATGAATTACATGGTGTGTTGGTTCAAGAGGAAACGAGGCTGAGGAATCAAGGAACCCACTCCATTAACTTTGTAAATCATCAAGGAGCTGAAAAGAAGGAAAAAAGCATGGTAAGGGACAACATAAGCAACTTAATGTTAATGAGTCCTCATCTCAAGTATGTAAGAAAGGAAACAAGCAGGGTAAGTGTCATTTCTATGGAAAAACTTGACACTTTCAGAAAGATTACCTGAAACGTAAGACATGGTTTGAGAAGAAAGGTAAACCTTGAGCTTTTACATGTCTCAAATCAAATTTGACTCGGTTGTACTGTTCATGTTTCTAATACTATACAGGGATTCCTTACAATCCAAAACATAAACAAGAATGAAAGATATGTTCACACAGGAAATAAAGTGAAGGCTCCAGTTGAAGCTGTCAGGACTTATCGTCTGATTCTCGATACTGGGCATCACTCAGATTTAGTTGAAACTTTTTATGTTCCTTCTCTTTCAAGAAATTTAGTTTATTTATCTAAGTTAGATAAGACTGGATATTCCTTTAATTTTGGTAATGGATGTTTTAGTTTGTTTAAACATAATTATCTTATTGGTACTGTTACTCTTTGTGATAACTTATACAAATTGAATCTTGATAATCTGTTTGCCGAAATACTTTTAAATCTGCATCTGTAACACCTCAAAATTGGATCCCGATATGTCACACGGTGCTCAAGACTACGAGTAGCCTTAAGCTAACCCTGCCTGCCTTTTACTAAGTCTGAATCTCATAATAATGGAATATAGGCATAAAATCATACTATATGCAGAAAACTATCTGAGTTAACTAAAAATATCTAAAAATACTAATCTCAAAAGTCTGATAAAAAAATACTAAAAATCTGAAGCAAACTAGCAGTCTGACAAACCTCAACCACTAATTACTAGAGAGTCACTGGGACAAATCCCCAGCTGACTCGGACTGTCTGAAAATACTGAATTATCTAAAGTGATAAGCTAAAAATAAACTGAATGACTAAGTCCCTGAACTATGAGGACTCACCAATTTTCAAGATGTAGATAGAGATGCTCGAAATCACTCTCGTTGCGGAAACTGAGCCCCTGAACCTACATTATGAGACAATATAGCATGTGTGTACATATTTATGTTGAGTCTATGGATGTTTACAGTATAGTTGATACTCTTGATGGTTATGTGGTTTGTTTGTGAGCACTGTTTGACCTGTTATTACTGTATTGTTGATTCATTGGGTATTTGATTATGTGATATGCATTTGAAGAAGTGAAACTTTGTACTTACTTATATATTGGTTGACTTGCTTCATTTATGCATGCTTTAATCGTAGCTTACCAGAATGGTTAGTTATCATTCTTCAATATTATAAGAGAGCATTTGGTTATTAGCCCGAGGTTTAGTGTGGGTTATCTATGATTACAGATTTGTTCCTATGAATATGAGTAAGGAAAAAGATAAGGTGAATAAAGAAGAATAATGATGTATTAGCATTGGATTGTGGTTGATTGTGTGAATTAATGAGGCTAGAGTATGTTAGTAATGAATATAATACTGATGGAGTAGGAAGAGTAATTGGATGATGTAACTTATATAGGAAAAGTAATAATGTTATCACAACCTTGGTTGAATTATATTCCATTCAAGATGTCATGATTTATTTTCCTTAATTCTATTTTATGATTATATGAACTAATATGGTCGGCCGATGATTCCTACTAGTACGTGTGGTTGTACTGACCCTACTCTTCTACATTCCTTATTGGATTGCAGACTGAATGCAGGTTAGTTTGCAGTTACTAGATGGATGACGATATTCAACACTAACTTCTGAACTTCCTTCCTGGCAGATGTTAGAGTCCTTGTATTATTTATTTGATTGTCAGTCCATGTTGTAATAGATAGCACTTGTATATGTCTGGCCAAGTCTTGGGATAGTGAAGGACATTTGTAAGAAGTTTTTGAAAAAGTTATTTATTAGTATTTAATTTACTTTATATTTCCTTAAAAACAGAAGTCTTCCGCATATTTTTTAGTTAGGTAATAAGGGTTCTCCTAGCTACTTAGAATAGCATAGGTTCCCGCACGATCCGTTAGTCTGGGTCATGGCAGTTGGTATCAGAGTGTTAGGTTCACTGATCCCACAAGTACTAGAGCAATATCAAGTAGAGTTCTGTAGATTGGTGTGTGGGGCCCTACACCCAATCTTCGGAAGGATATGAGGCATGTAGACTTTATTTTCCTTTCTTTTTCTCCATCGTGCCTTCCTAATCTTGGACTATTGGATTGAATTAAATTGGTATCTAGACAATTCTAATTGGTATCTTAACAGAGCTCAATTGGAATGTAGTTTATTCCAATTGGTATCTTAGTAATTTTGAATAAAAATCTAGGAGATTTCAATTGATATCTATTAATAAGGTCTAAAAGTTATTGTTAATAGGTAAAAACTTGTGAAAGTTGTGAAGTTATTGATTGCTTGTGTTTGATATTGGCTAAACTTGTGTAGCTAGATTTTTGTCATTATTGTTAATTATTTTTGTTTGAATTTACGTGATGAAAATTGACGAAGTTATTTTTGTTGATAATTGTGATGGAATTACTTTATTTTTTGTTATTGTGAAACTAGAAATTCTGTGGTGTTTACTTATTTTTGGTACTATTATACTGATGAAATTGATGGTATAAGAATTGAGAGGATGATATAAGCACATGATGTCAAGAATAAATGGTGAAAAAGTGACATGAATAAAAGACTGAGGTGATATGTATTTTCCATAATGAGAGGTTCTTGTTAATGATGTTGTGGATGGATCCTTGTGTAGTTTGATTATTTGATATTATTTGGGGATTCTTGTGTGGTTCGGTCATTGAGACTGTATTTAGAATTTTTGTGCAGTTTTATTATTGAAATTATAATGGGTTCCTTGTGAGGACTAGCTAAGTGACATTATCTTTGAGTTCCTTATATGAATGAATTCTTAATTCTTGGAAAAATAATGAGTTTTAAATAAAAGTGACAAAAATTAGTGGAGGTTGTTGATACCTACAAAATTTGATTGATGACCTGTCTGGAATGTGATATTGGTGATGAGACTGTTAATGACCTGTAATCGATTTATTTTGTTTGGCCTTGCTTAGGTGCTAGTGGTGTGGGTACCACTTTTGAGGTGATTAAGAGTTAAGTGAAGCCCGTAGTAAAAATATTTTTACGTAGAAATAAGAATGACTCTATATATCTTAAATTGGTGTTAGTGATATAAGAGTGATTTGGCTTGAACATGAAGTGTTTGTTGTTAAAAATATTGAGTTAGTAATTATTAGGACATAAGTTGTAGTTGTAGATTTATGCATTAGAAATCTTGAGAAGATAGATTATTATTGACTTGACCTTGTGGCTGAATTATGCAATTACATGTCCTGTAGAGTTAGCTGATGTATGACTCTTTTAAATGATAGTAATTCCCATGATAGTGTCAATGCAAAATCAAATGGCTTAGTTTTCATAAAATAATTAAGGATGATCATGAATGGAATAATAAATAAATTATTAAATGGCATGATTGATCTTTTCTTGGGTGATACTTGGTGGATATTGCTTATTGAGTGATTGAGGTATGATGATTAGATGAATATTGTAATACTCCAAACTTTTTTTAAGTCAAATCTAGTCTCCAGAAGAGTTAGCGATGACTTTCTAAATGATTAATGTTTAAACCAGATAGAATTTCTCCAATTTCAACTTTTTATCAGATGGAAAATTGAATTAGGTTTCCAACGTTACCAATTTCATCCAAATCCGATATTGGAGTAAAAATTTATGGACGTTTTACAGAGGACTATTAGAACTGCTCAGAAGGACGGTTAGGCCGACGGACCGTCGGGCTAGCGACGGACCATCGCCCAAACCGTCGTAGGCAAAACAGTAAGTCAATCTTTTGGCTAAGGTGCGACAGACAGGTTGTCGGACCATCGAGCTTGCGACGGACCATCGCCTAAGCCGTCGATACTAAGGAAGTAAGTCCCTATTCTGGTCCAAGTGCGATGGTCAGGCCGACGAACAATTGAGCCAGCGATGGACCGTTGCACGAGCCGTCGCAGATCTCGTTCAGTGATTTTTTAAGCCATTTTAAAATGGTATTTGGGTCTTTTTCTATCTGTTTTAACCCCTAATAATACCAGACTATAGCTCATAACTTAATTATTAATTCACAACACCAAATTAGGGTTTCTCTCAAAGATCAAACCCCAAGAATAAGAAACCCTAGGTTCTTAATCCAAAGTTAAGAACTCAAGATTTCCTCCACCAATCTTCAAGAAATCATCCACCAAAGTATGTCAAGTGTTCATTCATGGATTTCTTTCGTCCATGAAGCCCAAGAATCCAATTTTAAATTATAAATTGTGATGTTTATATTGTGGATTGATTATGATCATGTTGATGTTATGTATGATACCCAAGTTGGAATTGTTAAATGTGTTTTTCATTAATTTATGCTAGTATGTGGATTGAAATCTACTAAATTGTATTGATTTATGAAACCATGAAGAATTAATTTAATGTCCACGCCTAAGCTTATAGTTATGAATGCAATGTGTTTGGTAAAATGCCTAAGAGAATAGGAAATATGCTTTATGACTCAATTGTGACCAAAATGACGAACCTATACTTTACCCTTATGTTCAAAATGAGTTCCATGTTATTGTTATGTATTGAAATTGTTTGATGGATTGTTCATGTGATTAGCCTATGAAATTATGACATGTTTATATGCTTTCCTATTCATGTACCGAACCATGATAATCAAGTGCCTCATGAAAATTCCCCAATAATTGTATTATGGATTGTTGACTATGGTCGTGAGTCCAGGAAGTGTCATGTCTTGTCAGTTTCATGCTATTGAGTCCTAGGGGTACTTATACCCCATAATTTAGCTATGTTCCTAGAGCCAGTGTCGGTTTCATGATAACCTCAGTCAAGCCATGATCAGTAGAATTCAGTCAGTTACATGACTCAAGAAAACTCAGTAAATTCAGTATTAGTCCAGTAATCTTAGTAATCTCAGTCAGTTATCAGATCTCAGTAATATTTTTTCAGTCAACGAAATTCAGTGAACTCAGTCCAGTTCAGTTTAGTTAATCATGTTCAGTGTCTATTCAGATGGGAGTACGATTCAGCACCGAGTGAGCCCAAGGATGGGAACTCACCTGTTATTAGAGGGTGTGATTCTTAAAAGTAATCCTTGCGCTCCAGAACTACATAGCGAGCATAGGTTGAGACATCAAAACTGCTAGTTGAGGGTAGATGGGGTGGCTTAACCTATTAAATGAGGGTCCCACCATTCTCCTTATATTACCTGTTAGATGAGGGATCACTCACAGCTTGTTCTTACCAGTGGCTCGGTATTGACACTCTTTAAATTGGGGTTACAGATTGGGTCCCAACTCAGCTATAATAGCTTATTAAGGGCATGTCGGTTAAAAAACTACTTCCCATATTTACAGTCTCAATCTCAGTAATAGAACTCAGATAGTTCTACAGAATTCAGGACTGTCAGATGCAGTCACTCAACTCAGTACAAAACTCAGCTAGTTCCATCAGAACCTAGACTGTCAAACACAGTCATGTAGTATTAGTTATATCAGTTATCAGAAATCCATGTTATCAGTATTCAGACTCAGTAATCAGTGTTGTCACGATCTCATTTAGAGTTATGTATTCATGCATGTATTCCCACATCCATGTTACTCAGTCAGTCAATATTGTTCATGCATATGAACCCTTGCATTCAGCCTACCTCACTTGCATACTAGTACATTCAATCGTACTGTCTTATACTTTTCTTTTGCGCTATGGTGTTTTATACCATAGGTTCAAAATCCCGGCTCTAGAGCATCAGTAACATTCTAATTTCAGCAGTCAGACTAGCAGTGAGTCCTCATTATTTGAGGATGTTATTATTTGATTATTTCATTCTTTCAGTACTTAGTTTATTTCAGTAGTTGAAGTTAGTTTGGGACATATCCCATCAACTCTTTATTCAGTCAATTTTAGAGGCTTTCAAACTATAGCATGTTCAGACAATTTATTTCAGTTCATGTTTTGGTATTGATATACTGTACTCTCAAATAGTATGTTTTATCCATTTTGAACCTTATGACATGTTTCAGTCTATTATTTTTGTATTTTACATGATGTCATACAGTATATAAGTACAAATATCAGTCATGGGTTAGCTTGTGGTCCTTCGGGGTCATGAGCACCGTGTAGCATTTTGGCTACCAGATTCAGGGCGTTACAAACTTGGTATAAGAGCCTAAGGTTCAATAGTGTCCTAGGAAGTCTGAAAGCCACATCTAGTAGAGTCTTGTGCATGGTGTGTTGCGTGCCACACTTATGTGCAGGAGGCTATAAGATGTTTAGGAATAATTTCCCATTTTCAGTATTCATGTCGTGCCAGTGAGCATAATCTCAAGTTAATCTCTTAGTTTAATCCCTTTCTCTTTCATTTACACAACATGCCTCCCAAGAGGAGAATTGGGAATTAGTCAGCCCCTCAGCGCGAAGATACTTTGGGCGAGCATGTCTCTCATGCAAAGTTTAGAGATGCATTCACTACTCTTGTTCAGTTAGTTGCTGCTCAGAATGAACGACCAACTGTTATTTCGGCCAACCCAGTGGCCAATTCAGCTACAGCCAGAATTCGGGACTTCACCCGAATGAATCCTCCATCCTTTTTTAGTTCTAAGTCAGATGAGGACCCTCAGGAATTTCTTGATCAAGTTTAGAAGGTTACAAATATTATGGGGCGTCAGCCATTGAGTGTGCTGAGCTAGATGCATATCAGTTGCAGGATGTGGCTCACACATGGTTCAAACAGTGGAAAACAGAGAGGGGTGCAGATGTAGGACCCATAGAATCGGAGGAGTTTACAACTGCTTTTATTGATAGATTCTTTCCCCTAGAGCTGAGGGAAGCTAAGGTGTTAGAATTTATTAACCTCAGGCAGGGCAACATGATAGTGAAGGAGTATTCTCTTAAGTTTACTCAACTAGCTAGATACACTCCTCATGTAGTGGCAAACAACAGGGCTAAGATGAGTAAGTTTGTTTCTGGTGTGAATAATATTATGGTCAATGAGTATAGATCTGCAATGTTGATTATTGAGATGGACATAGCCAAGATTATGATCCATGCTCAACAGATAAAAGAGAAAAAGATTAAGATGAGAGAGAAGCAGAATAAAAAAGTAAGGACAGGTAGTTTCAACTTTGCTCAGCCTAAGTCAGAGGGTGGAAGTTGTTCTCAGTTTCTGCTAAAGTCATCCATTCTAGCTCCTTCCTCAGCCAGTACTCCAGTGCCAAAATTCAGTGATAGCAACAGAGATAGGGCGCTAGGCTCTAAGTCTCAGGGAAGTATTAGTAGTGCTTGAACCTATCCTCTTTGTCAGACATATGGCAAGCACTATCAGGGTACTTGCAGAGCTGGCAGTGATGTTTACTTTGGATGTGGCAAGCCAGGACACAGAGTCAGAGATTGTCCCCAGCCAGGTCCTCAAGGTTAGCGTAATCGCCCTCTAGCTCAGTCCGATCGCCTAAATCAGTAGTGTGCCTCTTCCAGTGCTACTAGTGGGAAATGCCTAAACCGACTCTATGCTCTTCAGTCCCAACATGATCAGGAAAATTCTCCTGATGTGGTTACTGGTATGTTACATATCTTTCATGTACATGTTTACGCCTTGCTAGATCTAGGAGCTTCTTTATATTTTGTTACTCCCTATATAGCAGTTGATTTTGGAGTTAGTCCCGAAATTCTAGTAGAGGCCTTCTCAGTCTCTACCCCAGTGGGTAAAACTATCATAGCCCAATGGGTATACAGGAACTGTCCGGTTATGGTATCTCAGAAAGTCACTTCAGCAGACTTAGTCAAATTAGAGATGACTGATTTTGATATCATTATCGGCATGGATTGGCTTCATTCTTTCTATGCCACAGACGACTGCAGAAATAGAGTTGTGCATTTTCAGTTCCCAAATGAACCCGTCCTAGAGTGGAAGGGTAGTACTTCAGTTTTTAGAGATCAGCTTATTTCCAACCTTCAGGCACAAAAAATGATATCTAAGGGATATGTCTATCATCTTGTTCGAGTTAAGGACACTAGTTTCAAAACTACCAGTCTTGAATCAGTCCCAGTAGTGAATGACTATTAAGGTGTCTTTCCCGAAGATCTTCCAGGAATTCCTCCCAAAAGGGAAATAGACTTCGACATTAATCTCCTTCCAGATACTCAACATATATCTATTCCTCCATATAGAATGGCACCAGCAGAACTCAGAGAGTTGAAAGAACAGTTGAAGGATCTCTTAGATAAGGGATTCATCAGACCCAGTATGTCCGCGTAGGGTGCACCAGTCGTATTTATGCGCAAGAAAGGTGGTTCTCTCAGAATGTGTATAGACTACCGTCAGCTCAATAAAGTCACTTTCAAGTACAAGTATCCACTTCCCAGAATCGATGACTTGTTTGATCACCTTCAGGGTGCCAGCTATTTTTGTAAGATAGACCTCAGATCAGGCTATCATAAACTCAGGGTCAGAGAATGTGATATTTCAAAAACAACTTTCTGTACTCGGTATGGTCACTTCTAATTCTTAGTTATGTCCTTTGGTCTTACCAATGCCCCAAAATCCTTCATGGACTTGATGAACCACGTGTTCAAGCAGTACTTGGACATGTTCGGCATAGTCTTCATAGATGGCATTCTTGTCTTTTTCCGCAGCAAGCATGGTCATTCAGACCATCTCAGAATAGTATTGCATACTCTCAGAAATCATTAGTTGTTTCCAAATTCAGTAAGTGTGAATTTTGGATAAGGTAAGTAGCATTCCTTGGTCATATCGTTTCTGGTGATGGCATTAGAGGTTTTCCTCAAAAGACCGAAGCAGTAAGAAACTGGCCTTGCCCTGTCTCTCCATCAGATATCAGGAGTTTCTTGGGGTTGGCTATCTATTACAAATATTTTTTTGAGGTTTTTTCTTCTATTGCATCCCCTATGTCCAGATTGATTTAGAAAAAAGTCAAGTTTCAGTGGTCAGATCCTTGCGAGAAGAGTTTTTAGGAGTTGAAGACTTGACTCTCTTCAGCCTCAGTTTTAGCTCTTCCAGATGGCTCAGATAGGTTCATGGTGTACTGTGATACATCTAGAGTAGGTTTGGGTTGTGTTCTCATGCATCATGGTAAGGTCATAGCCTATTCCTCCAAACAACTTAAACCCCATGAGAAGAATTATCCGACTCATGATCTTGAGTTAGTAGCCGTAGTTTTTGCCTTAAAAATTTTGAGGAATTACTTGTACGGTGTTCAGGTAGATGTATTCACAGGTCATAAAATCTTTCAAGACATATTCTCTCATAAAGATCTTAACCTTCATCAGAGAAGGTGGCTAAAGCTCTTGAAAGATTACAACATGAGTGTACTTTATTATCCGGGCAAGGCCAATGTAGTGGTCGATGCTCTCAGTAGACTGTCTATGGATAATGTTTCTTATGTTGAGGATAGTAAGAAGAAGTTAGCTTAGGAAGTCCATCAGCCTTCTCGACTAGGTGTCTGCATAGTTGATTCAGCAGAAGGTAGTATATGGGTTCAGAATAGTGCAAAATCATCTCTAGTATCTGAGGTGAAAGAAAATTAAGATAGAGATCCCAGTCTTGTTAAGCTGAAAGAGTCAGTCAGAGATCAGAAGGAAGAGGATTTCTCCTAAGGGGGAGATGGTGTATTGCATTGTCAGAAGCGTCTGTGTGTGCCAGGTGTAGATGACTTGAGGCAAGGAATTCTTGCAGAAACGCATAGTGCGCGCTACTCCATTCATCCAGGGGCCACTAAGATGTATCACGATTTATGGAAGATCTATTGGTGGAGTGGGATGAAGAGAGATATTGTAGAGTTTGTGGCTAAGTTCTCTACATGTCAGTAGGTTAAGATAGAGCATCAGAAGCATAGTGGTTCTATGCAGGAGTTCAATATTCCCACTTGGAAGTAGGAAGAAGTAAAAATAGACTTTGTGATGGGTTTTTCTCGTACTCGCCATCAACATGATTCAGTGTTGGTCATTATAGACAGGATGACCAAATCATCTCATTTTCTTCCAATCCATAGCTCCTATTCAGATGAGGATTATGCCAAACTCTATATCAGGGAGTTGGTTAGATTGCACGGTGTTCTATTGTCTATTATCTCAGACAGAGGTACCTAGTTTACCTCTCATTTTTGGAAAGCATTCCAAAAGGGTCTTGGTACCTGAGTTTATCTCAATATAGCCTTTCACCCTCAGATGGATGGTTAACCAGAAAGGACCATTCAGACCTTGGAAGATATGCTAAGGGCGTGTGCAATTGATTTCAAGGGTAGTTGGGATGACCACTTGCCTTTGATTGAGTTTGCATACAACAACAACTATCATTCCAGTATTCAAATGGTTCCATTCGAAGCTCTTTATGGTAGGAGATGCAGATCTCTAATCGGTTGGTTCGAAGTCAGCGAGGCTGCAGTAGTAGGGCCTGACTTGTACTTCAATACCTTAGAGAAAGTTTAGTTAATCAGAGAGAGCCTCAAGACAGAACAGAGCCGATAAAAATCGTATAAAGATATGCGCAGAAAGGATCTCGAGTTGAATATTAGTTATTATATGTATCTAAAATCTCTCTGATGAAGGGAGTGAAGAGGTTCGGCAAGAAGGAAAATCTCATTCCCCGATATGTCGGTTCATTCAAAATACTCAGTCGCTTCAGCAAAGTATCTTATGAGCTCAAATTGCCTTCAGATCTTGCTTCAGTGCATCCAGTCTTTCATGTCTCCCTGCTTAAGAAGTGCGTAGGTGACCCAATAGTTGTATTCCCAGTAAAGGGCTTAGACATTCAGAACAACCTTTCTTTTGAAGAGATCCCAGTCGAAATTCTTGACTATCAAACTTGAAGACTGAGGAACAAAGAAGACCCTCTAGTCAAAGTTCTTTGACGGAATAAGTCCGTTGAGGGGGCTACTTGGGATGCAGAAGCAGACATGCGAACCAAGTATCCTCACCTCTTCTCCACAAACTCAGACTCAGCCCAAGGTAATAGCTTTTCTTAAGCTTATTCAGTTTCATGTTCAGATTTCAGTTATAAACTTGGTATAAAATACCCTTGCATATCCATTCATATGTTTATGTATCATGTCAGTCACGTATTCATGCATCAAATATGCATTCTCATTGTGAGAAACTTAGTTCCTCAGAACACTCAGTCATGCATTCATGATCAGTAACTCATGCATCAGATATGCATGTTTAATATGATATATATTGAGTTTATCAGTCATGTTAGTCATGGATTCATGTTTAAGTCATTAATGTTCAGGATGTGTTTTATTTTACCATTTCTCCCCTCCCAGTTAGTCTTATTCGAGGACGAATGATTCCAAGGGTGAGCTATTGTAATACCCCAAACTTTCTTTTAGTCAAATCTAGTCTCCAGAAGAGTTAGTGAGGACTTCCTAAATAATTAATGTTTAAACCAAATATAATTTCCCTAATTTAAACTATTTATCATGTGGAAAATTGAATTAGCTTTCCAACGATACCAATTTTGTCCAAATCTGGTATCGGAGTAAAAAGTTATGAATGTTTTATAGAGGACTATTGGAACTACTCAGAAGCGACGGTCAGGCCGACGGATCGTCGAGCTAGCAACAGACCGTCACCCAAACCATCGCAGGCGAGACAGTAAGTCAATCTTTTGGATAAGGTGCGACGGACAGGTTGACGGACCATCGAGCTTACGACGGACCGTTGCCCAAGCCGTCGATACTAGGGTAGTAAGTCCCTATTCTGGTCCAAGTGCGACGATCAGGCCGACGGACCATCGAGCCAGCGACGGACCATCGTACGAGCCATCACAGATCCCGTTTAGTGATTTTTTAAGCCATTTTAAATGGGTATTTAGGTCTTTTCCACCTGTTTTAACCCCTAATTATACCAGACTATAGCTCATAACTTCAATTTTCATTCACAATACCAAATTAGAGTTTCTCTCAAAGATTAAACCCCAAGAACAAGAAACCCTAGGTGCTTAATCCCAAGTCAAGAACTCAAGATTTCCTCCACCAATCTTCAAGAAATCAACCACCCAGGTATTTCAAGTGTTCATTCATGGATTTCTTTCATCCATGAAGCCCAAGAATCCAATTTGAAATTATAAATTATGATGATTATGTTGTGGATTGATTATGATCATGTAGATATTAAGTATGATACCCAAGTTGGAATCGTTAAATATGTTTTTCATTAATTTATGCTAGCATGTGGATTGAAATCTACTAAATAGTATTGATTTATGCAACCATGATGAATTAATTTAATGTCTATGCCTAAGCTTATAGTTATGCATGCAAGGTGTTTGATAAAATGCCTAAGAGAATAGGAAATATGCCTTATGACTTAATTGTGACCAAAATTATGAACCTATGCTTTACCCTTATGTGCAAAATGACTCCCATGTTATTGTTATGTATTGAAATTGTTTGATGGATTGTTCATGAAATTAGACTATGAAATTATGACATGTTTATATGCTTTCCTATTCATGTACCAAACCATAATAATCAAGTGCCTCATGAAAATTCCCTAATGATTGTCTTATGGATTGTTGATTATGGTCGTGAGTCCAGGAAGTGTCATGTCTTTTCAGTTTCATGGTATCGAGTCCTGGGGGTACTTGTACCCGAAAATTTAGCTGTGTGCTTAGAGCCAATATCAGTTTCATGATAACCTCAGTCAAGCCATGATCAGTAGAATTCTGTCAGTTATACGACTCAGAAAAACTCATTACATTCAGTATCAGTCCAATAATCTCAGTGAACTCAGTCCAGTTTTGTTCAGTTAATCATGTTCAGTGTCTATACAGATGGGAGTAGGATTCAGCACCGAGTGAGCCCAAGGATGGGAACTCACCTGTTATTAGAGGGTGTGATTCTTAGAAACAATCCTTGATCTCCTGAACTACGTATCCAGCGTAGGTTGAGACATTAAACCTGCTAGTTGAGGGTAGATAAGGTGGATTAACCTATTATATGAGGGTCCTACCATTCTCCTTAGAGTACCTATTAGATGAGGAAACACTCACAAATTGTCTTTACCAGTGGCGTGGTATTGACACCCTTCTAATTGGGGTTACAGATTGGACTCCAACTTAGCTATAATAGCTTATTAGGGGCATGTCGGTTAAAGGACTACTTCCCACAGTTACAGTCTCAGTAATAGAACTCAGATAGTTCTACAAAATTTAGAACTGTCAGATATAGTCACTTAGCTCAGTACGAAACTCAGCTAGTTCCATCAGTACCTAGACTGTCAAACACAGTCGCTCAGTATCAGTTATATCAGCTATTAGAAATCTATGTTATCAGTATTCATACTCAGTAATCAGTGTTTTCACAATCTCATTTACTGTTACGTATTCAAGCATATATTACCACGTCCATGTTACTCAGTCAGCCAGTATTGTTCATACATATGAACCCTTGTATTTAGCCTACCTCACTTGCATATCAGTACATTCAATCATACTGACGCATACTTTTATTTTGTGCTATAGTGTTTTATACCATAGGTTCAGAAGAACGATCTCCAAAGCATCAATAGCATTCCAGTTTCAGCAGTCAGACTAGTAGTGAGTCCTCATCATTCGAGGATGTTATTATTTGATTATTTTATTATTCTAGTTCTTAGTTTATTTCAATAGTTGGAGTTAGTTGGGGACATGTCCCATCAACTCCTTATTCAGCTAGTTTTAGAGGCTTTCAGACTATAGCATGTTCAGATGGTTTATTTCAGTTCATGTTTTGGTATTGATATACCGTAATCTCAGATAGTATGTTTTATCTATTTTGAACCTTATGGCATGTTTCAGTCTATTATTTCTGCATTTTACATGATGTCATACAGAATACAGGTACATATATCATTCATGGGTTAACTTGTGGTCTTTCGGGGTTATGAGCACCGTGTAGCATTTCAGGTATCAGATCCAGGGCGTTACAAATATTAATAATATTGCGGAGGATAATGTTTTGTAGGCTATAATTCTGTGGGATTTTTATGGCTAATAGTGTAAGTTTGTGTAATAAGTGAGAGGTTATGTTGTCCTCTATGTATAATAGTAAATACTAAGCTTGAATCGTGGGTAATCTTGAGGTGAAAATAATAGTGTTTATGAAATATTGAAGCTAGCTTTATAGAATGAATTTAATAGTTTTGATTGAGTTCATACGGATATCTAAGTTATGTGACTTGTAAGTGGTGTGATGGCTTAAATATGATAAATTATAGATTCTCCATGTAGTAGTCTTGGCTAGAAACTGAGTCAGGAGTCTCAGGGAGAGTTTGTGTGTTGGATGGATTAGATGGGATTTATCTACCGTTGAAAATTTGAGTAGTAGATTCATGTAGCATCTCGTAGCTCTTTTAAGAATTGAATTTGGGGCTCTAGAGCTTCGATAAAAAAAGAAGGTATTTTCAATATCTATCATCTTCAAGGTGAATCTTTTAACCATCTTTATCTTGCTTTCGTAATACTCAAGTTTAAGCCTTAGGTCGTTGAAAGGAGAATAAGTGATTTGTGTGTAAATATTTGACTCCGCATCTTCGTATTTTGAAAAGCTTTGATAGAATGATTGAGTATAGAATGTGGGTTGGTCGATAAGGATATCGAGTGAGTGAATAGGGTGCAGTATAAGAAACTCTTTTAGTAATGTCTCCCTAATTCCAACCTCGTGCTTTTCTCCACTGAATGTCCATTCTGGGATGAACGGATGGTAAATTGGTATCTGATTGTAACGACCCATTTCGTAGTTACTAAGTTATTCGTAATAAATTCATGAAAATTCATTCCTCAATATTAACTTGGGTCCAAAATAGAAAATATTTTATTTGTTATGTCACCTCGAATTTTTTGACAAAGATTTTAGCCTTCGGATGTGTCTAGATCGACTCAAGCCCGATAAATTTAATTATTCATGAGTGAAAATATCAATACTTTAGTTTGAAAGTTCTTTAGGTATGAATTAAGGTCGTACAATATCGCTAACACAAAGTTAACTATAAAACTTTCATTTCGATATAGTTTTGATATGGGTTTCTATTAGGGCAAACTTCAAATGACCTTATCTCCTATAATATAAGGAGTTAAGAGTCCTACTACCTACCAAATCACTATTAGGGCATAGAGTTGAGGTGTATAAAGACACGAGAACTTAACTTTAATCTTGAAAACTGTATTATTGATTAATTATGTGATATTTGTGATATTATGTGCTATGTGATGCAATGAGATAGTTGTAATTGAAGGATGTGGACATGATATTTCTTACTTATTCTAGTGATGAACCTAGTTGAGTTATAATGATATTAAGTTGTATGTATTGGACAATAATATGGTGAGGAGAACTATGCTAGGATTAAGTACTGATGAGCATAGTAATATCTAAAGGATAAATGACTTGAATTAGTGTGATGATTGTATAATATGGAAAGAGGTAGTGACATTTTAATAATTAATGAGTAATTAATACTCCAATAATGACTTGCATGCTTAAGTGTTAAATTGTGATTTATTTTATGATATTCTTGTATTGGTATTGATAAAAGCACTTTAACTATTGGATGCCCATGAGAGGCTAAATTGGTGATAATGATGATTTATTGAAATGTGCCTATGATAGGCTTGTTTAATAATGATAACTCGTATTAATACCATGAATGGCTTGTTGATGTTTGGATTGTTGATGCGTGTATAAAGGATTATTGAAATTTACTAGATGGAATTGTCTCATGACTTTAAGTTTACTTATAAACTTGGTACATTATGTTGTATATTTTGAGGAAGTGTAAATTTGATATTGATATTAATTATTTATGGTGGATCGGGTACCGCGCCATTTTGGATATGTATATGTTGGATCGGGTACCACACCGATACAAATATATATATTTTGCACCGGGTACCACGCTAGTATGGATATGTATATAATGGATCAGGTACCACACCGGTACAGATATGTATATGTTGGATCGGGTACCACGCCATTACGGATATTTATATGATGGATCGGGTACCATGCCGGTATGGATATGTATATATTGGATCGGGTACCACGCCGGTACGGATATGTGTATGTTGGATCAGGTATCATGCTGGTACAAATATGTATATGATGGATCGGGTACCACACCGATATGGATATGTATATAGTGGATGGGGTGCCAGCCGGTTCAGTACATGAACATAGTTTGTTCCTTGCAGGTCATGACTATTTGGGAAAAAAAAGTCCAATAGCATGCGTGTACATATTTGTGTTGAGTCTATGGATGTTTGCAGTATGGTTGATACTCTTGATGGTTATGTGTCTTGTTTGTGAGCACTGTTTGACCTGTTATTATTGTATTATTGATTCATTGGGTATTTGATTGTGTGATATGTATTTGAAAAAATAAAACTTTGTACTTACTTATATGTTGGTTGACTTGCTTTATTTATACGTGTTTTAATCATAGCTTACCAGAATGACTAGTTATTATTCTTTAATATTATAATAGAGCATTTAGTTGTTAGCCCGAGAGTTTAGTGTGAGTTGTCTATGATTACGGATTTGTTCCTGTGAATATGAGTAATGAAAAAGATAAGGTGAATAAAGAGGAATAATGATGTATTAGCGTTGGATTGTGGTTGATTGTGAGAATTAATGTGGCTAGAGTATGTTAGTAGTGAATATAATACTGATGGAGTTGGAAGCTTAATTGGATGATGTAACTTATATAGGTAAAGTAATAATGTTATTACAACATTGGTTGAATTATATTCCATTCAAGATGTCATGATTTATTTTCCTTAATTCTATTTATGATTATATGAACTAACACAATCGGCCGATGATGCCTACCAGTACGTGTAGTTGTACTGACCCTACTCTTCTATATTCTTTATTGGGTTGTAGACTTAATGCAGGTTAGTTTGCAGTTACTAGATGGATGGCGATATTCAACACTAACTTCTGCACTTCCTTCCTAGCAGATGTTAGAGTCCTTGTATTATTTATTTCATTGTCAGTCCATGTTGTAATAAATAGCTCTTGTACATGTCTGATCAAGTCTTGGGATAGTGAAGGACATTTGTAAGAAGTTCTTGAAAAAGTTTATTTATTAGTATTTAATTTAATTTATATTTTCTTAAAAACAAAAGTCTTTCGCATATTTTTAGTTGGGTGATAAGGGTTCTCCTAGCTACTTAGAATAGCATAGGTGCCCGCACGTTCTGTTAGTCTGGGTCGTGACAGGGGTAGAATAAAACTTCTAAATATCAAGATTGAATTTTTTTGGTCGCCCAAAGGTACGGTAAAGTTTGAAGGATTCTTGTATTTAAATTGTTCCAGTTCTACAGTTAGTAAATTCCATGCACTTTTCAAACTTCTACCCAAAAGTTATGTTAGAATCTACATATGTCAAGTTTATTTATCTTATAACACAAAAGTCACGTAGAATTTTTACATCTTTATACCACTTATGTTGGATTGATTTCTCCTTTATCTTGTAATACCTTCTTTAATAAGAAGGGAAAAAATTCTCTTAAGTTGATAAATATGGGAAGACCTTCATTAGGGAAATTGTAAGGTGCTTCTTCGGTCAGAAAATGGGCATACAAAAGGGGTACTAAAAGTAGAGGTAATGATTTGGAATGAAATTTCAATCTTTAAATTTATAGGTCCAAATCACTTATAGTAGATGATTTCTCCAATTTTGATGAATTAACTTTGTTTTCTCAATTATGTGGGAGCTATCAAATATACTTTTATCAGATTAAGAATGTCATAAAAAATAGAGAGAGTCTCTAATTTGAGAAAATGACTTGCCTTAAAGTGAAACTTTGAGATCTTTAAGCTTTTTTTTAAACTTGAGTTTCCAATTATATCCCTGAAAAAGTACTCCAAGTTCCACCAATTTTAAGATTTCAATTATAATTTTAAAAAATCTATTATATAAGTTGTCTTTGTGAATTTTGATATTCAAGTTTTGAAAATAAAGTTATTTTAGTGGTGAAAATTTAAGTGATGTAAACACGTAATTTTTGACCCTCCAGAACTTTATATTTCATTTTGTTTTGTTAGTTTTAGTTTTCTCTCTATATGAAAATCGAAAATCAAAAAATAATGATGAAAAATGATGCCACTTGGTGCGTTTATCGATTCAAAAGTATTTTTCAATTTTGATTTGTTTTTTGTTCTTGTCTTGCCCACAAAGATTTGTTACGCGATAGTTCCCAAATGCACACCATAATCAAATTACACTCCGGTCACATATTTTTTTTCCAAAGTCAAGAAAATAAATAAACTAATCTTAACCTCCACAACACCACACTAACATGAACCTTTCCACACCATATAAATAATTCCTCTGTCCAATTTTCTTAGAAACTTCCTCACCCTACCAACATTGGACAAGTGTCCACTACATACACTCCTTACCCCTTGTCCCTTTCACATTTTCCCCACTAGACAACAAACAATAAAATAAATAATAGAGAATATACACACAAAGCAACAATAAGACCTTCCAATCCATTAGTAACACCACCATATAAGAAAATACAATAAAAAAACTCGATAGAACAAAAATAAAATGTAGAAAACAGAGAGGGGAGTAGGAGAAGAAAACAAGGAGAACACCACCATATTGGAGCTCCCTCCTCCTACCGCATTAACACACATTATATAGTAAAAAACCGACAACAACAACAAATAAACAACGACAATAACACACAACAGTAGCAACACTAATGAGGGAGGAGAATACGACCTCTTCTTCTCTATTTCTTCCTTGTCCCTATCAATTGTCGGTGACTTCCATTGGAAAACTCCACCAGCTTCACTACAAAATAAAAAATGAGAGGGAGAAAAGACACCAACAACGACCTCTACCTCCATTAATACCACTTAGAACAACCTTCTTATTTATTGAACTCCAATTTTATAGTAAATAATATAATAGTTCCTTTTTACGTCAATTTCCATAAAAAAATCATAGCCTTTTGATTTTGGCAAAATTGATATGGGTTATAAGTTTGTGCGTAGAGTAGAGTTTGGCGCTCTAGTGTTGGTTTGTTTATATTCAAGTTTTGGGGTAATTGATATTTTTGAATCTTCAGTATTTTTTTTGAATTTGGTCTTGTTCAAGGTTTCACGGGAAGCTATATCTCTAAGAGATTTTATAACTGAAAGTACACTTCAAAAAGTCAATTTTCTTATTTTTATCTCGATAAATTTAACTTGTTGTGATTTTAGATTTGTGAATTCATTGGATTGGTTTGTTTTTTTGAGTTTTGATGAATAACTCATGATAAATTGATTTGTTTTTCTTTGATTTAGTAACCTGTGGATCATGTGGAACATTGTTGTTGTTTGTTGACTATTGGATCTAGTAATAAAAGTTCAAAGTATCAAAAAAAGAGAAATTAGTGAGGGATTGATAATAGATAATTCATGGTAATTTGTTCTTATTTAGTTAATTTTGTTATGATTATTTGTTCACTTTATAGTAGCATGTTTGGCCAACGTTGGGTAGGAAAGCATAGGATTTAATATTGAATTGTATTTGGATCGCTGAGTTGCATGTTCATTGTATTTTTTGACTTAAATATACCTATTTACAAAGGAATGACCCATGGAATCATGTATTTGGAAGCAATCCATGATGAAGGATCGGGACGTCGGGTAAAGCATAATTTTAGGATAGGTGTTATACCCCGTTCTCTCAAAGTCACTGTAGAACTTATGACTCATCCCTCAAGTCGTCAAGACTCATCACGAGTTGTATGATGCAGTCGTAACCAAGAAAGTGTTAAATGATTGAAGTTTCTGATCATTTGATGACTCGACCCTTGGAGTTGATACTAGAGGTTACGAGTCATATAGTGAGGGTCGTGAGGTCAGTAGTGTTGGTTCTCTAAGTTTCTGCCCAAGTTATGAGTGATTGATACAAGTCATGGTGACATGTTATGAGTCATATATTATGACTCGTATCCATACTAGTAGATACATTCTTTGTTTTTCCAAGGTTATGAGTTGCTACATTCACTCGTAACAGATGATACGAGTCAAGAGATGACTCGTGACGACAGACGATTGTGTTTTTATAAGTTCAGTTGAAGGCCTTTTGGTCTTTTTCCCTTTTAAAACATCCAACCCCTGACTTATAACTTAAGAGAGACATTATTTTCCTCTATTCTAAGTCAATTAACAACACTTCTTCTCCTCCCATACTCAAGAAAGACAAGGCGAGGGTTTCTTCCACAAGGATATCTATCAAATCTCTAAGTTCAGATTCTCTTTACAAGTCAAGTAAATCCAGATATTTGGGTTTTTGAACAAGGGTACTCCTTCATTCTTGTACCCAAAAAATATGATATTTCAAGTAGGGTTCATACCCACGTTCTCATCTTTTGAAGTATAATATTATCATGTGATTGAAGGATTTTAATGCATAAAAGTTTTCATATATTCATGTTTGGAATTTCAAATTTCTATCACGATCTGAATTTCATTAGTATGACTTAAATTTTGATGAAATATTTCTATGTAAGTATTGATGATGATATTTTTATAAGTTCTATGAAAGAAAGTATGAAAGGTAAGGCTTAGGCATAAGCACTGAGTTTACAATAAACTTAAGTTTTTAAGCTTCAGTTACATGTACTACAACATGATTAAAGTTCAGCTTGATCATTTGATATAAGATAAGACTTGAAATGCATAAGTGTTCTTTCTGATTATGATTTAAGTAAAGAGAAGCATAATTGGTTTTCAGACTATAAATCCTTATGCTATTTTAAGGTGGATTTCTTAGGTATGAGCATATATATATTATTGGGAGTAGAATTTAGCACCGAAAAGGGAATGTGGATGAGCGTATCCAAAATTTTGAGAAACTACCATCCACTATAGGCTTAAGTCCCAATATGGGTTATGTTCAATGATCACTTAAGTTAAGAACCTATTCCGATGGAAAGGATAGTACAACTCTACGTTGGACTCCATGATAGCTCACATGGTTTATGTCGATTAGAAGAATCTCCCACAAGAAAGAGTAAAACCAAAGATTTTAGAAACTAAGTGTAATGACTCACTAAGTTTATTTGGTGTGCCTTATTACTCATGTTTTATGATCATAAAGTTTTAAGATTTACTTAAGTCCAAGATGATTCCTCTACATTAGCATGCATGGATTGAAAGTATATATGTATAAAATTAGTTTCTACTTCACTTATGCATTCACCCCCATGTACTCAGTATATTCCATAGTACTGACCCACACACATATGTCTATGTGCTACATTGTCTTATAATGTAGATTCTGGTGATCATTCCAAGCAACACGATTGATCTCGGGCATTATTTCCTATATCCCTACATTTAGTGAGTCCTCATAGTTCGAGGATCCAGCTAATCAAATTCTTAGATATAGATGAATGTTACTTTAGTTACTTGATTTCAGATTTCATCTGGGTCAGCTGGGGTCTGTCCCAGTGGCTCTTTAGTCAGTAGTAGAGTCTTGTCAAACTACATACCTTTCAGTTTAAAAAAATTGTTGGTGACTTCAAGACTTAAAGTTAAGAATTAGATTTTAAGTTCCTTCCTTCTGTATTCATATGTGTGGGTTAGTTCATTTTTTGTAACAGTTTGAAATTATATAGATGTTAAGGGTTATCTTGAGGCTATTTATAGTCTTAGGCACCGTGTGATGTCCAGGGGGTACTCCTGGGTCATTACAAGCATGGTAATAGAGCCTAAGGCTTAAAGAGTTCTAGGGAGTCAGACAAGCCACATTACGTAGAGTCTTGATCATGAGTGTGAAGTGCTCTATATTTATGAGCAAGAGGCTTTAGGATGAGTTAGGAATAATTATTTATTTCATGATTTATCGTGCTTGAAGTTGTCAATATCTGGTTTAATTTCATCTTTTGCATGAAAAAATATGCCTCCTCGCTGAGCTAATGCCCGTTGAAACGGTGATCAACCACCACTACACGCAGACTCTCTGAATTAAAATGTCTCTCATGATAAATTTTGGGCTAATTTTCAAATGTTGGCCCAAGATGTGAATGCTAATATTCAGGGAAACCAATAGGCAGCAACCCCACTTTAGCAATATGGTAACTTAGCTGCATCCAGGATTCAGGATTTTATAAGGATGAATCCACCTGAGTTCCACGGGTCAAAGGTGGATGATGATCCTTAACTTTTTATTGTTGAGGTGAGAAATATTACTCATATCATCCATGTTAATGAAGAGAAGAGTGTGGAACTGGCATCTTATTGGTTGAAGGACGTTGCTTATGATTGGGTTGTTATATGAAAAGATGGTAGGGGTGAGAATGCAACTTCTACAAGTTGGCAGGTATTTTAAGGTTCTTTTCTAGACAAGTTCTTTCCTCATGAGTTGAGGAAGGCCAAGGTGGAGGAGTTTATCAATCTGAGGTAGGGCTCGATGATAGTGAAGAAATACTGGCTTAAGTTCATTCAACTAGATAAGTTTTCCCTAGAGTTGTTATATGACTCTAGAGCTCAAATGAGTAAATTTGTTATTGGGTATCGAATTTGGTGGCCAAAGATTGTCGGAATTCCATGTTGATTGGAGATATGGATATTTCTCAGTTGCTGACACACGCACAATAGATTGAGGCATCAAAGTTGAAAGAAAGTGAGAAAAAAAACAAGAGAGCTAGGACTGGACAGTTTGAGCAAAGTCAACAAAGGTCTGGAGAGGGA
Organism: Capsicum pubescens; assembly: GCA_030864215.1. NCBI lineage: Eukaryota > Viridiplantae > Streptophyta > Magnoliopsida > Solanales > Solanaceae > Capsicum > Capsicum pubescens. The sequence continues at coordinate 262,875,799 of CM061542.1, forward strand.
ACTTGTTCATAGTTTTAGGGTTGCTTATCACTGCCTGCACCATCCTCAACCAGTGCCTCTACACTCAGGACTAGGCAAGGGCAGTGGGGTAGGACTTTAAATTCCAGGTTACATAATAGTATGGTCAGGAGGCCTAGTTATCCGACATTTGCAAAGTGTGGTAGGACCCATCCTGGTGAGTGTTTAATGGGCAAAAAAGGTTGCTATGGTTGTGGCAAAGTGGGCCACAGGATCAAGGAATGTCCATATGCTAAGAATGGAAGTAAGGATGTTCATCCTCAAACTAAGGCTAAAATTTTAATAGCTCAGCTAGGCTGTCCAGTCCGTCCACAGAGGGCATCATCCAGTACCGGTGGCGGTCAACGCCCGAATTGGTTCTATGCTTTGCCATCCCGTCAGGACCAGGAAAGTTCATCAAATATTGTCATTCATATGCTTTGTTCCTTTCACCTTGATGTATATATGTTGTTAGACCCAGGGTCAAATCTCTCCTATGTAACTCTCTTATTGCTATAAATTTTGGGGTAAGCCCTGAAAATCTTCTTAAGCCCTTCTTAGACTCTACCTCAGTGGGTGAGTCTGTTATTGCTAAGCAAGTCTATAGGAAGTGTCTTATTACCATTATCTATAAAGTTACACTAGAGGATTTAATATATCTAAAGATAATGGATTTTGACGTCATTCTGGGCATGGATTGGCTCCATTCATGCTATGCATTAATAAATTATCGCACCTGCGTAGTGAAGTTTCAGTTTCCTGATAAGACAGTTTTTGAGTGGGAGGGTGGTTCTTTGTCTCCCAAAGGTCATTTTATCTCCTATCTTAAGGCTAGGAAGTTAATATCAAAAGGGTGTATTTACCATTTAGTTTGTGTTAAAGATATTAAGTCTGAAACCCCGATAGTTTAATCAGTCTATATAGTCAATGAGTTCCTAGAGTTTTTTCTCGAAGATCTGCCAGGGGTACCTCTAGACAGAGAAATAGAGTTCAGTATTGATCTCCTTCATGACACTCATCCTATTTCTATCCCTTCATATCGTATGGCTTCGGTCGAACTTAAAGAGTTAAAGGAGCAACTTAAGGATCTCTTTGATAAGGTTTTATCCTGCCCAATATTTCTTTGTGGGGCGCTCTAGTTTTATTCATGCGTAAGAAAGATGGGACTCTCAAAATGTGTATATAATATAGACAACTAAACAAGGTTACTATCAAGAACAAGTACCCCATTCTTCGAATCGATGATCTGTTCGATTAGCTTCAGGGTGCCCAGTGATTTTTCAAGATTGAACTTAGGTCAGGATACCACCAATTAAAAGTCAGGGAGCGCGACATTCCGAAGATGGCTTTCTGAATAAGGTACGGTTATTTTGAGTTCGTGGTTATGTCATTTTGAATAACAAATGCTCCTGCAACCTTTATGGACTTGATGAACAGTGTTTTCAAATAGTATTTGGACATGTTCATCATCATCTTTATAGATGACATACTGGTATATTCTAGAAGTGAGTAGGACCATGTAGATTATTTGAGGATAGTGCTGTAAACCCCCAAGTACCATCAAATATATGTAAAGTTTAGTAAGTGTGAATTTTTGTTTGAGTCAGTTACATTCTTAGGACACATCATTTCAAGGGCTAGTATTCATGCTTACCCTCAAAAGACCAATGCAATGAAGCACTGGCCTAGATACATCACTCCATTTGATATCAGGAACTTTTTAGGTTTTGCTGGGTAGTATAGAAATGTGTTGAAGGGTTTTCCTCCATAGATGCACCATTGACTAAGTTAACACAGAAAAAGGTGAATTTTGTATGGTCAGATAAATGTGAGAAGAGTTTCCAGGAATTAAAGGATAGATTGACTTTAGCACCAGTGTTAGTTCTGCCAGAGGATTTAGATGGATTCGGAGTGTATTGTGATGCTTCCATAGTTGGGTTAGGTTGTGTGTTGATACAAAATAGTAGAGTAATAGATTATGCCTCCAGGCAACTTAAAGATCATGAAATAACTACCTAACTTACGATTTGGAGTTAGCTGCTGTGGTGTTTGCTCTGAAGATTTTGAGGCACTACCTTTATAGTATGCTTGTTGATGTTTTCACTGACCACAAAAGTCTTCGGTATGTAATTTCTCAAAGGGAGCTAAATCTTGGTCAAAGAATATGGTTTGAGTTATTGAAAGAATATGACATGAATGCGCTTTATCATCCAGGTAAGGCTAACGTGGTGGAAAACACACTAAGCAGGCTTCTATAAGTAGTGTGTCTCATATAAAAGAGAAAGAATAGGGGTTAGCTAAAGAAGTGCATTGGTTGGCCCATTTGGAAGTATGTTTAATTGACACAGATGATGGGGGAGTAGTGGTTCAGAATAATCCAGAATCATATCTGGTAGTGGAAGTAAAAGAGAAGTAGCGTAAGGATCCCATACTTAGCCAAATATTGGAAGTAGTCCAGTATCATAAGGTCGAGGTTTTCTCCCAAGGGGGAGATGGTGTACTTCTCTATCAAGGTAAGCTTTGTGTTCCAAATATAGATAGGTTAAGGGAAATGATACAAGCCAAGCCTCATGGTTAGAAGTATTCTATTCATCCTAATGCTACTAAGATGTACCGTGATTTGAAATAAATTTATTAGTGAAAGTGTATTAGAGGGACATAGCTGAGTTTGTAGCCAGGTACCCCAATTGCTAGCAAGTTAAGGTTGAACACTAGAGATCGAGTGGTACGCTATAGGATATCAGTATCCCTTCTTGGTAGTGGGAAGTAGTTAATATGGATTTCATCATAGGGTTACCTTGTACATGACGTTAGCATGATTTAATCTGGGTCATAGTTGATTAAATGACCAAATCAACTCATCTCCTACCTGTTAAGACTTTATTTACGACAAAAGATTATGAGAAGATATATATTCGAAAGTTATTAAGGCTTCATGGGATACCCTTGTCAATCATTTCAGGCAGAGGCACCCAATTCACTTGACAATTTTGGCAATCATTTCAGAAAGGCCTTGGAACAAAGGTTAAGCTTAGTACTGCTTTTCATCTGCAGACCGATGGTTAGTATGAACGCATAATTCAAACATTGGAAGACATGCTGAAAGCATGTGTTTTAGACTTTAAAGAAAGTTGGGATGATCATCTACCTTTGATCGAGTTTACTTATTATAATAGTTATCATACCAATATTCAGATAGATCTATTTGAAGCATTGTACAGGTGTAGGTGTAGATTAACCATAAAATGGTTCGAGGTTAGTGAATCGACATTGATTAGGCTAGAATCTATTCTTGAAGCTATGAAAAAGTTTTAGTTGATTCTCAAAAGACTAAAGACTACTCAGAGCCGTCAAAATTGTATATAGATGTTAGGTGGAGATAGCTAAAGTTTGAAGTAGGTGATTGGGTATTCTTAAAGGTGTCACCTATGAAAGGAATAATGAAATTTGGAAAGAAAGAAAAGTCGAGTTCCTAATTTGTTGGTCCGTATGAGATAGTAAAACGTGTATGAGAGGTTTCTTACGAATTGGACCTCCTACCAGAGTTGGTTATGATTCACCTTATTTTCTATGTTTCGATGCTTAAGAAGTGCATTGGAGATCTTTCCTTAGTAGTTCCCCTAGAGAGTATTGGGGGTCAAGGATAGCTTGTTGTATAAAGAAATTCCTATCGAGATACTTGATAGGCAAGTTCGAAGACTAAGGAATAAAAATGTAGCATCAGCAAAGGTTTGTTGGAGAAACCAATTAGTCGAAGGGTTACTTGGGAAGCTGAAGCATACATGATGACCAAGTACCCTCATCTCTTTTCTTCTAATTCATTTCCTGCCAAAGGTAAATCATTATTCCAGCAAATTCTTTCTCTTTAATTTTGTTCAAGTATTCTTATATCGTAACTTGTGTTTATGGGTCTTGAAATCGTAGTGGTAAGCTATAATCTTGATGGTAAGATTAGTTTGGAGGAGTCAATTCTTTACCAAAATCCCTATACGAGTTGAGTCTCATTAGAGTATGACTGTTTCCAAGGGGGAGATATTGTTATAACCCATGATCTCAAAGTCACTGTAGAACTTATGAATCATCCCTCAAGTCGTCAAGACTCATCACAAGTCTATGATTCAGTCGTAACCAAGACAGTGTAAAATGATTAAAGTTTTTGGTCACTTGACGATTCGACCCAAGGAGTCATTACTAGATGTTACGAGTCGTATAGTGAGGGTCGTGAGATCAGCAGTGTTGGTTCTCTATGTTTTTTCCCAAGTTACGAGTGGTTTATACAAGTCGGGGTGAAATGTTATGAGTCATAAGATATGATTCGTATCCAAACCAGCGCAAACTTTTTTATTTCTGCCAAGGTTACAATTTGCTAGGTCCACTCGTAACCAGATGGTACGAATCGTGAGATGACTCGTGATGAATGACGGTTGAGTTTCTATAAGTTCAGTAGAGGGGACTTTTGGTTTTTTCCCCTTTTAAAACTTCCAACCCACAACTTATAACTTAAGAGAGGCGTTATTTTCCTCTATTCTCAGTCAATTAACAACACTTCTCCTCCTCCCATTCTCAAGAACAACAAGGCTAGCATTTCTTCCACAAGGACATCTCTCAAATCTCTAAGTTCAGATTCTCTTTACAAGTCAAGTAAATTCAAGTATGTGGGGTTTTGAACAAGGGTACTCTTTCATCCTTGTGCCCAAAAAATTTGATCTTTAAATCAAATTTACATGTTTTAAGTAGGGTTCATACCCAAGTTCTCATCTTTTGAAGTATAACATTATCTTGTGATTGAAGAATTTAAGTGAATAAAAGTTTTCATATATTCATGTTTGGAATTGCAAGATTTCTATTATGATCTGAATTTCATTGGTTTGACTTGAATTTTGATGAAAGATTTCTATTTAAGTATTGATCATGATATTTTTTTATAAGTTCTATGAAGGAAAGTATGAAAGACAAGGCTTATAAGCACTGAGTTTACAAGAAACTTAAGTTTTTAAGCTTCAATTACATGTACTATATCATGATTAAAGTCCATCTTGATCATTAGATTTAAGATAAGACTTGAAATCCATAAGTGTTCTTTCTTCTTATGATTTAAGTAAAGAGAAGCATAATTGATTTTAGTCTATAAACCCTTATGCTATTTTAAGGTAGATTTCTTAAGTATGAGTATATATATATTTTTGGGAGTAGTATTTAGCATCGAAAAGGGAATGTGGATGAGAATGTCCCAAATTCCTGAAAACTATGAGCCACCGTAGGTTTAAGTCCCAATATGGGTTAAGTTCAGTGATCACTTAAGTTAAGGTCCTATTCTGATGGCAAGGGTAGGACAACTCTCCCCAACGTGGGTAACATATTGGACTCCATGATAGCTCACATGGTTTATGGTTAGAAGAATCTCCCACTAGAAAGACTAAAAGTAAAGATTTTAAAAACTAAGTGTAATGACTCACTAAGTTTATTTAGTATGCCTTATTAATCATGCTTTACGATATACAGTTTTCAGATTTACTCAAGTCCAAGGTCATTTGAAAGGGAATGTGGATGAGCATGTCCTAAATTCCTGAAAACTATGATCCACAGTAGGTTTAAGTCCCAATATGGGTTAAGTTCAGTGATAACTTAAATTAAGGTCCTATTCTGAAGGGAAAGGTAGGATAACTCTCCCCAGCGTGGGTAAGATGTTGGACTCCATGATATCTCACATGGTTTATGGTTAGAAGAATCTCCCACAAGAAAGAGTAAAAGCAAAGATTTTAGAAACTAAGTGTAATGACTCACTAAGTTTATTTAGTATGCCTTATTACTCATTATTTACGATCATACAGTTGTCAGATTTACTCAAGTCCAAGGTTAGTCCTCTATACTTAGCATGCATGGTTTGAAAGTGTATATGTATAAAATCAGTTTCTGTTTTACTTATGCATTCACCCCTATATACACAGTATATTCCAAGGTACTAACCTATACATATATGTCTATGTGCTATATTTTTTATAATGTAGGTTCCGGTGCTCGTTCCTAGCATCACGATTGATCACGGACATCGCTTCCTGTATCCCGACATTTAGTGAGTCCTCATAGTTCGAGGATCCATCTTATTAGATTCTTAGACATTGATGAAAGTTACTTTATTTATTTGATTTCAGATTTCATCTAGGTCAGTGGGGTCTATCCTAGTGGCTCTCTAGTTAGTAGTAGAGGCTTCTCAGATTATGTACCTTTTAGTTTAAAGAGTTTGTTGGTGACTTCAAGACTTGAAGTTCAGAATAAGATTTTAAGTTGCTTCCTTCCGTATTGATATGTATGTGTTAGTTTATTTTTCATAAGATTTTAAAATTATATAGATGTCAAGGGTTAACTTGAGGCTATTTGTAGTCCTAGGCACCTTGTGACATCCAAGGGGTACTCCTGAATCGTTAAAATAGGATAGAATAGTGTAGATTTATTTTCCATATTTTGTTTACCTCTTGGACTGTATAATCAAACTGGACTTTATTTTTATTTTGAAATTTCGGTTTGTTTGTATGCTTTATGTGTAATCTGTGGGTTTATTTATTTATAGTATCAATTAAGTGATATGATCCAATGGAATGAACATCCTCAATAGATGAGATCGATTGGTGTCCCACACCTTCGCCTTAGTCAACAAAATTCCTTAATTAGAATCTGTATTAGCTGATAAGTATTTTTAAGAGTCAACTATTTTGAAAAGAAATATTTTAAAGGTGACTTGGAACACGAAACCAACGCGAAGTGTCTATTCTGAGTTTTAAATATATATTATTTTTTGAAACATTTTCTTTTAGTCACTTTCAATAATTGAAAATCCTTTTGAACATTAAAATTAGTCTTTTTAGTAGAAAAGGGTTGTGACAGCTTTAGCAAATCTACTGGTATGCTTAGAGTTTGTGTTTCGTATTTTGAGTTGTATCAACTTAGTTTACACTACATTTGAATAGATACCTTATTTGTGTTATCCTATTTTATCATTGTTGGATGCCTATGTACTACTTGTTTATAGTTTTTATTAATTGTTAACGCTTTATACCTGTCATCATATGCATTATCTGGAGTGTTTTTTGAAACAAGTATCGAAGTAGATTGTAAGCATACATGAACATTTTGTTGAGTCTTCCAAATTATTTAGGAGGGGTGGCGTGAGAGAGTGGAGTGAGAGAACAACTAGAGCAGCCACTATCGATCATGTGCCTCTCCGTACAACCTTACCTTATTAGTGGACCCCAATTTAGGTCAACTTTTAGGATACGAATATGTACATTATGCTGAGACCTAGAAGGACTCGATTTGTCCTTTGTAGGAGACTCATCTCAAAGCATCCCTACATGCTAATTCTTGCATCATTGAGGGTAAAAGGGTTATTTGACAACTAATTTGAAGCGAGTGTGTAACATGAGAGAGAGGATAGGGTGACAACCAAGAAAAAAATAAATGAAAAGATTTTCTTATTTTTAGGATCTTTATGGCTTTTTTTCCTCAAAAAAATCTCAAAGAAAGATTCTCTTTTTTTCTGGGAGTTTTTATAGCCTTTTTTCTACAAATCAGAAACTCAAAAAAAAAAAGATTTCTCCTTTTTGCCTTTATTTCTTAAAATTAAAAATCAAAAAAGAGTTTTCTTTTATCCTCATTGGCATGCATTTATAACTAGAAAATTTCAAAAGAATTTTATTTGGTAGAAGCTTTATGCATTTTTATATATAGAGAAAACCAAAAAGATTTTTGTTTTTAGGGTCTTTTTGCTTTTCAAAAATTTTAAAAAGCTGTCTTTTAGTTCCACTAGCATGCATTTATGCAAGACAAATCCAAAAAGATTTTTTCTTATTCGGTAGGAACTTTTATATAAAAAAGTGCAAAAAAGATTTTACTTTAGCGTCTTTATATTTTTTCAAATCAAAATTCAAAATTTTTTTGGATTTCGAGTCTTGGTTTTAGAATAATTTCGTGGTAAAGATACAAAAAGAGTTAATTTTAATTTGTCATGTTTGTTTTGTGTTTCTCAAAGTCAAGGTTTAGTCTTTCTTTTAGTTCTTAACTATCCAATTTGAACAAACTATGCACACCTGATTCTCCACTCTCGGAGGTGAGATACGTAGGCACTCTTCTGGGATTTAGTGATCTTTCCAAAACAAAAACAAAAAAGAGATTTTTTTTTGAAAAATATTGAAATCTAATGCATTTGTTATTTCTACTATAGATTTATTTGAAGGTGATTGGCTTGTGGCATTCTAGATAGTCATTCATTTTACACCAAGTTCAAGAAAAAGTTAGTTATGTCCACCAAGGATATCGAGGTTAACATCTTTGGTCCTAAAAAGAGTTGGAAACATGAGGGTTTAAGGCTTAAAATAAGAAATTTTTAAACTAAGGAAACAAATGAAAGAAATAAACCAAGCCTTGTATAGTGGATTGCCTCCTCCTTTCACCACTTATGACCTTGTAAATACCTCTAGTCTTCCATTAATGTCGCAGACTTAGTTGTCTACTGTTGTTGATGCACCACAACATGCATGGGAATTTGCTGCATGCCAACATCATTTCAATACATCCACTACTCATTTTCTAGCTATTCTATATAAATCTATGACATTCCCAGCACCACCAACTATTCGTGCTTTTGTTTCTCCACCCCTTACTTAGGCTCTAACTTTGGCTCCACCCAACGATTATGCTTTCTTGATTTTCTAGTGAATCTATGTTAAATACTCTTGATGTTCATAGCTATACCACTATATCTACATTTAAGTCAATTTAACCATCAAAATTTTTATTTGATACAAAGAATACTAGCAAGATAGAAGAGTAAGAGAAAATGGCTAGAAAAATCAAGAGTTTAGAACAGGCAATGAAAATATCTCTGGTACTTATGTGTTATGAAGGTGATTCATATAAGGACTAGGGAATGTTTTCAAGTGTCAAACTTCCTACTAGTTTTAAGATGTCAAAATTTGAGAAGTATGATAGGAACGAGAAGCCTGTGGCACACTTGGGACAATATTGCAATCAATTAAGAGGAGGTGCAGGGAAGAACACAAAGGAAGATGTCGGTATTGTTGTACCAGGACCACAATAGAACCCAAGAGGTACAAATCTCCAATACCTTCAGCCTCAACCTTAATTCTATACACCAAATCAACCTACTCAACCATAATAAGGTTTCTCTCTCTAAAATTAGATATATTTTATTCCGTTTCTTTAATACTGACAACCATATGCCCATCCATCATCTTATCCAAAATGACATTCACAAATCTCTCAAAATCATCCTCCATCCTTACATATTTACCAAGGTACCCCCAAATTCTATTTTCAACCCAGTCCAGAATATACAAAGAGGAAGAAGCCAAGATATAGTTTCACACAAGTTGGAGAATCCTATACCAATTTGTTCTAAAAATTTAGACAATGGAGCATAATCACTCATCTCCTCGATTATACTCTCAACCCATATTCAAGAGTTTTGATCCTTCTGTATGATATGTATATATTTCTAATATTTAAGGCCATAGTACTGGAGATTGTCTCACTTAGAGAAATAGAAAAGATGATTCAAGAAAAATTAATTTTGGTGCAATACATTGACACTACGAGCGTCACACAAAATCCTTCATCATCACACAGTAATGCACAATATATGGGGAAGTACTGAGTTAAACATAGGTACCCAAAACTTATTTGCTAAAGGAAATTTATCTGATAGTGGTGAAAGATCTAGTCATGTTGATGTGCAAATTAGTGGCTAAGATGTCAGGCTCTAAAATTAGAAAGTCACCTCTCTCCACCAAAAAAGAGTTTTGGTAGTTTGTTTTATTTTCTTTTCTCTTATCTGAATTATTTTAGGGCTGTACTTAAGAACCTATCTTATTTTTTTGTTATTTATGTTCAAACCCTCCTGTCTTTTCTTCAACAAAATATAGTGTCTCTTTTGATTTTTATTAATAATATATATATTATTTATTTGTGCCTTTATTTTATGTTGGTTATAGTGATATGACATGTTTACAAAAATTTTAGTCATATTCTTAAAAATTCAGTCTAATTATGAAACACTAAATCAAGAAATTAAATTTTTTAAAAAATCATAATGAGGTAGTAGATTAAGTGTGAGGCATTTGGTGACTGAAATGAAACCTCACTAAAATGGATTGAGGCAATCACTTTGAGAATCAGAAAAATGACTTGGACATGAATTATAAGGTGCATCTCAAACATTTTGAATTATATCAATTAAAGGATGGACAATCTTCTCTGTCAAGAAAAAAAAAGAAAAATTATCTCTATAATTCAAACATTTTGAATTATATCAATTAAAGGAAAGTTGTGTGTTTGCCAAGTGCGGAAGAAGAAGTGACATACATGCTTGTTAAAGTTAGCGTCATGGAAAATATGTTATTAATAATTTCCATCTTCTATTTTCATATTGTATGTTATGTACTTGCACTTTTAAGGATTGATATGATGAAGACATTTATTCTACTATCCAAACATGGTGTTATCCTTTTTTGCCTCTTTTTTTTTTAGCTTTAGCTATATTTTCTTTGGTATCCTTTTTTGGTATAAAGATAGGTTCAGGAAAATTTCCAAAAAGAGAAGAGTATCAAGAAAAGAAATAGAGTCAAAAAGTCCAAAAGAGATAAAAATGTCAATAGAAATAGAGTCAGGATAGTCCAAAAAAAAGAGAAAAACAGTAAAAAGAAAAGAAAAAAGAGTCAATGTTTGAGTAAAAAAGGAATTAAAAAAAGAAAGAAATCAAAATCAAGCAAAAAATAAGCTACCTAAACTACGTTTGATATGATTCTTATTATGAAAGAGTCACATTTACGTTGATTAGGTCTATTCCAACAGTTGTAAGTCTTATTCCATTTTATGTGTCGTTTGAGCCTCAAGTCATCCTTTCTTTCTAACCCTGTTCCAAATCCATATTTCAACCAAAGAAAGACCTTTAGATCAATCTTTAAGAATTTCAAGGATTAGCATGCAATTGATATATTACATGGGTACTACTTGTCTTCATCAGCATAAAAAATTAGGAGAGAAATGAAAATAAATGAGTCATATTGGTGAAAATCCTTGCATGTACCGTAAGGAGATTATGAGTTGAGAGAAAAAAAATGAGAGAGTATTATTGGTGCAAACCCTTATAGGAACCATAAGACAATTCTGAGTTGAGAAAAATAAAAATTAGAGAGGCTTGTTGACGAAAATCCTTCAAGGCATCACTAGTTGAATGGGTTTATGTCTAGATGTAATTTCCCTAAGAAAATAAGTTTAGTCTCAAGCTCAACTAGTTGGAAAAAATTGATGAATATTAGGGAAGGAAGGATCTGGTTGTTTAATCTAAAATGCATGTGTGATACCCCATATTATTCTTGGCTCGATATTAAGCTTTTAGTTGCATGTGTAAGGGGTCCAAGGCTTGAAAATTTCACTAAGTGTTGGGGACTTAGTCATTTTCATGACCCCTAAACTTTGATGATTTTTATTTTAGTCTTACCGACCCTGAGACGGTAGTTTTTAAGTTATTTTATGTTCAGGGGGAGTAAAAGGTATGCCTCAGAGGAGTTTTGGATTTTTTTGACAAGGTTGGGTCATGTTTGGATCACAGAACTCATGGATCACTGCGATAATCCTGCGTCACAACATTTGTCCCGACCTCATGTTGACCATGTCGCGGTGAGGGATTTCTTCGACCATGATAAGACCACATACGGTGAGGATGTTGTGTCCAATTCTTGATTTAAATGATTGAGGGGCTATTGGATCTTTTCCCCACTCAACCCAAATCGTCAATAACATGACTTGGGGCATGTTTTAGGGCATTATTTGCCTTTATTCTCAAAATCACTCTCAAGAAAACCCTCATCCTTACCCAAGAACAAATTCAAATCCTTTTCCCCAAGTAATCAAGAATTCAAGCTTCCCAAGTTCAAGAACCTTAAAAAAAGCATCAAGAATAGGGTTTTTTTCCCAAGTTAAGAAGATTAAGGTATGTGGGGTGTTCATCCGTGGATCCCATTCACGCATGGAGCCTAAAAACCTTCTTTTCAACTAAAGTATGGATTTTTCTCTTATTATAGATTTTTTTAAGTTCAAGATGGATTAAATTCATGTGTTTCCTTAGAAGTTTGACTCATTTCATGTTCAAGAATGATTCCATGAAAAATTAGGTTAACCCTCGCTTTAAGTTTCAATCTCCCATGTTATATTCAAGTGAATTTCATGTTATATTATCAAACTATGATATTATTCACATATCCATGCTATTTTCTAATGTTTTAAGACATTCCTATGTTCAAGTTCATGATTCTCACATGTTTGATGAAATGTATATGTTATGGGATTTTTGAACCATTATTTCATACTACAGTTTTAAATCCTTAGTATTGTATTTTTTGATCATTCAGTGCTGGTGGGTTATGAGCACTCAATCCTATGTGTTTTACATGATTTAAGATCTTTCAAGTAATTATTTTAAATAAACCATAAATATTACCATTTACTCAGTTGTTATGATCATGATGTGCAATGTCAATTGTTATGTTCACTGAAATTCTGTTCAGTTCAGTACCAGTGTTAGTTGAGTTGGGAGTAGGATTTAGCACCGAGTGAATACAGAAATGACAGTTTCCCTGTCAGTTAGGCAGAGTCGTTAGTAGCAGTTTCTGTATTCCAGAACTATGTAGCCAACATAGGATATGAGGGGTCACCCATCAGTTTAGGCATGACTTTTTCTCAGGGGTCGCCCGTCAATTTAGGCTTGACACCTTGGTCCTTCAGGACACTTGTTTAGTTAATCCACATAGCTAGCGTTAGTACCCATGGCATGGTACTGACACCCTTCCAACTGGGGTTACAGGTTGGACCTTGATTATCTCAGATTAGGGAATGTCGGTTACATGGTACCTCCCACAGTCTCAATACAATATTCAGTATATCTCAGCTCTGTTTTTCTTGACCAAGTGTATAGATTTTTATTCATTTAGTTATATAGATTTTAGTCTTTCATATTTTAGAATATTTTAGTAACATCTTTATACTTGGTCTTGCATTCTCATACATAACATGATCATGCATTCATGCTGAATTATTTCATGCATTTTTGCCAGTCCTCATCTCATATACTAGTACATTCAAAGTATTGACCATATACTTTTCTTTGCGCTATATTATCTTCTAACATAGCTTCAAATGCTTAGTTTTCTTACCTTTCTTAGACAACTCAGTGTTACTCACCAGCAGTAGTGGTGAGTTCTTATCCATCGATGACATAATATATTTATCTTAGTTATTTCGGTACTTCTTTATGTTCAGTCAGTCGGAGTTAGTTAGGGGTTTTCCCCATCACCTCCTCATGATGTTTAGAGGCTTTCAGACAATCAGTTAGACAATCAGTCAGTTATTTCAGTATTAACAGTTATTTCAGATAGACAGTTGGTTTCTAGTAGTATATCGGATATTTCAGACATGCTTTGATGCATTTTCTAGTATTCAGTTTTACAGTACCTTATCATTGTATCTTCCGCTCATGTATTATATTAATGTTTTATTCGGTGCTCATAGCAGGTACCAGTTCATGGGGTTATGGTCACTTGTGATTGTAATCACCATTGTCGTGACTAAGGGGTAACATCTGGTCGTGAAAAACTTGGAATCAGATCCTAAGGTTATAAAGTGTCTTAGGAAGTCTGAAAGCCACATTGAGTAATGTCTTGTGCTTGGGTGTGAAGTGCGTCATTCTTATGGACAAGAGGGTTTGAGACATTTTAGGAAAGTTTTCCTTCTTTTAGTGTTCATGTCATGAAAAAAAGCATAAGCTCAATGTAATTCCTTTTTCTAACTCATCCTTCATTCCATATACAGACAATACCTTCTAGAAGAAATAACGAAAGAAGAAACAGAGATCAACCTGAACCCCCACCTATTAAGGAAAATCCACTAAATGAAAATGTCTTCCACACCAAATTTAGGGTTGCTTTCAAGACTTTAGAAAATTCAGTAGCTGCTCCAAACAACAAGCAAGCTGTTGCCCCAGCTAATCCCGTGGAAAATACAGCTGCATCTAGGATTCGGGATTTCACTCGGATGGATCCTCCTTTGTTTTCGATATCCAAGTCTGAGAAGGGTCTGTAGGAGTTTTTGGATATGGTACAGAAGATGGAAAATATCATGGGATCCACTTCGAGTGAGAGTGCATAGTTGGCTGTATATCAGTTGCAGGATGTAGCTCACACTTGGTTTAAACAGTGGAAGGAGGACTGAGGTGTGGAGGCAAGGCCTGTTGAGTGAGAAGAGTTTTCCATGGCATTCTTAGACATATTCTTTCCATTAGAGTTGAGGGAAGCTAAGGTTTAGAAGTTCATCAATCTGAAGTAGGGTAATATGAGCGTGAAGGAGTACTGTCTTAAGTTCACTCGGTTGGCGAGGTATTCTCCTACTATGGTGGAAAACAATAGGTCAAGAATGAGTAAGTTTATGTCTGGTATAGATGATAGTGTGGTCAAGGAGTGTAGGACCGCTATGTTGATTAAGGAGATGGACTAATCTAAACTTATGGTTCATGCTTAGTAAATTGAGGAGGAGAAACTTAAGGAGAGAGAGAGAATAAAAAGGCCAGAACAGGCAGTTTTAACTTTTCTTAGCCAAGGTCAGAAGGTGGTAACCATTTTTAGTTTTTTCAAAAGTTTTTAGCCCCAGATTCATCTTCAGCTAGTGCGCCAGTGCCTAATTTCAGGCAATACAGTTAGGATAAAGCACCAGGCTTTAAGTCCCAGGGTAGTGTGAATAGTGGTTGCATTAATCTTCTCTGCAGGAAATATGGTAGGCATCATTGGAAGAGTGTAAGGCTGGTAGTGATGTATGTTTTAGTTGTGGCAAGCCAGGCTACAAGGTTCAGGAGTTTATGGTGGTCGGTTAGAGGGACAGAAGTGATTGCCAATAAGGCTAGTCCAATTTCTCATCAGCTCCAGCAGGTGGCCCGACTCAGAAGTATGCCACATCCAGTGCCACAGTGGGTACCACCAGAACAGGTTGTATGCACTCTAGAATCGTCATGATAAGGAAAGTTCTCTTGATATGGTTACAGGTATGTTGCAGGTCTTTTATGTTCATGTTAATGTTTAATTACACCCCTAAGCTTCACTTTCTTTTGTGACTCCTTATATAGTCATCAATTTTGGTGTAGGACTTTCTTAATGTCTACCCCAGTGGGTAAATTTATTATAGCCACACGGGTATATAGAAATTTCCCGGACTCAGTATCTTAGAAAACTACCTCAGTTGATCTAGTGAAGTTAGAGATAACTGATTTTAATGTCATTATCAACATGAATTGGATCCACTCATGCTATGCTTCAGTTGATTGTAGAAATAGAGTCTTTTAATTTTGGTTTCCCAATGAACCAGTCATGGAATGGAGGGGTAGTACTTCAGTGCTGAGGGGTCAGATTATTTTATATCTTAAAGCCGGAAAGATGATATCTAAGGGGTGTGCTTACCATCTTGTCTGAGTCAAGGACTCAAATTCTGAGGCTCCTAGTCCTGAGTCAGTTTTAGTTGTAAGAGAATCTCCAGATGTGTTCCCTGAATATCTTCCCGGAGTTTGTCCCAAAAGAGAAATTGACTTTGAAATAGATCTGCTTTCAGATATCCAGCCTATCTCTATTCTACACTACAGATTAGCTCCAGCCAAACTTAAGGAATTGAAGGAACATTTAAAGTATCTCTTAGTTAAGGGTTTCATCAGGCCTAGTATTTCTTCGTGAGGTGCTCTAGTTCTATTCGTGCGTAAGAAAGACAATTCTCTCAGAATGTGCATCAACTACCGTCAGTTGAACAAAGTCACAATCAAGAATAAGTATCCACTCCCCATAATTGATGACTTGTTTGACCAACTTCAGGGTGAGTTATTTTTCTATGATAGACCTCAGATCTGGCTATCATCAGCTTAGAGTAAGAGAATGTGACATTCCAAAAATAGCCTTCAAAACTCGGTATGGTCACTTTGAATTCCTAGTTATTTCTCTTGGACTAACGAATGCCCCTGCATCTTTCAAGGACTTGATGAAAAGGATGTTTAAATAGTACTTGGACCTGTTCATCATAGTTTTTATTGATGATATCCTTGTCTATTTCCGTAGTGAGAATGATTATGCTGACCATCTGAGAATTGTATTGCATACCCTTAGAGCTCATCAGTTGTTCGCCAAGTTCAATAAGTGTGAATTTGATCTATGATCAGTAGCTTTTCTTGGTTATATTATTTCCAGCGATGGCATCTGAGTTAACCCATAAAAGACCAAAGAAGTGAGAAAATGGCCTAGACCCATCTCTCCATTATATATTCATAGTTTTTTGGGTTTGGCTTCCTATTACAGATGGTTTGTTGAAGGGTTTTCTTTTATTGAATCCCCCATGTATCTATTGACTTAGACGAAGGTCAAGTTTCAATGGTCAGATTCCTTTGAAAAGAGTTTTCAAGAGTTGAAGACTCGATTCACTTCCACCCAAGTCTTGACTTTGCCAGATGGTTTTGTAGTTTACTGGGATGCTTCCAGAGTTGGTCTTGGTTGTTTTTTGACACAGAGAGGCAAGGTCATAGCCTACGCCTCTAGACAGCTTAAACCCTATGAAAATAATTATCCTATCCATGATCTTGAGTTCGCAGCGGTTGTTTCCGCCTTAAAAATTTGGAGGCACTATCTTTATGAGGTTCATGTTGATGTGTTCACTGACCATAAGAATTTACAACACATATTCACGCAGAAAAATCTGAATCTTTATCAGAGAAGGTGGCTTTAGTTGTTAAAAAAATATGATATAAGTATGTTGTATCATCTAGGCAAGTCCAATGTAGTGGCAGATACTCTTAGCAGGTTGTCTATGGGTAGTGTTGATCATGTTGAAGAGGATAAGAAGAAGTTAGTTCATGAAGTTCATCAGCTTGCTAGATTAGGTGTTCGGTTGGTTGATTCAGATGAAGGTAGTATATGGGTTCAGAATAGTTTGAAATCATCATTGGTTGCCGAAGTGATGGAAAAACAATATAGGGATCCTAGATTGGTTAAGTTGAAGGAGAAAATTAGATATCATAAAGTAGATATTTTCTCCTAAGGGGAAGATGGTGTGCTTCATTTTCAGGGCACGTTATGTATTCCATGTGTTGATGGTTTGAGACAGCGCATACTTGCAGAAGTGTATGGTGTGTGGTATTCTATTCACCCAGGAGCCACTAAGATGTACCTCAATTTATGGGAAATCTATTGTGAAGTAGTATGAAGAAGGATATTGCAGATATTATGGCTAAGTATCCAAATTGTAAGTAGGTTAAAGTTGAGCACCAAAGGCCTAGTGGTACATTACAGGAGTTTAGCATCCCCACTTGGAAGTGGGAAGTGGTGAACATGGATTTTGTGATAGGGTTGCCTCGTCTGCGCTGTCAACATGATTCAATATGGGTCATTGTGGATAGCATAACCAAGTAAACCTATTTCTTACTAGTTCATACTTCGTACTCAGCTGAGGATTATGCCAGGATTTATATTAGGGAGTTGGTTAAGTTGCATGGCATTCCCTTGTCCATTATTTTAGGTAGAGGTACTCAGTTTACCTCTCTCTTTTGGAAGGCCTTTTAGAAGGGTCTTGGCACCCAAGTTTATGTCAGTACAACTCTTCATCCCCAGACAGATGGCCAGGCATAGAGGACCATTCATACCTTAGAAGACATGTTATGGGCATATGTTATTGACTTTAAAGGTAGTTGGGATGACCACTTACCTTTGATTGAGTTTTCTTAAAACAACAGTTATCACTTCAGTATTCAAGTGGCTCCGTTTCAGGATCTCTATGCGAGGATATGTTGATCTCCTATTGGTTAGTTTAAAGTAGGTGAGGCTGCATTAATAGGGCCAGATTCAGTGTTTGATGCAATAGAGAAAGTTCAGTTGATTTAGGAGAAGCTAAAAATAGCTTAAAGCCATCAGAAATCTTATGCAAATGTGATAAAAAAAGACCTTGAGTTTGATGTTGGTGATTTGGTATATTTGAAGATTTTGCCTATGAAGGGAGTAAGGAGATTTGGCATGAAGGGGAAAATCAGTCCCCGTTTGTTGGCCAGTTTAGAATCTTAAACCATTTTGGGAAGGTAGCCTATGAGCTAGAGTTGCCTGTAGATTTGGCATCGGTGCATCAAGTGTTCTATGTTTTGTTATTAAACAAATGTATTGGTGATTTAGCTTTAGTTGTTCTGTTGAAAGTTGTGGATGTTAAGGATAGCCTTTCCTACGAGGAAGTCTCAGCTGATATCCTTGATCGTCAGATTCATAGGCTAAGGAATAAAGAAGTTCCCTTGGTTAAAGTCCTTTGGAGGAATCAGTCTATTGAGGGAGCTACTTGGGAAGCAGAAGCAGGCATGCAAACCAAGTACCCTCATCTTTTCTTCACAAACTCAGATTCAGCTTGAGGTAATGATTTTTCTTTAGATTGATTCTTTTCCATTCTCTGTTCCAGCTATGTAACCATTCCCATGTTATTGCATACATTTGTGAAAAAAGTTCATTTCATGTATCATGTCTCAGACTCAGTTGTGTAATCAGGTTCCAAGTCATTCATGTTCAATATTTGATCCTAGTTTCCTTAGTACAGTACTCTCATTCTAACGAATCTCATCCGAGGATGACTGTTCCCAAGGAAGAGATATTATAATACCTCGTATTATCCTTGGCTCAATTCAGCTTTTATTTGCATGCGTAAGGGATCCAAGGTTTGAAAATTTCACTAAGTGTTGGGGAATTAGTCATTTTCAACACCCCTAAGCTTCGAGGATTTTTATTTTGATCTTCTCGACCCTGAGACGTTAGTTTTTGAGTTAATTTATGTTTAGGGGTCAAAAAAGTATGCCTTGGATGAGTTTTGGATTTTTCGGACAAGGTTTGGAGCATATTTGGATAAAGAAACTAGTGGGTCACCGCGATAAGCCCGCATCACAGCATTAGTCCCGACCTCATACTAACTGTATCGCGGTGCGGGATTTCTTCAACCATGATAAGACCACATCGCGATGAGGATGTTGCATCCAATTCTTGATTTAAATGATTGATGGGCAATTGGGTCTTTTTCCCCTCAACCCAAATCATCCATAACACGTCTTGGGGCATCTTTTAGGGCATTATTTGCCTTTTTTCTCAAAATAACTCTCAAGAAAACCCTCCTCCTTCGTCAAAAGCAAATTCAATTCCTTTTTCCCCAAGTAATAAAGAATTAAAGCTCCCCAAGATCAAGAACCTTCAAGAAAGCATCAAGAATAGGGTTTCTTTCCCAAGTTAAGAAGCTTAGGGTATGTAGGGTGTTCATCCATGGGTCCCTTTTACCTATGGAGCCCAAACCTTCTATTCAACTACAGTATAGATTTTTATTTTATTATGGAGTTTTGTAAGTTCAAGATGGATTAAATTCATGTGTTTCCTTATAAGTTTGAATCAATTCATGTTCAAGAATGATTCCATGAAAAATTAGGTTAATCTATGCTTTAAGTTTCAATCTCCCAGGGTATATTCAAGTGAATTTCATGTTATATTATCAAGTTATGATCTTAGTCACGTAACTATGCTGTTTTCCCATGTTTTAAGACATTCCCACGTTCAAGTTCATGATTCTCATATGTTTGATGAAATGTCTATGTTTTGGGATTTTCGAACCATGATTTCATACTACTGTTTTAAAGCCTTGATATTGTATTTTATGATCATTCAGTACTGGCGTGTTATGACACCTGCAACCTACGTGTTTTACATGATTTCAGATCTTTTAAGTAATGATTTTAGTTAAACCTTGAATATTACCATTTACTCAGTTGTTATGATCATGATGAGCAATGTCAGTTTCTTTGTTCACTGAAATTTAGTTCAATTTAGTTTAGTATCAGTGTCAGTTTAGTTGGGAGTAGGATTTAGCATCGAGCGAATGCAAGGATGACAGTTTCCCCGTTACTTAGGCAGAGTCGTTAGTAGCAGTCCCTATATTCCAGAACTACGTAGACAACATAGGATATGTGAGGTCACATATTAGTTTAGTCTTAAATTCCTCTCATAGGTCATCCATTAGTTTAGTCTTTACACCGTGGTCCTTCGGGACACTAATTTAGTGGTTCCACACAACCAGGGTTAGTACCGTGCACAGTATTGCCAGCCTTCCAACTAGGTTACAGGTTGGACCCCGATTAGCTCAGATTGGGGAATGTCGGTTACATGATACCTCCCACATCCTCAATACAGTATTCAGTGTGTCTCAGTTCAGGTTTGCTTGACCAAGTGTATATATTTTCATATATTCAGTTATACAGATTTCAGTTTTTCAGATTTCAAAATATTTCAGTAACATGTTTATGCTTGGTCATGCATTCTTAGATATTACATTTTTATGCATTCATTCTCAGTTATTCCTTGCATTTTAGCTAGTTTTCATCTCATATACCAGTACATTCAAAGTACTGACCACATACCTTTTTTTGCGCTATGTTATCTTATAACATAGGTTCGGACGCTTTGTTTTTTGACCGTTCTTAGACAACTTAGCGTTACTCAGCTGCAGTAGTGGTGAGTCCTCATCCATCATGGACATGATATGTTTATATCAGTAATTTCATTACTTCTTTATGTGCAGTCAGTCGGAGTTAGTTGGGGTTTGTCCCATTAACTCCTTATGATGTTTAGAGGATTTCAGACAATCAGTTAGACCGTTAGTTAGTCATTTCAGTATTAACAGTTGTTTTAGATAGTTAGTTAGTTTCTAGTAGTATATCAAATATTTCAAACATACTTTGATGCGTATTCCAGTATTCAGTTTTACAGTACCTTATCAGTGTAACTTTTGCTCATGTATTATATTACTATTTTACTCAGTGCTCACAGCAGGTACCAATTCATGTGTTAGCTTGTGGTCACTTGTGATCGTAAGCACCATTTTCGCAACTAGGCGGTAGTCTCAGGCTGTGAGAACATGTCATAATCATTGGAGCCGACTTTCCCGCTTAGACGAGTTTCTTTTTTCTTCATTTGTAAAAGAAGGGGACACTCATTGTCTTTTATTTCTTTTCTAGATTTATATTGTGATTTCTTTAGTATGTTATCAAAGTAAAAATCATTATTATTGTTGTCGTGTCCTTGAGTCAGGTCCATGTCAGAGCAAGTAAGACAAAATTTTAATCTTGCTACTAACTTCTTCAATTTCATAAAGCAAGACAAAAGACCTGTACATAAAGACAACATGATCTAAAGTTAAGCAAAGTATCCAAAGAATTCCCAAATGACAGATTGTGGACTCATGAAAATACAAAGTTTTAATAGAGTTTAGTTCAGAGATGCCATGAACTAGAGCTATAGTGTTTGTGTCACAATCACTCTTAATAGCCTATGTTTGGATCAATGGTATAGATAGTGAAGGACTTATACCTATAATTTGAAGCAAGTTGAATTTGACATGTGCAAGAGTAATCACCTCAAAGTCAAGATCACAAATCAACCATCTTGTTTTTAAACTCACAAGTTTTTTTTGTATGATACAGTAACACATGTTACCTTCAAACCAATGGATTCAAAGCCAGAATATCAAAAGGTACAATTTATCACTTTTGCAAATTCTAGAGGCAATATTGCTACAAAGGTTTGATAATCGCAATCATGGTAAAAATTCATCGTCCATAACCCTAAGATAAACACTTTCTTGCGTGGATACTTAAGGTTTTATTTGTTAGGTGGCACACTTTCTAATTTGAATATTTTTTCTTAGAATATGCACTTTCTAGTCGAGTCTTTTCATTTAACCCCTAAGAGATGCACTTCCTTGTCTAGGTATTCAGGTATCATTTGTCAGATAACACACTTCCTAATTTGAACCTTTACTCTTAGAAGTGGCACAATCTAGTTGAGTACTTCCATTTAACCACTAGGAGATGCACTTCCTGGTGTGAGTATTTAAGGCTTCATTTTTTAGGTGACACACT
This sequence comes from Capsicum pubescens, assembly GCA_030864215.1. Lineage (NCBI taxonomy): Eukaryota > Viridiplantae > Streptophyta > Magnoliopsida > Solanales > Solanaceae > Capsicum > Capsicum pubescens. The sequence goes on from CM061542.1 coordinate 262,897,811, forward strand.
TCCTAATTTGAACCTTTTCTCCTAGAAGCCCCACATTCTATTTAAGTCCTTCCATTTAATCCTTAGGAGATGTACTTCCTTGTCTGGGTATTTGAGGTTTTATTTGGTAAGTGACACACTTCCTAATTTGATCTTTTGCTATTAGAAGGAACACTTTCTAGTTGATTCCTACATGTTAACCCTTAGGGGAAGCTCTTCGTTGTTTGAGTATTTCAAGTATCATTTTTTTAGGTGACACACTTCCTAATTTAAAACTTTACTTTTAGAAGCCACACTTTCTAGCTGATTCCTTCTATTTAATGTGTAGGAGATGTACTTCATAGTTTTGGTATTGCAAGTTTATTTGTTAGGATACACATTTCCTAATTTGTATCTTTGCTCCTAGAAGATGCACTTTATAGTTGAATCCTTCTATTCTACCCTTTGGAGACTCACTTCCTAGTTGGGATCATTTAAATTTCATTTATAGGATACACACTTTCTTGTTAGAATCTTTTCTCCTAGAAGGTGCACTTTCTAATCGGAATATATCAATTCAATCCTTAGAAGACACACTTTCTAATTGAGTCCAAAATTTTAACCTCTAAGAGATGCAATTCCTAATTTGGGTCTTTCATATTTTATTTGTAGGAGATGCACTTCCTAATTTGAACGTTTACTCTTAAAAGATCTACTTTTTAGTTATGATCCCTCACTTTTCTTAGGAGACACATTTCCTAGTCTTGGTCATTCAATTTTACTTTAAAAAGACACATTTCTTGGTTAGGGTCTTGATCACCTTTGCATTGTGCATTGTGCAAATAGTTATGATTTGGTTGACACTCATAGAATTTTATGACGATAAATTGGGGATTTTTTTTTTATTCGTGTTATTTGGTACATTTATTTTCTGTTCACCGCCTTCCTGAAAAATGAGACTTTACTTTTTATTTCAAGATCCTCCTGAAAAATGAGATTTTATTTATTATAGCTATTTTAGAATAGATTTTATTTTATTTCACTGTTTATCTGTTTATTTGATTTTAGGTCGAGGTTGGGTAGAAAAACTTAATATTTAATATTGGATTATATTTTAATCACTGGCTTGCACGTTTATTGTATTGTTTTGACTCAAATATATCCATTTATTAGGAAATGTCTCGAGGAACTATGTATTTAGAGGCAGTATGTGATGTAGGCCTGGGACGTCGGGTAAGACATACATTTAGGATATGATAGACTAGTATAGATTTATATTCAGTATTTTCTATCCTCTTGGACTGTATAATCGGAGTGGACTATCTTTGTTTGTCTGTATGCTTTATGTGATTTTTGTGAGTTAATTCATTTATTGTGTCAATTAGCCTACACGATTCAACAAAGAGACCATGCTCAAACCATGAGATTATGGGGTGTCTCGGACCTTTTCCTCGGTGAATAAAATTCCTTAACTGAAATCTCTATTCACTAATCAATATTTTTAAGAGTCAACTATTTTGAAAATAAATATTTTAAAGATGGCTTGGCACACCAAACTAATGCGAAGTGGCGACTCTGAATTTTAAATATTAATTCTTTCTCGAAACACTTTATTTTTGTCACTTTCAATAATTAAAAATCCTTTTGAATATTAAAATCGATCTTTTTGGTAAGAAAAAGGTGTCATGATATCTCTAGCGACTCTACTAGGGATCTTTAGAGTTCGAGCTTCATATGTTCAGTTGTATCAGCTTAGTTGGAACTATATTTGGATAGATACTTCATTTGTGCTATCATATTTTATCATTGTTAGATGCCTTTGTGCTACATGTTTATGATTTTTTTTTCTTATTTATTAATTCTTTATATCTGCCATCATATGTATTATTTGGAGTTATTTTTTTAAAACAAGTCTCAGAGTACATTGTAAGCTTACACGAACCTTTTGTTGAGTCTTTCAAATTACATAGGAGGGCTGGCATGGGAGCATCTAGTGAGTGGGCAGATGAGTAGACGTAATTGACCACGTACCTCTCTGAAAGACCTTACCTTGTTAGTGGACCCCGACATAGGTCATCCTTTTGGACACGAATATGTGGATCAAGCTAAGTCCTAGTAGGACTCGATTGATCCTTTGTAGGATACTCATCCCAAAGCATTCTTATGTTCTACTTGTTGCATCTTTGAGGGTAAAAGGTTCATTTGATGAACTAATTTGAAGCGAGTATGTAAAAATGAGAGACATGATAGGTTGGCAACCAAAAAAAAAATGAATAAAATTCTTTTTCTTATTTTTAGGAGTTCTTTATGGCTTTTATTTTTTTTTTAGAAAAAACAATCCCAAAAAATGATCTTCTTATTTTTAAGGATTTTTATAGCCTTTGTCTTTACAAATCAGTAACTCAAAATAAATGCTTTTCCCTTTTTACATTCATTTCTTAACATTAATAATCAAAAAAATTTCCCTTTATTCTTATTGGCATGGATTTATAACTAGAAAATTTCAAAAGACTTTTACTTGATAGGATCTTTACACATTTTTACATAAAGGAAAAATCCAAAAATATTTTTGTTTTTAGGGTCCTTATGTTTTTCAAAAAATAAAACAAAAGAGTTGTCTTTTCTTTCCAGTAGTATGCATTTATGCAACAAAAATCCAAAAGACTTTGTCTTATTCGGTTGGAAATTTTGCACATTTTATATAGAAAAATGCAAAAAAAAAAAAAAAGAAAAAAATATTTTTAGTGTATTTATGTTTTTCCAAATAGAAAGTTTCAAAAAAAAAAAAATTGTATTTTGAGTATTTGTTTAAGAAAACTTTCATGGTAAAGATACAAAAAGATTTAATTTTTGTTTTTCATGTTTGCAAAAGGAGTTGTGTTTCTTAAAGTGGGGGTTTAGTCTTTCTTTTAGTCCTTAACCGTCTAATCTAGACGAGCTACACAGACCTGATTCTCCTTACTCGGAAGTGAGATATGTATGCTACCTTTGGGAGTTTGATGATCTTCCACACCAAAAATAAAAAGGAGATTTTTTAAAATACTAAACTCTAACACATTTGTTATTTCTATTATAGAGTTATTTTATGGTTATTGGTTTGTGACATTCTGGCTAGTCATCCAAATTACATCAAGTCCAAGAAAAAGTTAGTTATGTCCAACAAGGATATCGAGGTTGACATCATTGATCAGTCAAAGATCCAGAAAATAAGGTTTTAAGGCTTAAAGAAGAAATTTTAAAACCAAAGCAACAAATGACTGAAATGCATCGAGCCTAGGTTAGTGGGTTGCCTTCTCCTTCATTCATCACTATTGACCCTGAAAATTCCTCTAGTCTTCCACCAATATTGTAGACTCAATTTCCTACTATTATTGACACACCACAACATGCATCGGATGCACTCCATGCCAATGACATTCCAGCACTTCCACTACTCATTTTCTACCTCCCCAGTATAAATCTACCGCACTCCCAAAATTACCTACCCATTGTTTTGTCGCTCCCCTCTTTCCAAGGCTTTTACTTTTTCTATCTACACAATGATTATGCTTTTCTGATTCGCTAGAGAATCGCTGTTTCTTGATGATTAGTACTATACCTCTGAGTCTAAATTTTAAGTTAACTGAACCACTGCAATTTCTTTTTGATACCAAGAATCCTAGCATGAAAGAAGAGCTAAAGGAAATGGCCAAAAAAATGAAGAGTATAGAATAGCCTATGAAATTCTCTAGGGCATATTTTCAAGTGTTAACCTCTCTTCTAGTTTTAAGATATCGAATTTGAGAAGTATGATGGGCTCGGGGAGCCTATGGCACACTTGGGACTATATTGTCAATTGAGGAGAGCTAGAGGGTAGAAGAAAAAGGAAGTCGTAGATATTATTTTACTAGGGACACAATAGAACTTGAGATTTCAAACTCACTGTCACGACCCGAACAGAGGCCCTGGCCGTGACAGACATCCCGAACCATGAAGGTCCGAACGCCCCTTCTAACTTGCAATCACATACACCATTCATATACTAAGAGAAAATGCCAAAATGCATAACAAAATGGAATCATGGTCAACTTTTATTTCAAACTACTTAATACTGAAATGAGTTCATACAGATAAAAAAACATCTAACACTAGTCTGTGAAATCTCTACTAACAAAAAATAACCTCTGTCTGAAGACTGGGAAAAGGCCCCCACTTGGACCATGAATCAAAATAAAACAAAAATGACTTTTACATTAGGCCTTCCGGAATAAGGGAGGCTCACCAACTGTAAATCTCTGACTAATCAATCTACAGCTTAGCGAGCCCCCAGGACTGAGCCTAAGATCCTGAAATATAGGTGGTCAATACAGATGTACTGGTACACAGAGCAATTTAAAATAATGTATTTATATACAACATAAGTGAGAGAAACTCATAAAATATTTTACATATGAAATATGAAAACACATAGGCAAACTTTAAGGACTTTGAAATATTTCTTTAAAACTATGACCCACTTTTTATTTACTTCTGAGCTAGATGGTACACTCTATAATTTGTATTTCCACGGGCTATATAGAATCCTCCCTTGACTCGGCGGCCAAGCCTCCAATCCAAGTTTGCCGCAAGGATTGGAGTATCTATAAGGGGAACACGCAAGATCACACAGAAGGGTGCCAAATTCTCCAATCAAATCAACATGTCATGGTAGTGCACAAGATCACAAAGAAAGGCTTCTAACCATTGTCCCAATTTGGGATGACATGAATCAAGGTACACAAGATCACAAAGCAGGGTACCATAATCCCGTGTCGGCAAAACACAATATCTAGTGTTGAGTCTTTCAACTCGTATTTTCTACGGGTAACCATCTCACTCTCTTTAAGACCATTTTTAACCTTTTCTAAACATGCATCTTTCTAAATTCAAAATTTGAGTAAAATTTGTATTTTTAGTCTGTTCTGAATCTGCTATGGCATTTATCTATTTGGTATCGTCATACCAAGACTTGCAAGTGATATCTCTACGCTATACATTATCATATTATAGCTCTTTCATTCAAACAATGTTTAGATCACCAAGTCATTCTAACAGTACAACAAGATTCATGTTTTCAAAACACATGTCAAACCATGCAAAGATTCTCTTTTTCAATATTTTAACAAATGGTGGTCAATTTCTCAAAACAGTCATTCAATTCTTTCGATTATCACATTCAGCCTTTACAAATAAGAAATATCCCCCGTCTTTAATTCACAATCAACATAAAAATCATAGTTGATAGTAAAACCCTTGGTCCATGCTTTAAAATATGCAAATGAGTAATCCATGACTTGTCAATCAAGAAATAACACCATGAGACGGAAAATTCATTATTCTTTCTCTCAATTCATGTATCAAAACTTAAAACACACACACACACATACACAAATATATATATACACACACACATAAGAAAATCAAGATTCAAGGGAAGGCCTCAAGACCAAAACATTGTATGGTTGAGAAGGATTCATAATGCATATTCTGTTAATTGTTCTCAAAACCCTTAAAAAATATGTGATTTCTAAACCTTGAAAACTAAATAAAACAATTTCACCATACCCATGTAGTTTAAGAAAATCCCACGTACCTTAGATTACTTAGTTTAAAGAGTAGAACTCGAATCTTGATTTGTTTCTTGAAAATCTAGAACTTAAGGATTAATTCTTGATCTTCGATGGAAACCCTAATTTCTCTTGTTCTTGAGAGTGCGAGAGGATCTGAGATGTTTTAGAACTGATAAAGGATGGATTATAACGTGTTTTGGATGATTTAAATCATGTGGGAGAAATTTAGGGTGGGGAAAAAAAAATACCAAAATACCCTTCCGGATTCAAATAGAAATTTCTGAATTTCAAAGGTGATGACCTTGGTTGATAGGTCGTCAACCAAGTGATGACCTATCACACCAAGTCATCACTCAGAAATTGATTTTATGAATTGCTGGTCTTGGGTGATGACTTGTGCTGATAGGTAATCACTTAGGCGATGGCCTATCAACTCGGTTTGTCACTTAGAAGCTCAAAATAATGGCTCACTGGTTTGGGGTGATGACTTGAATGATAGGTCGTCACTTAGGTGAAGGCCTATCAACTCAGGTAGTCACTTTGTTGACAGTCAAACATGCTGAAGTAAAATGAGCATAACTTTTCGTTCCAATATCGGATTAAGGTGAAACCAAATGCGTTGGAACGAAGATTCAAAGAACTTTCATTTGATATATAGTAGGATCTCTAAATCCTTATATACAAGAAGTTATGATCGATGGAAGTTGACCCAAGTTGAGACGTTCACCAAAAACTTAATCCATAGAAGTGTTTTCAACTCGTCTTTGAGTTAGGCGATTTTTGAGACCTCAATTCATGTTCAAATGTATTACCACACTATAGGATTGATAACCACAAATATATTAACAAGGAATAATTTGGTTTGGGTCTATATGCGTAGGAATGATGGTTTAAATTCTAGCCCGAAGGTGCAGGGTGTTACATTATCTCCCCCTTGGGATCATTCGTTCCCGAATGATGGGTAGGATTTTGTTGAATCCTTAGAAGAATGGAATAATGGACTTAATCTCACATTAGGAATTTTATTTCCCTCAATGAAACATACGTAGTGATTCAAGAAGATCTTTACAACATCACCAAGTAAATTATGTAGGCACAAATTATGAGATAACAAAACATGACATCGATATGATCTTGGCATGTGTTTTATGGCACATGATCAACAATGTAAGGCACGAACTTTTCTAGGAATCCTCGGCCTGATTAAGATTGGTACAATACGTGAGATGAGATTCTCGCAGAACATAAGAATAGAATAGAAATATTTTTCTACCTCAGTTTATACGTCTAATAGTTTTTAAATTTTTGCGATGCTTCTCCACTATGATTTCAACTATGACTAACACATTTCAACATCCCAATCTTATAATTCCCCCGGTAAATACGTAACTACAAGAGATTGAGTCTAACTAAATTGAACTCCCATGTTGAAGCCTAACCTGGAGTAACAAGATGCTAGCTTAAGCTATGAGACCCCATATTCTACATCCCTTTAAGAACATTACTTCACCTTATCACTATAATCAACCAACTTTCAGGTCCTAAATCGAGGAATACTAACCGCATAGGACATGGGTTTGCATTTTCATAAATCACAACATCCAATCCTATCATTACTACACCCACTTCATGGATCTTTCCACTAAGACAAGAAAATTCCATCACTCACAAAGATTTTTGCCACATATCTCCTTAACTATTTCACGTAAAGAAAGTTCATCTCCTTCTTCCACTTTCACCTATGACCTTAGTTCAAGAAATCACATCAAAATTTTCACCTCCAAGAACATCTACTACCTCTACCTAATATATTACTACGCTTCCATAACCACCATCCTACTAACATACAGAGGGTCATTAAGGGACTCGAGCAGAAGAATCATGAATGAGTGAACACTACTCAATTATAACCCATAGTTGTTGATCTACTCAAGGTGGCACATGGGGTGAATATACTATACAACACGAAGTACTTCATATATCAAGTGTCTGAATCATAAGTAGAGAGACGCTCTGGCATAAATGCAACATAGAATGAGTCCTTAGGACAGACCATAGTGAGAAACATGTGCGCATATATAATGAGTTGTATAATATAAGTTTGGAATTCATGAAATCTACGATTAAGACACGAACTTCTACTCGAAGCTATTACTTCTCATTTTTAGAGCTGAAATAGTCATGAGTTCGCAAAACTTTATCATTTTGGCTAATGCCGATATAAAAATGAATAGGTAACATATGAAAGTCTGGTCCCTTAGAACCAAGCATGATTTGGGACACAGATTTATGGTTCATGAGAAACATATCATAGAGATTGGATACTTGAAATATTGAATCACTAAGGGATATTATTTCTTCAAGTTTGGAGGTCGGAACATGACATGAGTTACATCGAGATCTCCAACCTTAGACTTAGACAAGACTTGAATGCATAAAACATTGTTAGATGTCCATTCAAATCGAAGTAAGAGGATCTTTCTTTAATAGGGATTGATTTATCATGATTCTTACTTGAAACTTCACACCACAAGAAAATTTAGGAACTACCTTAATTCATCATCTCCCCCTTATATCAAAGTCACAATCCTAAACTTAAGGACATATCTTCTCATTAAATCTACAAGAACAACACTCAACACAATGGGGGTATCACCATACACATAAATGCTAAACTTTCCCTTTTTAACTTGCTCTAAAGGCATTGCTTTCCAAGAACGCTACTCTTAAATATATTTTTCTCTATCCTCTATAGCCACCAACCTATAACTCACAGTCTCATGAGCATACATATCCTCACTCCTTATCACATAAAAATCAACTTTCCACTACTTAACATTCTAACATTAGACTGCCAATCACATAATTTACAACATAGTAAAATTTGTAAGACTATACCAAAGGCACATATTGCCTACCTATATTTCCTCAATTCTATTCTAGATAACTCTATACACAACTCTCCAGACTTCTCCATACTATAAAATTCAAGAATGAACCTAGGTATATGTGACACTCATACACATCACGCCTTATCTAGCAACATGCAACCTTGGGGTTTAACTTATTCATTTCTACTTACGCACTTATCCACTTAATGATTCAACAATAATTCATCATTTTACACTTGTTCCCATGAATACATATACATCACAATTGTCCACTCATTATTCCACATGTTTCCAACCTAGGCTATTTCACACCTCACATCAAGCCTACAAATTTGCTCCCACGAAATATGCATCATTAGTCTTAGCTACTTTCTTATCACCACAATCCACATCTAAAGTTCAAGTATATTGTCTAACACCAATCATGTAACACAGATGAAGCATGCCACATAATATACTAGTCCATCAAACAGAAATATCAACCTAAGTCTCTTACTTCACTTAACTACGACCCATAAGTTCATCTTCTGCATGACACTACTACTACACCTTAAAATCTTCTACATACCCTGTCACATGTAATACTAGTTTACAATGACTAAAGAAAAGACAATCAAGGGAGCAAAGTCACATAATAGGGATAATCGATCTTAATCTTATATTATAACCCATTACAATCTTATTAATGTATTCCACTCCCTCATATCATATTTACTTACCCACGCATACACCACTACTACCATCAAAATTCTATGTACCACAATGAATTTCTACCTATAACTTATTGACGAATCTACCCCTTTCCACTCACAACCTATAAACGATTTCCACAACCACCATAACTATCCATTCTGAGATCCTTCCCTATTTTGAATAAATAATAATCATATCCTGTCACTTCCTTCACAGACTACCACACAATCTACAACTATTGCTACAACACTAGTCTATTAGTATAAAATGGAAACCCACTTCTCAATCCATGGTTATACAACTAAAACTATTTATTTACACAAAAGTTACCCTCACTTTGATTACTAACCTTGTAAATTCATGTCACCAATTTCTGGACTATCTCACTACCAATGGGTCATGACATTTTAACATATACTACTACTCGGGTGGAAATATAGTTCTAATATTCTACTATACATCATTACCCTTATACATGACATCTGCAACATGAATTTTGAAAGAGGACTGATTACACTTCGGACATCTGGCTGAAAAGCATGATTTCATCAGGATAAAGGTATACACTCGAATCAATACACCTTGAAACACTAATGGACTCTTCTCAAGTCCTTGTGTGATCTCATAACTTTATGTATAACTCAAACATAGAGAACCACCTCACTGGGGGAGCTAAACTCTTAGACTTGTATCTCCTCGATAATAAGGCATGGCACATGAAAATTAAAACAAGGAAGGAATTTGGATAACTTTCTTATGGATGATGCTATAGCACGATCTAGAGTATGAAAGAATAAAAAACAACTCATAAATGCCCGGTAGACTCCTGATTATAAGTGTAGTACAAAATACACTCATAAGCTAGACTTTACTAGACATAGTTTTACAGACACCCTGGGACCATGAACCATGCTATAATGCCAAGTTTGTCACAACCCGAACCGAAGCCCTAGCCATGATGGACATCCCAAACCATGAATGCCCGAGCACCCCTTCTAACTTACAATTATATACATCATTTATCTAATAAGAGGAAATGTGAAAACACATAACAAAATAGAATAAAGGTCAACTTTTATTTCAAACAACTCAATACTGAAATAAGTTCATAAAGATAAAAAAACACTAACTCTATTCTATGAAATCTCTACTAACTGAAAATAACCTCTATCTGAAGGCTGGGACAAGGCCCCCAGACATGAATCAAAATAAAATAACAATGACTTATACATTAGGCCTTCCAGAATAAGGGAGGCTCACCAGCTTCAAATCTCTGACCAATCAATCTACGGCTTAGCGGGCCCCCGGGACTGAGCCTAAGATCCTGAAATATAGGGGGTCAATACAGATGTACTAGTACACAGAGCAATCTAAAAAAATGTATTTATATTTAACATAAGTGAGAGAAGTTCTTAAAACATTTTACATATGATATATGAAAATACATGGGCATAAATTAAAGACTTTGAAACATGTCTTTGAAACCATGACCCACTCTTTATTTTACTTCTAAGCTAGATGGTACACGCTACAATTTGTAATTCCATGGGCTATATGGAATCTTTCCTTGACTCGGTGGCCAAGCCCCCAATCCAAGTTTGCCGCAAGGATTGGAGTATCTATAAGGGGGACACACAAGATCACACAGCAGGGTTCCAAATTCTCCAATCAAATCAATATGTCATGGTAGTGCACAATATCATAAAGCAGGGCTCCTAACCATAGTCCTAATTTGGAACAAAATGAATCAAGGTACACAAGATCACGAAGTAGGGTACCATAATCCCGTGTCGGCAAATCACGGTTTCTAGCGTTGAGTCTTTCAACTCGTACTTTCTTTAGGTAACCATGTAACTCTCTTTAAGCCCATTTTTAATGTTTTCTAAACATGCATCTTTCTGAATTCAAAATCTGAGTAAAATCTATATTTTAGTCTATTTTGAATCTGCTATGACATTCTTCTGTTTGGTATCGTCATACCAAGACTTGCAAGTCATATCTCTACGCCATACATTATCATATTACAACTCTTTCATTCAAACAATGTTTAGACCACCAAGTCATTCAAATAGTACAATAGGATTCATGTTTTCAAAATATATGTCAGACCATGCAAAGATTCTCTTTTTTAATATTTCAACAAATGGTGGTCAATTTCTCAAAAAAAATCATTCAATTCTTTCGATTATCATATTCAGCCATTACCAAAAAAAAATATCCTTCTGTTTAATTCACAATCAACATAAATTCATAGTTGATAGTAAAACCCTTGGTTCATGCTTTAAGATATGAAATTGAGTAATCCATGACTTGTCAACTAAGAAATATCACCATGAGATGGAAAATTTATTATTCATGCTCTCAATTAATGTATCAAAACTGAAAACACATATATACATATACACAAGAAAATCAAGATTCAAGTGAAGGCCTCAAGACCAAAACATTATATGGTTGAGAAGGATTCATAATGCATATTCTTTAAATTATTTTGAAAACCCTTCAAAAATATGTGATTTCTAAACCTTGAAAACTTAATAAGATAATTTCACCATACCCTTGTAGTTTAGGAAAATCTCACGTACCTTAGATTACTTATTTTAAAGAGTAGAACTTGAATCTTGATTTGTTTCTTGGAAATCTTGAACTTAAGGATTGATTCTTGATCTTTGATGGAAACCCTAATTTCTCTTGTTCTTAAGAGTGGAGAGGATCTGAGATATTTTAGAACTAATAAAGGATGGATTATAACATGTTTTGGATGATTTAAATTGTATGGGAGAAATTTAGGGTGGGGAAGAATACCAAAATGCCCTTCCGGATTCAAATAGAAATTTCTAAATTTCAAAGGTGATGACCTTGGTTGATAGGTCGTCAGCAAAGTGATGACCTATCACACCAAGTCGTCACTCAGATGTTGATTTTATGAGTTATTGGTCTTGGGTGATGACTTGGGCTGATAGGTCATCACTTAGGTGATGGCCTATCAACTCGAGTCGTCACTTAGAAGCTGAAAATAATGGCTCACTAGTTTGCGGTGATGACTTGGCTGATAGGTCGTCACTTAGGTGATGGCCTATCAACTCAGGCCATCACTTTGTTGACAGACAAACATGTTGAAGTAAAATAAGCATAACTTTTCGCTCCGATATCGGATTAAAGTGAAACCAAATGCGTTGGAAAGAAGATTCAAAGACATTTTATTTTACACAGAGTAGGCCCTCTAAATTGTTATATACAAGAAGTTATGATCGATATAATTTGACCCAAGTTGAGACATTTACCAAAAACTTAATCTATAGAAGTATTTTCAACTCGTCTTTGAGTTAGGGGATTTTTGTGACCTCAATTCATGTTCAAATGTGTTACCACACTATAGGATTGATCACCACACATATATTAACAAGAATTATTTGGTTTGGGTCTATACGCATAGGAACGGCGGTTTACATTCTAGCTCGAAGGTGTGGGGTATTACACTCACCAATACTTCCAGCCACAACATCGAGTCTATACACCAGATCCACTTATTCACCCACAATAAGTTTTTTTTTTCTTAAATTAAAACTTTTCCATTCCTCTTCATCAGTATCTCTTGTACAATGCACAACTATTTTCCCATCCATTTTCTTTTACATAATGGCATACACTGATCCCTCAAAATTATCCTCAACCCCCATATATTTTCCAAGCTACCCCAAATTCTATTTTCAACCCAAGATAGAATATGCAAAGTGGAAGAAACCAAGGTATAGTTTCACACCAATTATGTATTCTTATACTGGTTTATTCCAAAAATTGAGACAGTGGGGCATAATTTGTCCTCTTCTCGTGTATAATCCTGACCCATAATCAATAAGCTTTGATCTTTATGTATGATGTGCATAACATTCTAATGTTTAATACCACAGTACTAAAAATTATCGTACTTTCAAAAGATAAATAGAAAGGATGATTTAAGAATTTTTTTTTATGGTGAAAGACATTGATACTAGAGAATCACACATAATCCTTCATTTGGTGTTGCACAATACGTGACAAGTACTGAGCTAAACCTGGGGACCCAAAAATTATTTGCTGAAGGAAATGCAATTGACAGTGGTGATAGTTCTAGTAATGTACAAATTAGTGGCTAAGATGTCAGGCTCTGCAATTGGAAAGTCACTCTTCTCCCCCTGAAGGATTAGTTTTGGTAGTTTTTTCTATTTTCTCTTCTGTTATTTGAATTATTTTAGGGTTGTAATTGGGCATCTATCTTGTTCTTATTCCTTTTTTGTTTATTTTCGAACACTTCTATCCTTTATTTTAACAAAATGTTGTGTCCTTTTTTCTTTTTACTTTTAATATATGTTGTTTGTTTGTTTGTTTTGTTTACACAGTTCTTATATGTTGGTTCTTGTTATATGATGTTTTGTGGAACTTTAAGACAAATTTTCAATTTCAATCTAAATATGAAATATTAAATTAAGAAATAAAATGGAAAAAGAGCATTATGAGGTAAAACATAAAGGGTGAAACATTTGATAGCCGAATTGAAACTTCACTTAAATGAATTGAGGCAATCACTTTGAGAATCACAAGAATAATTTCATCATTATTTAGAAAGTTCAAAAGTTAAGATAAAACAAGTTGCGTGAACTACATTTGACCTGATTCTTTTTATGACAATATATGTAGGAAACCTAACTCTAGGGTTCGGTCCAATTAAGTTAAAAAAATCTAAATTACCCATTTCAGAAAAAAACTAGGGCAAGAGTTATATTTAGGTTGATTGACTCCACTCCAAAAGTTGTCAGTCTCAACCCATTTTTAGTGTATTTTGAGCCTTATACCGTTCTTTGTTTATAACCTATCCCAAAGCCATTTTACAACCAAACTAGTACCTTTAGATCAATATTTAAGAATGTCAAGGATAGACATGCGATAGATATATGACATTGCATTTTGGTACTACTTTTCTTCATCAGCATAAGAAATTAGAAGAAAAATAAAGATGCGAGAGTCGTATCGATTAAAACCCTTGAGAGCATCACAAGGTGATTTTGAGTTGAGAGAAATAAAAATGAGAGAGTATTATTGGTGAAAAAATTCATAGGCACCATAAGGCGATTGTGAGTTGAGAAAAATAAAAATTAGAGAGGCTCACTGATGAGAACCTTTCAAGGCATCACTAGCCGAATGAGGTCTATGATCTAGATGCAATGGGCCGAAGAAAATTAATCTAGTCTCAAGTTCAATGAGTTGGAAAAAGTTTGTGAATAGTTGGGATTGAAGGATCAGATTGTCTAATCCAAAATGAATGTCATAATCATTGTAGCCGACTGTGCCACTCAGATGATTTTTTCTTTTCTTTGTTTAAAAAAAAGGGACACTCATTGTATTTTATTTATTTTCTAGATTTATATAGATTTTCTTTAGTTTGCTATCATAGTGAATATCATTATCATTATTCTCATGTCCTTGAATTAATCCATGTCAAAGTAAGTAAGAAAGGGTATCAATACTTGCTACCAACTCATCAAAATCAAAAGCAAGATAAAAGGTCGGCACCTGAAGACAATATAATCCAAAGTTAAGCAAAGTATCCAAAGAATTCGCAACTAAAAAATTGTGGACTCATGAAAATACAAAGTTTCAAAAGGGTTTAGTTTGAAGACACCATGAAATAGAGGTATAGTGTTTGTGTCACAGTCACTCTTAATAGCTTCAGTTTGGGTCAATATTATAACAAGTCTATGACACATTCCAACAATATGAAGCAAGTTGAATTTGACAAGTGCAAGAGCAGTTGTCTCAAAGTCAAGGCTACAAACCAACCACCATGTTCTTAAACTTACATGTTTTCTTTGTATGAAACCATAACACATGTTACCTTCAAATCAAGAGCTTCAAAGCCTAAATATCAATAGGTGCAATTCTTCACTTTTGCAAATGCAATAGGAAATATTTCTTCACAGATTTCGTAATCACACTCTTGGTAAAACTTATCATCATATACCCATATAAGACATACTTTTTTGTTTGGTATTTAAGGTTTCATTTGTTTGATGATACACTTCCTAATTTTAATCTTTGTTTCTAGAAACCATAATTTCTAGTCAATTTTTCCATTGATGGACTAGGGTCATGTCATAGGTTGGGTTCGGGGTTGGGGTATGGGTCTGGTGCAGGGTTAAGGTTGGGTTTAGGTTCAAGTTTTGGGTTAGGGGCGAGGGGTAGAAGGGATAGGTATGATAAGGGTGCTTCTAGGTTTAGAGTTGGGTCATAGAACATAGGGATGCTTCAAAGTAAGTCTATATAGCTTGTAAAGATTCTTAGTAAGAGGAGGGTTAATATAGATTGTGTCTAGTAAACTAAATAGGTAGACACTAATTAGTGAGATATAAATAGGAATAAGTCATGGAACTCGAGTAGCGTGAGACATAGAAATAAGGTATAGGTATCATTATAGATAAACAACTTAGAGGGCAAGTAGTAGAGGTTAAGAGGATCAGTGATTGGTTGATGTCTGTTAAGTTGGTCATTAGGGGGTTTAAGGTGAATGTTATTAGTGCCTACACTCCACAAGTAGTCTTGGGTGAGGAGAAGAAGAATGGCTTTTGGGAGGGTTTTGATAAGGTGGTGAGAGGCATCCCGAGCACTGAGAAACTTTTTGTGGAAAGAGATTTCAATGGGCATATTGGTTTTTTTTAGAGGGTATGATGAAGTGTATGGAAATTTTAGATTTGGGGAGAGAAATCAAGAATGATACTCTCTTTCAGATTTTGCTATGGCTTTTGGGTTGTGGGTAGAAAACTTGATCTTTCCGAAGAAGGATCACCTTATTACCTTTCTTAGTTTAGTGGCCAAGACTCAGATAGACTTTTTGCTCCTTAAGAAGGTAATTGAGAGATATGTAAATACTGTAAGGTCATACCTAGCAAAAATCTTTTGACCTAACATAAGCTTTTAGTGATGGTCTTGGTAATTAAGATAGAGAGAAAAAAGAGGGGTATAAAGGATCATCCTAGGATTAAATGGGGTAGCTTGAGGTTGGACAGTGCTTTAGAAATAGAAAAGAAGTTTTGATTATGAAGGCTTGGGAGAGTAGAGGGTAAGTAGATAGTATCTGTGTGACAACTGCCAATTGTATTTAAGAGACCGCTAGAGAGGTGTTGGGTATATCAAGATCCTGAGCTGGCAAGCACCAGAGGGACTAGTAATGTACCAAAGAAGTTAAAAATAAGGTAAACGAAGTTTGTGGAGAGAAAGGATGACAAGGAAAAGATAACTAATAGGGAGGAGTTAAGTTAGCTAGGAAGGAGGCTAAGTTTGTGGTTATGGTAGCTAAGATAACAAATTTTGAGATTTGTATGCGTCTTTAGAGAAGAAAGGTAGAGATAAGAAGTTCTATAGGATTTCTAAGGCTAGAAAGAGGAGGCTCGTGATCTGGACCTGATGAAGTGTATCAAGTAGGAGGATGACAAAGTGTTAGTTAACGATACCTTTATTAGGAGAATGAGATAGTCCTATTTCTATAGACTTCTGAATGACGATTGGGATAAAGGCTTTATGATGGAGGACTTAGAGAACTCAGAGAGGTATCGTGATTATGGATATTATAGGTGTATCAAGGAAGAGGTAGTCAGGGGTATGATTTAGCATATGAGTAGGGTTAGGATGACAAGGGCAGATGAGATTTTGGTTGATTTTTCGAATAGCACAGGCAGGGCAGGTTTGGTGTGGCTGATGAGGTTGTTTAACATCATTTTAGGGTGGCAAAAATGCCCAAAGACTGGAGATGGATTACGATGATTTCCTTATAAAAACAAGAGAGACATTCAATGTTACAATAATTACAGGGGTATTAAATTATTGAGTCATACCATAAAGGTTTGGGAGAGGGTAGTAGAGTTGAGGTTAAAGAGGATGGTGACCATTTTTGAGAATCAGTTTAGTTTCATGCTTGGTTGTTTGACTATTGTGTCCATTCACCTCGTGATGAGATTAGTGGAGCAGTTTAGGGAGTGGAAGAAATACTTACACATGGTGTTAATTGATCTTGAGAAGGCATATGACGAAGTTCCCATTGAGATTTTGTGGAGGTGCTTGGAGGATAGTATGGTGGAATATACCAGGTTAATCTAGAATATGTACAATGGTGCAAAGACTCATGTGAGGACGATAAGAGAAAATTCAGAGCATTTTTTAGTTTTGACAGGTTTGCACCTGGTATTGACTCTTAGCCAATTTTTATTTGCCTTGGTGATAGATGTTTTGATTTAGCATATTCAAGGAGAGGTTCCTTGGTGTAGTTATTTTCTAACAATGTTGTTCTGATTGACGAGACTCAGGGTGAAGTTAATGATAAGTTGGAGGTTTGGCAATAAACCCTTGAGTCTAAAGGTTTTAGATTAAGCAGGACCAAAATAGAATACTTGGAATGTAAGTTTAGTGCTTTGCCACATGAGGATAACGTGGTTGTGGAGTTAGATTCTCAATCCATTCAGAAGAGGGAGAATTTCAAGTATCTTAGGGCTATAATTTAGGGGAATGGTGATATTGATGAGGATGTCTCGCACCGTATTAGTGTAGCATGGTTGAAATAATGGCTCACCTCAGGAGTCATTTCTGATAAGAAGGTGCCTCCAAATCTTAAATGTACGTTCTATATAGTGGCAGTTCGACAGACTATGTCATATGAAGTAGAGTGTTGACCAATTAAGAAATCCCACATCTATAAGTTGAAGGTGGTGGATATGATGATTTTGCAGTGGATGTGTGGACTTACCAAAAGAGATAAGGTTAGGAATGAGATTATTTGAGAAAAGGTAAGAGTGGCTTTAGTAAAGGACAAGATGCAAGAAATAAAGTTGCATTAGTTCAGGCATGTGATGAGAAGGGATACGGATACTCTAATTTAGAGGTGTGATAGGCTGGCTATGGATAGTTTTAGGCAGGGTAGAGGTAGGATGAAGAAATATTAGAGTGAGGTAATTAGGCAGGACAGGGGGTAGTTACATCTTAGGAAATACATAACCCTTGATAGGAAGGTTTGGAGGACGCAAATTAGGGTCGAGGGCTAGTAGGTAGGAGTATATTCGTGATAGTAGGAAAGAGTGCTCTACTTTTATGGGTGCATATAGTGTTTTGTATCCTCTTGTTCATGGTGTTTTGGTGATGTCTAGGATTTCATATATCAAGTCTATAATACTACTTTGTGGGTGTCTTATTTTCTTTATTATCTAGCGGTGTGGCACCCTTTGTGTGTTGTTTGCTTTATATTTTTTTATATTTGTTATCTCTCTTGAGCCAGGCATCTGTTAAAAACAACTTCTCTACTTTATTCGAGGAAGTAGTATGGTCTGCGCACACTCTACCCTCCCTAGACTCCACTTTGTGGGAATACACTAGGTATGTTGAATAAGGCAAGTTCCTAATGTGTGCACCCATTAATAAAGCAATCAAAATAAAGAAAATCCCAATACATACAAGAACACCAATTTAGAATGACTCATACTTTATTTGCTTCATTAATTCATCAAGGTTCCCACAACCCTAGTTATCAGGTTTAGCTACTCATGGTTGCAACATCAAATGAATATTCCTTATATGAAAGTATAATGTTAAACTTATAAAGAATAACATGAAAAACTCAAAATCTCAATTCAATTGTAAATTCTAAAAATCAAGAATTATACCAAGATCAATAGTGTATCTCAGAACTCAAAACAATGTCAAAAATGTATAAAGTGCGCCAAATATTGTAAAACGAGTGGATAGTAATAATAAAACCCTATAGGAGTATTTATACAAACATAAAAATATCCAATCCTAAATTGTGTAGAAAATCTGGGTCAACAGCAACTCATTATTGGGTTAAGTAGCAGGTAATACCCAATAATCATGCCTTCATATTATAGAAATCAGAGAAGACTTTAATCTCTCAGAATCTCAACTCACTAATGCAACTCATGATTAGTAGGTAGTAACTACTAATCGTAGGTGGAATAGCATAAAATTAGACTCAGCATAACATCTTCAGAACTCAACTCACTAATGTAACTCATGATTAGTAGGTAGTACCTATGATTAGTAGGTGGACTAGTAGAAGTCAGACTTAGTATACCGCCTTCAAAACTCAACTCACTAATCCTTCTAATTATTAGTAGGTTCAACCCACTAATAATAGGTTCTACCTATGATTAGTAGGCTGACTAGTGGGTCACTATTTCAGTAACTCATTATCTCTTTTTCTTATTCTTAATTTTGAACCCTATTTTTTAGAAAAATCAACACAAACATACATCATATCCAACAAGAATACCTAATTTCCTACATAATTTCCTTGTTTTACGAATCAAAAGTTCCATAAAATCATGACATATCAAGAACCTCAACATAAAATGTTTGCATGTCCTCAGATAACTAACACACGAGAACAAAACATAATGCTCAACTAAAAGAAACCTAAGTCATCTACAACAGTCAATTTATTCATTTTAGCTCAAGCTTCCCACCCCCTTGAAACACTTTGTCTTTTTACCCTTAGAAAATTCCTGAGTCTTTGTTCTCTGGAAAATATATGGTTATAGCATACTAGTCGTATGCTTGGATACGGTTTAGGGTCTTCCAAGTTATATGTTAATTAGTGAGTTTTGATATGTTTCTATCAAATATAAGACTAAGCACCTTACTATAAGTATGTTAAGGTACGAGTCGTATGTGGTTAGGTTGTATGATACTCTATGCTTGGCCTAGGAGATTCTACTTGGGGTACAAGTTATAAGGTACTACTCATATGTTAAGATATGAGTTAGGACATTATGGTCGTATGATGGTCAGTATGAGGGATTAAGGTGGTGCCAGGATACAATCTAAGGGTACCAATTATACCCTAGGGTATGGTTTAGGGAGTATGATTGTTCTTTCCTGTGAGTTAGTTTTCATCTTTTAAGTTGGGGGTATTCCCAATATTTCCACCCTAAAACCCTTAAGTCCCCATGTCTTAAAACATGTTGTGGCCTCTTATATCACTCTATTAAAAGATTAAATACTCCAAAAACACTCTCTTAAAAATTGAGGCTAGGGTTCTTTAAAGGTGGTCATCTTAAGGCTTAAGAGTCAAATTTCTTTTGTGAATCTTCTTGAAAAAGGCATGAGACTCTTCACTCATTGTTAGTTCATAAATATCATATGATTTAATATGTGAGTATGATTCTTAAATAGTGGTTTTGAAAACCCAAAAAATGAGGGTTTTGTTGCACATGGTTGAGTATTGTTTGCTCTTGGCTTAAGTTGTGTTTATATATGTTTTTGATCATTGTTTGCACATGTGGTTGCTTGGTAATTGGGGTTTAACAAATGAGTCATGGGTTACCCTAAACTTAATGGTTTTTCCTTAATTTTGGTCTTGATAATAGCATGCCCTCAAAGTATTTGTTAAAATCCCTAGGAGAGTAAAATAGTCACATAAAAATGGTGTTTTGAACTAAGGCTTGTCTTAATGAATATGAATGGCTGGTAAATGGTTTTGTGTAGGTCTTGTTGGCCATATAATGATTTAAGTGGTAACCTTGGTGGTTTAATTGGTTACATGGGTTTGAGTCCCTAACATTTAATTGATTTATGCCTTCACATAATAATAGGTTTGAGTCCTTAAACTTTGAATTGGATAAGTGTCTTGGTTAGACAATGGGTTTAAGTCCCAAAGTTAAATGAATGATTGGTCAATTAAAAATAGTAATGGCATGTGGTATACTTCCAAATAGTGTTGGTATGATGATACCAACAAAATGCCTTTGGCAAGTGATTGGGTTAATGGTTATGTAAGTGGAATGATGGTTTTAAATTGGTCCTAATGGTGGGATTTGTAGTCAGTCTGTGAAAGTGGAGTCCGAAGGACTAACACTAGAGACCGCACTAGCCGGTACGAATGTCTTTTGACTGGGTGGTTTGAGTCCCATGAATGAATATATGAATAGGAGGTTAGAGTACCCCTTACTACATGTATTGGTGCTAAGTCACATTGATGTTAGGTGGTTCGAGTCCCCCATACAAACATATACAGTTATGGATATTCTTTGGTTTTTGTGGCTACACGCACTGGAGCCCTTCCAGCAAGGGAAGATCTGGGACCATATAGCTCATGGGTGCTTTGTTCTATGATGGCCATGCTACACAACTCAGGTTAATAATTTCCAAGTTCATGCTAATCTTGTTCCCTATCTCGACATGTTGTATATATATATGTATTGCATTAGTTATGTGCATTGATTGACTGGTTTGGAACTGTTGGAACTATTTTGTCCTTATCCTTGAGTTACATGCTAGTGCTCTAACTGCTAATCGTCTTTGATGCATAATCCCTATGCGATGCAGGTGTTGGTCATACTACACCTCTTAATCAGTGATTGGACTTGGGATTTGCTTATACTGACTTGAAGTGGTAAGCTTTCATACTTTGGAATACTCAATTTCTTGTTTTGGTTTCTTATACTTTCATTTGTTTTAGTCTTAGACACCGATTTTGGCTATGGTCAGGGCATGTCCCGACTAGATATTGTTTTACTTTTGGATAAAGGCTTTGTGAAACTACTATGGGTTGGTATGGATGGTGTCAGCATTGGTATCTGCCTTGGAATTGACATTGGTACTATGGATGATACTATTTGACTATATTTATTATTGTTCCACACTATTATGATATGGACATTAATTTGGTTATTATTTCGGTTTTGTTATGGTTGTTGGTTGGCTTTGGATAGTTAGATTTATTCGTGTTGGCCATGGTCATGGACCTATCCCGAAGTCTTTGAGTTGCTAATTACTATATTTTGTTATACATTTGGAATTTATCCAACTCAGGTTATGTGCTTAATTGGCCAATTTGGGAAATAGGGTGGTCTCCGATCCTTGTTGGGCCTAAGATACTCATTACGATAAGGCCCTGGTTTGGGTCATGTTAAGTTGGTATTAGATATTTAGGTTCATGGTCAATTGAAAGTCCACAAAGCCATATTGGGTAGATTCTCTTTTAAGGGTGTGTAGTGTGCAACACTCATAAGGGAGAGTCTACAAGACATTTAGGAATATTTTACTTTGTTGTTGTCTTATTTTGAGGTAGATTCTAAGGTCTTGGATTATTCTAATTTCTATTTGCTTGTCTTTCAGATTAATCCTCGACGGTTTGAAGCTTATGGAAACTCTTTTATCCTAACTAAGGACAATATTGATGTAACACTCTCTACTCATGGGATCCATACTCGGTCTAGGGTTCCATTTCCTGATAATCTTAGAGTTACACTAATTCCCTATAGTCCTCCTCAGGATAATGTGATGAATGCTGAGTTTCGTCAGTCGATTCATATTATTTCTCAGTTGGTGGCTTCTCAGGCTGAGCGTGGTACATCTATTACTCCATCTTCTGAGTCCACAAGGGTTGGTCAGTTTATGAGGTTGAATCCTTTGATTTCACTGGTGTTTTGATGGAGGAGGATCCTTAGGTTTTTCTGGATGAAATAGAAAATATTTGTAGGGTTATGCATGCCATAAATATGATAGGGGTAGAGTTTGCTACCTACCATTTGAAGGATGTGG
This sequence comes from Capsicum pubescens, assembly GCA_030864215.1. Lineage (NCBI taxonomy): Eukaryota > Viridiplantae > Streptophyta > Magnoliopsida > Solanales > Solanaceae > Capsicum > Capsicum pubescens. The sequence goes on from CM061542.1 coordinate 262,920,519, forward strand.
CATATGATTGGTACGAATAGTAGGATCAGGAAAGGGGTGACATTGATGATTCATCTCTGTGGGAGGATTTTACTAATATATTTCTAGACTGCTTCTTTCCTCAGGAGTTGAGGGAACCAAAAATAGAGTAGTTTGTTAATCTGGAGTAAGGGAAGATGTCGGTCAAGGAGTATGCCTTGAAGTTTCACTAGCTATCTCGATATGGTCTGGAGATGGTGTCTGATACGAGAGCCAGAATAAGAAAGTTTACTTCGGGACTATCTCATGAGTTTATCCATGAAAGTAAGGCTACCATGCTAATCAAGGACATAGATATCTCTAGGTTGGTTGTCTATATGTAATAAGTGGAAGAAGAGAAAAGGAAGTAGTCTAAGTTTAGTGCGTGGCAAGGGAAAAAATTTAGGCCTTCTGAGCAAAGTGGTAGAGATGGGGGTAAGTGACCGAAGAAGAAGTGGGAAAGTTCTGGTTCTTTCTCCAAAGCTAGCACTCCTTACTCAAAATCATTGAGTGATCTTGGTCTTAGCATGATGGAGGTTCCTGAGCATAAGGGGGCCCAATCACTGGCTAGTAGGGCACAGTCGACTCCTTCCCACCCTCTTTGTATATTTTGTGGGCATTCACACCATGAGTTTTGTGAGGAAGGGAAAAACATGTGATTTTATTATGGTCAGATTGGTCAGATGCAGCATGAATGTCGTGTTAGAATGGGTTCTAGGCTAGTAAGCCTCTTGTTGCTTCTTTATCTGCTCCTGCACCAAAGGATGCTGCTTCTACATAATTTTCTGCTTCTGGTACTGGAACTGAATGAAATCTATTTTATGCTCTTGCATCTCTCCAGAATTCTGTGGCAACTCTCAATGTTTTCCCGGGTATGTTGAAAATTTTCTCCCATGATGTGTATTGTTTACTTGATATAGGGTCGACTCTTTCTTATGTGACCCTGCTTATGGCTATACATTTTGATTTTGGATCCTTTTTCTATATCTACCCCAGTTAGTAACTCTGTGATTTCTAAAAGTATCTAATGGGGTGTGTGGTATCTATTAGTAGTAGAGAAACTCTTGTGGAATTGATAGAGTTAGATATTTTTGACTTTGATGTTATTTTGGGGATGGATTAGGATCATTCGTGTTATGCTTCCTCAGATTGTCGTACCCGTAAGGTCATGTTTAATTTCTCTAATGATCTGGTCATTGTATGGGAATAGGGTTCTTTAGTGCCTAGGAGGTGGTTCATCTCATACCTTAGAGCCCGAACATTAATCTCCAAAGGGTGTTTGTATTAGTTGGTTCGGGTTAAAGATTCTTACTCGGAAGGTCCTTCTCTAGAATCCATCCATGTGGTTAATGAGTATCCCGAGGATTTCTCTGACGATCTTCCTAGTATCCCCCCCAACAGGGAAATTGATTTTAGGATTGATCTTATTACGGACACTTGTCCTATTTCTATCCCTCCGTATAGAATGGCTTTGATTGAGTTGAAGGATCTTAAGGAGGAATTAAAGGATCTCTTTGTTAAAGGTTTTATCCATTCCAGTGTATCTCATTAGGGTACTTTGGTGTTGTTTGTTTGCAAGAAGGATGGTTCCCTTTGAATGTGCCTTGACTATCGTTAGTTGAATAAGGTGACCATAAAGAATAAGTACTCTCTTCCTAGGATCGATAATTTGTTTGATCAACTTCAAGGTGCGAAGTGTTTCTCTAAGATTAATCTTACGTCGGGTTATCATCAGCTTTAGATTAGGGAAGTGGATATCCCTAATATTGCCTTCAAAACTCGGTATGGTCACTATGAGTTCCTAGTTATGTCTTTTGGGTTGACTAATGCTCTGGAAGGGTTTATGGATTTGATGAATAGGGTTTTCCAACAGTTTCTGGATTTGTTTGTCATTGTCTTCATTGGTGACATCTTGGTCTATTCTAAGAGAGAGGAAAATCATGTCGATCACCTCCGTGTTGTGTTGCATACATTGAAAGATCAGCATTTGTATGCCAAGTTCTCCAAGTGTAAGTTTTGGTTGAAGGCTGTAACTTTTCTTGGTCAAGTTATCTCTAGTTAATGGATCATGGTGGATCCACAAAAGGTTGTGGTGGTTAAGAAGTAGTTTAGACCTGGGACTCCAATCGATATTCGTAGCTTCTTAGGTTTAGCCGGTTACTATAGGAGATTTGTGGAATATTTTTTAACTATAGCTGCCCTATTGACTAAGTTGATCCAGAAGAAGGTCAAGTTCTTATGGCCAGAAGCATGTGAAGGCAACATTAAGAAGTTAAAGGATAAGTTGACATCAGCTCGAGGTTTGACCCTACCCGAGGGTAGTATGGCTTCGTAGTGTATTGTGATGCTTTTTATGTTGGGTTGGGTTGGGTGTTGATGCAATATGGTAGGGTGATGGCTTATGCTTCTAGGAAATTAAAAATTCATGAGAAAAACTACCCCACTCCTAACTTACAGTTATTAGCAGTGGTATTTGCACTGAATATTTTACGTCACTATCTCTATGGTGTACATGTTGATATCTTTTTTATCATAAGAGCCTATAGTATGTGTTCACTCAAAAAGAGTTAAATGTCAGGCAAAGTAGGTGGCTTGAGTTGCTGAATGATTATGATATGAGTCTTCACTACCATCCAGGTAATGCTAACGTAGCTGTTGATTCTCTTAGCAGGTTATCCATGGGGAGTCTGGCTCATGGGGATAAGGATAAGCGAGAGTTAGAAAAGGATATTCACCATTTTACTAGTCTTGGAGTTCATCTCAAGGACTCCAAAAGTGGTGGTATGTTTGTGCTTCAGGTATCACAATCATCTCTTGTTGTGGAAATAAATGAAAAGTAGATATTAGATACCAAATTGATGAAAATTAAGTGTAATCTGGGTCAATAAATGGTTGTTGAATTTTTGATTGGTGGTGATGGTATCCTGAGGTGTATCATGATCGAAGGGCATGAATCTCGTTATGCTATTCATCCTGGTTCTACTAAGATGTATCATGATCTCAAGGAGTTCTATTGGTAGAAAAATATGAAACGAGGTGTGGCTAGCTATGTGGCTAAGTGAATGGTGTGTCAACAAGTAAAAGTTGACACATGAGACCCGGTGGTTTGTACTAAGTAATAGAGTTCCCGAATGAAAGTGAAAAGTGATTAACATGGATTTTTTTACCGGTCTTCCTCGGTATCGAAATCAATGAGATTTTATTTGGGTCATTGTAGATAGGATGACTAAGTCCGCTCACTTCTTCCCGGTGAGGACTAGTTATTTGGCTGATGATTATTCTAAGTTGTATCTTGTAGAGATCATGACGTTGCATGGTGCTCCAGTTTCTATAATTTTGGATTTTGGTACTCCATTCTCATTGCATTTTTGGAAGTCATTTCAAAAAGGTTTGGGAATAAAGAGTGTCGTAGTGTCGCATTCCACCCGCAGTCGAATGGATAAGTTGTAACACCCTATATTTTTGGGCTAGATTTTGAATCTTTGTTCTTATGTGTATAAACTTAAATCCCATGATTTATATTTGAATATATGTGTCATGACCTTTAACCTAGTGTGTGAAGTGCTTATGAGGTGAAAAATGTTCATAAGAATCACTTAGAGCAAAGTGAGCTAAGAGCCTTTGATTCGGCCAAATTTTGGTGTTCGATTTTACAAGGGTCTACTTTGAACATGTATAACATTTTATATACGTGGAATTTATCAGATCAAGACCCACCAAATGATAGTTAATTTAATTATCTTTCCAACTATACCAATTTTTCTTAATCCGATACCCGAGTGAAAAGTTATGGCCTTTTATGTAAGCGGTAGTAAGGGTTCATGATTTGGCCGCGGCGCGTTGCTCTCTCCATGTGATATGGGGCACGATGCATTACTCTCTCCATGCGATATGGGGTGTGACGCGTAGCTTATTCCCCCTCTGTTTCAGCTTCTTAAGGGTCAAGGGGCACTTTGGTCCTTTCCCCTCAGCCCTAAACGTCCAAGGCACGAATTAGATCACCAAAAAGGGCATAATTTGCCCATCTTCTTGAAATCAACTCACGTAAGAACCCTCTCTTTTCACAAGAAAAATAATCCAAGCTTCTTCTCTCAAGAACACAAGGAATTAAGTGTCTTTAATAATCCAAGAGTTCAAGCTTCCAAGAAATCTTCAAGAAATATCAAGAATAGGGTTTCTTTCACAAGTTCATCATTCAAGTTCCATGCTCCAAGATTTCTTCACAAGTCAATAAACTTAAGGTATGTGGTGTTAATGAACAAGGATATTCTACCATCCTTGTTCCCAAAACTTGTTTAAAAGTTTAAGCTATACAATTGGAAATTAGGGTTCATACCCGTGTTATCTTGTTTTGAGATTGTGAAATTATTATGTGATTTAAGTATTAAAGTGCATACATGATCTCATCTATTTTTGTTTTGACTTGAAGATTCTCTGTTATAATTTGAATATCATGAGTTTGATTTAAAACATTGATTAAAGATTTCTGATTGAGTTTTAAGCATGATATTGTATTACAAGTTATATGAAAGAAAGTATAAGATTCAAGGCTTGAGTTTGAGCACTAGGTTTACAAGAAAAGCTTAAACCTTTTGATTCCAAAATAAGTCTATCCACAATCGTTTATGATCCTTATGATACAAAGAAAAGATTGATCTCTTGATCTTAAGATAAGATATGGAATCCATATTTGTTCATCCTAATTATGATTTAAAGAAAGAGAAGAATAACTGGTTTTCATTCTATAAACTCCTATGCTATTTTAAGGTAGATTTCCTAAAGTATGAGCATATAAGTAATATGGGAGTAGTATTTAGCACCGAGTTGGGTATGCGTCCGAGGTCGCATGCCCTAGAACTAAGTGACACTATAGGATTATGTCCCAATATGGGTTAAGTATAATGATCACTCAAGTTAAGGTTCTATTTCGATGGTACGGGTGGAACAACTCCCCTCAATGTGGGTAAGATATTGGACTCCATGATAGATCACATGGTTTATGTCAGTTAGAAGAATCTCCCAAAAGAAAGAATAAAAAGTAAAACTTTTAGAAACTAAGTGTGGTGGCTCACAGAGTTTATTCAGTATGCTTTATTATTCATGGTTTATGATCTTTCATCTTTCAATTTAATTCACGCTCAAGGTGAGTGACTTACACTTAGCATGCATTATTTGAAAGTCTATGAATATATTAAGTTATTGTTTTACTTATGCATACACCCCCACATACTCAGTACATTTTAGAAGTACTGACCCACATATATGTTTATTTTCTACATTGTCTCATAATGTAAGTACCTGTTGTAGAGCACATATCATAATTAGAAAGTTTGCAGCTTCCATTCAGTAGGTGATGAGTTCTCCTGATTCGAGAACTCGAGTCAACTATTTTTCTAATAGCATTTTTATTCAGTTGTATTGATTAGGGATAGTTGGAGGTCATGTCCCGGCTACCTATAGTCAGTATTAGTAGAGGCTTCATAGACGGTCATTCAGAGTTGATGTATTTGCTTTTAGTTTTCTTTTGTATAACTAAAGTGTAAATATTTTAAACAGTTTTGTGTAGAACATATTCAGCTAAAGAAATTTCTTACGCTTACTACTTCAAGTTTTATGTATTTTAAATCAGTAGCTCAAGTATCATGATAGTACATGGGTTAGCTTGGGATCACTTATGGTCCTAAGCATCGTGTGACATCCAGGGGTAGTCTTGGTGCATTACACAAGCGGAGAGGGTCCTTCAAACATTATAAGATATGCTTTATGCTTGCGTGATTGACTATGGTGGTAATTGGTTCAACCATTTGCCTTTGATTGAGTATGCTTATAATAATAGTTATCACTCTAGCATTGGCATGACTCCTTTTGAGGCACTGTATGACAGAAGATCTCATTCTCCTATTGGGTGGTATGTAGTTGGTGAGGGTAAGTTGTTTGGCCTTGTTTTGGTTCACCAAGCCTTGGAGAAGGTGAAGGTCATTCGAGATAGATTAAAAGTCGCTAAAAGTTGCTAAAAGTCCTATGTGGATAAAAAACGTAGAGATTTGGAGTTTAATGTCAGTGATTAGGTATTCTTAAAGGTGTCTCCCATAAAGAAAGGGATGAAGTTTGGTAAGAAGGGAAAGTTAAGTCTTCGGTATGTTGGTCCCAAGTTGATTTTAAAAAGGGTCGGCAATGTTGCTTATGATTGGATTTGCCTTCTACTTTGAGCTCTATTCATCCAGTTTTCCATGTCTCTATGTTGAGAAAATTTGTAGGTGATCATTCTTCGGTTGTTCCTTTGGAAGGGTTGGGTAGTTCAGATTCCTTAACTTATGAGGTAGTCCCAATTGATATCTTGGATCGTCAAGTTCGTTGGTTACGAACAAAGGATGTGGCTTCAGTAAAGGTTCTTTGGAAGAACCATAATATTGAAGAAGCTACTTGGGAAGCGTAAGAGGACATAAAGTCCAAGTATCTGTTCCTATTTTATGCTCTCAAAATTGATGTGTGAGCTAATGCTAACATATTTGAGGCTTTTAACTAAGAATAATTGTGAAGTCTTAAGGAACTTTTATCATTTTTGATTGGTTTATGTTTGATTTTGCAGTTTGAGATGATATGATAGAGAACGAACAAGAATGGGAGCACAGAAGTTGAAATCTAAAGAAATCTGAAGAAAAGGGTGGATGATGATATTTGTGATAAGTCGTCAGCCTGGTGATAAGTTATTAAGTTCGTCGTCAGCAGTAAACAGAGAATTGGCCTAAGTGGAAAGATGTGATGACATTTTTTGATAAGTCATCAAGGGTCTGATAAGCTGTCAAGAATATCGTCACCTAAGGTAGCACAGGAGAACTGAAGCAGAGCTTTGACGACATTTTGTGATAGGCCGTCACGAAGCTGATAAGTTGTCAAGTTTGTCTCCGCCTTAAACAGGAAAAGCCAAAACTGAAGAAGGAGCTGACGAAATTTATGATAAATCGTCAGCCTCCTGATAGGTTATCATAAATGTCATCACCTAATCTGAGGGATTTCTGAATTCTATTATTCTGTTTCCATAATTAGGGCGAACTATTTAAAGCTTTGTTTTAGGGTTTTCTAGGGAGTTCTGCATATTGATTCCGATACATTGAGTTTTGAGCAATATACGTTGATATTTTCTCCATCTACATTTGGCTTGAGAAAACAATTACTTTGAAGATATTATATTCATTTTTTTTGGATTTTCTTTGTGATTTAATCTGAGAATCTCTAGTTTCTATTCATATTGTGGTAAGTTTATCTTTCAAAGCATGAATTCATCTAGTTGCTTCGATTTTTACGTCATGAGCGGCTAAATTTCTTTTACTTGAATTATGGGATCTAGGGTTAGATCTTGATAAGGTGTTGAGTGATCAGGATTCGAAAGGTGGTAGGACTTCTTGATAATTCTGAGGTTTTAATTAATGTCTGTTGGTTGCAAACAATAGATAAAACCTACTTTGATTTGCTTGAGAAAGAAATAAAATATAGTAGGAAGTGAATTATCAACAGGGACTTGGAAATAATCCATTTAATAATCAGCGTTGTAACAAGGTTGGTTAACCTGAGGTAAAATCTGGGCAATGAATATAAATTCCCTAAGTCTGAGAGGATTAGGTAATTAAATGCTTAAGTAGGTCGAGAGACATTTAAGCATAACTTCGATAAAGATAACTTGTTGTCCTACCTACCGTGAGAATCCTGAACCACTAGTAGCATTTGTCAAGTACCAAAATCCCTAGTGAACATAATTTTGTTTTTTCATAAACTCTTGATTATGAACACTAAAACTAACGTAACCAAAAATTTCTTGTTAAACTAAAAAACCCCTATTTATGGAAATATCCAACTATCAGTTGATTAATTTGCAAACAACTTACATTCACACCATATTCCCTATGGGATTCAACCCAAACCTAGTTGGGTTTTATATTGACAACAATCGCTTACATTCTCATTGAGTGGTGTAGTTTGAGCGTAGGAATTTGTGCGGAAGGTATGTGTCCTTCAACAAACTTTTGTTGTAAAACTTTGTTAAAGGAAAGATTGATTTCCTTGCATCTTTATTTTCTAGCTTATTTAAATGTTAGATTGATATGTGATAATGTATTAACTTGTGCTTGTTCTTGCCTTACCCATAATTCAAGAACGAATGATCCAAGTGGTGGAGAATTGAAACACCTTGTTTTTTTACCCTTAGAAAATTCTTGAGTTTTTGTTCTCTGGTCAACATACGGTTAGAGCATATTAGTTGTATGCTTAGATATGATTTAGGGTCTTCAAGTCGTATGTTAGTCAATGAGTTTTGATAGGTTTATGTCCAAGATACAACTAGGCACCTTACTAGAAGTATGTTAAAGTATGAGTTGTATGTGGGTGGGTCGTATGATGCTCTACGCTTGGCCTAAAGGATTCTACTTGGGGTACGAGTTATAAGGTACTACTCGTATATTAAAATACAAGTTAGTATATTTTGGTCATATGAAGGTCCATTTGGGGGACCAATGTGGTGCTAGGGTATGAGATAAGTGTACCACTTGTACCCTATGGCACGGTTTAGGGGGTATGGTCATACCTTCCTACGAGTTAGTTTTCAAATTTTAAGCAAGGGGTATTTTGGACATTTCCCATCCTAAAACCCTTAAGTCCCCATGTCTTAAAACATGTTGTCACCTCTCATAACACACTATTGAAAGATTAAACACTCCAGAAATACTCTCTAAACTCTTTCTTCAAAATTGGGGCTAGGGTTCTTCAAAGGTAGTCATCTTGAGAATTAAGAGTAAAATTTCTTCTGTGAATTTTCTTGAATAAGTCATGTGAATCTTTCCTCATTGTTAATTTATAAATATCATGTGTTTTAAAGTATGAGTATGATTCTTAAATAGTGGTTTTGAAAAAATAAAAATTGAGGGTTTTGTTGCACACGGTTGAGGGTTTTGATCATGGATTGAACACATGGGTGCTTTGTAATTGTGGTTTAACAAATGTGTCTTGGGTTACCCTAAACTTGATTGTTTTACCTTGATTATGGTCTTGATAATAGCATGCTCTCAAAGTGTTTGTGAAAATGCCCAAGAGAATAAAATAGTCACAAGACAATGATGTTTTGAACTAAGGCTTGGAATAATGAATATGAATGGTTGGAAAATGGTTTTGTGAAGGCCTTGTTGTCCATGTAATGATTTAAATGTTATCCTTGGTGGTTTAATTAGTTACATGGGTTTGAGTCCCAAACATTAAAGTGATTTATGTCTTTACTTGATAATGGGTTCGAGTCCCTAAATGTTGAATTGGATATGTGCCTTTGTTAGACAATAGGTTCTAGTCCAAAGTCAATTGAATGATTGGTCGATTGATAATGGTAATGGCATGTAATATACTTCCAAGTAGTGTTGGTATAACGATACCAACGAAATGCCGTTGGTAAGTAATTGGCTTAATGGTTGTGTTTGTGGAATAATGATTTTAAATTAGACTTAATGGCGGGATGTGTAGTCTGTCCGTGAAAGTGTAGTCTGAAGGACTAACACTGGAAACCATACTAGCCAATGCGGTTGTCTTATGAGCGGGTGGTTTGTGTCCCCCGAATGAATATATGAATTAAGGATTCCAGTCCCCCTTAATACTTGTATTGGTGTAAGTCATATTGATTATGTCGGTAGGTTCGAGTCCCCCATATAGGCATATTCGATTATGGATCTTCTCTGGTTCGTGCGGTTATGCATACTGGGTCCCTTCCATCTAGGGGAGAGTTAGGACTATATAGACTGTAGGTGACTTATTCTATGAAGGCCATGATACAAAACCCACGTTAATGATTTCAAAGTTCATTCTAATCTTGTTACCTATTCCGTCATGGTGTGTGTATATATATATGTATTGCATTGGTTATGTGCATTGATTGATTGGTTTTGAACCATTTGCACTATTTTATCCTTATCCTTGAGTTATATGCTAGGACTCCAATAGATAACCGTCTTTGACATTGTATCCCCCTGCGATACAGGTGTTGGTCATACTACACCTCCTAATCAGTGATTGAACTTGGGATCAACTTGTGTTAACTTGAAGTGGTGAACTTTTATACTTCGGAAGACTCTATTTCTTGTTTTGGTTTCTTATGTTTTCATTTGGTTTAGTCTTTGACACTGGTTTTGGCTATGGTTGAGGTGGATATTATTTTACTTTCATATAGAGGCTTTGTGGAACTACTAAGGGCTGGTATGGGCGATGTCGGCATTGGTGTATGACTTGGTATTGGTATTATGGTTGATACCGTTTGACTATATTTATTATTGTTCCATTCTATTAGGTTATGGAGATGGATTTGGTTATTGTTTCGGTTTTAGTTATGGTTGTTGATTCGCTTTGGATGGTTAGATTTGTTTGGGTTGGCCAAGGTCATGGACCTATCCCAAAGTCATTAAGTTTCTAGTTACTCTATCTTGTTATACATGTAGAATTCATCAGACTCAGGTTATGTGCTCGGTTGGTTGGTTGGGGAAACGGGGTGCTCTCTGGTCATCGTTGGTCCTGAGATGCCCATTACGACAAGGCCCTGATTCGGTTCATGTCACCCCTCCTATGCACACCTTTCAAAACCATTATGTGTATCCATGTAACTCAATAGAATGACATACCAGGAATCAAGTAATGGAATTAGATTAGCATCAAACAACCAAGCATGTATGCAAATGGTATTACCCAAAAAAATAAGTAGCTATCAATGCAAACCATGTAACCTTACAATAAGGAATTCCAAACTCTCGCAATATCATAATTCTTATTAATACAGGGACTACATCAAAACACTCACGCACACCAAGAAGTTCAAGCAATGTGCATGAAATACCATAGGCTTTCCCTTTAAGTCAAATCTAGTCTTCAGAAGAGTTAGTGATGACTTCCTAAATGTTTAATATTTAAATCATATAGAATTATTTTAAGTCAAATGTAGTCTCTAGAAGATTTATATTTCCAACGATACCAATTTCGTCCAAATCCATTATCGGAGTAAAAAGTCATGGACGTTTTACTGAGAGCTGTCGGAACTACCCCGGTGCGAAGGGCAGGTTGACGGACCTTAACTCCCATGTCGATATAGTGATGAACCGTCGTCTAAACCATCACAGCTAAAGTAGTAAGCCAATCTTCTAGCTAACGTGCGACGGACAGGTTGACTGACCATTGAACTTGCGATGGACCGTCACCCAAGCCGTCGCTACTAAGGCAGTGAGTTCCTATTCTGGCCCGATTACGACGGTCAGAACGACATACTGTTGAGCCAGCGATGGACCATTGCATGAGCCATCGCAGATCCCGTTCAACAATTTAAAGCCATTTTTAAAAGGGTATTTGGGTCTTTTACCACCCGTTTTAACCCCTAATCATACCAGACCATAGCTCATAATTTATTATTAATTCACAACATCCAATTAGGGTTTCTCTCAATGATCAATCCCCAAGAACAAGAAACCCTAGGTATTTAATCCCAAGTCAAGAATTCAAGTTTTCCTCCACCAATCTTCAAGAAATCATCCACCCAGGTATGTCAAGTGTTGATTCATGGGTTCTTTCACCCATGAAGCTCAAGGATCCTATTTTTAAACTCATGAATTGTGATTTCCATGTGGTGGGTTGATTTTAATTATGTTGATATGGTTTTATGAATCCCAAGTTGGAGTCTTCATGTATTTTTCATGAAATTATACTAGTATGTGGGTAGGAAACTTATAAATTTAGTTGATTAAAGTAACCATGATGTATGAACTAGTGTATATTACTAAGCCTAAGGTTATGCATGTAATGTGTTTGATAAAATGCCCAAAGAACAAGAATCATTCTTTAAGACTCAATTATGACCAAATTGATGAACCTATGCTCTACCCTTATGTTTAAAATGACTTCTATGTTATTGCTATGCATTGAAATTGTTTGATAGATTGCTCATGAGATTAGCCTGTGAAATTATGACATGTTTATATGCTTCCCTATTCATATACCAAACCATGATAATCAATTTCCTCATGAAACTCCCCAATGATTGTATTATGTATTATTGACTATGGTCATATGTCAAGAAGTGTCATGTCTTGTAAGTTTAATTCTATCGAGTCCTGGGGGTACTTGTACCCGATAATTTAGCTATGTGCCTAGAGCCAGTGTCATGTTTTCAAGATACTCTCAGTCAAGCCATATTCAGTAGAATTCATTCAGTCACATGACTAAGGAAAACTCAGTAATCTCAATAATCTCAGTTAGTTATCAGATCTCAGTAATATTTTGTCAGTCAACGGAACTCAGTAACTCATTCCAGTTAGTTCAGTATAATTAATTTAGTGTTCAATAAAATGGGAGTAAGATTCAGCACCGAGTGAGACCAAGGATAGGAACTCACCTGCGAGTAGAGGGTGTGATTCTTAGAAGCAATCCTTGCACTCCAGAAATACATAGCCAGTGTAGGTTGAAACATCTAACCTGTTAGATGAGGGTTGATGAGGTGACTTAACCTTTTAGATGAGGATCCCACCATTTTCTTAGAGTACCTGCTAGATGAGGGATTACTCACACCTTGTCCTACCAGTGGCACGGTATTGACACCCTTCCAATTGGGGTTACAGATTGGACCCCAACTCAGCTATAATGCTTTATTTGGGGAATGTCGATTAGATGACTACTTCTCACAGTTACAGTTTCAGTCTTAACCTCAGTAATTGAACTCAGATAGTTTGATAGAATTTAGGACTGTCAGATACAATTAACTCAGAATAGTACGGGACTCAGATAGTTGCATCAGAACCTAGACTGTTAGATAAAGTCACTCAGCATCAATTATCAACACTTATGTTATCAATACCAAGATTCAGTGATGCCATGATCTCAGTTACAGTTTATGTATCCATATATGTAATCTCACATTCATGTTATTCAGTTAGTAGTATTGTTCATGCATATAAACCCCTTGTATTCAGCCTACCTCACTTGTATACCAGTATATTTAATCGTAATGATGCATTTTCGCTATGGTGTTTTATACCATAGGTTCAGAAGCACGAGCTCTAGAGCATCAATAACATTCCAGTCTCGGCAGTCAGAGTCAATAGTGAGTCCTCATCCTTCGAGGACATGACCATTACTTTATTATCTCATTAATTAATTTATTTCAGTAGTTGGAGTCAGTTGGGAAAATGTCCCATCAACTCCTTATTCAGACAGTTTAGAGGCTTTCAGACAAACATGTTCAGACAGTTATTTCAGTTGTTTCGGTATTGATATACCATATCTCCAGATGTTATATTTTATCAGATCTTTGAACCTTATGGACTTTCAACCTTTATTTCTGCATTTATATAGTATATTATGCAATGTAAAGGTATAGATATCAGTCATGGGTTAGCTTATGGTCCTTCGGAGTCATGAGCACCATATGGCGTTCCGGGTGCTAGATTCAGGGCGTTACACTTTTAGTTATTTGGTGTAAGATTTCTGAAGCCAGATCCCAATGAAGACTCATGAAAGCTTCACTTATAATAGTATCAGCTACAACCTTGGTATTTGTATTCAAGGCTTTGTAGAATCTCTCAAGAAATTTTTACCCGTGATTCGATTATTTGGAACATTCATCATCTTTTTCTTGAACCTCAACAATTTGTCACAAAGCTCCGTTGAATGTAATAGCCTAAAATTATAGATCTCATCCTTCACATGTAGTATTCTAGAGGGTAGAAAAAATTTGTCCAAGAACTATGGCCCCAACTTGTTCCAAGTAGTAACAGATCTATAAGGCAGCTCTCTTAACCATAAAGTATCCTCTTTTATCAGAGAGAATGGGAACGACCTTAGTCGTAGAACTTATTGAATCACCCATACAAATTGTATAAAGTGAAAATTCCTGAAAATTTCATAACATGCATGTTTGCATCATTAGTACGCAAACCAAAAAACACTCCGCGCTCGTAATATCGAATAGTTAGGGTAATTCAAGAGGAATAAAGTAACATATCCCAATCAATTCAACATACCACAAATCTTCTTTTGAATCATCATACATCGGCAAGTACTATTGAATGGGCTATTGAACTTTGCTTCTTCTAATTCTATCTCTGTCAAGTGCCACTCAACTATCTTCTTCCTCGTGTCTAGTATTTTTCTCCAAAGCTGCACATCGAGTAGCTACTTGCTTAGAATTTACCTTAACCATTAACAAGCAGTGACTTGATCTGCAATTTTATGAACACTATATTGAGGTGGCCGATTCAATGCTGCTAGGTTTTTATGAACCCTCTCTCTCGGGGCTCATTGATCATAAGCTTCTTATCTCTCACTCTTATGATTATGTTGTAATGTCCGTTCAAGATCAGGGTCAAATGAAATTAGAGTGATTCCTTGACTGTGAGTACCGAGCATACACTAACGTGTGCCCTAGAAATAGTAAAAAACTAGAAATCAACACACCAAACCAACAACTTCAATAAACTTGATCAATCAATTCGTAACCATATTCCTCAGCAATGGTGCTAAAACATGATGTCTCCAAAATTACTCCTTGAAGAAAGTATAAAGCGGTCCCTGAATAAAATATAATAACCCACTAGGTTGGGATCAAAATCATGAGAAATATGCCAAAAATTTATCCAGAGCTTGCTGATGTGATTGGCAATTAAAGAAATAAAAAAAAGGTTTCAAAACAATTAGAGTAACAATAATGATATCTTGAAAATAGGGTTGTGATCAATATGAGACGAGCACTAAGATCGTGTTCCCCCTGACTTCATGACTCCATAGAATATTTGTGCTTCTCAAACTATATCGATGCCTTGAATGCTAAATCTAACAAGTTATGAATCACCTAATCGTCTCTCGACCTTGGTTTGGATGAATTTCACTCATCACCTCTCTATTGTAGAGTGTCTTCTTACTAAACCTTATTTTATGATTTCAAACTAACCATATCCTTTCATTCTCAAGTTAATTAGATGCTAGTTAATAGTTTCAAATTACTATTATTATCTATTTTTCTGAGCTCTAGCTCTCCTCGAGTATGTATCAAATACAGGTGAGTTCCTAACGTTTCCACCTATTAAGAAACTAATTAAAGTTAAGGAAATCCCAATACATGCAAGAACACCAATCTAGAATAACTTCTCACTTAATTTGTGTTGTTAATTCATCTGGTGTCACTACCCTAGATGAGGTCCTGGCCGCGATAGGCATCTTAAACCACAAAGGCTCGTGAGACCCCTTATACAAAAATAAACTGCGGAAGATATAATGAAACTAAGGAAATCTGGAAATCAAATTATGTCAATAATGTTATGAAAATATATTAACCAAAACTCGTCTACGAAGATTCTACTGAATAATAACTGTCTAGGTCGAGTCATGGCCCCCAGCTTGACCATAAACTGAAAGACTTGACATATGAGTAATTGTCATCCGAAAGATGGATGACTCACCAATTTTGTAATAACCCAAATGTTCTACTAATGTGATGGACCATGAAACTATACCGCAGAACCTAAAATACAGGGGGTCAATACTGGGAGAGTATTGGTATGTAGAACTATCCAAAACTATATATATTTCATATAAAATTAATTGACAGCATTGTGAAAATAATTTATCATAATGTATATACAAAAACACATGGGCATAATGAAAAAATCTTCAATTCATGCTTGTAAAAAATTGACTCAACTCTTTACTTTAGTTCTGAGCTACATGGTACACCCTACAATTCCAAATACCCACGAGCTATATGGATCCTCCCTTGACTCGGCGGCCAAGCCCCAAATAAGAGTTTGCCGCAAGGATTAGAGTTTCATAAGTTGGTATACCCCCATGTGAGTATACCATAGTGATTCCTCCATGTGAGTATTCCCAATTATTCTCCCATGTAGGATAACTTATCATAAATCCCGCGTCGAAAAAACACGGTTTCAGACAATGAGTTATTGAAACTCGTGCCTTTTTCGAGCAACTATCTAACTCTCTTTTAAGTCTGTTTTTAACATTCTTAAAATAATATTTCATGATTATTAAAAATTTAATTTCTTATTATGTTAAGGTCATATCAGAACAAGGTATCATCTTACCCAGACTTACAAGTCATTCATAGCATACCACAACATATCCATAGCCCTTGTTATTCAAAAACATGTTAATGACCACCCAAAAGATTTAATCATCATTTGAGAGAATTTTTAAATCAAATATCATATGAAATTATGCAATATACTCTATTTTCAATACTTTAACATGTGGTGGTCGCTTCTTACATAAAACACATCCAATTCTTCATTAAGAAACAATAGCATTTAGAATAATAATCACCTCTTTGAAAAAAAATATATAAAACAACCTTGCATAATATGTAAAGAGGTATTTAAAACTCAAAAATCATCCTTATTCGTAAAACAACCCCAACATTAGTTACACGTAAATCTCATGATAAAAAAAAGGCTTATAATTCATGCTCTCAAACCCATTTCATAATCCATAACATGTTAAGACCATAAATTTCATCATGGTAGGGGAAAATTTAACAAATAATACTCATAAATCACTTTTCAAAACTCATACCAAATATGTACGTGATTATAATTCAAGTTCATGGAAAATCCCCCTAGAAATTTCATTAATTTCATTAAATATGGATTCATGATGCATGCTCTTCAAACTAATTCGAAAGCCCAATACATGTATATAATTATATATCTTAAAAACTTGTTAAAAATATTAAACTTATGCTCATGAGATTTAGGATAGTCTCACATACCTTGAAATCAAAGAGAACATAGAGAAATTTGACCCTTGGAAATTAAAATATTCAAACCCTAGGTGGTTTCTTCTGTCTTGCTTATGTATAGATGATTTGGGGATTTTGTGAGTGATAAGGCATGTTTAAAGACCTAAATTTTGTTCATAAGGGATTAGGGAAGGTTATAGGGTGTGAAAAGACGGTAGTGCCCTTAAATTAAGTCAAAATGGAGGAACTTTTGATGGTTGGATTTGGCTTTGCGGCGCAAGGCCAAATCAAACCACAAGGTTTGCGGTGCTAGACCAAAGAAAACCTCAGGGTTTATGGTGCTAGGCCAAAGCAAACCTCAGGGTTTGCGGCGCAAGGCCAAGGCAAACCAATTCTAGTGGCATTTTGTGATGTCTCCATAGCATAGGGATTTTGTAGAGCGTCCCCTTTGCGACTCCAACCACTTTAAAAACCTAAAAGTGCCCCTAACGCTCACCATCCCAACTAGACATGGTTTACTGTCGATAAAGGGGTCCTAAAGTTTATTTTTATGCATTATTTGAGCAATTAAAGTATGGGGTATTACATCTGGGTTTCCCACAACCCTTGTTATGAGTTTTAGCTACCATGGTTGTGATATAAAATGAAGATTACATAGATTAAAGAATAATATTGAACTTACAAAGAATAACATCAAAAATCAAAATTTTTATTTCAATTGTAAATCCTAAAAATCAAGAACAATAATTGCAAGATCAATAGTGCATCTCAAAACTCAAAATAATGTCAGAAGTGTATAAAGTGCATAAAATATTGTAAAAGAGTGAAAAATTATAAAAACCCCTATAAGAGTATTTATAGATACAAAACAAATTCTATCCTAAATTGAATAGAAAATCTGGATTGACAGCAACTCACTATTCTTGGGTTAAGTAGTAGGTACAACCAACTACTCGTGCCTTCAAGCCATGAAAATTAGAGAAGACTTTAATTCTTATTAATCTCAACTCACTAATGCAACTCATTATTAGTAGGAAGTACCTACTAGTCATAGGTGGACTAGTAGAAATCAGACTTAGCATAGCATCTTCAGAACTCAACTTACTAATGCAACTCATGATTAATAGGTAGTATGTACGATTAGTAAGTGGACTAGTAAAAGTCTGAGTCAACATACCGCCTACAAAACTCAACTTACTAATCCTACTCATGATTAGTAGGTTAAATCCACTAATACTAGGTTCTACCTAGGATTAGTAGGTTCTACCACTAATAGTAGGTTCTACCCATGACTAGTAGATTGACTAGTGGATCACTATTTCAGCATCTCTTCATCCATTTTTCTGTTTCTTTGCTCCAAACAATATTTTCCAATAAAATCAACACAAACACACATTATAACCAATAATAATATCTATTTGCATCTTTACTCCTAGAAGATGAACTTTCTAGTCGGAATATATCACTTTATTCCTTAGAATGTGGACTTTCTAATCGAGTCCTTAATTTTAAAACCTAAGAGACACACTTCCTAAATTAGGTCTTTCATATTTTATTTTTAGGAGATGTACTTCCTAATTTGAACCTTTACTCCTAGAAGGTGCACTTTCTAGTCAGAATCCCTCACTTTAACTCTTAGGAGACAAATTTTCTAGCTTTGGTCATTCAATTTTACTTTCAAAAGACACATTTCTTGGTGAGGGACTTAATACACCTTAGCATTATGCATTTCAAATATAGTTATGATTTGGATGACATACATAAAATTTTATGATAATAAATTAGAGCTAAATTTTTTTTATTTGGGTTCTATGGTACTTTTATTTTTTGTTCAGAACCCTTCTGAATGAGACTTTACTTTTAAGTTTAGCCTCCTCCAAAGAAAATGGGATTTTCTTTATCATATCTATTTTAGGATAGATTTTTTGTGTTCTATGGTACTTTTATTTTCTGTTCAGGACCCTTCTGAATGGGAATTTACTTTTAAGTTTAGTCTCCTCCAAAAGAAAATGGGATTTTATTTATCATAACTATTTTAGGATAGATTTTATTCTTGCTCACTGTTTATTTTTTAGTTCAGGAATCTACACGAAGAAAGGGATACTTTCATCTCATGCTCAAGAGACTGCCTGAAGAATGGGGATCACTTTTACTTAAAGTTCGAGAGCCCTCCGAAGAACATAATCAATTTTCAATGGCATCTCTAACACCAAAAGTTTGCATGGAGAAAGAGTTTCATTTTTAAAGTTCAATACAAGAAGAAAGAGGATATTACATCATTAAGCAATAAGATTCAAGTCAAGATTAGGAGAAGCTTCATAGATAAGATTGTAAAATTTCATTTTCTTTTTAACTTTTAGTTTTTATTTTGATGTATTGACAGGAGTTGCGACCGAAACCTTGACAAAACCTTATTCGACTCTCTATCTTAGGGTACTCCCTTTCATCTTTTACCCCATTGAACTACATATGACCTGATTTTCTTATAACTCGAGATAGTTTGGATGTCCAAACCCAGGATTTGAACGTGCTTTATGTTCTTCTTCTACTTTTGAATAAAGTTCGGATCAAAACTTAACTTGTTGTCTACTTCTTTGTCCGAAAACTCTTTCTGTTTATAGTCAATGAGAGGAATGATTATTATGCTATAATACCCACATGGACACCATAATTAAATTACACTCCGATCACATGAGTTTTTCTTTCAAAGACAAAAAAATAAATAAGCTAATTAAACCTATACCCCACCATACTTATATGGACCTATCCACACTGTAAAATAATTCCCTTCTCCCACTTTCTTGGAAAATTTCTCACCCAACAAACATTGGACAAGTGTTCATTAAACACATTCCCTTCCCCTTCCCCCTTTGACATTTTTTCCCCACTAAATAACAAATAACTATATGAACAGTAGAGAATCTACACTCATATCAACAATGAAACCTTCACCTCTATTTTTATATCCACTACCAACAATTCAACACATCAAACAACACCATATAAAGACATACAACAACAACCCTTGATGCACCAAAAAATACTAAAAATAGAGGAAGGAGTCGAAGAAGAAAATAATGAAAAACCACCATAATGGAGCTCCCTCCTACTCCTCCATTAACATACATAATATAGTGAAAACCAACAACATCAACAAATCAACAACTCCAATGAAGTATGAGAAGATGACCTCTTCTTCTCTATTTCTTCCTATTTCCTTTTAATTACGGGAAATTTTTACTGAAAAGCCCCACCAACTCTACTACATAATAAAAATGGGAGGGATAAGAGACACCAACATTGACCTCCACCTCTATTAACACCACTTAGAATATCCATCTTCTCAATTGAACTTTAATTTTCCAGTAAACCAAATAACAACCGACCACTAGAAAATTGCGTTCCTTGTTGCATCAATTTTCATAGAAAAACCATTGTCCTTTGATTCATGCAAAATTGATATGGTTTAGAAGTTCATGTGTGGAGTTGAGTTTGGGGATTTAATATTGCTATGTTCGATATTTAGGTTTTGAGGCCGGCTACGTGTTTAGGAGATTTTGTAATTAATAGCACACTTCAAGAGGTCAATTAGTCATCCTTATCTAAAGAATTTTAACTTGTGGTGACTTTGGTTTTGTGAGTTTGCTAGATTGGTTTTGTGTTTTGGGTGTTTATGAATGAATTCATGATGAATTGAGTTATTTTTCTCTGATGTGGTAACCAGTAGATATTG
Organism: Capsicum pubescens; assembly: GCA_030864215.1. Taxonomy (NCBI): domain Eukaryota; kingdom Viridiplantae; phylum Streptophyta; class Magnoliopsida; order Solanales; family Solanaceae; genus Capsicum; species Capsicum pubescens. Next base: position 262,941,002 of record CM061542.1, read on the forward strand.
AGGAATATTTGTTGTTATTTGTTGAATATTGGATCTAACAATGAGAATTTAAAGTACTGAATAAATTAAAGAGGGATTGATAATTGATTAAATTATGGTAACTTGTTTTAATTTAGTTTGTTTTGTTATGCTTATTTGTTATCGCTCGGTAGTAGAATGTTTAGGACGAGGTTGGGTAGACAATCTTTAGATTTAATATTTGATTGTATTTGAATCGTTGACTTGCGTGCTAATTATATTATTTTGGATTAAATATATTTGTTGGGAAATGTATCGAGGAACCATGTACTTGGAGGTAGTCTATAATGAAGTGTAATTCCCCAAGGCTACCCCCTGGACTCCATACAGTTATTAGGACTATAAGTAGCCTCAAAGCTAACCCATGGTATGCACTTAGCACTAATCTAGAACCAATTCATACAGACATAAGCAAAAATTTTAACTTATAATCTAAATTTCATTTGGATATCCAATGTTAATAACAACAAAGTAAACTTAACATCAATGGAAAATTAAATGTCCAAAAAAGACATATGACATGTCTTGACAAGCCTCTTAATAAATTGAAAAGCCACTGAGATAGACCCAGCTAACCTAAAGGAAATAATTAAAGTCGAAACTCAATATTTTTAATTGAAAGTATGAAAGCAACCATAGTCTTGGCCCTTAGCACATGACAATTCACCAACTTATGGGATACATGAAGTGATGATCATGGCTAATTGTATTGCTTTGGGTGAACACCACAACCTATACTACAAAATAATGTGGCCAAACAAACATATATGTGGTTAGTATTTCTGAAATGTATTGAGTATGTGGAGATGAACACAGTAAGAAAAATCAACATAATCATAAGCTTAAAACATGTATGCTATATATAAGCAGACTCACCACAGTCATGAAGAACACAGAAAGCTGAAATGTCTTGAAGTATACGTAGTAAATACATAATCAAATACTTTGATGAGACTTTACACTTAGTTTCAAAATTCTATACTTTTTATGGGAGATTCTTATCACTGACATAATCATGTGTGATAGTATGGAGTCCAATATCTAACCCACATTGATGAGGGTTGTCCTATACCTTTCTATCGGCGAAGAACCTTTTTTTACGTGAATTCACTCTTGGAAGAGAATACACTCTTAACTAATGAGGACTTCCTCCAAAGGGAGACACTCTCAACTAGCGAGGACCCTTTTAACCTACAGTAGAACATAGTTTGAGAATTTTGGTATGCTAAATCTGTATCCCCTCGGTGATAAATACTACTCTCAAAAAATCATACTAGCGCTCATAGTATATGAAATTCACTTTAAAGAAAGCATACAGGTTTATGAATCTAAAAACCAATCATGCTTCCATTGCTAAATCTTATTTTTAAATACATGTGTGAATTTCATATATTTTTTAAGATCATAAGATGAAAACTAAAATCTTAATCATACTGTAATACTCTGTAATCTTAACTAGTAAGCTTGTACTTCTTATAAGTTGAGTGAATTATGCTAAAATTGTAAACATTTACCCAGTCATGGAATTTCATGTCAAAATACTAAAACTCAATTAATAAGATCAATTACATGAGTAGAAACATAAGTAAACATGAAATCTTGTGCTAAATAAAGTTTAACTCATGCAGAAACATCATATATTCAAAAGGTCTAAAGTGGGTATGAACCCTAATCATAAAGTCCATAAATTTTTATGAAAAAATAAATATTTGGGTACAAGGATGAAAGAATATCTTTTTTTAAATATCACATACCTGAACTTTGAAATATTCTTAAAGCAAACTTGAATTGGACCCTTGAAAGTATGTATTTTTTAGAAGAACCCTTCTTTTGATGTTCTTAAGAGTGTGGGGGGAGATAAAATGTGTAATTTAAGTTATAGGATATGGAAGTGCATTTAGTACTAGTTGTAGGACCTAGTAGGATGTACAATACAAAATTACCCTCGAAAAACTAAAGAAAAAATAAGATTTTGGCAACTTCGTGACCACTGGCGTGGCACGCCTTTATTACACCATGCTAGGAGTGTGACATACCCTTAATGTAGCAGGAAACAAGTGTGTCACATTCTTATCATGCTAGGCTACTAGTTTTAATATTCAAGGTGTGCCTTGTGTCTATGACATGCCCTAATTGGGGATCCTTACTATTTTAGAGTTCCATTAGGCCTCGAAACTCATTCCAAAAAATCTGTAATACTTTGTAATGGTACAGTTAACATTCCTTATCATCATTCAACCTAAAAATCACATTAAAAGGAGATATCAATATAAATTTGTCAAAATTTAGTGGTATAACATAAAGGCCTAGGAAGTTCGGTAAAACATAGTTTTTAAAACATGATAGACTAGCATAGATTTGTTTTCTGTATTTTTTTCATTACTCTTGGACTATACAATACCAGACATTATTTTTGTTTTGAAACTCTTTGTTTGTATGTATGCTTTATGTGTTTTTTGTGAGTTTATTCATTTATAGTGCCAATTAGCTGGTACAATTCAATGAAGTGACTATGCTCAAACCACAGCATCAAGGGGTGGCTCACACCTTCCCCTCAGTTATAAAATTTCTTAACCAAAATCTATGTTCGTTGATCAGTATTTTTAATAGTCAACTATTTTAAAAAGAAATATTTTAAAGGTGACTTGATACACCAAATCAATTTCAAATGGCGATTCTGAGTTTTAAATATTCATTCTTTTTTTGAAACACATTCATTTAGTCAATTTCAATAAATAAAAATCCTTTTGAACATTAAAATCATTTATTTTGATTAAATAAAAGTGTAAAAAGTGATACATAGATTAAATTTTGAATTAGATCTCATTTGGAAAGCAAGATGCTAGCCATGTGAATTGGTACTAGCATAAAGAAAAGTGATTAATTATTTGAATGAATCTACGCCTTCTAGGTATAAGAGATTTGAATTTATCTATAGTAAGAAGCTATAGAAGTTAGAAGGAGATAGAGTTATAAAATCTCTTGACTTTTCTAATATTGGGTCATGTACAGATTGCATATAGATAAGAAAACTAGGAAGTTCATTAAGGATATTTGAAGAAGCGGTATAAGGACTTAAAGATTATATAGCTAAATCATATAATCATATTCATCGTTAATGGTTAGAGATATTTTTATCTCATTTAGTAATGACCACTTTAGCTATGTATATCTCTATTTTAAAAAAATAAAACGTCTAAAACACTTTTTATTTCAAGATATTTGGTGTTGAGTTAAAGAAGTAAAGATGATAAAGATTAAGATCATGTGATAGAACAAGGATAGTGACTACAATGATAGATTACTAAGTCATCACAACTTTTGAATTACTCATGGATTAGAGGGAGTTCCTCATACAATTATTTTGAGGAATAATAAAGTAAATTATTGCATATTTTAGCTTCAACATAAATGGTTATCCTTAAATGAGTGTTTTATAGTCCATTTTAGATGTATCTATGTGTAAACTAATATTATTGTGCGCTATGCGATGATTTTATGAAAGAACTTATTTTGTTTGGACTATTGATAGTCGTCTTTATTGCTAATGACTAATTTTTTTTAATGATAAAGAAAGATAAGAAGTCAAGTAAACACTAGGCACAAAGTTCTTACACTTAAGAAAAAATTAGGGAAGATGAAGTTTGTATTAAGTACATCGTACATCTTATTTGGTAATTGATACTTAACTTGCTAGAACTTCAGTATGTGGATTGTGTTGGGAGTATATATGATGTTAGCCCTATAAAGTTTGTTTACTTTATTCATTTCAACTTTTGTAATAGAATATGAAAATTGTCATTATTGCAAATTATTTTTTGTATTCGATATCCGTACGGATAAATAAGGTTGAACCCATAAGGATCAATATCTGTAGGGTTGTTGATGGAAGTTTATTGATAGATAGAAAAGTAATTTTTCTCACTAAAGTCACAAGGTAGAATTGTGCATGTGATACATTGAAGGAAGCACCTGACTCATGATGGTAGGACCGCCATGATTCTTCCATGATACTATTTTGTGTCTATTCACTAGAATTTTCATTTGTTATCACCTAGATTAGTAATATGTGGCCCAAGCGGGAGAATGTTAGATTTCATTAAGTATGACCCACACATTACTAATTATTTTTGGATTTACAAACATTAAATATATAAGTATTTTATTAGTTATGCTCGGTGATAATGTTTTGGGAAGTTCTAGATGCGGATGAACTCTTAGGACACTTATACTTTGATGGAAAAGTTTAAACATCTACTAACAATAGGTTCCAGGACTAGGTAGTTAAAAACTTGTGATTCCATCATACCAGACCACTTCAAAAAGAATATCAGAAATAGTTTTGAAAAGTCCCACTATTGTGTTCTCTCCTTTGGTGTTTAAACCTCCATTTGGAATTTAAGTTATTTGGGGATAACCATGCTTTCCGCATTTGAACATTATGGCTAGAGGTAATTCTAAATTACATTGCAATTAGTGTATATATTTAATTATATGCATATGTATTTCATTATTTATAAAGTCTAATATGATAGACTTTAATGAAGCAATATCGTTAAAACTATTGAGGACCTCTATAAGCTCATGACATTTATGTATATATAATTTTTTGAGAACCCCATATAATGTTAGAATTTTTAAATTCTCAAAAGATGTTTCTTCCACATTCCATTCTTTCCCTTGAATTATTTTGTTCCATAGATGTAGGTCTTAAAGGATTGTTAGACTCCCAATTATTGATAGTGAATCGTATGCCAGACTAAATCCTGTCGACTCTAGTTCTTTCAAGCTCAATGGGAAGTTAAAACTGGTACTCAGGTGCATGTCTATTGAACGGAGAGCAATGAAACATATACGAATCGGAGATTCCAGCCCCCCTTACTACTTGTATTGGTATAAGTCACATTGATTATATCGGGAGGTTCGAGTCCCCTATATAGGCATATACGGTTATGGATCTTCTCTTGTTCGTTTGGCTACACACACTGGGTCCCTTCTATCTAGGGGAGAGTTAGGACTTCATAGCCCGTTGGTGCCTTATTCTATGAAGGCCATGATACACAATCCAAGTTAATGATTTCAAAGTTCATTCTAATCTTGTTCTCTATTCCGGTATGGTGTGTGTATATATATATATGTATTGCATTGGTTATGTGCATTAATTGATTGGTTTTGAACTGTTGGCACTATTTTATCCTTATACTTGAGTTACATGCTTGCACTCCAATAGCTAACCGTCTTTGACATTGTATCCCCTCGCAATGCAGGTGTTGGTCATACTACACCTTTTAATCAGTGATTGAACTTGGGATTAGCTTGTGTTAACTTGAAGTGGTGAAAGTTTATAATTCAGAAGACTCTATTTCTTGTTTTGGTTTCTTATGCTTTCATTTGGTTTAGTCTTTGACACTGGTTTCGGCTATGGTCGAGGTGGATATTATTTTACTTTCGGATAGAGGCTTTGTGGAACTACTATGGGCTGGTATGAGAGATGTCGGCATTAGTGTCTGACTTGGTATTGGTATTATGGTTGATAGCATTTGACTATATTTATTATTGTTCCATCCTATTAGGTTATGGAGATGGATTTGGTTATTGTTTCGGTTTTAGTTATGGTTGTCGATTCGCTTTGGATGGTTAGATTTGTTTGGGTTGGCCATGGTCATGGACCTATCCCAAAGTCTTTGAGTTTCTAGTTACTCTATCTTGTTATACATGTAGAATTCATCCGACTCAGGTTATGTGCTCGGTTGGTTTGGGAAATGGGGTGGTCTCTGGTCATTGTTGGGCCTGATATGCCTATTATGATAAGGCCCTGGTTCGGTTCGTGTCACCCCTCCTATGCATAACTTTCAAAACCATTATGTGTATCCATGTAACTCAATAGAATGACACACCAGGAATCAATTAATGAAATTAGATTAGCAACAAACAACCAAGCATGTATTTAAATTGTATTACCCAAAAAAATAAGTAGCTATCAATGCAACCCATGTACCCTTGCAATAAGACAGTCTTAACTCTCACAATATCATAATCCGTATTAATACAGGGACTACATCAAAACACTCACACACACCAAGAAGTTCAAGCAATGTGCATGAAATACCATAGGCTTTCCCTTATTTTCTATGACTTAGTTTTTCAGACAGTTGGATAGGGATCAGTATTGGACTTTTCTTGGCTTTTAATGTAGGGATGGGTGCAGGTATGGTACATATGGGAAATAGTGAATCACCCTTATTTATACAACACTTACATTTTTGGCTCTACTACTTAACCATGATTCTTTTTTTCTCCCTTTTTCCTTTATATATTTTTCAGATTGAGTGTGGTTTTCTTTGGTCATTTCATTTATTATGTATTTTTCTTTCATTTTTTGTCTCTCTTTTTTTGCAAACTTTTCTACCACACCCAAACCTACTTTCCTTTCTTTTCTTCAACATATTTCTCATACCTATCTTCAACTGTGCACTCCTATGATAGCCACCCTCAAGTTAGGTGATTTTCCTGAGTTAAAGTACACAATATCCAAGGAGGTCCCAGGGCTAAAAAAGGTTCATTGTAACTGAAATGGGAAGGTGAAAAGATTAAACAAGAAAATAGGTCCCTTTAGGCTCAAATTAGGGATCAAGAGATACATATTCTCATTTGGTCAATCTCTTAGGCTAAGAGTGGACTTATTCAAACATGGCCTATGATCATGTCCCAACGAACTTTCCTACAACCTAGGCAAGACTAACCGACATGTTCTTGGTTAAACACACAAGGTGAACTAAGTAAACACCCCACACAAATATAGCACAGGGTTATATTATCAACTACTACCTATCCGGTTCATGCAATACTAAGCAATGATTATTTTTTACCAATACTAATGACAATCCAAGATTCAAAAATGGTCACAACCTCATATATTCTCATACATAGTTCATAAAAAAATTAGGAGGGGTATCATTTATAAAAAAACACAAAAATATGAAAATTTGACTGCACTAGGGTTCCTCATTTTTCTCCTAGTCAAACAAAACACACATAAAACATAAAATCAATACAACACAATAACCTAAATATGTCGATTCTACTATGCAAACTCATACTAGGCAAAAGAGATATAACATCAAGAATCCTAAGAGGACATCAAGACCCATAAGTAGCCTTTCCCTCATCAACTAAGCATACATTATCCCCAAAGCATTAGGGTACCATAAATCAAGAGAGTATACCTGTGGAACCCTAGGTGCATAGATCTGATGTTAATCACAATAACAAAAATTATCACAAATGCAGAAATAACAAGAAACCTTGGGTTTCTTCCCAAGCAACGCCTGATTTAATGTTACAACACAATGTGGGCATCTTGATTACTCAAACTTATTCAAAATATCCATAAAGTTGTCTTCTAGGATCATCAAAATTGTTTATTACCAAAACCACCCTCATATTTGTTGGATGCTTCATAGTTTTGAGAACATTGAACATGGCTTCCTCATTATTCAACCTGAACTTAAGCCCACCTCTTTCCATATTCACCAATGCTCTACCCGTGGCTAAAATAGTCTCCTTAAAAGTATGGGTATCTCAAAATCAACCTCATAATCAAAGATAACAAATTCAATCAGAAAGATGAAGTTTTCCACCTAGATCAAAATATCAAAAATTGTACAATCTGCCATCAATTACCACATCAATATTGGTTTGAGAGTCTTAGTCCAATTGTTTGAAAACTTCTAGTGGTGTCAAGTTAATTATTACACCCAAGTCATACAAGTCCTGCCAAAGATAGATAATCCAATTATGCAAGGAATTGTGAAGACACCCGGGTTACCCTTCTTTTGCACAAACGATCGATATGTAATTTCACTACATTGGTGCAAACCCCCAACATCCTTATAACTGATATTTCTCTTCATTGTCACCAAATCCTTCATAAATTTTACATAGTCTGGCATCTTCTCTATAGTTTTAAGAAGAGGGATATTCATAGTTAACTCTTTCAACATAGAAATAAACTTCTTATACTTTCCTTCTTTGGATTTCTGCTTCTATCATTAGGGAAAAGGCAGAGAAGACCGGGAAATAGGCTTTTAGATATTTGAGAAGAGAGGTGTTCACAGTCAACTCCTTCAACATAGAAATAAACTTCTTATACATCCCTTCTTCAACTTTCTACTTTAATCATTGGGGAAAAGGCAGAGGAGGTTGGGGAATAGGCTTCAGTAGTGGCGTGACCCTTTACCCTTTTCTTTTTTTTTTTAGCTCTTTTTTAAAACTATAGGCTCCTAAGAGGCCTCTTCATTTTCCACTAATTTTTCTATTTTATCCTTTATGCTCATAAAATCCTCCCTCATCTTATCAACTACATGGGTGGATCATAGTAGCCTTACCACTCAAATTAGTAATAGCTAGACCTGACTATCGTTATTAGGATTTTGAATAGTGTTGTAAGGAAGAGTACCTAATTGATGTTGGTTCAATGCGGTAGACATTTTCCCAAATTATTTCTCAAGTTGCATAATAGCAGTTGCATAAGATTCTACTTTCCGGCTCAACCATAAAATATATGCCTTAATTTTCTTTAGGTAACTCTTTTGTCTCTCTAAGCCCTTCACAAGATTTACAAGAAACGATTCCATTCTCGAACTTCCAAACTCAACATCACGATTCCCCAATGGAACATAAATTCCACTATTATCCTTTTAATCATCTTTCCTCCCTCAGTCACCATCACGTTATCCGTTCATGTCATTATACCTATCTCTGTAATAGTTTTAACCTTGATTCCCATACCTCGTGTTCCAAGTTTCTTGATTAGACCCTTGTCCCCTTGATCAGAAACTTGACATTTTTCCATCCAAATACTTTACATCTTCCTTAAAATCATATTCTTCATGTGTAAAGGCTTTACCTCAAGTACCCACTACATTTACATTTTCTGCTCCCATGGCTGCAAACTGCTTCTCGAGTAAGCTAATATCATTTCTCATCTATGCAACCTCTTGATACACTTTCGTATTCTATTCTCTCTGCTCACTAGAATAGACTGACGTATCCATCTTCCTAGTATTTCACCCTCAGTTAGTTTTTGTAAAATCCTGAACTTTCTTTATGTCAAATCTAGTCTCCAGAAGAGTTAGTGATGAATTGCTAAATTATTAATATTTAAATCATATAGAATTTCATTAAGTCAAATATAGTATCCAGAAGATTTAGATTTCCAACGATACCAATTTCGTCCAAATCTGATATCGGAGTAAAAAGTTATGGACGTTTTACTGAGAGCTGTCAGAACTGCCCCGGTGAGACGGGTAGGATGATAGACCGTGGATCTAGCGATGAACCATCGCCTAAACCATCACAGCTAAGGTAGTAAGCCAATCTTCTGGCTAACGTGTGACGGACAGTTTGATAGACCGTCGAACTTGCGACGGACCATCGCCCAAGCCGTCGCTACTAAGGCAGTGAGTTCCTATTCTGGCCCAATTGCAACGGTAAAAACTATAGACCATCGAGACAGCGATGGACCATCGCATGAGCCGTCGCATATCCCATTCAGTAATTTGAAGCCATTTTTAAAAGGGCATTTGGGTCTTTTTCCACCCGTTTTAACCCCTAATCATACCAGACTATAGCTCATAACTTTATTATTCATTCACAACATCCAATTAGTGTTTCTCTCAAAGATCAATCCCCAATAACAAGAAACCCTAGGTGTGTAATCCCAAGTCAAGAATTTAATTTTTATTCCACCAATCTTCAAGTCAAGGATCCCATTTTTAAACTCATGAATTGTGATTTCCATGTGGTAGGTTGATTTTAATTATGTTGATGTGGTTGTATGAATCCCAAGTTGGAGTCTTCATGTATTTTTCATGAAATTATACTTGTATATGGGTTGGAAACTTATAAATTGAGTTGATTAAAGTAACCATGATGTATGAACTAGTGTATATGCCTATGCATGCAATGTATTTGATAAAATGCCCAAAGAACAAGAATCATGCCTTAGGACTCAATTATGACCAAATTGATGAACCCATGCTTTACCCTTATGTTTAAAATGACTTCTATGTTATTGTTGTGCATTGAAATTGTTTGATGGATTACTCGTGAGATTAGCCTGCGAAATTATGACATGTTTATATGCTTCCCTATTTATGTACCAAACCATGATAATAAAGTGCCTCATGAAATTCCCCAATGATTGTATTATGGATTGTTGACTATGGTCATGTGTCAAGAAGTGTCATGTCTTGTTAGTTTCATGCTATCGAGTCCTGGGGGTACTTGTACCTGATAATTTAGCTGTGTGCCTAGATCCAGTGTCATGTTTTCAAGATACTCTCAGTCAAGCCATGTTTAGTAGAATTCATTCAGTAACATGACTAAGGAAAACTCAGTAATCTCAGTTAGTAACATAACATAACTTAGTCCAGTCAGTTCAATATAATTAATTTAGTGTTCAATCAAATGGGAGTACGATTCAGCACCGAGTGAGCCCAAGGATAGGAACTCTCCTGCGAGTAGAGGGTGTGATTCTTAGAAGCAATCCTTGCACTCCAGAACTAAGTAGCCAACGTAGGTTGAGACATGTAACCTGTTATATGAGGGTTGATGAGGTGGCTTAACCTATTAGATGGGGATCCCACCATTCTTCTTAGAGTACCTGCTAGATGAGGGATCACTCACATCTTATCCTACTAGTGGCGCGGTATTGAAACCTTTCCAATTGGGGTTACAGATTAGACCCCAATTCAGCTATAATGCTTTATTTGGGGCATGTCGGTTAGATGACTACTTTCCACAGTTACAGTTTCAGTATCAACCTCAGTAATAGAACTTAGATAGTTCTACAGAATTTAGGACTGTCAGATACAATTAACTCAGAATAGTACGGGACTCAGCTAGTTCCATCAGAACATAGACTGTCAGATAAAGTCGCTCAGTATCAGTTATCAACACTTATGTTATCAATATTTAGATTCAGTGATGCCACGATCACAGTTACAATTTATTTAGCCATATATGTATTCTCACGTTCATGTTATTCAATCAGTTAGTATTGTTCATGCATATAAACCCGTTGCATTCAGCCTACCTCACTTGTATAGCAGTACATTCAATTGTACTGATGCATTTACGCTATGGTGTTTTATACCATCGGTTCAAAAGCACGAGCTGTAGAGCATCAGTAGCATTCCAGTCTCGGCAGTCAGAGTTAGTAGTGAGTCCTCATCCTTCGAGGACATGACCATTACTTTATCATCTCATTAATTAATTTATTTCAGTAGTTGGAGTTAGTTGGGAACATGTCCCATCAACTCCTTATTCAGACAGTTTAGAGGCTTTCAGACTAGCATATTCAGACAGTTATTTCATTTATTTTGGTATTGATATACCATATCTCCAGATGTTATGTTTTATTAGATCTTTGAACCTTATGGCCTTTCAGCCTTTATTTCTGAATTTATATAGTATATTATGCAATGTACAGGTACATATATCAGTCATGGGTTAGCTTATGGTCCTTTGGAGTTATGAGCACCATATGGCGCTCCGGGTGCCAGATTCAGGGCGCTATAGTTTTAATGATTTGGTCTAAAATTTCTGAAGCCAGATCCCAATGAAGACTCATGAAAGCTTCACTTGTAATAGTATCAGCTACAACCTTGGTATTTGTATTCAAGACTGTGTAGAATAACTCAAGCAATTTTTTCCCCGTGATTCGATTATTTGGAACATTCATCATCTTTTTCTTGAACCTCAACAATTTCTCACACAGTTCCTTTGAATTTATTAGCCTAAAATTATAGATCTCATCCTTCACATGCAGTATTCTAGAGGGTAGAAAAAATTTGTCCAAGAACTATGGCCCCAACTTGTTCCAAGTAGTAACAGATCTATAAGGTAACTCTCCTAACCATAAAGTTGCCTCTTCTGTCAGGGAGAATGGGAACAATCTTAGTCGTAGAATTTCATGACTCACCCATACATATTCTTCAAAGTGAAAATTCCTAAAAAGTTCATAACATGCGTGTTTGCATTATTAGTAGGCATACCAAAAAACACTCCCTTCAGGTTCAACAACAGGATCATTGCGCTCATAATATCGCACAGTTAGGGTAATTCTAGAGGAATAATGGAACATATCTCAATCAATTCAGCATACCCTAAATATTCTTTTGAATCATCATACATCGACAAGTACTATTGAATGGGTTGTTGAACTTTTCTTCTTCTAATTCTATCTCTATCAAGTGCCACTCAACTATCTTCTTCCTCATGTCTAGCATTTTTCTCCATAGCTGCACATCGAGTAGCTACTTGCTTAGAATTTTCCTTAACCATTAACAAGCAGTGACTTGATCTGCAATTTTATGAACACCATGTTGAGGTGGCCGATTCAATGCTGCTGGGTTTTCATGAACCCTCTCTCTCGGGGCTCTTTGATCATAAGCTTCTTATCTCTCACTCTTATGATTATGTTGTAATATCTGTTCAAGCTCAGAGTCAAATGAAATAAGAGTGATTCCTTGACTCTGAGTACCGAGCATACACCAACGTGTGCCCTAGAAATAGTAAAAAACTAGAAATTAACACACCAAACCAACAACTTCAATAAACTTGATCAATCAATGCGTAACCATATTCCTCAGCAACGGTGCTAAAACATGATTTCTCCAAAATTACTCCTTGAAGAAAGTATAAAGTGGCCCCTAAATCAAATATAATAACCCACTAGGTTGGGGTCAAACTCATGAGGAATATGCCAAAAATTTATCTAGAGCTTGCTGATGTGATTGGCAATTACAGAAATAAAAAAGGATTTCAAAACAATTATAGTAACAATAATGATAGCTTGAAAATAGGGTTGTGATCAATATGAGACGAGCACTAGGATTGTGTTCCCCTTGACTTCATAACTCCATAGAATATTTGTGCTTGTAAAACTATCTCGATGTCTTTCATGCAAAATCTAACATGTTATGAATCACCTAATCGAATCTCGACCTTGGTTTGGATGAATTTCACTTATCACCTCTCGATTTTAGAGTGTCTTCTTACTAAACCTTATTTTATGATTTCAAACTAACCATATCCTCTCATTCTCAAGTTAATTAGATGCCAGTTGATATTTTATATTACTATTATTGTCTATTTTTCGGAGCTCTACCTCTCCTCGAGTATGTATCAAATACAGGTGAGTTCCTAACATTTTCACCCATTAAGAAACCAATTAAAGTGAAGGAAATCCCAATACATGCAAGAACACCAATCTAGAATAACTTCTCACTTAATTTGTGTTGTTAATTCATCCGGTGTCATGACCCAAGATGAGGTTCTGGCCGCGATTGGCATCTCAAACCACGAAGGTCTGTGAGACCCCTTATACAAAAATCAAACTGCGGAAGATATAATTAAACTAAGGAAATCTGAAAATCAAATTATGTAAATAATGTTATGAAAAAATAATAACCAAAACTCATCCACGAAGCCTCTACTAAATACTAACTGTCTAGGTCGGGACAAGGCCCCCACCTGGACCATAAACTGAAAGACTTGATATATGAGTAATTGCCGTCCGAAAGATGGATGACTCACCAATTCTGTCATAACCCAAATGTTCTACTAATGTGATAGACCATGGGACTATACTGCAGAACCTGAAATACAGGGGTTCAATACTTGGAGAGTATTGGTACGTAGAACTAGCCAAAAACTATATATATTTCATATAAAATTAATTGAGAGCATTGTGAAAATAATTTATAATAATGTATGTAAAAAAACACAAGGGCATAATGTAAAGATCTTCAATTCATGCTTGTTAAAAATTGACTCAACTATTTACCTTAGTTCTGAGCTACATGGTACACCCTACAATTTCAAATACCCATGAGCTATATGGGTCCGCCCTTGACTCGGTGGCCATACCCCCAATCTGAGTTTGCCGCAAGGATTAGAGTTTCATAAGTTTGTATACCCCCATGTGAGTATACCATAGAAATTCCTACATGTGAGTAGTCCCAATTATTCTCCCATGTAGGATAACTTATCATAAATCTCGCATCGGCAAAACACGGTTTTAGAAAATAAGTTATCTAAACTCGTGCCTTTATTAAGAAATAATAGCATTTAGAATAATAATCACCTCTTTGAAAAAATATGTAAAAAAACCATGCATAATATGTAAAGAGGTATTTAAAACTCAAAAATCATCCTTATTCGTAAAACAACCCCAACATTAGTTACACATAAATCTCATGATAAAAAAGGGGGCTTATAATTCATGCTCTCAAACCCATTTCATAATCCATAACATGTTAAGACCATAAATTTCCTCACGGTAGGGGTAAATTTCACAAATCATACTCATAAATCACTTTTCAAAACTCATACCTAATATGTACATGATTAAAATTCAAGTTCATGGAAAATCCACCTAAAAATTTCATAATTTAATTAAATATGGATTCATGATGCATGCTCTTCAAACTATTTCGAAAGCCCAATACATGTATATAATTATATATCTTAAAAACCTGTTAAAAGTATTAAACTTATGCCCATGAGATTTAGGATAGTCTCACATACCTTGAAATCAAAGAGAACGTAGAGAAATTTGACCCTTGGAAATTAAAATCTTTAAAACCTAGGTGGTTTCTTCTCTCTTACTTATGTATAGATGATTAGGGGATTTTGTGAGTGATAAGACATGTTTAAAGACCTAAATTTTGTTCATAAGGGATTAGGGACGGTTATAGGGTGTGAAAAGATGGCAGTGCCCTTAAATTAAATCAAAACGAATGAACTTTTGATGGTTGGATTTGGCTTTGCGGCGCAAGGCCAAATCAAACCACAAGGTTTGTATTGCTAGACCAAAGAAAACCTCAAGGTTTGCGGTGCTAGGCCAAAGAAAACCTCAGGGTTTGCGGCACAAGGCCAAGGAAAACCTATTCTAGTGGCCTTTTGAGATGTCTCCGCAGCATAAGGCTTTTGTAGAGCGTCCTCTTTGCGACGCCAACCCTTTTAAAAAGCCTAAATGTGCCCCCAACACTCACTATTCAAACTAGACATGGTTTACTGTCGATAAAGGGGTCCTAAAGTTTATTTTAATGCATTATTTGAGCGATTAAAGTATGGGGTATTACATCTGGGTTTCCCACAACCCTAGTTATGAGGTTTAGCTACCATGGTTGTAATTTAAAATGAAAATTCCATAGATGAAAGCATAATATTGAACTTACAAAGAATAACATGAAAAATCAAAAATCTCATTTCAATTGTAAATCCTAAAAATCAACAACAATAATTGCAAGATCAATAGTGCATCTCAAAACACAAAATAATGTCAAAAGTGTATAAAGTGCATAAAATATTGTAAAAGAGTGAAAACTGATAAAAACTCCTATAAGAGTATTTATAGATACAAAATAAATCCTATCCTAAATTGTATAGAAAATCTGGATTGATAGAAACTCACTATTCTTAGGTTAAGTAGTAGGTACAACCAACTACTCGTGCCTTCAAGCCATGGAAATTAGAGAAGACTTTAATTCTTCTTAATCTCAACTCACTAATGCAACTCATTATTAGTAGGTAGTACCTACTAGTCATAGGTGGACTAGTAGAAATCAGACTTAGCATAGCATCTTCAGAACTCAACTTACTAATGCAACTCATGATTAGTAGGTAGTATGTGCGATTAGTAGGTGGACTTTTAGTAGTCTGACTCAACATACCACTTACAAAACTCAACTTACTAATCCTAGTCATGATTAGTAGGTTAAATCCACTAATACTAGGTTCTATCTACGATTAGTAGGTTCTACCACTAATAGTAGGTTCTACCCATGACTAGTAGATTGACTAGTGGGTCACTATTTCAGCATCTCTTCATCCATTTTTCTCATTCTTTGCTCCAAACCAAATTTTTCTATAAAAACAACACAAACACACATTATATCCAATAAGAATACCTAAGTTCCTACATAATTTTCTTATTTTAAGCATCAGAAGTGCCATGAAATCATGAGACATCAATACACACATCCTTATTTGCATCTTTACTCCTAGAAGATGCATTTTATAGTCGGAATATATCACTTTATTTCTTAGAATATGGACTTTCTAATCGAGTCCTTAATTTTAAACCCTAAGAGACATACTTCCTAAATTGGGTCTTTCATATTTTATTTGTTGGAGATGCACTTCCTAATTTGAACCTTTACTCCTAGAAGGTAAACTTTCTAGTCAGAATCCCTAACTTTAACTCTTAGGAGACAAATTTTCTAACCTTGGTCATTCAATTTTACTTTCAAAAGACACTTTTCTTGGTAAGAGACTTAATACACCTTAGCATTATGCATTGTGAATATTGTTATGATTTGACTGACATACATTTTATGATAATAAATTAGAGATAAAAAAATTTTATTTGTGTTCTATGGTACTTTTATTTTCTGTTCAGGACCCTTCTGAATGGGACTTTACTTTTAAGTTTAGGCTCCTCCAAAAGAAAATGGGATTTTCTTTATCATAACTATTTTAGGATAGATTTTTTGTGTTCTATGGTACTTGTTTTTTCTATTCAGGACCCTTCTAAATGGGAATTTACTTTTATGTTTAGGCTCCTCCAAAAGAAAATGGGATTTTATTTATCATAACTATTTTAGGATAGATTTTATTCTTGCTCACTATTTATTTTTTAGTTAAGGAATCTACCCGAAGAAAAGGATACATTCATCTCATGCTCAAGAGACTGCCTGAAGAATGGGGATCACTTTTACTTAAAGTTCGGGAGCCCTCCTGAAGAACATAATCAATTTTCAATGGCATCTCTAACACCAAAAGTTTACATAGAGAAAGAGTTTCATTTTTAAAGTTCAATACAAGAAGAAAAAGGATTTTACATAATTAAGCATGAAGATTCAAGTCAAGATTAAGAGAAACTTCATAGATAGGATTGTAAAATTTCATTTTCTTTTTAACTTTTAGTTTTTATTTTAATGTATATATAGGAGTTGCGACCGAAACCTTGACAAAACCTAAATCGACTCTCTATCTTAGGGTACTCCCTTTCATATTTTACCCCATTGAACTACATATGACCCGATTCTCTTATAACTAGAGATAGTTTGGATGTCCAAACCCAGCATTTGAATGTTCTTTATGTTCTTCTTCTACTTTTGAATAAAGTTCGGATCAAAACTTACCTTTTTGTCTACTTCTTTGCCTGAAAACACTTTCTGTTTATAGTCAACGAGAGAGGCATGATGTGTCTATGTAATTTTTGACCCTCTCGAACTTCATATTTTGTTTTATTGGTTAGTTATAACTAATCTTATTTTATATGAAAATCAAAAATCCAAAAATAGTGACAAATTAAATGATGCCACTTGGTGAGATTTATGAATTCGAAAAATATTTTTAATTTTTTATATATTATTATTTTTTTCTTGCCCACCAAGATTATTATGATATAATACCCACATGGACACCATAATTAAATTACACTCCGATCACATGGGTTTTTCTTTCAATGACAAGAAAATAAATAAGCTAATCTTAACCTATACCCCACCATACTTATATAGACCTATCCACACTGTAGAAATAATTCCCCTCTCCAACTTTCTTGGAAACTTCCTCACACAACTAACATTGGACAAGTGTCCATTAAACACATTCCCTTCCCCTTCCCCCTTTGACATTTTTTCCCCACTAGACAACAAACAACTATATGAACAGTAGAGAATATACATTCACATAAACAATGATACCTTCACCTCTATTTTTTTATATCCACTACCAAAAATTCAACACATAAAAAAACACCATAGAAATACATACAACAACAACCCTTGATACACCAAAAAATACAGAAAATAGAGGAAAGAGTCGAAGAAGAAAATAATGAAAAACCACTGTATTGGAGCTTCCTCCTACTCCTCCATTAACATACATAATATAGTGAAAACCAACAACATCAATAAATAAACAACACCAATGAAGGAGGAGGAGATGACCACTTTTTCTCTATTTCTTCCTCTTTCCTTTCAATTATTTGAAACTTTCGTTGAAAAGCCACACCAACTCCACTACATAATAGAAATGGGAGGGATAAGAGACACCAACATTGACCTCCACCTCTATTAACACCACTTAGAATATCTTGCTTCTCAATTGAACTTCAATTTTCTAGTAAACTAAATAACAACCAACCACTAGAAAATGACGTTCCTTGTTGCATCAATTTTCATTGAAAAACCATTGCTCTTTGATTCATGAAAAATTGATTTGGGTTAGAAGTTCGTGTGTGGAGTTGAGTTTGGGGATTTAATATTGCTTTGTTCGATATTTAGGTTTTGAGGCCGGCTACGTGTTTAGGATATTTTGTAATTAAAAGCACACTTCAAGAGGTCAATTACTCATCCTTATATAAAGAATTTTAACTTGTGGTGACTTCGGTTTTGTGAGTTTGCTAGATTGGTTTTGTGTTTTGTGTGTTTATGAATGAATTCACGATGAATTGAGTTATTTTTCTCTGATGTGGTAACCAGTAGATAATGAGGAACATTTATTGTTATTTGTTGAATATTGGATCTAATAATGAGAATTTAAAGTATTGAATAAATTGGAGAGGGATTGATAATTCATTAAATCATGGTAACTCATTTTTTTTTAGTTTGTTTTGTTATGCTTATTTGTTATCACTCGGTAGTAGAATGTTTAGGACGAGGTTGGGTAGACAAACATTGAATTTAATATTGGATTGTATTTGAATCGTTGACTTGCGTGCTAATTATATTATTTTGGCTTAAATATATTTGTTGGGAAATGTATCGAGGAACCATGTACTTGGAGGTAGTCTCTAATGAAGTGTAACGCCCCAAGACTACACCCTGGATGCTATACGGTGCTTAGGACTATAAGTAGACCCAAAGCTAACCCATGTTATGCACTTAGCACTAATTCAAAACCAATTCATACAGACATAAGCAGAAATTTTAACTTATAATATAAATTTCATTTGGATATCCAATGTTAATAACAACAAAGTAAACTTAACATCAATGGAAAATCTAAATGTCCAAAAAAGACATCTGACATGTCTTGACAAGCCTTTTAATAAATTGAAGATCCACTAAGATAGATCCAGCTAACCTAAAGAAAATAATTAAAGTCGGAACTTATTATTATTAATTGAAATTCTGAAAGCAGCCATAGTCTTGGCCCTTAGAACACGAGAATTCACGAACTTATGGGATACATGAAGTGATGATCATGGCTAGTTGTATTGCTTTGGGTGAAAACAACCTATACTATGAAATAATGTGGCCACGCAAACATATATGTGGTTAGTACTTATGGATTGTATTGAGCATGTGGGGGTGAACACAATAAGAAAAATTAACATAATCATAAGCTTGAAACATGTATGCTAAATATAAGCAGACTCACCACAGTCATGAAGAACACAGAAAGCTGAAATGTCTTGAAGTATACTTAGTAAATACATAATCAAATACTTTGATGAGCCTTTACACTTAGTTTCAAAATTCTATCCTTTTTATGGGAGATTCTTATCACTGACATAATCATGTGAGCTAGTATGGAGTCCAATATCTAACCCACATTAATGAGGGTTGTCCTATACCTTTCCATCGGTGAAGAACCTTATTTTACGTGATTTCACTCTTGGAAGAGAATACACTCTTAACTAATGAGGACTTCCTCCAAAGGGAGACACTCTCAACTAGCGAGGACCCTTTTAACCTATGGTAGCACATAGTTTGAGAATTGAGGTACGCTAAATCTGTATCCCCTCGATGATAAATACTACTCTCATAAAATCATACTAGCTCTCATAGTATATGAAATTATACTCTCAAAAACTCATACTAGCGCTCATAGTATATGAAATTCACTTTAAAGAAAGCATACAAGTTTATAAATCTAAAAACCAATCATGCTTCCATTGCTCAATCTTATTTTTAAATACATGTGTGAATTTCATATCTTTTTTAAGATCATAAAATCAAAACTAAAAGCTTAATCATACTGTAATACTCTGTAATCTAAACTAGTAAGCTTGTACTTCTTATAAGTTGAGTGGATTATGCTAAAATTGTAAACATTTACCAAGTCATGGAATTTCATGTCAAAATGCTAAAACTCAATTAATAAGATCAATTACATGAGTATAAACATAAGTAAACATAAAATCTTGTGCTAAATACAGTTTAACTCATACAGAAACATCATATTTTCAAAAGGTCTAAAGTGGGTATGAACCCTAATCATAAAATCCATAAATTTCTATGAAAAAACAAATATTTGGATACAAGGATGAAATAATATCCTTTTTCAAATCCCACATACATGAACTTAGAAATATTATTGAAGGAAACTTGAATTGGAGCCTTGAAAGTATGAATTTTTTAGAAGAATCCTTCTTTTGATGTTCTTGAGAGTGTGGGGGGGAGAGAAAATGTGTAATTTGAGTTATAGGATATGGAAATGCATTTAGTACTAGTTTTATGACATAGTAGGATGTACAATACCAAATTACCCTCGAAAAACTAAAGAAAAAATAAGATTTTGGCAACATCGTGATCATTGGCGTGGCACGCCCTTATTGCACTATGCTTGGAGTGTGACATACCTTTAATGTAGCAGCCAACAAGTGTGGCACACTCTTATCATTCTATGCTTATTGGTTTTCATATTCAAGGTGTGCCTTGTGTCTGTGGTACAGTTAACATTCCTTATCATCATTCAACCTAAAAATCACATTAAAATGAGCTATCAGTATAAATTTGTCAAAATTTAGAGGTATAACATAAAGGCCCAGAAAATCGGGTAAAGCATAATTTTTAAATCATGATAGACTAGCATAGATTTGTTTTCTGTATTTTTTTCATTACTCTTGTACTATACAATACCGAACATTATTTTTATTTTGAAACTCTTTGTTTGTGTGTATGCTTTATGTGTTTTTTGTGAGTTTATTCATTTATAGTGCCAATTAGCTGGTACAATTCAATGAAGCAATCATGCTCAAATCACAGCATCGAGGGGTGCCTCACACCTTTCCCTAAATTATAAAATTTCTTAACCAGAATCTATGTTCGTTGATCAGTATTTTTAACAGTCAACTATTTTAAAAAGGAATATTTTAAAGGTGACTTGACACACCAAATTAATTTCAAATGACGACTCTGAGTTTTAAATATTCATTCTTTTTTGAAGCACATTCATTTAGTCAATTTCAATAAATAAAAATCCTTTTGAACATTAAAATCATTTATTTTGGTAAACTAAGAGTGTGAAGAGTGATACATAGATTAAATTTTGAATTAGATCTCATTTGGAAAGCAAGATGCTAGCCATGTAAATTGGTACTATCATAAAGGAAAGTGATCAATTATTTGAATGAATCTACACCTTCTAGGTATAAGAGATTTGAATTTATCTATAGTAAGAAGCTATAAAAGTTAGAAGGAGATAGAGTTATAAAATCTCTTGACTTTTCTGATGTTGGGGCATGTACAGATTGCATATAGATAAGAAAACTAGGAAGTTCATTAAGGATATTTGAAGAAGCGGTATAAGGACTTAAAGATTATATAGCTAAATCATATACTCATATTCATCGTTAATGGTTAGAGATATTTTTATCTCATTTAGTAATGACCACTTTAGATATGTATATCTCTATTTTTTTTTAAAAAAAAGTCTAAAACACTTTGTATTTCAAGATATTTGGTGTTGAATTAAAGAAGTAAAGAACATAAAGATTAAGATCATGTGATATAACAAGGATAGTGACTATAATGATAGATTACTGAGTCTTCACAACTTTTGAAGTACTCATGGATTAGTGGGAGTTCCTCATACAATCATTTTGAGCAATAATAAAGTAAATTATTGCATATTTTAGCTTCAACATATATGGTTATCTTTAAATGAGTGTTTTATAGTCAATTTCATATGTATCTATGTTGAAACTAAAATTATTGTGCGCTATGAGATGATTTTATGAAAGAACTTATTTTGTTTGGACTATTGATAGTCGGCTTTATTTCTAAGGACTAATTTTATTTTAATGATAAAGAAAGATAAGAAGTCAAGTAAACACTAGGCACAAAGTTCTTACACTTAAGAAAAAATTAGGGCAGATGAAGTTTGTATTAAGTACATCGTACATCTTATTTGGTAATTGATACTTAACTTGCTAGAAATTCAGTATGTGGATTGTGTTGGGAGTATGCATGATGTTATCCCTATAAAGTTTGTTTACTTTATTCATTTCAACTTTTGTAAATGAATATGGAAATACTGGAATAATAAATGTAACGATCATGTCCTCGAAAGATGAGGACTCACTGCTTACTGAACTGCTACTGCTGATCTAGAATCTACACCTCAGAACCTATGGTGTAACATAAAAAGAAAGAACCATACCGCAAATGCGTCAGTACAACTAAAGTACTGAGTATACGTGGGGTTAGGCTAAATGCAAAGGGTTTTATATGCATGAACAATGCTGACTGATATGAACGTGAGAATACATACATAAATACGTAACAACAACTAAACTCATGGTGATACTTACTACTGAGTCTGAATACTGACAACATGAGCTTACTGATGCTGAGATACTGAATGACTGAGTTTACTGATATTGATATGTAATTCTTTAATAAGTGAGGAACTGATACTGTATTACTGATAAATGAATGATTGTTTCTGATAGTTTAGATTATGAAGAACTGATATGATTAAACATATATAACAGTTCTGAAACTGAGCTCGTGATAACATGACTACTGAGTATGAATTCTGATGACATGTATTTACTGATAACATATCATGAATGATAACTGAATTCTGATAACTGATATATCTGATAACATGAGTTCTAATAATTGATAGCATGAATGACTGTATCTAACAGTCCTAATTCTGGGGAAAACTATCTGAGTTCCAAACTGTATCTAAACATCTAAGTCTGAGATCAGTCCTAGCTAACGAGTGATCTCTGAAACTGATAATGAGAATACTCGACTGAATCTGAGATTGAGATCAAGCCTGTCTGCCGGGTGACCTCTAGATCTAATAATAAGCATCTGAATAAGGGACCAAGCCTATCTGACGGGATGGTCCAAGAATCAATCGAACTATCTGAGTTCCTTACTGAGATCGATAACTGTATCTGACAGTCCTGATTCCTGATTTCTATTCTGAAGACTGATACTGA
The DNA here is from genome assembly GCA_030864215.1 of Capsicum pubescens. Taxonomy (NCBI): domain Eukaryota; kingdom Viridiplantae; phylum Streptophyta; class Magnoliopsida; order Solanales; family Solanaceae; genus Capsicum; species Capsicum pubescens. The sequence continues at coordinate 262,964,286 of CM061542.1, forward strand.
AACTAAAACTGTAACTGTGACTGTGGGAGGTAGTAACCTAACCGACATGCCCCGATACTATACTGGTGGGGTCTAATCTTTTCCTTGATTAGAAGGGTGTCAATACCGTGCCACGGGTAGAGACCTTTACTATGGTCAAGCCTCTCTGATGGGTGACCCTGAACAGGAAATCAAGCCTAAGGCAATATAATAGTCAAGTATAGCCTTAATCTGATGGGTGACTCTTGCCCTGCACTAGATATGTTGTTCTGGAGTACAAGGATTGCTGCTAATGGCACTGCCTTTATAATGGGAAAACCGCCATCCCTACACTCGCTCGGTGCTAGTCCCTACTCCCAATTAAAAGACTCTGAAAAGATTAACTGTGTTGAACTGACTAACTGAACTGAACTGATTTATAAACTGATTAACTGAGCTGATAATATTTTCTTAGCTGAACTAAGCTGAATTCACTGAGTTTTGTTGACTGACGGAAAAGCTACTTGAGATCTGAGGTCTGACTGAGAGTACTGAAACTACTGGGACTACTGAACTACTGAGATTTCTGAGTTCTTCTGAGTCACGTGACTAACTGAAATCGATGGAGCATAGCTTGACTGAGGATGTCTTGAAATATGACACTAGCTCTAGGCACACAGCAATAGTTTTCGGGTACAAGTACCCCTAGAACTCGATGGAAGAAAACTGACACACATGACTTACTTGATCATAAGAGTAGAGTCCATAATTCACAATATCATAAGTAAGGATTTCATAATAAGAATGATTCTTAACAAACTATCACATGATCGGCAATGCACATAAAATGTATATACTTGCATGGCTTCAATAACATGGTCATTCCATATCACAACAATGTCATGAAAATCTCATACTACATCTTCAATTCTAGACAATAGCATGGGGATCACGTTGAACATAAACTTAGAACATGGAATAGTCATTTAGGACTTATTATGTCATAAAAGCATGATTTTTATTCCCTTAGGTATTTTCACAAACACCTTACATACACATCTTAGGCATAGGTGGATTCATCAAGATTACAAATATTCACTCACCAATTTCACATATTTATACATTAAATACCACCATATCCTCACACAAAACATACAAAGATCCCATCTTAGGCATCATCAAACTCCAACCACATGAACATCAACCACCAATAACATAAACATCATAATACATAATTTAGAAGATGGTTCTTAAGCTTCATGGATGAAAGGAGTCCATGAATCAACTCACGCATACCTTAGAAGGAAGATTTTTGAGGATTGACGGAGGAATGTCATTGAAATTGGATCTTCAAGCTTAATTATGCAACCCTAGTCGTTTTTCTCTTTTAGTGCTCTTGGATGATGATCTTTGAGATGTTAATAGGGTTTTAATATGTTTAGAAGCTATATATTTCGTAGGGTTAAGTTTAGAGATGTGTAAGGAGTGTTAAAAGACTTAATTACCCTTAAAATAACTCAAAACAGAGTATTTTTGGCACTTGGAACTGACTTAGGCCGCGCCCAAGTAATTGCACAAGTCAGGTCCGGCGGCGCCTAACCAATCGCCTAAGTTTGGTTGGGCAGCGCCTAACCAATCGCCTATCCTTACTGTCTCTCACGAAAATGGGCATAACTTTTCGCTCGGGTATTGGATTAAGGCAAAATTGGTATCGTTGGAAAGATATTTTGATTATCTACAATTTGGTGGATAGAAATATGCAGAAATACCACATTAAAATCGAGTTATACTCATTCTAATATGACCCTTACGAAATCAAACACTAAAAATTGATGGATTCAAAAACTCTTAGCTTGTATTACCTTAAGTGACTCATATGAACATTCTTAACGCATAATAAGCTATATTATATCTAGGATACTCATTGTAAGTCATGTACTCAAGTATGAATCATAGGATAAGAGATTTCATATGTAGGAAAAATGGTTCGTCTCCTAGCTTAGAAACATGCGGGGTATTACAATATCTCCCCCTTGGGAACATTCGTCCTTGAATGGAAATTAGCTGAGGTGGGAGAGATGATAAGATGAAGTACGTACATGAAATACACTACTGAAACATGGGTTTATGACAGACATGACTGAAAGCTGAGCACAACATACTGAACATGCATATCTGATGCATGGGAAGATGATTCATGAATATAAGACTGAGGATTCTAATAAAGTGAGTTTTCTCAAAATGAGAATGCATATCTGATGCACAACTGAAAGGATGAATCATGCATATCTGATGCATGATTACATGACTGACATGATATGTAAATGTATGAGTGAACATATTGATAAATAGTACTTTCTCTACTGAACACGTATATCTAATGCCTGAATATCTGACTAAGCTGACTCTCGAAAGCTTGACTGATTATGCCATGGCACTTGATAACTAATTTATAATGAGAATATGAAAGAATCAAGAAAAGGGTGGGGTATCTCCCCCTTGGGACATTATGTCCCTCTAGGAATGTTTACCTTGTTGAGATACTGAGGTAATGCACGGGGCATCTATGAACTAGATTATAACAAAACTTTGGGGGTCTGAAACTAATGCATGAGATGGACTGAAATTGCAACTACTAGGAGGTTCTACCTTGAAATAGTTACATTCTCTGAGATTTTGGATAGCATGAATAGATGCAAGGATGAGAAAACAAGCTATACAAATCTGTATGCTTACTGGCATAACATGAATACTGAAAGGAGAGAGACTATTCCTTAAACATCTTATAGCCTCCTATACATAAATGTAGCGTGCAACTTTCCCATGTACAAGACACTACTAGATGTGGCTTTCAGACTTCCTAAGACTCTATTGAACCTTAGGCTCTGATACCAAGTTTGTAACGCCTCGATTTTCTGAACCGGAATGCTACACGGTGCTCATGAACCCGAAGAACCACAAGCTAACCCATTACTGATATCTATACCTCTAACTACATAATATATATATAATCCAGAAACATAAACAAAGAGGGCGTAAGGTTCAATCTTGAATAATAAAATATCTGAAATAAGGTGGTATCACAGTACCAAAATAAAACTGAAAAATACTAAAGTCTAAATCTTAAAACTCTATAATCGTCTGAAAGCCTCTAAACTGTCTGAATAAGGATTTGAAGAAAAAGTCTCCAACTAACTCCCTAAACTGAAAATAAACTGAAATACTGGAATAATAAATGTAAAGATCATGTCCTCGAAAGATGAGGACTCAGTGCTTACTGAACTACTACTACTGATATGGAATCTACACCTCAGAACCTATGGTGTAACATAAAAAGAAAGAACCATAGCGCAAATGCGTCAGTACAACTAAAGTACTGAGTATACGTGGGGGTAGGCTAAATGCAAAGGGTTTTATATGCATGAACAATGCTGACTGATATGAATGTGACAATACATACATACATACGTAACTGCAACTAAACTCATGGTGATACTGACTACTGAGTCTGAATACTGACAACATGAGCTTACTGATGTTGAGATACTGAATGACTGATTTTACTGATATTGATATGTAATTCATTAAGAAGTGAGGAACTGATACTGTATTACTGATAAAGGAATGATTGTTTCTGATAGTTCTGATTATGAAGAACTGATTTTATTGACAGTATATAACAGTTCTGAAATTAAGCTCGTGATAACATGACTATTGAGTATGAATACTGATGACATGTATTTACTGATAACATATCATGAATGATAACTGAATTCTGATAACTGATATATCTGATAACATGAGTTTTGATAACTGATAGCATGGATGATTTTATCTAACAGTCCTAATTCTAGGGAAAACTATCTGAGTTCCAAACTGTATCTAAACATCTAAGTCTGAGATCAGTCTTAGCTAACGAGTGATCTCTGAAACTGATAATGAGAATACTCGACTGAATCTGAGATTAAGATCAAACCTGTCTATGGGGTGACCTCTAGATCTGATAATAAGCATCTGAATATAGGAGCAATCCTATCTGATGGGATGGTCCAGGAATCGATCGAACTATCTGAGTTCCTTACTGAGATCTATGACTGTATCTGACAGTCCTGATTCCTAATTTCTACTCTGAAGATTGATACTGAAACTGTAACTGTAACTGTGACTGTGGGAGGTAGTAACCTAATCGACATGCCCCGATACTATACTGGTGGGGCCCAATCTTTTCCCTGATTAGAAGGGTGTCAATATCATGTCAAGGGTAGAGACCTCTACTATGGTCAAGCCTCTCTGACGGGTGACCCTGAACAGGAAATCAAGCCTAAGGAAATATAATAGTCAAGTATAGCCTTAATCTGATGGGTAACTCCTGTCCTGTGTTGTCTATGCAGTTCTGGAGTACAGGGATTTCTGCTAACGGTTCTATCTTTATAATGGGAAAACCGCCATCCCTGCACTCGCTCGGTGCTAGTCCCTACTCCCAACTGAAAGACTCTGAAAAGATTAGCTACGCTGAACTGACTAACTGAACTTAACTGATTTATAAACTAATTAACTGAGCTGATAATATTTTCTTAGCTGAACTAAGCTAAATTCATTGAGTTCCATTGACTGACGGAAAAGCTACCTGAGATCTGAGGTCTGACTGAGAGTACTGAAACTACTAGGACTACTGAACTACTAAGATTTCTAAGTTCTTCTGAGTCACGTGACTAACAGAAATCTGTGGAGCATAGATTGACTGAGGATGTCTTGAAACATGACACATGCTCTAGGCACACAGCTATAGTTTTCGGGTACAAGTACCCCCAGGACTTGATGGAAGGAAACTGACACACATGACTGACTTGATCGTAAGAGTAGAGTCCACAATTCACAATGTCATAAGTAAGGATTTCATAATAAGAATGATTCTCAACAAACTATCACATGATCGGGAATGCCCACAACATGTATATACTTGCATGGCTTCAATAACATGGTTATTCCAAATCATAATAATATCATGAGCATCTATAAAACATCTTCAATTCAAGACAATAGCATGGGGATCACGTTGTACATAAACTTAGAACATGGAATAGTCATTTAGGACTTATTATGTCATAAAAGCATGATTTCTATTCCCTTAGATATTTTCACAAACACCTTACATGCACATCTTAGGCATAGGTGGATTCATTAAGATTACAAATATTCACCCACCAATTTCACATATTTATTCATTAAATACCACCATATCCTCACACAAAACATACAAAGATCCCATCTTAGGCATCATCAAACTCTAACCACATGAACATCAGCCACCAACAACAGAAACATCATAATACATAATTTAGAATATGGTTCTTGAGATTTATGAAGCTTCATGGACGAAAGGAGTCCATGAATCAACTCACGCATACCTTAGAATGAAGATTCTTGAGGATTGACGGAGGAATTTCCTTGAAATCGGATCTTCAAGCTTAATTATGCAACCCTAGTTGTTTTTCTCTTTTAGTTCTCTTGGATGATGAGATTTGAGATGTTAATAGGGTTGTAATATGTTTAGAAGCTATATATTTTGTAGGGTTAAGTTTACAGACATGTAAGAAGTGTTAAAAGACTTAATTACCCTTAAAATAACTCAAAATAGAGTGTTTTTGGAACTTGGAACTAACTTAGGTGGCTCCCAAGTAATTGCACAAGTCAGGTTGGGCGGCTCCTAACCAATTACCTAAGTTTGGTTGGGCGGAACCTAACCAATCACCTATCCTTACTGTCTCTCACGAAAATGGGCATAACTTTTTGTTCAGGTATTGGATTAAGGCGAAATTGGTATCATTGGAAAGCTAATTTGATTCTCTACAATTTGGTGGGTAGAAATATGCATAAATACCTCATTAACATCGAGTTATACTCGTTAAAATATGAACCTTATGAAATCAAACACTAAAACTTGACGTATTTAAAAACTCTTAGCTTGTATTACCTTAAGTGACTCATATGAATATTCTTAACGCATCATAAGCTATATTATCACTAGGATACTCATTGTAAGTCATGTTCTCAAGTATGAATCACAGTATAGGAGATTTCATATGTAGGAAAAATGGTTCGTCTCCTAGCTTTGAAACATACGGGGTATTACAGTAGGTTGAGACATCTAACCTGTTAGATAAGGGTTGATGAGGTGACTTAACCTTTTAGATGAGGGTCCCACTGTTCTTCTCAGAGTACTTTTTAGATGAGGTATTACTCATAGCTTGTCCTTACCAGTGGTGCGGTATTGACACCCTTTCAATTGGGGTTAAAAATTAGACCCTAACTCAGTTATACTATCTCATTTGGGGCATGTCAGTTAGATGACTACTTTCCACAGTTACAGTCTCAGTCTCAGATATAGAACTTAGATAGTTCCAGAATGTAGGACTGTCAGATACAGTCACCCAGCTTAGTACGGAACTCAGCTAGTTCCATCAGAAACAGGACTGTCAGACACATTTATTCAGATAATAGTATATCAATTATACACACTTATGTTATCAGTATTCAGATTCAGTAATGTCATGATCTCAGTTAGAGTTCATGTATTCATGCATGTATTCTCACATTCATGTTATTCAGTCATTTAGTATTGTTCATGCATATAAACTCCTTGCATTCAGCCTACCTCACTTGTATACCAGTACATTTAATTGTACTGATGCATTTGCGATATGGTATTTTATACCATAGGTTCAGAAGCACGAGTTCCAGAGCACTCTTAGTAGACCATACGTTCAGTAGACAGACTAGCAGTGAGTCCTCATCATCCAAGAATGTTATTATTTGATTATTTCATTCTTTCAGTACTTAGTTTATTTCAGCAGTTGGATTTAGTTGGTGACATGTCCCATCAACTCCTTATTCAGACAGTTTAGAGGCTTTCAGACTATAGCATGTTCAGATAGTTAATTTAGTTTTGTTTGGTATTGATATACCGTGTTTCCAGATGTTATGTTTTAGCAGATATTTGAACCTTATGTCCTTTCATCCTTTTTCCACATTTATACAGTATATTATGCAGTGCCCAGTTACAGATATCAGTTGTAGGTTAGCTTGTCATCCTTCAGGGTGATGAGCACTGTGTAGCTTTCTGGGTACCAGATTTGGGGCGTTACAGGTATGAAGGTGTCTTGATCGAAAGATAAATGAATAGAACCTTTTGGAAGCATGACATACACCCTTCTATATATATATACACTCTCCCAATTGTTATCCGATAGTATTAGTTAATGATATTTGATTAAGCATGTTATATAATATTTTTGAGTCTTCTTTATAAATGAATTCCCTTGTTATGGAATACAAATGAATTGTGCTGACTCACATAGATCAATTTTCCAACCCTATTTTTGATATGCCTATTGACCATTGTGTTTGGTTACTCAAATTAGGATAAAGTGATGTAAATACTAGATTTTAGATTGTTGGAAAAACTTGGGTAGTTGGGGTAAGGGTTCTTGCCTTCTCTTTGGGTTAGGGGCGTTTATCGATGATGCTTGATGAGTATATGTGGTTTCATACTCATCTTTGTTTCACTTTTTATTTTCTTGTTTTCTGCAGCCCGTGCAGGTATTGGACTGAGTAGCAGCTTGTAGATTATTTTCTTCCAGCATTGATGTTACAAAGATTGAGGTAGTGCTGACAGATTCCAAGCTTATCTAAATCTCGCTTTATTTACATTATACTTGCTCATATTTAAGACACGTTTGCTATTGTTATCATCCTATATTTAGAGGCTTTTATTGATGAAAACCAGACCTAGGATGTATTTTCTAGACATGTGTCTCATATATAAATATATTTTGGTTTATTCTCTCTTCTTCTACTTCTATATTTCCATAATTGTTAACTTGTATTATGTTAGGTTAACTTGTACAAAGGGTTTGACAAGTACTATCATGTGCTTAATTTGCATTGTGAAAAGTTGGTATCAAGACAGGTTTATTGGTCTTATTAGTTCAAGCTGAGTTGAGTAGAGTCTTGCAGATCGGTGAAGAGATGTCTATTATCTATCTTAGGCTACATGATTTAAAGAGATTTTATTGAAACCTTAGAGTTTATACAACACTGTGAGAGACCAGTCCCTCAAAATCATTCACAGTAATAAAAGAGTAAACCAACAAAGAACACAAGCCAGTGCAATAAACTTAAAGAACACAAGATTTAACATGGAAACCCTTTGCCCAAGGGAGGAAAAACTACAACTTGCCCTTACAAGCTCTCAAAAGTTCACTATAATCAACCTCTTGGCTATAGACTCAAACTTGAACCTAACTCTAGGCTCCTCCTGTTTGTAGTAACTCTACTACAATCTCAACCTTGACAACTCTGCCAAGACTTCTTAACACTGGTTAACTCTAACCAGTTTCAGGCTTAGGCAACTCTACCTAATGCACTCTTAAAATAAGAAAAAAATAATATTAATCTTATAACTTAAGTAATTCAGTTATAATTCAGGACTCACTGAAGAACATTCTCTATTTCAGTACACACAATAAATAAGAACTTGAGCAATGTTAAATAATGAGTTTTAGTCTTTCTCTCTCTTTATCTTTTTGTATTTGCAACAACTACTTGATAGAGAAGCTTCATTTTCCTTTTATAAATGGGTGATGATTAGGGTTGAAATGCCATTAGACCAAGTATCCTAAATAGTACATGCTTAACCTTCACAGTTTGTTACACTAGAGGACAAAACTATTCAGATGCGTGACAACTGTACTATAGCTTAGAACATCTAGGGACCTGGTCCCTTGAAGACAAATTCTCATCATCAAAACAAGATACAATAATTTCCCCCCTTTTTGATGATGACAAACCAACAACAGAGTTTTGAGCATCAATACTCATTCATCATATTTAATAAGTGTTATTACCACTCTAAAGATGAATGTTCACGCTATCATGCATCACCATGCTTCCATCATCATGCAACTTAAGGACCTGGTCCTTTTTTGTCAATTACTATAAAGATTTAATAACTTCCCACTGCCATTATGCACCATTATTCATTTAGTGCATTTATATACTTCCCTTGTCACTATGTCATCACATCTACAATTCAATATTTTCACACCTGGTACCTGGTACCAGGTCCCTTCCATATGAAATCAATATTTCCCCTATTGGAATCATTGAAAAGTAAAATGAGTAAACCAAGAGTAAAGATAAGTACAATTTAGTTAACTCATGGCCACTAGGTCAACACTATCATGAAGAACATATATTAGAGAAAGAGGAAATAGAAGAAGCATACAAATAGAAATTCATTCAGTATCCAGTAGGATCAGAACCAGTACAATAGACCAAAAATAAAAATTATAAAACAACTATTTTCATAGTCCACTATAGGAATAAGAACTAGAAACTGACACAAGAGACTAATACAACAAGACTTAGGTAGAGGGAGGCTTAGGGGAGAAGGATTTAAATAACATTTCCATTCTTGCATTTTCAGCAACATGGGCAACCAACAACTGCTTGGTGAGAGTTTTCACTTCAACATTCATTCCTTGAACTTCACTAGTTAATTCTTCAACCTTGCCCTTGGGCTTTGCATTTTTTGCTACAACTTCCTCAGTGGAACCTAGTCCCTCTAAGGATAATTTATGGTTCTGTAATTTTAGGTAAGCTATTTTAGTGTCCTTTGCAGCTATTTTGATCCCTAAATCCTCCATTTCTTTGTGTAAACTTGCTTGAATAGCCAAAGTTCTGATACTTGGGATACAGTTCCCACTTTCCCTTTAATACATTCATTCTCCGCCAATGTTGTCATGCTGAACTTTTGTTTGACTGTTCCAGGGGTTTTCTTTATTCCAACAAATCCAACATGCTTAAACACTTTGTTTATGAAGTACCCATATGATATCCCATGTTTACCTTCTTTCTAGTAAATCACCTTTTTTATGCACTCAATCATAAGTGCGGGTAAGCTTATCAACTCAAACTTACTCAAACATTTTATTAAGAACAGTTTAACACCAGATGTGATGTCCTCTTTTCTGATCTAGAAAAGAGAATCTTGTTCACCAATTCAAACACCATTTGGAACTCACCTGTGAGAAATTTCTTTTTAACCCTAGCTATTGAAGTCCCACCCACTTTTGAGGCTTTAATCATGAACTCAGTTGTGGGTTGTTGCTTTACAACAGTCCTTACACCCATAATAGATACATTTAAAATTCCTCCCAAGGTTTTTTCTTCACGTTTTATTTCTTTTCCTTGCACCTGTGTAGAGAGATTCAATCCATCTCCTGAGAAATTATTGAGTAATAGAATTGTATAACTTCATTTTCAAAAACCACTAGTACTGATTCCTCAAATAGATGTAGCCAGCCTTCGTTCCTGACATACTCTACTAACTCCACCATCCTAGGTTTCTCATAAATCTTGGGATCAAACACTCTCCCGGACAAGACCTTTTGTGTTTACAAGCTTTCAATCCTTCTTTCTTTAGATATGTCTTCTTTTTCTCACTCTTTTTTCTTTCTTTTGGACTTATTACTTGGCTCTTCCTTTTCATCAGTTTTTCTTTTCTTGGGACTAGGTCCCTTAGTGTCTTTTCTTTTCTTAACAACTATGTGTTTTTGCCTCATCCCAGCAGGGCTGCCAGACTTTATTTTAGAGGACCAACTCCTCCCTACTTTATGAATTTCTTGTCTTTTCTTCTCAGTTGCAGAAATAATATTAGAATCAATGTTCTCTTCTTCTTCTTTAATATATTCTTCAACCTCAACAATTTTGACATTCTGCTCCTCCTCTATACAAGATTTTTGAGTCTTCTTCTTTAGTAGTAGAAGACTTACTCTCCGCCATCGCATCTGCTAGCAATTTTGTTTTAGATATTTTGAATTTTTAAGTAAGGAAAAGAAAAGTACCAATTTAGATTAAGGAAGAAAATGATTTAGAATGATGTTCTGAGTTAATTGAGAGTATAATGAAATAAAAGAATTTGAATTATAATTAAATAGGTCACTGTTTGAAACTTAAGAGATACCCTTTTTGAATAGATGGGTCTAATGACAATGGTGTGACTCTTGATATTTGAATTGAATTGACCATTTTTTTTCATATAAGAGAGGACATGTGACCTTTTTAAACAGAATTTTTATGAATTTTAAGGCATATTATTTTGGTAATAACCTGAGAGATGGGACCAGGTCTCTTCTCTTTCCTGAGTAAATTCTCAACTTGTGTTAGCTTTAACTGTTTAATCCCAATATGTTCCCATAGGTGTGTACCTACAAATGTATGATACAGAGTTAGACTAAATATGCACCTACTTCGTTATGGATACATGTATCCATATCACAGCCATATTTGAGGAGAGACACTAATTCACATGTTAGGTCAGGTTAGTTTGATCAGTCCATGCTTTACCCATTGCACACCCTTTTTATTTGAGAACTTTTTTCTCAAAGAAGGTTTGGGACCAGGTCCCAGACTTGACTTTACTCACAATGTTGAAGCTTCTCCTTCGAAGATGAGTTTCCTAGGGACCAGATCCCTAAGAATCATGACCCATTTCTTATTGATCTTCAACTTTAATTGAGATCAGTTACTGGAGTTCTGAATCATCACCATTCTCATATGCATCTTTCAACCTTTTTCCCGTCATCTTCAGTATCACAAACCCTTTATCTTTGCTCTAATGAGTTTTTATTGTCTTGGAAATTTCATCTATGTTCTACAGTGGACCAGGTTCTTTGAAATTAACTATTTCAAAATGATACACATCCACTTAAAGTGTCTTGAGAGAGACTACAGTCAAGCCCTCCAAAATTAAGCTTTGAGCACATACTATCAATAGCACACTCCTGACTGCAATCCTCTTTCTCATACCTAGAACCATGATCACTTGTTGGATTTAGGAACCAACTTGAGGTTAGGTTCCATTTGGAGGACAATTTTGTGATCAAAACCTTCTTGGCCCATCTAGGTAGAAAGTTTCTTTTTACCTTTTTTCAGAGACTTGAAGCCCTTAGGTTGTGTATTCTCCTACTGAACATATATGAAACCATTCATTCATGCTCTCATCCATCTTTGACAATTTTCCTTAGTGTGCCCATTTTTTCCATAATGAGTTTATAGAAGTTTGTGCCCTTTGTTTCTAACACCATTGACAGTCTTTCCTTGAGACCCAGTAGGTTGGAATTCTCCTTTATAGCCTAGGCCTTTGCCATTATTAGCACCCTGACTAGTTAAATTATAAAGAATCTGTGAAGAAGCAGTCCATTTATGAGATTTGTTGAGCTCTTTTCTCTAATGAACTAGGTTTTTTTCTAACTTTTCATTCTTGTGAAGTACAGACATAAGGTGTTTTTGAGAATCCCTCAGTTTCTCATAAAGATTAATATAAATCTTCGAAGCTTCCTTCTTTTCTTTACCATCTAAATCATTTTTCTTCTTTAGTTGACTCATAAAACTCTATGTTTAGATTTCAAATAGTGACCATTTCTTCAGTTTTAGATATCTTAAGAGTTAAGGAAATCAACTCATACTCTTGATTCTCTACTTTTTCATCTAAGGCATTCTTCTCAACATTTAGTTCATATATAGAGTCTATTAACATACTTGTAAGCTTTTTATCTTCTTAGAAGTGTAGTTAGCTAAGTTTTCTTTAATATAAAAAAGAGTTACCTCATTTTCCTCTTCATCTTCTGTTTTATCCACGACTACAAATAAGGAATCATAGATAATTGTACTGTCTTCCAATGCTAGCATAGACACATCTCCGGACTTCTCATCTTTATCAGATTCACTAGAAGAATCTCCCTATAATACCAGACCCCTCTTTACTGCATAATCAGCTGCAACCTTTCTTCTTGAATTTTTAAGGACCTGGTCCCTATTTTTTCCCTTGTCACCTCTAGTCTTGAGATACTTCTAATAATCTAATTTTTACATTGGAAAATCTTTAATGAAATGCTCAGGACTTCCCCATTTGTGACACACTTTAACATTGCTTCTACCTTTGCTGTTGTTTTCTCTTCTTTGGAACTGACCACTCTTTCTTATGGATTTGACAATACTTTTTGCCAAGTAGGCAATATCAGTGTCTTATATTGTATTATGTCTTGAAGCCTTCATTTCTAGGGATTTTTACCTTTTTACTTTATTCTTCTCCAGCCCTTGCGGCTTTATGAGCTCATGGGTTTTTAGATTTCTAATTAGTTCATCCATAGTGAAGGTCTTTAGTTTCTTGCTTCAGTTATGGAATCCACTTTGCTTTCCCAAGACTTAGGAAGAACACCAAGAATCTTCCTTACTTTTTTATACAATGGAATCACTTCTCCTAAGTAGTGAAGCTCATTTGTGATAGAAGTGAATCTTGTATGCTTTTCTTAGATGGTTTCTTCTTCTTTCATGGTGAAGGTTTCATATTGAGTAGTCAATATATCTACTCTTGAATCCTTCATATTAGTGGTAACTTCATGAGTAGTCCTCAAGCAATCCCAGATCTCTTTGTCATTTTCATAGGCTGAGATCCTGTTATATTCATCAGGTCCAATACCACAAACTAGCAGTTTCTTTGCCTTGTAGTTCTTTTCAACTTTCTTTCCATCTTCATCATTGAACTCTCTTCTTCTTTTTACTACTAATATTATTATTTCTCTTTATTTGACTTCTTTAACTAAAATATAAGGACTATCAAGAAATATGTCCATAAGTTCATTGTCTTCAACCATAATCAAGTCAAATATGCTGATTTTCCACCACCCATAATACTGACCATTAACTCTAGGTGGTCAAGTAGTAGATTTTCCTTCTTCCAGGTTAGGTAGAGCAGTCATGCTAACCAAATCACTCTAGGTGTGAACCTTTTAGAGTGTTTTGGCTCTTACACCAATTTTTGAAACCATGGAGGTTGTACCACACTGTGAGGGACCAGGTCCCTCAAAATCAATCACAAGTAATAAAAGAGTAAACTAACCAGAAACACAAACCAGTGCAGGAAACTTAAAGAACACAAGATTTAACATGGAAACCCCCTTAATCAAGGGAGTAAAAACCACGGCTTGCCTTCATAAGCTATCAAAAGTTCACTATAATCTACCTCTTAATTATAAACTTGAACTTGAACCTAACTATAGGCTCCTCTTGCTTGTAGAAACTCAACTATAATATCAACCTTGACAACTCTGCCAAGACTCCTCACACTAGTTAACTCTAACCAGTTTCAGGCTTAGGCAACTCTACCTAAGGCACTCTCAAAATAAGAAGAAAAGAAATTACTTTTATAACTTGAGTAATTCAGTTATAATTTAGGACTCACTCAAGAACTCTCTCTATTTCAATACACACGAGATATAAGAACTTGTACAAATTTGAATATTGAGTTTTTGCCTCTCTCTCTTCAACTTTTTTGAATTTGCAAAAACTACTTGATAGAGAAGCATCCTTTTCCCTCTATAGATGAGTGATGATTAGGGTTAAAATACCATTGGACTAGGTTTTCTAGGTAATACATGCTTCACCTGCATAGTTTGTTACACTAGAGGATAAAACTGTGCATACGCAGGCAGTCTGTACTGTAGCTTTGAACATCTAAGGGCCTAGTCCGTTGAAGTCAGTTGCTCATCATCAAAACAAGATATAATAAATTTTTATTCCTTTTTCTATTTTTGGCCTTTGGATCTTTGTATAACTTAAAATCTTCTTATTCACTCTTTCACATATATTGAATATTATTTTTTTATGGCTAGAGATTTAGAGCTTGTTCCTTTGATATGCAAAATAAGTAAGGTTTGAGGAAGAGGTAGGATCGAGATGTATAGACTATCTAATGGTCAGTTTAGAATTACCTCTTTAGATGATAGGGTTGGTAGTGGTGGGAGGTCTATTTTGTTAGAGGGTCTAGGCCAGTGTAGACACCATCTATGACCATATCTATGATTGAGAATTATTTGGTTTGAGTATTAGGTTTTCTTTAGAGGGTGGCTCTTATTTTTATTTAGCATTGTACTTCGATGCTTCAAACACCAGATATACACGTGACTACTACTGGTTCTCCCAGTATTGATGATATATTTCCAGGGATTTTGGCTCTTATTTTTATTTGGCATTGTACTTTGATGCTTCAAACACCAAATATACACGTGAATACTACTGGTTCTCCCAGTATTGATGATATATTTCCGAGGATTTCTCCACATCTAGTGACCTTTACCCTTTATGTCCATAGAGGAATAGAGTAGGTATGTAGAGTTTATAAGGATAGATCCACCTTATTTCTATTGAAATCCTAGGTTTTATGCTTATGTGTTCTTGCTTGGTTGCCATGACAAGTTGTACAGGTTGGGTTTGGTGGTTTCTAATAGAGTAAACTTCTCTTTCTTTCACTTCTTTGGGTGAGCTAGACAATGGTGGAGGATATTTATAGAGTGTAGACTAGTTAGATTACCTCATCTTTCATAGGATTAGTTTGCTCAAGTGCTCTTAGAGGATTATGCATCAAGATATGAGCAGCTTTCATACTAGAGGGCTCGAGGATTTGATGATTATAGGGATATGCATAGTGGAGGTCAGGATCTTTATAGTTATGCTTAGAAATAGGATTAGAGAGGTCTTTTGATTTGGTTCAACTAGCTTTGCTTGTAGTATGGATGTCTTTGTCAATATAAAAGGGATTGCCCAAAACTTAAATAGAGAGATATTTCATTAGTTTCTCTAAGAGATTATAAGTTTCAGTATCAGGTTAGATAAGATGGACATGAGGTAAGAGTTTCTAGTAAAGCAACCACAAGTATGATTTGTCTTGGCGGTGTTTAATTAAGGGTCTATGTCTTCCTATGTGTTTATTTTTTCAGCATTGAGTCTTGATATAATTCATGGTCTTTTATTAGGCCTATTGATATTATTTCCCCATAGGTGATTCCTTAGTGGTGGATGGGGTGTGCCAATCTTATGTCGTGACTCATATAGAATGCATTGAAGGATTAGGCTTGATTCTTGAGAATTATGAATTTTGGTGTATTGGGGTGTGATCTTTTTCATCATTATGTTATAGATGAGTGATGTATCTATGGTTGGTATTGGCATATTTAGATTATATAAAGTGATACAGAGATTATCTAGAGAGTCGCTAGTTATTTGGGATCTAGGAGTTGTTTTTATTATTAGGATGGTGAGTTGTGAATAAAAAAGTTACAGTTGGATGACTTGTGTAGAATTGCATAGAAGTGTTATTGGCAGTGTGCATGCATGACTTAGTTATGGTTGGAGGATCACATCAATGTATTTTTTGTTTGGGTTAATATTGAAATAAATATATTGACTTTATGGGACGATGAGTGGTGCTTGCTAGATTGTGCAAGAAGTCCTTATGGTGGGTCTAATTTTGCACTACCAACTTAGAAGGATCTCCATCCAAAGATTGTAGGTGGATAAGAAAGGATTTTCCAGTGTTCATGGCTTGCATATTGATTACTTCCTTAGTGATTGAACTTTGTTGCATGATGTGATTTGATGGTATTGAGACATTTCTTGGCTAGGTTTGAAGGCTTCCATCTTATAAGGGATTCTTTCTTTGCTTCATAAAGAGCTTAAAATGGAAAGAAAAGACCTACTTTTAGCCAATGTTACCTCTATAACTAAGTAGTTTAATGGGATATTTTTGCTCATGACTTTTGATTCGAAGTATGTGTTACTAGTACATAGTTTTTGTGTTGAAGAAATACTAAATGGAAAATTAAGTTAAGGAAAGATTAAGGAACTTTTTCATAAGGGGTTTGATATATTCAGATTTTAGTTATGGGTTTCAATTGGAAATTTGAAGTCTTAAAAGTGTGGTTCATCAATAGATTATATAGATTTAGCTGTGATTATTCTGAGTTTGATCCGTAATTTGAGCATTCGTCAGTGAGATATAATGATTAGTGCACTTATTATATGGGTTGATTATTTTTTGTTGCGATGGGTTGAATATGTGTGTGGGGTCAAAAATACTCCTTGTTATGGGGTCGGAAAGACTCCTTGTTCTACCAGGTTAGTCAGGACTTCAGGTTGTTGAAATTATCCACTCTCACAGTCATATCAAATAAAATGCCAACAGGTTTCTTGACCATGCGGTCATCCATGAATAGCTGCATTAAAGTCAGTTTCGGAGAGTTCAAACCCAATTGCTTGAATATGGCCAACAATATCAAATTAATGCTGGCTCCTATGTCACATAAGGCTCTGGCGAATTGGGATGACTCAATAGTACATGGTATAGTGAATGCTCCTAGGTCACTCTTTTTCTGAGCCAAAGACCTCGTAGTGACTACACTATAGTTTTGCAAGCCATCAACATCCTCAATCATAGCTTTTTTATTCTTTGTGACCAATTTCTTTATAAACCTAGCATTTCTAGGGATCTTCTCCAATGCCTCGAGAAGAGGAATATTAAAGATAAACTCTTTTAATATCTCAATAAATTGCTTGAATTTTCCTTCCTTTCCTTCTTTAGTTGCTGAGGAAAAAGTGGAGGAGATCTTGGAATTTATCTTATTTCCTGATCAACAACCGAACCCTTACGTCTTTCCTTAGAAACTGCATCATTACTACTTGTTGCCTTTTCTGATTGTCCAATAGGCGTATCATCAATAGCAGCTTTCTCAGTAAGTAGTGAGGGGTTCATAGTAGAAATACCACTCCACATGGTAATGGAAAGAACAAGACTGTCGTTTATCAGATTTTGCCTAGTGTTGCTTGGAAGGGTACCTGGCTGCCTCGGGTTAAGAGTTACTGACATTTTCCAGAACTTGTGCTCCAACTACTTGATAGCAGTTGCATGAGATTCGACCTTTTGGGTCAACCCTAAAATGTCATCCTTAATCTCCTTATGGATGATCTTCTGATTTTCTTGACCCTTCACCAGCTTAGTCAGCATCTCTTCCATTATTGATTCTGCATCTCTTCTGCCAGGTGGAATGTACCAATCTGCCTTCTCTCTATATTCATTCTTCTTCCTCCAATTACCATTTAGCTTCTTACTACAGCCTTTGCATTTGTAATTTTCATGACCCAAGACTACCCCTAGTCGTAACACTGTGGTTAGAACCACAAGTGTTCCCAAGCTAACCCATGAACTGACATGATACTTAAGCAACTGATTTAGAATAAATAAAATATCTAAATTTGTTGTGCGGAAACATAATCATGACATAATCTAGAAAATTAAATACTGATAAAGTTTACAACTTGATAAAATTTAAGAAAGAACTGGAATTTACATTTCATGACTCTGACTGACCATCTATGAAACCTCTACTATATTGACTATAGATAGTTGGGACATGACTCAAACTACCACTAATCAATAGATATGAATAAATACAATAGAGTACATGAATTACAACTGACTGGAGTCTCCGAAATAAGAGAACTCATCACCTACTGGATGGAACCTGCAACTGTCTAATTATGATATGAAGGCTACAACTAGTACCTATATCATGAGACAATGTATCACATAGACATTTATATGGATCAGTACTTTGGAATGTACTGAGTAAATGGGGGTGAATGCAATACGTAAAACTAAAAAAGGTACATAATCTTAAAAATATGCATGCTAAGTTATAATAGACTCACCAAGAGACTGAGATAAACAGAAAGCTGAAGTATCTTTAAACATGTATAACAAATATAATCTGATAAGCTGATGAATCACTACACTTAGTTCCTTAAAACTTTTATTTTGTAGAATAAGCAGATCTGAAGCTAGAAAGCGATATAACATAAATGTTGTAAGAAATTCTCTTGTAAGGTTGAATATGTTGCAAAAGTTATACTAAGTATCATGTATGAATACTGAGCATGAAAAATATGAACATGTAAAACTGAGAATGTAAGACCAAGCATAAACATGTACTGACTTGATCTGAAATTTGAATAACTGAAATTTATTATAAATGAACATCTGAAATCTGTACACTTGGTCATGCAAACCTTAACTGACATACTCTGAATACTGAACTAAGACTGAGGGAGCTGGATACAACCAACATGTGCCAATTTGAGCTATCGGGCTCCAACCTATAACCCAATTAGAAGGGTGTTGGTACCCTGCTAGGGGTACCAACTCATGACTGACGATGTGGATCCATAAGGCTGATGTCCCGAAGAATGAGGGTGTCATGCCAAACTGACAGGTGACCCCTCATAATCTGTGGTGGTGTTGTAGGTCTGGAACCTAGGGACTTCTACTAACGCCTCATGCCTAACTGGCGGGGGAGATGTCATCACTACGGTCACGCGGTGCTAAGTGTTACTGTAATACCCCGTACTTTTCCTAGCTCAATTTAACACCTAGAATATCAAGGATCAACTTCAAAAATGAATAAATCTTAATACATGTAGAATTTTATAGATCTAAATCCACCAAGTTGTAGATAATTGAACCATCTTTTCAATGATACCAATTTCGCCTTAATTTGATACTCGGATGAGAAGTTATGGCGATTTTAGTAAAAATAGTAGGGCATTTCAATAGGCACCGCATCGTGGTGAAGGACAAAATTGCAATTATCCAATTCCAGTAAAGCACCATGATTATCCTGCATCGTGGAGAAATTCCATTTACCGTTCATCCCATTCCAATAGCTTAACGCGATTAGCTTGTATCGCGCTAAAATTCCCAAATAGACTGATACCGCATAGCGGTGGAGTGCCAAATGGCACTTGTCCTTTTCCAGTGGCGCAACGCGATTACTCCATATCGTGCCAAAGGCCAAAATGGAAATGGACCCTTATCCAGTGAGCCACCACGATAGCCCCGTGTTGCGGTGGGGCCCAAAATTGGGATTTCAGTTTTCGAACATAATTTTTGTAAGGGTAATCTAGTCTTTTCCTTAGCCCCAATTCATGAATAACACTGAATTAATCTTATTCCAACCATTGTATGCTCACTTTTCATCAACTTTTTCTCAAAGAAACCCTAGAACATCAAAAATTAATTCCCAAGAAATCCAAATTCCACCATTCTTTCTCAAAGAAAACTCAAAATTCAAGGTTTCCAATTCTAGAGAATCAAGAATCCATCTTCAAGAGCACAAAAAGGAATCCAAAATCAAGTGTTCTTATCAATTGCATCTAATAAGATATGTGAGGTTTTCAATAAAGATAATCCTTTCATCCTTGTACCCAAAAATAGTTGTTAAAGATAATTTTACATGATTTTTGTATTAGGGTTCATACCCAATATTGTTATTTGTAAGATTATAAGATTTTGAGAGATTTAGATGTTGAATTGTATGTCTACTTTCATATTTTCATGCCTATTGCAGTAATTTCTTGATTTAGAATTGAATAACCAATATTTTCATTATCGAGCATGAACTTTATGATGATTTAACATGAATTTGATGCATGGTTTATTAGCCGTAGTTTGAATGTTGATATTTCAAGAATGACTATGCTTAAAGCTTCCCATGACTAGTTATTTTTAGATTATTAATAAAGATATGATCTTTTGATCTCAGTTTAGATTTGGAATCCACATCACAGATTTAGCTACTTTTTACAGTAACAGATTTATAAGAGGTTTTCATTGTAAATCCTTATATTGATTTTTAAAAGTGGATTTCCAACAGAATGAGCATACAAATTAAAGGGGTAGTATTTAACACTGAGTTGGGTATGTTTACATGCCCCAGAACTATGAGCCAACGTAGGTTCAAATCATCAGATTATTCCCATTTCTTTATGGATGACAGATACAGATGTGATCACTTAGATTAGGTTATACTCCTTAGAAAGAGAATAACACCTCTCCCCAACGTGAGGTTTTCCCATAAGGGAACTAGACGTTGGACACTATGATAGCTCACATAGTGTATGTCGGTTAGAAGAACCTCCCTAATAGAAAAGATTACAGAATAATTGTAATAGAACAACTTTCAGAAACTAAGTGTAAAGGCTCATGATTTTATCTAGTTATTGTTTTATATAAGTCATTAGCTACTAGACTTCAGACTTCAAATTTCAGATATAAAAGTGAGTCTTTTCTATACTTAGACAACATGATTTGAATATAGAATACAAGTACAACTTTTAGAAACTAAATGTTATGACTCACTAGATCTATGCACCATGTTTTTCTATTCATGATAATGATTTTCAATTTTTAGATATTCCATCTTATGTGAGTTATCTACATTTAGCATGCATTCTTTACAAATTTATAATAATATTGAGATATTGATTTACTTGTGCATTCACCCCCATATACTCAGTACAATCTAGAAGTACTGATCCACATATATATGTATGTGCTACATTATCTCATAATGTAGGTTCAGGTGCTTATATTCAGCAGTGTGAGTGATTTCGAGCATCTCTATCTGCATCCCGACAGTTGGTGATTCCTTATTGCTCGGGGACCCAGTTATTCAGTTTTTCATCTTACTAGTATAGATAATTCAGTATTCATAGATAGTTTGAGTTAGCTGGGGGTTTGTCCTAGTGACTCTCTAGCATTAGTAGTAGAGGACTATCAGACTGCTAGATATGCTTTGGATTATCAATATTGATTGATCAGACTCTTAAGTCTAGTATTTTAAGAAATTATATTTAGATAATTCTAGTTAGATCAAATAGAATTCCATATCTTTGCTTTGATTATATATCTTTATTTTCTCTATTTTGAACTTAAGATTTAGTAGAAAGCAGACAGGGTTAGCTTAAGGCTACTCATAGTCTTGGGCACCATGTGACATCTTGGTACTCATTTTCGAGGTGTTACAGTTACTTCTAACTGAATGACACTGGTTTTATTAGTCGTTTAACATGACATTGCACTGTACTTGTAAGTGCTCTACATGAATATGACACTCTAAATATGATATTAAAACCATGGTGTGATCGACTCATTGCTTGAAAATAGAAATCATCTAAGGACACATAGGTATAGGGTGTTCATAACCCTCCAGCATTGAATAATTACAAAATACGAAAACAACATTTAAATGATAATAGGAAATCATAATTCAGATACCCAAAGGTAGTAAATTTCAATAACTAGTGAAGTACATAAACTTGAAAATATAAAGGTGTAAATCATGGGAAAACAACATGCTTACATATTTAGACTCATAAATAGATGGATAAAATAAAAATATACATAAGGAATTTCAATCCAAAGAATTACATGACCTAATTTTCATGGTACCATATGAGGACATAAATTTAGTTCAATTTAGTAGGGAAAAGCATGAATTGAACTTATCTTAAACATATGTAACTTCATAATAGGGGAAATTCAAATTTATAAATCAAAGAAAGGTTTTTGGGCTCCATGGGTGAAAGAAATCCATTGATGAACTTCCACACACCTTAATTGAATGGATTCTTGAAGAAGCTTGAAATTGGAACTTGAATCCTTGAATTCTTGAGGAAGAAAGCTTGAATCTTGGAACTTGAATGATGAACTTATGAAAGGAACCCTATTCTTGATGTTTTCTTGAAGATTCTTGAACTTGGAAACTTGAAATTCTTAGATTTCTTGAGAGAAGAAGCTTAAATTATAGTTATTAGGAAAGGGGAGAATTTTTACGTGAGTTTATTTACATAAGATGGGAAAATAATGCCCTTTTGGGTATTATAATTTGTGCCTTGGACGTTTGGGGTTGAGGGAAAAGGGCCAAAGTGCCCCTTGACCCTTAAGAGGTTGAAACTATGGGAGAATAAGTTGTGTGTCGCATCCCTTATCCCGGGAGAGAGAGATACGAGTTGCGCCCCTTATTCTGGGGGAGAGACCGGCATGCCACGGCTATATCGCAGGCCCTTATTGCCTCTCACAAAAAAGGCCTTAACTTTTTGCTCGGATATCGAATTAAGGAGAAATTGGTATCATTGGAAAGATAACTCAATTATATATAATTTGGTGGGTCTTGAGGTGAAAAATTATAGATATAAAAGAAGTTATACATATTCAAATTAGACCCTTGTAGAACTGAATACAAAGATTTGGCCAAATTAAAGGCTCTTAGCTCAACTTTGTTCTAAGTGATTACTGTGAACATTTTTTACCTCGAAAGCACTTCTGACACTAGGATAATAATCATGATAGATTTATTCATATACAAATCATGGGATTAAAGTTTACACACCTAGGAATGACGATTCGAAGTCTAGCTTGAAAATGCGGGATGTTACATTATCTACCCCTTGGAACCATTCTTTCTCGAATGATGGATAGGAACTTGTTGAAGTCTTATAAGTATGGAATAATGTACACATGACATGTCTCGTAATGAAGGATATAGCTGAGCTGAAACATTATACCTTATATCATGAAACTGATTTTTGAGCTGACTTGTACAAGGGGTATTACATTGTCTGAGCTGGAATACTTAGAAAACTGACATTATGCACTGATCAATTATGAATTGAGTCATGACTAAATAGCAGAATCTGAAACATGATGCTTAGACTGAATTGAATTTGCAACTTGCATAGACGTGAATTAATTACCCCATGGAATAGCCATATTCATGAGACTTCGGATAGTATGACTAGATGGAAAGACAAAAAACCATAGGAACTTGTCTGTCTGACTGCTAAACTGAGTTGTTGGCTATACGTACTGAATTATACTAGAAGATTATACTCAACAGGAATATTCTGAATAAGATATCTGAGTAAGGAATCTTAATATGGATATAACTCTATAACATAAAATGTAGGTCTATGAAACATAAGTTAGGATACCACCACTATGCCTTAAGTAAGGCAACTTCTAACGCTCAAGCTTAGCCCCAAGTCTTAGTTGAACTACATACTCTCTCTATGTTCAAGCCTAACTTGAAATCACAAGGTACTGCACATAACACCATAACACTAGTCTGAACCATAAATTCAACACCCCATGCGTTGTCACAACTTCTCATCTCAAGAATAATTCTTCTTACCCCTCCAATAATTAAATTCAATCCTCTTACTGGGAATTCACTAGCACACAATGCACCCATCTACTAATATACCAACATGACGTTCACGCCTTTGATTATAACCACACATAAATTTCAAAACAAACACCCATAAAAGCATCTTTTTCATATTCTCTAAACCCCTATCAATAATAACTTTCTTGCCCTAACCTTAGGAAGACACACATAAAATTCCCAACTAACCATGACATATAATGAAAGTTCTACCTCAATCATCCTTCACAGATATAGCTTGAAATACAACAAGCATGTAATAATTTTTCCCCAACATGAGACATTTACTCTCTCATATCTAAATAATTACTCATCGCCAATATCAATTCACAAGGAGAGGTCACTGAAAGATTAGAACATGAAAAAATGAAGCATGAAAGAATACTATGCATAACTTGGGAACTTAACTGAGTCCTGAGGAATAGAGTATCAATAGCATGAATTCTTTAAAGAGATCAAAACTGAGGACGTACACGACATGATCTGAATTTCATTGATCATTAAGTGTGTAACATGAGTACCTGGAACTGAACATACTGTAAAACATGAGTACAAGAGTTATGAGCAGCATGACTTGATTTTGGAGTTCATAAATTCATGGAATATGATTCGTACTGCTGACTAAACTAGAACTCCACATACAAGGATTTGGAAGCATACATGATTCTATGAAATGTGAATGAATATGATCTATGATCATAGGGTTTACTTGCAAGGCATGAGTAGATATCATAATGACTAAAGTACAAAACTTTGTACTAAGATAAGAATGGGTCAGGCATCTTCCTCTCCTATTGATGTTATACAATACTCTGGCATCACTACTAGAATCTAAAAGCCTAACTTTAGTTCCTTGTTCTATTATCTCCCCTTAGATTAAAGCCATCACTCTAAGTTTGTGGACCCTTTTACTAACTCTAAACTAAACTGCAACCATTTCACTCTAGAGTCTAAATATAACAATACACATATATACTAAATTCAACCTGAAAAACTACTCCTAAAAGTGTAAAAGCCACTACTAGTACTTTCTTTTGAGATACAACTCTTAACTTTCTATAGTACCACTAGTCATTATATAATAACTTAAACATTGGCCAACTTAGAATCATTATGAGTATCACCATACCATGAGAATTACCATTACACCAACATTCCCAATATCAACAACATATAATTTCAAATCAACATGCTTAAATTCTTGTATACACTATTTCAAGCCTACTGGTTCACCTTTCATACAACTATCCCCATGGATACATAATCTACTAAATTCAAATAACATTATCCCCACTTTACTACTGCTAAACTTTTGGGTTCATACTTCTAACTCTAGATCATATACTGTCAGAGGATTCAGGGAAGGGAGTTGAGGGCACATCTGACTTTGGCTTAGTGCACTATTTTCATGAACATGAATAAAGTCTTTCAAAATATAGAACTTAAAAAAAACTGATAGGATACTTTTTAGTCTGAATGCAATCACATAACTGCCTATGGGGAATGTCTGAGAAAAATCTATCTGTAGGGATTTAAGCTTGGCTATTTCTATTACCTCAAGAATAAGGCAAAGTTGGCACGAATGGATTAACGTAAGTATCTGAATAAATTACTTAGAGAATACTTCTAATGCATAATCTGAGACATAAAAGAAGGGAAATATTTCTTAAATGCCCTATATCCTCTTGAAGAAAAGTATAGTCGACTCTATACCATTCTGCAAGACTATACTAGACACGACTTCATAGAAATGCTAGGACACTTGAACTCTGTGTTGTGATACCAAGTTTTTCACAACCCGAGACTACCCCTAGTCGTAACACGGTGCTTAAAACCACAAGTGATCCCAACCTAACCCATAAACTGACATGATACTTGAGCAACTGATTTATAAAAAATAAAATAGATAAATTTGTTGTGCAGAAACATAATCATGACATAATCTAGATAAATAAAATACTGATAAAGTTTACAACCTGATAAAATTAAAGTGAGAACTAGAATTTATATTTTATGACTCTGACTAACCATCTATGAAGCCTCTACTATACTGACTATAGATAGCTGAGACATGACTCCAAATACCACTAATAAATACATATGAATAAATACAATATAGTACATGAATTATAACTTACTAGAGTCCCCAAAATAGAAGAAATCATCACCTGTTGTCTGGAAGCTGTAACTGTCTAATTATGATGTGTAGGCTACAATTGGTACCTATATTATGAGACAATGTATCACATATACATATATGTGGATCAGTACTTTGGAATATACTAAGTAAGTGGGGGTGAATGCAATACATAAAACTGAATAGGTACATAATCGTCAAAACATGCATGCTACGTGTTAATACACCCACCAAAGGACTAAAATAAACTGAAAGTTGAAGTATCTTAAAACATGTGTAACAAATATAATCTGATAAGCTGGTGAATTACTACACTTAGTTCATTAAAACTTTAATTTTGTAGAATAAGTAGATCTAAAGTTGGAAAGCGATTAACAAAAATATTGTAATAAATTCTCTTATAAGGTTGAATATGTTGCAAAAGTTGTACTGAGGATCATGTATGGATACTGAGCATGAAAAACATGAGCATGTAAAACAGAGAATGCAAGACCAAGCATTAACATATACTGAAATGATCTAAAATTTGAATAACTGAAATTTGTTATAACTGAATATCTTAAATCTGTACGCTTTGTCATTCAAACCTGAATTAACATACTCTGAATACTGAACTGAGACAGTGGGAGCTAGATACAACTAATATGCCCCAATCTGAGCTATCGAGGTACAATCTGTAACCCCTGTTGGAAAAGCGTTAGTACCTTGCCAAAGGTACCAACTTCTGGCTGACGATGTGGATCCATAAGGCTAATGTCCAGAAGGATGAGGGTGTCATGCCTAAGTGGCAGGGGACCCCTCATAATCTATGGTGGTGCCATAGGTCTAGAACTTATGGACTACTAATAATGCCTTATGCCTAACTAATGGGGGAGACGTCATCCCGACGTTCACTCGATGCTAAGTATTACTCCCAACTGAACGACACTAGACATGACATAGTACTATACTTGTAAGTGCTCAGCATGAACATGGCATTCTGAATATGATATTAAAACTATGGTTTGACTGACTCATTGCTTGGAAATAGAAATCATGTAAGGACACCTAGGTATCGTGTGTTATTAACCCTCCGGGTCTCAATGATCACAAAATATGAAAAAAATATTTAAACGGTAATAGGAAATCATAATTCAGAGACCCAAAGGTAGTAAATTTCAATAACCACTGACTTAAATGAACTTGAACATGGAATGGTGTAAATCATGGGAAAACAGCATGCTTACTTGTTTTAAATTCATATATATATGGATAAAATAAAAATATACATAAGGAATTTAAATCCAAAGCATGACATGACCTAATTTGCATGGAACCATATCAGGACATAAATTTAGTTCAATTTACATGGTAAAAACATGAATTAAACTCATCTTAAACATATGTAACTTCACAATAGGGGAAAATTCATATTTTTAAATCAAAGAAAGGTTTTTGGGTTGCATGGGTGAAAGGAACCCATGGATTAACTCCCATATACCTTAATTGAATGAATTCGTGAAGAAGATTGAAATTGGAACTTGGATCCTTGAATTCTTGAGGAAGAAATCTTGAATCTTTGGACTTGAATGATGAACTTGTGAAATAACCCCTATTCTTGATGTTTTCTTGAAGATTCTTTAACTTGGAAGCTTGAAATTCTTAGATTTATTGAGAGAAGAAGCTTGGAATATTTTTCTTGGGAAAGGGGTGGGTTTTTACGTGAGTTGATTTGAAGAAAATTGGCAAATAATTCCCTTTTGGTTGTTATAATTCGTCCCTTGGATGTTTGGGTTGAGGGAAAAGGACCAAAGTGCCCCTTGACCCTTAAGAAGCTAAAACTGTGGGAGAATAAGCTCCGCATCGCATACCTTATCCCTGGGGAGAGAGCTCCGTGTCGTACCCCTTATTCCGAGGGAGAGACTGATGTACCATAGCCATATCGTGGACCCTTACTGCTTCTCACAAAAAAAGCCATAACTTTTTGCTCGGGTATCAGATTAAGGAGAAATTGGTATCGGTGGAAAGCTAAATCAATTATCTATCATTTGGTGTGTCTTGAGTTGAAAAATTACACATATACATAAAGTTATAAATGTTAAAAGTAGATCCTTGTAGAATAGAGTACAAAGATTTTGTCAAATCAAAGGCTCTTAGCTCAACTTGGTTCTAAGTGATTCCTATGAACATTTTTCACCTCAAAAGAACTTCATACACTAGGATAATGATCATGACACATGTATTCACATACAAATCATGTGATTAAGGTTTACACACATAGGAATAACGATTCGAAGTCTAGCCCAAAAATGTGAGATGT
Source organism: Capsicum pubescens (assembly GCA_030864215.1). Lineage (NCBI taxonomy): Eukaryota > Viridiplantae > Streptophyta > Magnoliopsida > Solanales > Solanaceae > Capsicum > Capsicum pubescens. The sequence goes on from CM061542.1 coordinate 262,992,637, forward strand.
TACTGTAATAGTAGTTCCGACCTTGGTTCCCTTGCCCTTGGTCTTGGAAATACATATAAGTTGATTCCTCCTCTAATTATGAATTTTAAGGTTTGGAAATGAAACCCTGTGTTGCTACTGCATTCAATTTCTCAAAAGTCATTGTTGCAAGCTGTTTCACTAGTACCCCGAGATCAGTTCTTAGTAGTGCAATTTCTTGTGCTACAAAATCATCAGCTACTTTTTGGTCGCAAAAGGAACCAATAACATATACGCTAGATCCCTTCTCAACCTCTTGAGTTTTCCACCCTAGGTTAGTGTGCCAGATTTCATTTAGCATCTCCAAAGTTTTCTTCCAGCGTAGTCTCATAAAAGCTCCTCCAGATATGTTGTTTTCCATGGATCTAGATCAGATTGTCGAGGCTCGGTTAAATATCTCTAATAAGATTATCCCTGACATCCAATGGTTGGGAACCATACTCTTATTAAACCTAAATCATACCTCGTACATAGATTCTGACTGTAGCTACCTAAAATTATAAATCTCATCCTTGAGCTACAACATCCTTGATAGAAGAAATAACCAATTTAAGAATTGCATGCGCAACTCGTTCTATATAGTTATAGATCCTCTTAGAAGTTCCCCTTACCATAAATATATTTCTCCTATGGGTGAGAAGGTGAACAACCTCAGTCTAAGTGCTTCCTGATTCACCCCTGGATTTGTATACAAAAAGCAAATCAAGATAAAATTTGCAAGGTGTAAGCTTGAATCATCTGTAGGCATACCCGCAAATGCACCTTTCAGAATTAAGAGTTAGATCATTGAGCTCGTTATGTCAAACTTGATACCTGGGGGAAAAAACAAAAGGAATAATGGCATCAGTCTCTGTCGGATCAACGTATCCCAAATCTTCTTCATCATCTATATATGGATGTATACACTAATATGCTAGGATCACTTGAACACAAGCACCTCTAACTCAGTTTTAATTTACATGGAGTGTTTCTCGATGATCTACTTCTTATCTCTGCTTAGCAAGATGTACCTCCCGAGCTACCCACTAAGCTTCTTCCATTGCCCTCCTCTCATTTTTAGCTTGAACAAAAAGTTCACCAGTCTATCAATCAACTATGTTTTGTAGTCCTTCAGGAGGAGAGGGAGGTACAACATCATGAACCCTTTCAAGATTATCATCTCTTTTTTGTTCCACTATCCTACTAGGTGTTTGTAGTATCCTCTCTATATTCAGATTCACTGGGATAAGAGATTGCCTCTACTCAATGTGCTAGGCATAAATTAGTGTATACCTAACTAAAAACAAGAACAAAAAAAAAACTTGTAAACTACAACAACTTCAATTCACAAATCAACACCGTATTCTGTGGCAACGATGCTAAAATTTAGTGACGTCCAAGCTACACCTCCTCTAAAAATATGATACAATCGCTTCCAAATATAGTAACCCAATAAATATTAGGATCTAATACCAAGGGAATACGTCTAATTATGGATCTTAGTTGTTGTAATAAACAGGCAGAATTGGAAAATTAAAAAGGGGAATTTGAGTATCAATAGCGGACTAGTAGCAAATATCAACTTCAGTTGTAATTAGTCATAAGTGAACACTAGGATCGTGTCCCTCCTGGATTTTCAACTCTATAGGCTTTTCATGCTTTGTTGAACCAACCCGAAACCTTGCATGTAGAATTGATAAGTTATGTACCTTCTATAGACTTTTAGATGAGCGGAAGGATTTCACCCTTTACCTTTTGAGTCTTAGGATGTTGCCTTACTAACCCTTATTTTTATCCCGGTTAACTACTACCTTTTGAGTCTCTATTTATTAGATAAAATCTAACCATCTTACTAATATGAAACCTAGAAGCATGGATCGATAGTTAAACTCCATATTACTATTATCTTTGTTTTTTTCTAGTCACTGCCCCTCTTTTGGAGTAAGTAGCAATAATCTAGGAGGGATCCTAACGTGTGCACCCATTAAGAGAACTATTATATTAAGGATGAATCAATACATGCATGGGTATCAGTTAAGAACAACAGTAGCACTTCCTATACTTCATCAATCTGCTTGGGTTTCAACAACCCTAGCTATGGTTTTTAGCCGCTCATGTTTGTGAAGTAATCAACAACATTCATGATTGAAAACATAGATAAAATCAAAATAATAAGAAGTAGAAAACATACAACCATAACTGAATCAATTAACTAAAGTTAATACAAGAGAATCCCAAGATCAAAATCAAAACATGGAACCAAAATATGTTTATGAGTATCAAAAGTGCGTCATTTCTACTTAAAACACATAAACGGTATCTATAAAACAGGAGGAAACCCTAAAAGAAAAGATCAAACAAATTAGGAGAAAAAAGAGTCGATAGTTACTTATGTTCTTTACTTGGGCCCTATCCTTGGGTGCAGGTAGTACTTGCGGATAGCAAGAAGCGCGCAAGTGGTGACCGCAAGTGCCAGACCAATATTTCCTGTAAGTCAGCTCTTGGTATTTTAGACTTCTAGAACTTGCTTTACCCTCATACGGTCCACATACTGACTTAGCAAGTGTTGGGAATCATCTTTCAGTTCTTTTTCAATTCTCAAACATATTTTGATCACGAACAAGCCGGAAAGTGTTCCGAACATCCATAATTTCTCCCATAAGCATGCAAAAACACCTTTTTCATTTTTTTCGCAAACGTAGCATCCAAAACATGATTTCCGATAGAACATACCCAAAACGCATCACATCTAGCAAAACAACCTCAGAAAGTTGCATATTTTCATAGTTTTAATCATTGAAAGTGCTATATTTCTATAGCACATCAACTACTCAGCTACTATCTAAGAAAAATGCTAGGCAATTAGCTTCCTAATAAGCAAGAAGGGAAGAAAAGTCTAGGTAAGAGGAGTCAGATCACTTAGCTACATTTGATGTGAGGGATGGAGCGAGAAAAAATAAGGGAAAATAGTCAATCCAAAAATATCTGCCTGTTAATAATGATTTAGAGGATGATTTTAGGTATGCCAATTGAAAAACGTATAATCATTCTACAAAAATTATGTTAAGGTACTATGTTTGATGTAACGATTGCGATGAACCAGTCACTCAATCTAAAGTAGGTCTTTGTTTGTCTTCCTACAAATGAGGCAAACATGCATATTATGAATATTGTGGGGATCTGCAGTTCATATAATATACCTAGGGTAAGTAAGGAAGTGATCCATCTGAGGTTAATTCAATTCTCTCTAATGGGAGAATCTACTCTAGGGTTAGGTGAGTTGCCTCATTGATCTAACACTACTTTTAACGAGTTGAGGAATCAGTTCTTGGACTAATTTTTTCGACCCTCCAAAATTCTGCAATTGAAAGATGAAATATATAACTTTTGATATTTATATTCAGAGGCACTATATGAGACATGGTTATTGAATAAGAAGAAGCTATAGAGAGTGCCAAATCACAAGATTACTGGAAGAAACTTGCTTGAAATATTCTATAGAGCCTTGAATACTAATACCAAGGCTGTAGCAGATATTATCACTAGTGGAGACTTCATCAATCTATGATGGGAGTAGGATTTTGAAATCTTAGATCGAATTACTAAAATCTAGCATACTCGAGAGGTGGGCAGATCAATTGGTATTATGGAATTGGAGCCTCTAATAAGAAGAAAACATTAGATGAGATAGTGGCACAATTGAGGACTAATATTGGCATGTTGACTAAGTTTACAGTAGTAGGAGTGGAAAAGTTCAATGCAGTGGGTGCATAAGGTAAGGTTTCTCGATAAGAAGATTTGGTTTTTGAAGAAAAATCTAAATATTTTGACAGAGAGGTTGTGGGTTTTCTATCCAAGGGACAAAGATCAAATGAATATAATTGGAACTCTAGGCAAGTAAATAAAGATAAAAAATATTATTAAGACAACTATAATAGATATAGAGATAGGAGTAGAGATCGTGATGATTACTGGAAGCAGAAACATGACTACGAGGACAAAAGTGCTCTTTATGTTCCTCTCGAAAATGTAATGCTGATTTTGGAAACTTAAGGATGAAAACTTTGGTGGAAAAATAGGTTAAGGTGTCATAGAACCAAAAGAGTTACTTGCAGGAAATGAAGACAGTCATTTCAGGTTTGAGCCAAAAGGTGGAGTCATATGCAACTACCATAAGCAGTTTGAGCAGCTTTTTAGGCAGATGTCTTCCATATTAAACCAGCACCAGCCGAGCATACTTCAAAGTAACACCATTTAAAATCCTAAGAATGACATTCATTGTCTATCTATAACTACTCAGACCGGTAAGGGTACTATTAATCCACTTATGCATGTGGTTGATGACTTGAAGAAAGATCTTGTGGTCATTAATGATATGGATAAATTTTAAAGTAGAGAATGTGGTTGTAAATGAGAAGGCATCTTAAAATTCTCTAGATGTTGATAAAGAGGATAAGGCTGATAAAGGAAACGGTAAGGAGGTCACACCAATATTGAAGCCCATTCCAAGACCTCTTCCACCTTTCCCCCAAAGGTTGAAGGAAAAAGCTTAAGAGGGAACATATCAAAAGTTTATTTCAAGGTTGAAAAATCTTTCAGTAAATATCCCTCTTGTGGAGGTTCTAGATCAAATGTGGAGCTACACGAAGTTCATGAAATATTTGGTGAAAAAGAAGAGAATAATAAGTTTTGAGACTGCTGATAATGTGCACCATTGATGCGCTATTACCTATCACTCTTTAGTAAGAAAAATTAAGATCCAAGAGCTTTAACGATTCTTTATACTCTTGGGTCTTCAACTATTGCACGATCCTTATGAGAGTTGGTTGTTAATATTAACTCGATATTGCTAGTCGTTTTCAGGTATTTGGGGTTGGGGCTGCCTAAACTGACCTCTATGAGACTTTTAATTATAGATTTCACTGTGAAGAAGCCTATAGGTATCTTGTGTGATGTTTTAGTAAAGGTAGAATCCTTCATATTTCCAGTTGATTTTATCAATGTTGATTGTGAGGTCGATTTTAAAGATTCAATCATATTGGGAAGGCCTTTTTGAGCTACAGGTAAGGCATTTGTTGACATAGAAATGGGGTAGCTGAAGTTCTGACTTAATTATTAGCAATTCACCTTGAAGGTACGCCAATTTGTGAAGCAGTCCAAGGACATGCATGTATTTTTTGAGATAGATACTATAGACAAAGATGAGTTGGTAGCAACTATTGAGGAGACACTCGGTGTTGAGGCACTTGCAGCTATGATAATAAATTTTGAAAATGATGGTATTAATGAGTATGAGGAGATCGTGAATGAACTTATAGGTAGGGGTTCTTACACTTTGGCACCAAAGAAGTTAGATCTTGACCTGAAGAATAGAGCAACCCTGTCGGCTAAACGGTCTATCGAGGAGCCTACAATTTTGGAACTAAAGGCCCTTCCTTCTCATTTGCGTTGTGCATTAAAAATACATTTTTTGATTATTATTTCAACTGACTTATTAAAGTGTCAGGTTGAGTCCTTAGTGTCTATTTTGCAGATGATCAAAAGAACTATAGGATAGACCATTACTGACATTGTTGGAATTCCACTTGGGATTTGTACGTATAAAATACAAGTGGAACTGGATTTACACCTAGAATTGAGCACCAACATAGAATAAAACAACCCATGCAAGAGGTTATGTAGAAAGAGATCATTAAGTGGTTAGATGCCAGTGTGGTTTACCCGATTGCTGATAGCAAATGGGTGAGCCTGGTCCAACATGTTCCAAATAAGGGTCGAATGATAGTGATTATTAAGGATAAAAATTAGCTAGTTTCTATAAGACTAGTCACCAAATGATGAGTTTGAATGGATTATAGGAAGCTAAATTCATGGACCTATAAGGATCACTTTCCTATGTCATTTATGGATCAGATGTTAGAATGTCTAGGTGAAAGAGGATGGTATTATTTTTTGATGGTTATTCGGGATATGATAAGATTTCTATTACTTTTGAGGACCAAGAGAAGACCACTTTCACTTAACCATATGGAACATTTGCATTTAAAATGATGCCTTTTGGTCTATGTAATGCTCCCATAACTTTTTAACGTTGTATGATGTCCATTTTTTTTTTACATAGTGGAGGACACTATTGAGGTTTTCATGGATGATTTCTCAGTTGTGGGAAATTTATTTTATGATTGCTTAGCTTATTCGTACAAAGTCTTGCAAAGATGTGAAGAGTATAAATTGGTGCTGAATTAGGAAAAATTTCATTTTATGGTTAAGGAAGGGATAGTGCTTCGGCAAAAAATTTCAAAGAAGGGGATATAAGTTGACAAAGCTAATATTGAGGTGATTGAAAAATTGCCTAAACCCATTTTTGTAAAGGGCATTTGTAGTTTCTTGGGCCATGCAGGTTTCGACAAATGATTCATCAAGGACTTCTCTAAAATGGAAAATTCGTTGTGCAAGTTGTTGGAAAAAGATGTAAAATTTGTGTTTAATGATGCCTATCTAAAAGCATTTAAGTTACTAAAGGAGAATTTGATTTTAGCCCCCATTATTGTGTCTCAAGATTGAACCTTGCCATTTAAGGTGATATATGATACCAGTGGTATGGCACTAGGAGTAGTCCTAGGCCAAAGGAAATAGAAGATACTACACATGATTTAGTATGCTAGCAAAGCACTTAATCCTTCTTAGAAAAATTACACTATGACTAAACAAAAGTTGTTGGCAGAGGTGTTCATATTTGTGAAATTTTGGTCTTACTTGATTGGCACAAAGTCATTGTGCACACTGATCATGCCGCTCTTATATATCTTATGAAAAAAAAAGATGCAAAAGAGAGGTTGTCTCAATAGGTACTTTTGTCGTAGGAATTTGATTTTGAAGTCAAGGATCAAAAAAGGACTAAAAATCAAGTGACCGACCACTTATAACCCATTAAGGAGGAAGCAATTTTGAAATTAAAGGATGAGCATGAGATTGATGATACTTATCTTGATGAGCAATTCTTGGCAGCATCACAAGACTTCATCCCTTGGTTTGTATATTTTACCAACTACTTGGAATGTGACCTTATCCGAGAAGATATGTCATTTCAACAGCGTAAGCAATTTATGCATGAAGTAAGGAAGTTATTTTGTGATAATTCATACTTATTTTGGATTTGTGGTGGTGGTTTGAATCAGATATGTATAGTTTAGGTATAGATAATAAGTATCTTAGAGGTGTGTCATTTGTCTATAGTTAGGGGTCATCATGGTGGTGCGCAGACTATGCATAAAATCTTATAATATGGTTACTATTGGCATACTATCTGTAAAGATACACATGACTATGCTAGGGCTTGTGACTAATGTAAAAGGCAAGGGAATGTCTTATGCAGGCATGACCTTCCAATGACAATGATCCTTGAGCTTAAAGTGTTTGTTGTCTAGGGCATTGACTTTATAGGTCTATTTGTGAGCTCACATAGGACGAAGTAAATTATTTTGTCTGTTGATTATGTTTCAAATTTGTTGGAGGCAACTGTGCTACCAAACAATAAAGGTAAGAGTGTCATAGGATTTTTGAAAAAGAACATCTTCCCTAGATTCAGCATACCCAAAGCTACCATTAATGATTGAGACTCGCATTTTTTAATCTTCTTTCACAACCTTACATGATAAATATGGTGTGAAACATAAGGTGAAGACACCTTACCATCCTCAAGAAAGTGGGAAGGTTGAGTTTTCCTATCGGGAGATAAAGTTTATTTTGGAAAAGTCTATGAGTGCCAATAGGACTGATTGGGCTAGAAAGTTAGACGCCTATGGGCCTATCGGACAACATACAAGACTCCCACAGGTACATGTCTATATCAACTTGTTTATGGCAAAGCATGCCACTTGCCTATTGGACTTGAGCATAAGCCATTATAGGCATTGAAAAGGCTTAATATTTAGTGGAGTGACATAATAAAATTAAGATTGGAGAAGATGAATGAAGAAAGCTCAGCCTTATACAAAGAAAAGATGATGTTGTACCATAATTGAAAGATGGAGCAAGAAGAATTTCAACTGTTAGTTTATAATTTGAGACTATGTTTGTTTCCTGCCAAACAAAAATCCAAATGGTCTTGACCATTCACTAAGGTGAGAGTTTATTTTTGTTGTGCAATTGAGCTTCAAGTACATGTCGTTAACCCATTCTAGGTAAATATGTAGTGTGTCATGAAATATATAGGTACCATGAAGGAAATAAGGTCATGTGAAAGATTTAACCTTGCCGATTTTTGAGTAGTCAAAGGGGGTTTGGTCATATCGTGGTGTCAAATTAGGCACTTCATGGGAGGTAACCCATGGGATAGTTGGTGAATTATGAGTACCTATCTTATCCATGTCGTGTTGCGATGTTAAATTAAGAATGGCTTGGGAGGAAACCCATGTTTTATACTTCATATTTTATAGGGTAATGTTTATTAGTGGCACAGGGACCATATTGGAAAAAGAGGGTGTTGAACTAAACTCTAGCTTAAACCTATGAAAGGGATTACATAATCATACCATAAATATTTGATCATGAGTTCACTCATCTAATCATCTTTGATCAAATTCCATAGGGACAAACATTTGATAGTCATCCCATGATCAATTATCATAATCATACCTAGATATCATGATCGTGATATAAATCATCTGATCTCTCACCTGTAATCCAACAACAGGCATGAATCTATGATTTTATGGAATGGACGTGGTTACATACCACATTTGTATTTAAGGTTTGTAGGTTCTCAAGTAATTTTTCTGAAACCATCATTTTGTATGTAAAGAATGTAAGATCGTGTAACCGTACCACGATCATACATTCAAATTATCTGAGGATCCCTTTAGCTTAAAATATACTTGACCCGACCGAACATAATGATTGACCTAAATGTATAAAATGGTTGCACCTCTCACTCGATTCCACTCTATTCCCTTCTAATCAATGTTGCACTTAAAGAGAACAAAACTAAGTAATCTAATGGTAAGTATTAACTGATTCTAGTGATCTAGCGTAGAATTAACTATCCCCTCTTCACTTTCAATCGTGCATTGTCAGTTGTACCAAATTTTATTTACATAGTGTGCTTAACATAGGGTGTTTCACTTGAGTTTAGGCAATTGGGTGTTATTTTGTTTTGGGTTTTAAAGAACAAGGAAAGTTTGAGTACTCGTTAGTGCACTCTCACTAGTCATACTATGTTCAAACCAACTATGGTCAAATTGGGTCCATTTAGGCCAAGTTGTAAGAAGAATAATCTGCTAAGTGTTTGGGACTCCAAGACATAAACTACGATCATGGTTTTGACCTATGATCATAGGTTTGATTGTTGTGGGTTGTCAGTGGTGAACTGTAATTCCCCGGGCGTACACCCTGGATACCACACAGTGCTTACGGTCCTAAGAGACCACAATCCAACCCATGAGCTGGTACCTGCTGCGAGCACTAAGTAATATAATAACATATTCGAAAGAATAACTGATAAGCCATAAGGTTTTAGCAACTAAAATCAATACTGGATCATAACTCTGGAAACCATTTCTGGAAACAACTGTCTGAAACTAATAAAATAATAACAAAACTGACTGACTGTATTACTACACTGAAAAGACTCTACAGACTGACTGTGGAGCTGATGGGACAAACCCCAACTAACTCCGACTGAATGAGAAGAATACTGAAACTGATAAAATAGCTGAGTTAAATAAACCATGCCCTCAAAATATAAGGACTCACCACTTCTACATCTGATAATCTAGAAAGTCTATGCGCGATTCGGGAACTGAGCGTCCGAACCTATGATATTAGACATCATATCTCAAGAAATGAGTATACGATCAGTACTTTGAATGTACTGGTATTCTAAATGAGGTAGGCTAATATGCATGATTTCATGTATAGGAGTAATAACTGACTGAATGAATAGCATGAAGTACTGAATAGAATGCATAAAATATGTAAATACTGAGAATACATGACCAATCATAAAACATGATCTGAATATAATTTGTAAACTCAAATACTAAGTACTAATACATGAGTAACTGATATTTGTATGTTATGGTAAAGCAAAACTAAAACTGAATTACTGAGCTGATTACTGGACTGAAACTGTGGGAGCTATCATCTAACCAACATGCCTCAATGAACAATTTAGGGTCCAACCTAAGACCCCAGTTGGAAGTGTGTCGGTACCGAGCCACGGGTACTAACACTGGCTGTGTGGATCCACTGTACTAATGTCCTGAAGAACTAAGGGTGTCAAGCCTAAACTGAAGGATAATAAGTCATGTTTGAATTAGTTCACTTAAGCCTAAATGACCAACCAAATAATGATGTATCCCATGAACCCAAACTTTGAGCCATAATAGACCTTCTTTTTGAACTATCCAATTTATCGTTCCAATTTCTATAATGAACCTTCTTTGGCCATGGTCCCTCCTAAGACTCTATGTACCTTAACTCATGAAAATAGCCTAAATTAAGGGTGGATATTGTGTATGGGTGCGTAAAAGAGGGGTATGAAGAGTTATTAGTAAAATAAAATGGGAATCATGTGTGGTATAAGAAAAAAAATTGAAAGATAAAACGAAAAAGAAAATTTGAAAAAAAAATAGGGAGTTGATCTAAATTAAAACCCCACCCGAGTTCCAAAAATAATAAAAAAAAAAGGATAAACATGAAAGAAAATAAGAAAGCGGATCCAAAACTACTCTGGTATCAAGAAGGAATAAGTCACTATACCTAAATGTATCATACCTATCTCCGAGTCTATAATACAAGCCTATAAAAGTCCTAGAGTGATCCTAACTCGACTATTCAAAAAGCTGAAGTATATAAACTAAGGGCAAGCCTATGGTATTAAATCTACACAACGTGAGTTCTATGTGAGAGTGGCAGATTTGATGTAGTCTCAGTAATGGATTTTATTGCATATAGTGAAGTGATTGGGGACTTCTCTAAAATGAGGGCATAGAGGTTGTAGTCTAGTTATTGCTTGTTTAGATAGTGCATTGATCAATGTGTGAGTTGTCTATTAATAATGTAATGCCATATCCTTATCTCGTTGTGTTAGAAGTACCTTTATTGCATGTACACTACACTAGTTGTTTTTTATAAGAAAGAAGGGTGTTGAATCTACGTATGTAGTTTTCATATGTGGAAAACTGATTCTTTAAAATTGACAGCTATAGTGACCTTGATTTTTCTCTAAGTCATGTGTCTTAATTAGTAGTATTTTGTTGACCTAAGGACATGTAAATGTTATAAGTTGAGGGTGTTGATGTTCCATGAACTTACGCACTTAAGATGCTTAAAACGTGGGATATTTTCAAGTATAAGGAAATTTTTGTGTATTTGATGTTTGCAGGGCTTATGGACTTAGAGAAGGAAAATGCTCAAAATGGGACAAACTTGTCTTTAGACGAGCCTAACCGCAATCGTGCTTAGACTTTTGTAGGATGGGTTCATAGATGTAATAAATAAAAGTCTATCAAATGAAAGGTCCTATGATTGTGAGTTTATGTCATGATCATACCATGTGATCGTGAATACAAAGAAAATCCACACCTGAGGGAGTTAAGTGCAAAATGATCAGATGACAGCTTCCAATAATTTTACCTTGAAAGCACGATTGTACCATGTGGTTACAAGGTTTCAAAACTTTAGTAGCACAATGATCGGATGATTGGATGGCATGATTGTAAGAGGGAATCACAAGATCATAATTTAGTCCATCTGATAGAATACCTGAAAGTGATCAAGTCTAAGTACAAACCACGACAGGCAAAGGATGATCATGGGTTCTAACTACGATCGCACCTTCTTCTCGTCCGAGGTAGTCAACACAGTTTTCCTTTTTTGTTTTGGACAGGATTTGTTATGTCTATAAATACTCTTATATTTTTATTTTTATGGGGTTACATAATTATTAGACGCACTACTTCATATTATACAGTTCAAAGGTATATTCTTGGGATTGTATGACCATTGTTTCAAGGGTTTAATCAATATTGAGGTTTTGAATTTTATTTTTTATTATAAGTTCATAATTATGTCATCATCTATGAATTCTAATTGTGTTATTATTATTATGAGTATCTAAACACCACAACAAGTGTTGTGGGAACCATGATGAATTAACAAAATAGGTTAGGTGAAAAGCCATTCTAGATAGATGTGATTGCATGTATTGGTATTTCCTTCAGCATGATTACTTTTCTAATGGATACATATATTAGTAACTTGCCTGTATTCCAAAGTTTATTCGGAGAGAAATATAGATTAGGAAAAAGGAATAACAACAAAGATTTAAAGCTATCAACCTTTATCTAATAAGTAGAGTCGTAACAAAGATAATTAATCTGAGATCAAGAACAAGGGTAAGTAATGCAATGCTTTGATCCAAGAAGAAGATGAGTGAAATTCATCTACAACAAGATTGAAAGATGTTTAGTTTATACATATCTTGTTAGGTTTTGCATGCTATACATCAGGATAGTTTGTTAGCACAAATAACTTGTGGAGTTATGAAGTCATGGGGATCACAATCTTAGTGTTTTTCTCATATTGATTACAAATCCAACAAATAAATGCTTGTTACAATTGATATTTTGTTTCACAACCCCCCCACCCCCCACCCCCACCCCACCCCCACCACTGCCACTTTCACTTGCTTGCTAATTAATTTAAAAAATAATTAATCAGTTTTAGTCCTATTTGTTGTACAATTGACCCTACCTAGTTAGGTTCTATATTTGATCAATGAATGTATTATACTTCTAGGAGGAGTAATTTGGGAGACATCAATCCAAGCCTCGGATGATGATTTTGAAAGTTACCTTAGCTTTGAAATATAAATATTAGTGTGGTTAGCTTGAGTCCCAAGCCCTTACTTTGCTTTTCGGCTCTTTATTTAGAAACTATCTAAATTTGGTATTAAAGGGATCTTGGGGATTAATTTGCAGAAAATGATACCTTTTGGGAAGTCTTACATCGCAATTGACTTTGAAACATTGAAATTACCCTAGTAGCATCATTGTTTAATTTATGTGGGGTCTCAAATGAATCTCGACGGTCCGTTTGAAGAGTTTTAATATATGTAGTTGTTGGGTTTCAGCTGTCATCTAATGCAAGATCCATTTTTATTCACATTCGTAGACCTAAGCTTAGATTTTCAAAGCCCTATTGTCCTTACCTTCACGTTCGAGAAGGTTCGGGTAGAGAAACCTCGTGATCACAATCAAGCGTTGCGTTTGCAAAAATCAATGGACTTGGACAGAATATTAACTACAATTTTAGCCCCAAATCATATTTTCTCATTTTTTTAGACTTCAAAAGCTCGAATTAAGGAGATTTCAAAGGGGTTTTCACGATTTCTTTTAGGGTAAAATCCTATACCTTCATTCTATATATTTCTATTCATTTCATTTTTTAAACAACTTCAAATCCTTGATTATAGAACATGATTTTAGGGTTTTTACCCATTAAAGTGTAAATTGGTTTTTCTTTTAGTTGAGGTTCGATTCTACTATTTTTCTCTTGGATTTTTAGCTATATACTCCTCTTGTTATGAGAAACATTATTCATAAATAAAATTCTGATTTTACCCCTTACATTTTTAAATTCATTTTGGTCCCATCTTGAATAAGGTCAATATAGTTATAATTAGCTTTGTTTTGATTTATAGATAACATATTTTCTAGATTGGACACATTTAGTGTTGATTTGAGAGAGTCAAGCTTTTGATTCGGTCTTTGGATGGTGTTTAGGCTTGTGAATCCTCATTTAAAATAAGTTGAGATATACCTTGACATTTTCTAAAGTGTTCGTATATTGTATGCTTGTTTGTTTGTATGATGTGATTCATTTATTATTGGGAGTTCCTCTTAGGAGAAATGGAGAGCATCTTTGAGGGTAATGAAGTTTTTGATGGATCGTAGTTAGATTATTTTCTTGATTATTTAGTGTTACTACTTGTAAATATCCTTAGAGTCGAATGTAAATAGATAACCTAGTGATTCTTGATTAATTGATAATGAATGCATATTTTAGAGCTTGAATCTTGTTAATGTACTCGATTGTGAAGATTATGGTTTAGTGCCTTGTTAGGGGGTAATTATGTTATTATCCACATTATTGATGGAATGATGAGGTTTTAGAGGACACATAAATTATGAATAGACTTATAATAGTTGAGGCTTACTGTATAGACCAAGTTTTGTTTGGGTATTCCACGGTATATTATTATTAGGATAGTTGGTTATTTCATGTTTCCCGTGTGAAGCTTATGTGAGTTTCATTTTGAAATTGAGTAATTATTTAAGACTTTGTGCTCAAGTGGGGCTTATATGCATATTACTTTTGATTTGAGAGGATATATTATCGTGAAGCCCCAGTGGGGGTTATTCTTGTTTTGTGTATTAAATGTCTTATTTATCATTGTATAATTCGGGTGGGGGCTTGATTTGACATTGTATGTCTTATTAGAGAATTTTACAGCATATTCATTATAGTGATGCCCAAGAGTTTGGTTGAAAATGATAGTACTGATGACTACATGACTATTTATTATGGTGGTGCCAAATGAAGACTGATATCATGAATTATTGATACATTGAGTTAATTTTGAGCTTGCTTATACATGTATTAAATGGATTTTGATCTTCAAACAGATCAGTTGTAAGCATTACATCCTCATATCATGCATGCATATTCCTGAAAGTTGGTACACTGATACATTCTAATCATTGTAAGAAAATGAGACACTATATAAAATGCTTATACCGAGGAATGAGCTGGTAAGTTTGCTTTGAGATATGATATTGAGATGATATGAGTATATGGGTTTAAAAATCCCCATAGCTCCTACCTTAGAGCTGCATGACTTTCACCATGCATCACTATCCCATCATCATCAATACATTACATTGCATTGACTTTCCTTAATATGATTTGGTATTGTGTTAGTATTTACTCTAATATTGTATTATTGTGATAGCACCTTGTTTGTCATATTATGTCTGAGCATTCATTTTACTTCATTACATTATCTTATTTCATCCCATATTGGTTGGTTGGTTGAGTTATTATGAGATGTAGGGTATGTGGTGGCTTGATCAAAAGTTAGATGGGTAGCACCTTTTAGTAGCATGAGATATAACTTTATATGTATACTTTCTCCTTGTTTCTATCCCATAGTATTGGTTAATGATAATTGATTAAGGCTGATGTATCATATTTGTAAGTCTTCTTCATAAATGACTTTTCTTGTTCTTGAATATAAATGAATAGTATTGATTCATCTAGATCAATGTGTCAACTTTGTTTTTATACATCTATTAATCATTGTGTTGGGTTATCCAGATTAGGATATAGTGATGTATATACTGGATTTTAGATTGTTGTGAAGCCTTGGGTAGTTGAGGTGGTAGTTCTCACCATCACTTATGATTAGGGTCGGTTATCGATGATGCTTGTTGAGTACATGTGGTTTCATACTCATCTTTGCTTCTCTTTCCTCTTTTTGTTTTCTCCGACCCGTGCAAGTATTGGACCAAATAGCAACTTGTAGATTGTTTTCTTCCAACATTGACGTTGTAGAGATCGAGGTAGTGCTGGCGGACTCCAAGTTTTTTTGGATCTATCTTTATCTATCTTATGCTTACTTGTCTGGAGGATTTAAGAAGTGCCATCACATGCCTAATTAGGATCATGACATCTTACTTTGCAATTTCTACATCCTTCAATTTGAACTCTAGGTGCCTTTCCATATTACTACTATACATAAGTGTGGTAAAGCAGGCACCTCTTCATCGACGTGTCTGTTTGTTCCGTGATTTTACTATATTATCCTTAATTAATCATTATATGTCATTTATGGATTTAAAAATTAATAATATTGAATAAAAAATAAAATAAACATTTATGTCATATCTGCTTCAGCTGTTTCAACCGTATGTGCTCGTCGACATGCCTGTTTGCTTCGTGATTTTACCATATCACCTCTAATTAATTATTATGTCATTTACACGTTAGAAAATTAATAATATTTAATAAAAATAAAATAGACATTTACGGTATGTCTGTTTCAAATGTTTCAACCGTAATTATATTGTATCACACCTAATTAGTTATTATAAGTCATATAATTATTAAAAAAACTAAAATATTTAATAAAAAAATAAAATACATATAAAATGATAAATTAACTCTTAATGTTTTAAATTAACTTGACATTTTATATGAGGTCCGCTTAAATTTTTTTGACCAATATGTTTTATAGCAATTTTGTTATATCACTTGTAATTAGTTATTATGAGTCATTTAAAGCATGTCTGCTTTGCTACTTTCTTCGTGATATTTGGTTGACTCTTACGTATTAGAAATTATCATGTTTAATGAAAAAATAAAAGACATTTATGACATGTCTGATTCAGTTGCTTCAACTGTAATTTACTATATCACCCTTATTTATTATTATAAGTCATCTAAGTATTAAAAAATAAATAATATTTAATAAAAAAAAGTAAAATAGACATAAAATGATAAATTAACTCTTGATGTTTTAAATTAACTTGACATCTTATATGAGACCCACTTAAAAAAAAATCACAAGTATTCCGTTATAGTAATTTTGTTATATCACTTTTAATTAGTTATTATGAGTCATTTAAGACATGTCTGCTTCGCTACTTCAATCGTGATAGTTGATTGACTCTCGAAATTATATCAGTGTCACTTAAATTGAAATGTAAGAAAGAGTATTATAAATCACAATAATTAAAAATTTAAATTATTTTTAAAATATAATTGACTATCAATACCACAAAAGTTTGGACAAAGAGGGTATTATAAATTATAATAGCAAATAACTTACAATGTCAATAAAGTATTATAAATTACGATAGCTATAAACATAAAATATCTAAAAATATATAAAAAAAAATATAATTGACAATCTAAATTATATTTATGTCACATAAATTAGAATAAACAAATAATATATATTGACACGGACCTCTGGATATCTAGTACGCTACTAAAATGCTACATAATTATATTTAAAAATCACAACAGAACAAATTAATATAATCAAAATTGACATATTTGAATTATAAATATTTTATTAACTTTTTTGTGCTTTTAAATAGATTAACCCCATGTTAAGTCTTACTACATACGGAGGATGACGTTGGATTGCTTCAATCCAACAGCTTTAACATAAACCAGTGTTCGTCCACATCAGTTTTTATATTAAACTAACTTTAAGAATATTTTAGTTATTTGCTTAGCTACTCTCTGTCCATATGTAATTGTCTACTATTGATTTTGCACACATATCAAAAAAATATAAATAATAGATGTGATTTTACTGTATGACCCTTTAAATAAAATATATTTAATGCCTTGAAAAAAATGGAATTGAGTTATGTATGGTATTTAATAACAAAGAAGGTAAATTATATATTGATTTTTCAAACTGAACACCTATTATTGAACATCTATTTTGGGTATGGTGGATAAGTATTGTTGGAAAGAGTGAGTATAACAAATAAACCCTCCTTTGGTTCCTAAGGTGGTGGGTTGAGTATTATGTAATTTTTCTGTTTTGGAAGGTTCGAAAATTGATATAGTTGATTTTAGTCAATATTTGTAGAAATAGAGTCGGTATAAAAATTTCAACAATGCCATTTATCTCGGAACATGATCGTTGGATTAGTAGGACTATCGGTTCGGGTCACAAGGCATTTAGATGAGTTTTGGAAGAATTTGAGTTTTGAGAGTTTAAAACTTAAGAGAACTGACAAGAATTAATGTTTGAAATTAGACTTATAATTTTCAAGTTTTGACGAGTCCACTAAGTCCGAAAAGTAGTTTTTAGTATAGTTAATGTCACAACCTGAGTCAAGGCCCTGACTGCGATGGGTATCCTAGGCCCGTGAGGGTTGGGGAACATCCCTTAGCATTTTCTCATAACATGGTCAAAAATCAAAGGAAGATGAGGAAAAATAAACTTAGCCTAAAGGATTCAATTACATAAAACAATGATCCCAACTCTGAAAATACTACACCAAATCTCCTAAACAATCCCGTCTACATAGCCTCTAGTATAACAAAATCTGTCTAAGTCGGGACAAGGCCCCGGCAATATCATAAAATAAAAAATACCAAGACTCTAAAATAGTCCGCCTTCTAAAAGATGAATGGCTCACCAACACTAACGATGTCTGAACAAATCCTAATTTTGCACCGACTCGTAAGAATGTGCCTCAGAACCTACATCATGCGACGATGCATCCGCTCGAGGAAGGTCAATATATGAAATTTATTGGCATGTAGAACAACCCAAAAAAATATGCTAGATATACAAAAAATTCATGAGCATAGAAAAAATCAAAATATAGAACTCAAAACGCGTGGGCATAAGTAAAGACTTCAAATAATCTCTTGTAAACATAAACTAAGCTCTTCTATTTAATTATGAGCTACATGGTATACTCGAAATTCTCTTTACACCACGGGCTATATGGGTACGACTTTAATTTATTGGACAAGCCTCCAATCCGAGTTTGTTATTAGGATTGGAGTCTCTTCTCTCGAGTATATAAAAGCACTAAGCAAGTATAAAATGATTACCATATTTCTTAATAGAATCAATCCTGCATTGGCAAAACACGATTTTGAAAAATGAGTATTTCAACTCGTGCCTTCTATGTTAACTATCTAACTCTCTTTAAGCCCAATTTTAGTCTCTTTAAATCATTTGTCATTCTTGAAAATTCAACCCATTCTCTTTTAGGGCATTCTCTTATTTGGTATTGTAATATTAAGACTTGCAAGTCAAATAAATCATTTCTTCCTTCTCTTTAGTCTTTTTACAAAAATATATCATTGACCACCAAAATGATTTAACTGTCAAATAATAGTTCTCTTTCGAAATTAATATACAAGTTTATGCAAAACATTTTTCTTTCAAAACTTCTCTAGAACTATTAAAGATGATCATCTCTTTCATAAATTTAATCGATACCATTGGAAAGCAAGAGCATTTAAAATACAAGAATTACTCTTCAAATCTGTATAAGTAAAAAATGTACAATTGGATAAAGTAAGCATTCGAAACCCAATTTTCTCATCATTCATTAAATAACATAAAATATTAACCAAACGCATAATTCTTATCATCAAAAGGGTCCATGGTTCATGCCCTTCAAATAATTTTGAAACCCATATCATATATACGAATTTAGAGTTCAGGGAAACATGATTCTTAAACTCATGAGTATTAAGGACGTTCTACATACCTCTTAGCCAAAGGAATTCGATGAAAATTTGACCCTTAGAACTTAAGTATTTTGAACCCTAGATAATTTTCTTCTCTAGTGATTTGGGATGTTTACAAAATGATTAGATATAATGAGAGTTGCTTTTAGGAACTTAATGACGGTTTAGGTGAATGAGGAATGTTTTAAGGGTGTAACAAGACCGAAACACTCCTAAAATAAAAATAAAACTATGTCCTATTCGTCATACTCGATTTTTACTTAAGGTCAAAACAAGCACGACATTATGGACTAAAAAAAATTATTTTATACAAAGTCACCACCTAATTTTTAAGAAAAATGAGGAAACCTATTTATTTATTAACATGTATGACTTTTATTTTTAATCTACGAACCAATTTAAATTCTAGGTAAGGGTTCAAATTATACCGAAAGGAAGGGGTTAGGCACCTTTCAAAATCCACAAATGTGGTTTCCGACCATACTTAGGTTTATTAAACGACGAAAAAAAATCAATGTTTGTAAACACAAAAATAAAATGTGTATTAAGATGATATATATATATATATAATGTGTAAATTACATATTTTATCGTATATGTGTATAAATATAAACGAAAGTGCATGAGAATATGTATTAAAAATGAAAAGATTGAATAAAGAAAAATTTATTCTAGAGAATATTACGTAATATTTTAGTTAAAAAGTTTGAATTATTCGATTAAATATTTAAATTAATTTAATTATATAATATAAATAGTAACGGCCTAAATTTTGCCAAAACGTGTGGTGAAGATTTCCTAAATAAAGAATATCCCCCCCCCCCCCCCAACGCCCCAAAATAAAATTTTCAATCTGACTGATATTTATACAAGTGTAAGGATAAAAAATACAAACACAAAATTTAAAACTCTTCTTTGAATGTCGTTTTCAATGAGTATTCTCGATAACCTGTAGAAACACTTATAATAAAAATGTTAGTAATGAAAAAATAATTATCAAATGAATTGAGAAGGCATGTGTGCATATATGTATAAAAATATAATTTTCGTTAAAAATGAGTTCGGATAAAATTTTAAACTTTATAAGAATTTCGTTATCGCCCAAACTTATTTATTTTTGTTACGTATTTATATACGTAATATCCAGATTTTTATTTGTGGAGGCCTCAAAAATCGACGGAGAACTTCTTCATCAGCCAAACTATTAATTAACATTCTTTGTCAATGTAAAAGTGTCGAAAATAATCACTAAAATAATTATTAACAAAGTAACAATGAATAATCAACCGAAATATTGGTAACAAACAATAAAATAACAACATCAACAATGTAACAATAAATAATTATAACAAATAAATGAGAATAATAAAACTTGCACCATTAGCATAGCAACCTAGAATAATCAAGCTGTAATCGATAACAAGTAACAAAATAGCAACATCAACAAAGTAACAAAGAAGAATAAAAGTAACTTCAACAAAAAGTTATAAGAATAATACAATTTGTAACATTAATATAATAACAAAAAATAATCAATACGTCATTAATAAAGTTTGTAGACAACTTAATCACAATGGTGAATAAAATTGTCTAAGAGACAAAACATAAACACAACACAAACACAAATATGTATAATAATGACGAACTCCAAAAATCACCAAATAGCACAAAGAAAAAGAAAGATCTAAGTTTTACCTTCTACTAACAATACATTTGGAGTTTTAATTTGTCAGAGCAAACAGTAAGGTTATCAGAGAAGATGAATGGTTATCGGAGAAAACCATTCTGACCAAATTTGAATCGCGAGGTCATTGTCGCCACTCACCTGATCTTGTGACTCACCAGATCCAAAGGTTGCTGAGTTGTTGTGTTGTTGTTTTTGGGAATTTGCCGAATCTTAAAGGTTGCTCGTGGAGCTGCTACCTTATTTTTCTCCTTTGTAGAGCTATTCCTTTGAGTTCGAAATTCGCCAATAATGGCGGAACTTGAGCAAGAGTGTGGTAGAGTGGTTCATCAGGAAAAAATGGAGGAAGAGGGGATGTTTTGGATGTAGTGGTTTGTTATTGTTTCTGGTTCATCTGAGAGATTTAATGTTCTACGTTAACATCGAAACTCGATCAAAAGGAAAGGAAAGAGGGGCTGGAGTTCATAGTCGCCGAAGTTTGGATTTTTCGACAATGCCGAAAGCTTGTGGCGTTCTAATTGATTTTTAATGAGGGATAAAATAGGAGAGGGGTGGTTTGTACATGGTGGTGACATTCTCTGGCAGAGGTCTCCGGAGAAGAAAGGGAAAAGGCGTGAGTTGAGAGAGAGATAAAAGAAAAAATAAAATCTGATTAGTATATGTATTTTGTGTTATGTATTTTGTGAATGTATATTTTTATTGAAAATAAATTTACACCCTCCCAACTATTTATATAAAAAAATTAGTCACTTTCTTTACCCACAAAATAAAAAAAATAACCTCCCTTGTCCCCTTAAAGTATATTATAAATCATGAGTCATTGTCCCATGAATTTTCATTCTTTTAACCAATGTATAAGATTTTTATTCAATGAATGAAAATCTCAACCTGTTATTTCAAGTGTTAACTTTTTAAAAGTGGCGGATCTTGACTTGATTGATTTGTTGTTTTGTGTATTAAAATAATTGAGCCGAGTTATGTTTGTGGATCATATTAAATAATGTCTATGTATAATTATAGAAAAATATAAAAAAATATAATTATCTTTGAAAAAACGTATTACATTATAAACAATTAAATTACAGCATGCGATAAAGAATTATAGTGTTATGTTGTGTACGCATGCAATGACTGTGCAAAAAAATTAAAATAACAATAAATTGATAAAAATTCTAAAATTTATGAAACTAAACAAATTAATAAATTATGAAAAGTTAAAATATGACAATAAATTGATAAAAATTCTAAAATAGTGATGATTATAAAAAATTTCTAAACAATTATAAACAATGTGTGAAAAATTATATTTTGTGCTCTTTAACGGTTAGAAAGCCTGAAAGCATTAATTTTAGGCATGGAGAGCAAAGATTTAGTGTCAACATTTTAAAGCTTTCGACTAGACGAACATGTATAATAATCACTTGACTGGCGGGGCTAACAAAATGAATGCAGGTATTTGAAGGTATGTGTCTGAAAGAAAAAGTCAAAACGCCCGTAGTTCAAAATTGGGAGCCTTAAATAAAAAGTAAAAATGCATATATATGAAAGTGGGTGTCTTAAATGAAAGGTAAAAAAATATTTGTATGTAAAAATGGGTATCTTGAAAAAAGAAGGAAAAAGAAAAAAAATTATATTTTTTCAATAAAAAGTGCTGAAAGATGAAGAAGACACGGTAGTGTCTTAACTTCAGTTGGTACATATCAATAATTAGTAGTGTGCATAAGAATTCTCCCATCTTCTTCCCAGCTAACCAATATTGATTTCAAGGTAATTGTTATGGTTTCAAGTGGTACCTCAGACATACCTAAGTATCGATGACATTTGTTCGTCTTGCTTCAAAAAAAGGTTTCAAGCTACATCTATCCTCATGTTTCAAGTGCCCTTTCCTAGACTAAAAGTCTCATTTCACACAGAGTAGAGTAATTTTTTTTTAAACTTGGGAACATCTAGAGAAATACACTCACACTCGAGAAGAAATTCAATGCATGCTATTGTGATACCATAGACTTGACCTTCATGTAAGTATCCACTAATATGAGAACACTTAAAATAAGATCTATTAGGACTTGTTATCAGCTTGTAATGTAGGCTTGGGGAAGGGTAGTATAATATTTGGGATGAAAGTAACTAATTCCTAAATGAGCATTACACTGTATTTGTACTTTCGACGTTTATTGCGCTTTGAAGCGTGATCTTCTTAGTTGTGCTTCGTTCTTGTCTTAGATGTATACAAGAGAATTTTTTTTTCAAGCATTACTCAGGTGTAAAAATAGGTACCAAAAGAATTTATGATTTACCATGAAATCGGTCCTTTACACCATACCAATTTATTCTTTCTCATGTACACTCCTAACTGTATTGGTACCAACTAAGTCAAAATTTAATTATTTATTTTAAAAAAAATAGGACCAAACCCAAATCAGAATTGCCTACGTATCTTGTGAAAACAAGAATCAGATCTGCATAGCTCAAGCAAATTTGTGAATTTGTATGTGCCATGTATGATAAAAAAAATGATGTTCATCATTGAAAATAATATGAAAGACAACAAAGAAAGACTGTTTTAGCATCAAAATTATTTTGATCAGACGTCGAGAGGATATATGTCAAGCATGGGGAGAGCTTTGACACAATTTCAATATGCTGACAAGATTGAAAAAGTTAGACATTGAAGAAATTATGACATTATTTCGCCGCAGTTAGCAGAATTATTATTATTGAAAAAATATTGAACCATTGCTTTTGAAAGTGAGGATCAATACGTCATAAATTTAATGGTTCACAACGTTCTAAAGAAGAAGCTACATATTCTCGCACCAAAATTGAGTGATTATCTGGAGGTAGGATGGCTAGGCATTAATGAAATTGGGATTTGAATTTAACAAGCTATTGATTTGCGCTCTTAAAAATCATTGGAGAGCTCCTTTGAACTGTTCTAGAAAATTACCCTAGTTTGAATATCAAAGAAATTATTCTAAAATAGTGAAGAGGTTGAACCCTAATAGAGGGTTGACTACGTATCTTGTCAAGACACGAACCATATCAAAACGAAGTTCAAACCTATATGCATATGACGATATCGCTAAGGCACATCTTTTAACTGACCCGCTATGCAAAAAGAAAGTTAGATTACACCTTCCCTACTAAAGTATAACCAATTTAGAGCAAGTAGCTAATATATAAGAACGATATCTTTAAAAACGTACATAGACTATGATAACGCATCACTTGGGTCGTGAACCCTTCGGACATAAAATTGACTAACGATGCATGCTCCTAAAAAGGTGTTATTTTAGCTCTATTCTATGTTGACTAAGAGTGGGTAGACACGGACTTGAATTTCTTATATGAGAAGGCACGTAGTTCCACGACAGTAAAACTCTCGCTCACCTCGCCGTATACGCCGACTCTCTAAATTAAGGTGATTTGAAAGAATTCTGAGAAAGTACAATGTACAATCCGCGTGTACAATGTGTGAGTGTCAATTTTTTGAATTGGAGGAAATATGAACGTAATGCCAATTTATATAAAGCGATAAACAAATAAATAATCTATACAAAATAATAACAAATAAATAATTTATGCCACATAAATAAGATAAATCAAGACAATTAATATGAAACAAATAACAATCTATAAAAACATAAAAATTTACCCAAGTCTGTAATGGTTAGAACCTTTAATCTCTAGCTCAGTCACTAAACTGTCATACCCGATTTTTACCTAAGGTCAAAACAAGCATGACATTATGGACTCAAAAAGAATTAATTCCATACAGAGCGCCATCTAATTTTTAAGAAAATGAAAAAACTTATTTATTTATTAACATGTATGACTTGTGTTTTTAATCTACGAGCCAATTTAAATTCTAGGTAAGAGTTCAAATTATTTTGAAGAAAAGGGTTAAGCACCTTTCAAAATCTACAAATGTGATTTTCGGCCAGACTTAGGTTTATTAAACGAGGAAGAAAAATAATATTTGTAAATACAAATATAAAATGTGTATTAAGATGATATAAAAAAATTATATATAAAAAATGTGTAAATTACATATTTTATTGTATATGTATATAAAAAGTGTATGAAGATAAACGAAAGTGCATGAGAATATGTATTAAAATGAAAAGATTGAATAAAGAAAAATTTGTTTTAAAGAGAAGATTACGTAATATTTAGTGTAAAAAGTGTGAATTATTCAATTAAATATCTAAATCAATTTAATTCTTTTATATAAATAGTAACGGCCTAAATTTGTCTAAACGCGCGGTGAAGATTGCGTAAATAAAGAATATCTCCGCCCAATGCTCCAAAATAAAATTTTCACTATGACTGATATTTATACAAGTGCAAGAATAAAAAATACAAACACAAAATTTAAAACTCTTCTTTTTTTCCGATAAGTATTCTCGATAACTTGTATAAACACTTCTAATAATGAATAAATAATTATCAAATGAATTGAGAAGTCATGTGTGCATATATGTATAAAAAATATAATTTTCGTTAAAAAGCGGGCTCGGATAAAATTTTAAACATTTTAAGAATTTCGTCATCGCTCGAATTTATTTATTTTTGTTACGTATTTATATACGTAATGTTCATCTTCTTATTTCTGGAGGCCTCGAAAATAGACAAAAAATTTCTTCATTGGCCAAACTAGTAATTAACATTCTTTGTCAATGTAAAAGTATCGAAAATAATCACTAAATTAGTCATTAACAAAGTAATAATGAATAATCAACCGAAACATTGATAACAAATAATAAAAATAACAACATCAACAATGTAACAATAAATAATTAATAACAAATAAATGAGAATAATAAAACTAGCACCATTAGCATAGTATCCTAGAATAATCAAGTCATAATCCATACAAAATAGCAACATCAACAAAGTAACGAAGAAGAATAAAAGTAACTTCAACAAAAGGTTATAAGAATAATAAAATTTGTAACATTAGTATAATAACAAAAAATAATCAAGACATCATTAATAATGTTTGCAGACAACTTAATCATAGTGATGAATAAACTTGTCTAAGAGACAAAACATAAACGCAAGTTACACAACACAAACACAAATATGTATAATAATGACGAACTCCGAAAATCACCAAATAACATGAAGAAAAGGAAAGATCTATGTCTTACTATTCACTAACAATACATTTGGAGTTTTAATTTGTCAAAGCGAATAGTAAGGTTGTCGGAGAAGATGAATTTTTATCGGAGATAACCATTCCGACCAGATTTGAATCGCGAGGTCGTTGTCGTCACCCACCCGATCTTGTGACTCACTGAATCCAAAGGTTGTTGAGTTATTGTGTTATTGTTTTTGTGGCTTTGCTGAAGCTAAGATGTTGGTGGTGGAGCTGCTACCTTATTTTTCTCCTTTGTAGAACTATTCCTTTGAGCTCGAAGTTCGCCATTAATGGCGGAACTTGAGCAAGATGTGTGGTAGAGTTGTTCAGTGAAAAAAATGGAGGAAAAGGGGTTGGTCTGGACGTAGTAGTTCGTTGTTATTTCTGGTTCATCTGAGATATTTGATGTTCTCCATTAAAGGCAAAACTTGATCAAAAGAAAAGGAAAGAGGGTTTGGAGTTCATAGTCAACGAAATTTGGATTTTTCAACAATGCCGAAAATTAATGGGGTTCTATTTTTTCTTGAATGAGGGAGAAAAGAGGAGAGGGGTAGTTTGGACATGGTAGTGACGTTCTCCGGTGGAGGTCTCTAGAGAAGAAAGAGAAAAGGCGTGAGTTAAGAGAGAGAGATGAAAAAGAAAAATAAAATCTGATTTGTATGTGTATTTTGGGTGTTATGTATTTTGTGAATGTATATTTGTATTGAAAATAAATTCACACCCTCCTAATTATTTATATAAAAAAATTAGTCCCTTTCTTTCCCCACAAAATAAAAAGAATAACCTCCCTTGTCCCCTTAAAGCATATTATAAATCATGAGTTATTGTCTCATGAATTTTCATCCTTTTAACCAATGTATAAGATTTTTATTTAAGGGATGAAAACCTCAACCTGTCATTTTAAGTGTCAATTTTTTAAAAGTGACGAGATCTTGACTTGACTAATTTATTTCTTTGTGTATTAAAATAAATTGGTTGACTTTTGTTTGCGGATCATATTAAATAATGTACAAAAATATGAACGTCGATGTATAATTATAGAAAAAATATAAACAAATATAATTATCTTTGAAAAAATATATTACGGTATAAATAATTAAAATTATAGTATGAGGTAAAGAATTATAGTGTTATGTTGTGTCCGCATGCAGATGACTATGTAAAAAAATTTAAAATAACAATAAATTGATAAAAATTCTAAAATTTACAAAATTAAATAATTATCAATAAGTTATGCAAAGTTAAAATATGACAATAAATTGATAAAAATCCTAAAATAGTGATGATTATAAAAAATTTATGAAAATTTGTAAATAATGTGCTAAAAAATATATTTTGTGCTCTTTAACGATTAGAAAGTCTAAAAGCATTAATTTTAGGCTTAGGGAGCCAAAATTGGATGTTAGCACTATTGATTGAACATGGGGTGCGGTGCACACCTGGAAGAATGGACCATCACTCGCGGTGCAGCGCCACCATGAGCGTAAGGCAGTAGAAACCTATGGTGGTCCATGCGACATGGTGTTAACACATGAAGTCCCGCATGCGATGCATGACCCTTTTTCATGCCCAAAACTAGCTCGAACAATTCCGAACTCAACATAATGTGATTTATACCTGATCTAGAGGTCACGTAGGCTCGTTCTTAGGTCTATCTAGGCATTTTAACTCCTTAGTGAATTACATTAACCCCCCCCCCCCCCCCGGTATCATTCATCCCCAATGATGACTTAGGACACATTTTGCATGATTAAAAGAAACACATAAAATGATAAAAGTAAGCTTAGGAATCATACCTTCAATAGCTTCACCTGAAGATTCAAACAACGAAGGATATCTAACACACTTATCCTCTTCCTATTCCCAGGTATCTTCCTCTACCTTATGATTCATCCACAATAGTTTAACCGAATATATATAGTTGATTCTCAACTTTCGGACTTGCCTGTGAAAACTCTCGATGGGAACTTCTTCATAGGAGTCTTTTGCTCCAATATCTTCTATAGTTACAACTAGAGAATGATCCTCAATGCACTTACTAAGCATATAGACATGAAAGACGGGATGAATTGATGCCAAACTTGTGGGAAAATCTATCTCATATGCAACATTTCTAATGCTCCTCAAAATTTGATAGGGACCTATATTCTAAGGACTGAGCTTTTCCTTCTTCCCAAACCTCATGAATCCCTTCATAGAAGAGACTTTCAAGAATTTCCATCCTCAAATTCTAAATCTCTCCATCTCATATCAGCATACGATTTTTTACGGCTTTGGGTGGTTTTAAGCTTATCTCTAATAACCTTTACCTTATCCATTGATTTATACACAAAATCAAGCCTAAATAATATGGTTTCACCCAACTCACACCAACCAATTGGTGACCTACACCTTCTACTATCTTGAAGTTAATTTTAAAGGGACTCAGTGATAGTTGTTATTGTATGTGAAATCTAAAAGAGGCAAGTGATCCACCAAACTACTCTTGAATCCAAGTATACATGCTCTCAACATATCCTCTAAGGTCTGAATAGTGCGCTTAGCCTGCCCATCGGCTTAAGGATTAAAAGCGGTGCTAAGACTCCCATATGTAACCAAACTTATCTAAAGATCAACAAACCTGGGAAGAAAATTACGAACCTCTTTTGAATATAATGGAGACGGGAAACCCATGCAGCCGAAAAATCCCCTAAATATATAACTTCGTATAATCTTTTCCCAAAAAATTGGTTCTTATCGATAAGAAATAAGCAAACTTGGTCATCCTATCAACAATGAACCAAATAGAATTGTACTAATTTCGAGAACGTGGCAGATTGGTAAGGAGATCCATGTTAATTATCTCCCACTTCCACTAGGGAATAGCTATATCTTGGGAGGTGCCACCCAATCTCAAATGGTCAACTTTAACTTGTTGGTAATTTAAACACTTATCAATAAAAATTTTCCATATCCTTCTTTATATTATTCCACTAGTACACCTCCTTTAGGTCATGATACATATTAGTAGAAATGGGATAAATAAAATACCTAGAAATACGGGCCTCAATCAAGATTATTTCTTGCATCCCATCAACATTCAGAACACACATCTCTCTTTATACCACAATATACTACTCCTCCAAATACCAAAATAATTTATAAGCCAACACCCTTTTTTATTTACATCAATATGGGGTTATAAGCCTGCTTCCGCTTAACTTCAGCACACAAGGATGGCATAGCCACTTCGTGGACAATCACCCTTCCTTTCCCGGAGTCCTAAATTCGAACTCCCAAATTAGCAGGTCGATGAATAATCTTTTATAAATCCCTCTTTTCCTTCTACACATGAGAAATACTACCCACGGATAACTTGCTAAGAGCATCAACAACAACATTAGCCTTACCTGGGTGATAGTGCAAACTCGTGTCATTATGTTTCAATAACTCAAGCCACCGTCTTTGCCTGAGTTTCAGCTCTTTTGATGTGAACATATACTGTAGACTCTTGTGATTAGTGAAAATTTCTACATAAAATCCATATAGGTAGTGGAGACAAATCTTAAGTGCAAATACCACAACTGCTAATTCAAAATCATAGGTGGGGTAATTCTTCTCATGAACATTAAGTTGTCTAGATATATAACCCACCACCTTACCATGTTGCATAAGCACACAACTAAGTCTTACTATAGATGTATCACAATAGACTACAAATCCCTCAATACCCTCGAGTAGAATAAAAATAGGAGACATAGTTAATCGATCCTTTAGACTCTCAAAACTATTCTCACAAGTGTTAGACCATAGGAACTTTACCTTTTTCAGAGTAAGCCTAGTTAGTGGAGAATCTATGGATGAAAAACTTACCAGAAATCTCCTACAATAACCTGCCAGACCCAAGAACCTCAAAATGTCAATTAGAGTCACTGGTCTAGGACATTTCTTCACTTGTTCAATCTTTTGTAGATCAACCTTAATCCCTTCACTGGAAATAATATGTCCAAGAAAAGTCACAACACTAAGACAGAATTCACATGTTAAAAATTTAGCATATAGCTCCTGGTCCTCAAGGGTCTGAAGTACGATCTTGAGATGATTGGCATTCCTCCTTACTTTTGGAGTGTACCAAGATATCATGAATAAAGACTATAAAAAAATAAATCCAACAACTGCCTGAACACTTTGTTCATAAGATCCATGGAATTTACAGGTGCATTAATCAATCCAAAGGACATAACCAAATAATCATAATGACCATATCGAGTTCGGAATATAGTTTTAGGAATGTTAGCTTCCCTCACCTTTAACTAATGATAACCCGAGTAAAGATCTACTTTAGAGAAGTATCTAGCACGCTGAAGATGGTCAAAGAAATCATTAATTCTTGGAAGAAGGTACTTATTCTTCACTATAACCTTATTCATCTAACGATAATCTATACACATATAAAGGGAACAATCTTTATTTCACATGAAGAGTACAGAAGCACCCCAGGGAGACACATTAGGATAGATGAAATTGTTATTAAGGAGGTCTTTCAACTACTCTTTCAATTCTTTTAGCTCCACAGGAGCCATTCTATATGGAAGAATAAAAATAGGCAGAGTATCGGGTAACAAATCAATTCAAAAGTTTATCTCCTTATCCGAGGGAATCTCAAGGAGATCATTGGAAAAGACTTTAAGAAGCTCATTTATTCCAGGCACCGACTAGATAGAGGAACTCTCAGTACTAGAATATTTAACCCAGACTAGATGGTACAAGAAACCATTAGATTTTAGTTTACAGGCCCTAAGATAAGATATAAACCTCCTCTTTTGTTCCAAGGAATCTTCTTCCCATTCTATGACTGGTTTGTTCGAGAAACGCAGAGTAATTTTTTTTGTTCTACAAGGGTAGCATAATAAGAGTGGATCCAATCCATCTCCAGTGTCACATCAAAGTCTACCATGTCAAGCACTATTAGATCTACCTCAGTATCCTGATGTAAAATAGACATTACACAATTTCAATGGACTCTTCTAGCCATAATTGAATCATCAATAAGTGTAGAGACTGAGAAGGGTTCAAAGATATTTTAGGATCGAAATCAAAACTTATAACCACATAAAGGTTTACATAAGATAGAGTAGATCTGGGGTAAAGTAGAACATAAATATAACAACAAGAAAATCTATAACAGGCCCATAACAACATCTATGGAAGCCTTTAAATCCTGCCAGTAGATAAAGCATATAACAAACGATTGCACTCTCTACCCATACAAAAAGTAGTCCTCTTTTCAACTGTGGCAGAATAAGTTATAGTTAGGGTCTTATTTCCCCTAAAAGTTCTTCTTAACAAAGGAAAATCTCTCTAAATGCGGCAAAACTGACCACAACCATAGCACAATCAACTCTTGAGTTGGCATTTCCTCAAATGTACTTTCCCATATGAGGTGAAGGGAGGATATGATCTAGCAGATAGGGCTACACTCTTTTAAGACTGGGTACCCTATATCTTAGGGCCCTGGCTAGGTTTAAACAACTGGTTTCTTAAAGTTTTGGGAGCAGGTGCACTAGCCAAAGAATGAATACTACCCGGAGATTTTTTCTTGAACCATTTTTTACCCCATTTACCACCCAACTGCTAATTAGCATAATGATATATTGGCCTAGCCCTGTAAGTATGTCTGTCATCTATCTTTTCTTATTTCTACTACTTGTTCCATATACACTACCAACCTTGATATGTCCATGCCATTGTTCAGCATCGTTGTCTTACGCTTTAAAACTGAATTATTAAAAAGACCAGGAGTAAACATCCTCATACGAGACCTCATAGTAGTCACCAACTCTAAACCATAAAGATATAGTAGAGTGAACTTTAGAGAATATTCTTTGACACTTACCCTACCCTATTTAAGATTCATAAACTCCTCAGCCTTAGTTTCCCTTAATTCTCGAGGAAAGAAGTGGTTAAGGAGAGTGTCAGAGAACTCTTCCCATATATCATGCTAAATATTCTTACCTCTTAACTTTTCCCACTTATTATACCACTGGTAATCCATTCTTTTCAACTGATAGGTTACAAATTCCAATCCTTCTGTTGCTAGCATGCATAACTCTAAAAATCTTTTACATCTTATCTACAAACTCTTGAGGATCTTTCTCAAACTTGTAATCATAAAATTCAATAGGTTTAACCTTATGAATTGACCAACCCAAGTGATTTCAGATGAACTAGTAAAAGAACCAACATTACTAGATCCATGGGACTATGATGACACAATTTAAGCAAGCATATGAATGGACTATTGGAATTAGCAATGGAAATCTATCTCTAAGGGGTCTGAGTGTGTGTGGCATTAGACCTAGAAGCCCGATAGGGTCTAGTTGAGGTTGATAAAATCCTATTTGGAGCATGGATATCAGTAGTGCTGACCCTATTATGGGTCCTCATTTTGTGAGTAGGTCAAACTTCTTTAACATTAGTCCCATTAAGGATAGAGGTTCCATCTGAAGCTTTATGACCATCTCACCTTCTTAGAGACATAACCTAAAACATGGAAAATTTAGGATTTAGGCGAATTCAATTAGAACTACACTCTCTAGCATGAACTAGAACATGAAGAAAGGGAAACATTTCTAAATGTCTTATAGCCTTCCCTTATAAGTGTAGCACACTACACACCCATAAAAGGGACCCTGCTTGACACGACTTCATGGTACCCTAGAACCCTAAACCTAGCTATGATACCAAGCCTATCACAACCTGAGCTAAGGCCCTGGCAGCGATGGGTATCTAAGGCCATAAGTGGTAGAGAAGACCCCTTAGCGTTGTCTTATAACATAGTCCAAAATCAAAGTAAGTTATGGAAAAATAAACTCAGCCAAAAGCATTCAATTACATAAAACAACTAACCTAAACTCTAAGATGATAATACAAAATTGAAGTACACATAGGAAGATATCACATCAAAATCATAATGTTTAATACCCCATAATATTCAAAGCTCAATTCAGAACGTAGTTGCATTCTTAAGGGGTCCAAGGCTTGAAAATTTCACTAAGTGTTGAGGACTTAGTCATTTTCAAAACCTTAAACTTTATGGATTTTTAGATGGGCCTTACCAACCCCAAAATGTTGGTTTTAAAGTTGATTCATTGTTAGAGAGGTTAAAAGTATGTCTCGGGTAAATTTTAGGATTTTTGTACAAGGTTTGAGACGTGATTGGATAGCCAAAATAGTGAAGAAATGTGATAAGTCCACGACGCGTTTCTCTCTCCCATGGTGAGGAGCTCCACGATGTGTTTCTCTCTATCCCATTGTAAGCGTCGCAACATGTTGTTCTCTCCCCAGGAAAGAGGTGTACCGCATGGCTCTGTCCCATATAATGTTATGGTTTAAGTGTCCAAGGGGAATTTGAGTTATTTCCATCATCCTATTTCATCCTTAACACGAATTGTAACTTCCAAAAAGGCATTATTTTCCCCTCTCACCATAAATTGCTCTCAAGAAACCCTCCTCCTTTTCCAAGAACAAACCCAAGCTTCATTCTCAAGAAATCAAGGGTTCAAGCTTCTAAGTTCAAGAAATCTTTAGGATTATAGATAATAAGGTATGTAGGATGTTCATCCTTGGGTCCTTTTCACCCATGGAGCCCAAAACCCTCTTTTCAACTAAAGAATGGATTTTTCTCTTATTATGGAGTTTTGTATGTTCAAGATAGATTAAATTCATGTTTTTCCTTATATGTTTGACTCAATTCATGTTCAAGAATGACTCCTTGAAAAGTTAGGTTAACCCATGCTTTAAGGTTCAATCTCTCATGTTATATTCAAATGAATTTCAAGTTATATTATCAAGTTATGATCTTAGTCACGTAACAATGTTATTTTCCCATTTTTTAAGACATTTCCATGTTTAAGCTCATGATTCTCATATGTTTCATGAAATGTCTATGTTTTGGGGTCTTTGAACCATGATTTCATACTATATTTTTAAGCCTTAACATTGTATTTTATGATCATTCAGTGCTGGTTGGTTATGAACACCCGATACCTATATGTTTTACATGATTTCAAATCTTTCAAATAATGATTTTAGTTAAACTATGAATATTATCATTTACTCAGTTGTTATGATCATCATAAGAAATGTTAGTTGTTATGTTCACTGAAATTTCATTCAGTTCAGTAGCAGTGTCAGTTCAGTTAGGAGTAGAATTTAGCACCGAGCAAATACAGGGGTGGCGGCTTCCCCGTCAATTTAGGCAGAGTCATTAATAGCAATCCCTATATTGCAGAACTACATATCTAGCATAGGATATGAGAGGTCACCCGTCAGATTAGGCTTGACTTCCTTTTAGGGCTCACCCTTCAGTTTAAGCTTGATACCGTGATCTTTTAGGACACCAGTTTAGTGGATCCACACAACCAGTGTCAGTACCCATGGAACGGTTCTGACACCCTTCCTATAGGGTTACAGGTAGGACCCTGATTAGACCATATTGGTGTATGTCGGTTAGATGTTACCTCCCGCAGTCTCAGTTCAGTATTCAGAGTATTTTAGTTCAGATTTACATGACCAAGTATATAGTTATTCAGAAGTCAGTCATTCAGTAATACAGATTATTTCAGTACATGTTTATGCTTGGTCTTGCATTCTCAAATATTACTTATTCATGTATTCATGCTCAGTTATCTCATGCATTTCATCCAGTCCTTATCTCATATACCAGTATATTCAAAGTACTGACCGCATACTTTTCTTTGCGCTATGTTGTCTTATAACATAGGCTCTGACGCTTAGATTCCTGACCCTTCTTAGATAGCTCAACATTACTCAGCAACAATAGTGGTGAGTCTTCATCCATCAAGGACATGATTTTTTTATTTCAATTATTTTAATTATTTCAATACTTCCTTATGTTCCGTCAGTGGGAGTTAATTGTGGGTTTGTCCTATTATCTCCTCATTATGTTTAGAGGTTTTCAGAAAATCAGTTAGATAGTCAGTCAATTATTTCAGTATTAAAGTTGCTTCAGATAGACAGTTTGGCTTCTAGTATTATATTAGATATTTTTGACATACTTTGCTTTGTATTCTAGTATTCAGTTTTATAGTACCTTATTAGTGTATCTTTTTCTTATGTATTATATTACTATTATACTCAGTGCTCATAATAGGTACTAGTTTATTAGTTAGCTTGTGGTCACTTTTGACCGTAAGCACTATTGTTGCGACTAGGAAATAGCCTTGGGTCGTGAAAAAATTTGGTATAGGATCCTAAGGTTTTAAAGTATAATAGGGAGTCTAAAAGTTGTGTGGAGTAGAATATTATACATGGGCGTAAATAGCTCCATGCTTATGGACAAGAGGCTATGAAATATTTTTAGGAAAGTTTCCCTTCTTTTAGTGTTCATGTCGTGCGAAAGAGCATGAGCTATATTTAAACTCTCTTTCTAATTCATACTTCACTCTATTTATAGATAATTCCTCCCAAAAGAAACAATGAAAGAAGGAACTAAGATCAGCTCGCACCACCACTTATTTAGGAAGATTCCCTAAATGATCATGTCTCTCTCGCCAAATTCAGGGTTGCTTTCACGAATTTAGCCCATTTAGTAGATGCTCAAAAAAATCTATAAGATGTTGTCCCTGCCAATCCAGTGGAAAATACAGTTGCATCTAGGATTCAGGATTTCACTCGGATGAATCCCCTTTTGCTTTTAGAATCCAAGTCTGAGAAAGATCCGCAAGAGTTTTTGGATATGGTACAGAAGGTGACTGATATCATGGGCGTCACTTCAAGTGAGTGCGTAGAGTTGGCTACATATCAGTTGGAGGATGTATCTCACACCTAATTTAAGAAGTGAAAGAAGGACCGAGGTGTAGAGGTAAGGCCTGTTGAGTGGGAGGAGTTTTCCACGGCTTTCTTAGATAGGTTCTTTCCTTTAAATATGAGGTAATCTAAGGTTCAGGAGTTCATTAATTTGAAGTAGGGTAATGTGAGAGTGAAGGAGTACTCATTTATGTTCACTCAGTTGGCGAGGTATGCTCTTACTATGGTGGAAGACAATAGGTCTAGAATGAGTAAATTTGTATCTGGTGTAGCTGATAGTGTGGTCAAGGAGTGTAGGACCACAATGTTGATGGACTTATCTAGACTTATGATTTATGCTTAACATATTGAGAAAGAGAATCTCAAGGAGAGAGAGAACGAATAAGAGAGCCAGAACAGGTAGTTTCAACTTTTATTAGCCAAGGTTATAAGGTGGTAACCATTCTCAGTTCTGCCAGAAGTTTTTAGCCCCAGCTCCATCTTTACCAAGTGCGTCAGTGCCTAAGTTTAGGAAATACAGTAAGGATAGAGCATCACGATCTAAGTCCTAAGGTAGTGTGAACAGTGGTCATACTAATCTGCTATATAGAAAATATGGTAGGCATTATCAGAAAGAGTGTAAGGTTAGTAGTGATGTGTGTTTTGGTTGTGTCAAGCCAAGACACAGGGTTCAGGAGTCTATGGTAGTCGTTCAGAGGGGTAGAAGTGATCGCCAATAGGGCCAGTCCAATTTCTCATCAACTCTGGCAGGTCACCAGACTCAGCAGGGTGCCACATCCAGTGCCACGAATGGGAAACACCAGAACAAGTTATATGCACTCCAGACTAGACATGATCAGGAAAGTTCTCCTGGTATAGTTACGAGTATGTTGAAAGTCTTTCATCTTCATGTTTATGTTTTATTAGATCTTGGAGCTTTACTTTCTTTTATGACTCCTTATATAGCCATCAATTTTAGTGTCAATACTAAAACGTTAGCAGAGCCTTTCTCAGTGTCTACCAAAGTGGGTAAATTTATTATAGCTAGATGGGTATACAGAAATTGCCCGGTTTCAGTATCTCAGAAAATCACCTCAGTTGATCTAGTTGAGTTAGAGATGACTGATTTTGACATTATTCTCAACATGTATTGGCTTCACTCATGTTATGCCTCAGTTGATTGTAGAAATAGAGTCGTTTAGTTTCAATTTCCTCATGAACCAGTCATTGAATGGAGAGGTAGTACTTTAGTGCTTAGGGGTCAGATTATTTCATATCTTAAAGCCAGAAAGATGATATCTAAGTGGTGTGCTTACCATCTTGTTCGAGTCAAAGACTCAAATTCTGAGACTCCTAGTCTTGAGTCAGTTTTAGTAGTAAGAGAATTTCTAGATGTATTCCCTAAAGATCTTTCCAGAATTTCTTTCGAGAGGGAAATTAACTTCGAAATAGATCTCTTTCTAGATACCCAACCCATCTTTATTCTACCCTACAGAATGGATCTAGCTGAGCTTAAGGAATTGAAGGAACAGTTAAAATATCTCTTAGATAAAGGTTTTATCAGGCCCAATTATTCTCATGGGGCGCTCCAGTTCTGTTCGTGTGTAAGAAAGACAGTTCTCTTAGATTATGCATTGATTACCATCAGTTGAATAAAGTCATAATCAAGAATAAGTATCCACTCCCCAGAATTGATGACTTTTTTACCAATTTCAAGGTTCTAGTTATTTCCCTAAGACAAACCTCAGATTCGGCTATCATCAGCTTAGAGTCAGAGAATATGACATCCGGAAGACACCCTTCAGAACTCGGTATGGTCACTTTGAATTTCTAGTTATGTCTTTTGGACTAATTAATTCCCCTACAGCTTTCATAAACTTGATAAACAGGGTGTTCAAACAGTTTTGGACCTGTTCGTCATAGTCTTCATTGACAATATCCTTGTCTATTCTCGTAGTGAGGATGAACATGCAGACCATCTGAGAATTGTAATGCAGACCCTCAAAGCTCATCAGTTGTTTGCCAAGTTTAGTATGTGTTAATTTTAGCTAAGATCATTATCTTTCCTTGTCCATATTATTTTCGGCGATGGCATATGAGTTAACCCTCAAAAGACCGATGCAATGAGAAACTGAACTAAACCCATCTCTCCATCAGATATTCGGAGTTTCTTAGGTTTGGCTGGCTATTATAGATGGTTCTTTGAAGGGATTTCTTCTGTTTCATCCCCCATGTATCGATTGACTCAGAAGAAAGTTAAATTTTAGTGTTCAGATTTTTATGAGATAAGTTTTCAGAAGTTGAATACTCGACTCACTTCTGCCCCAGTTTTAGCTTTGCCAGATGGTTCAAATGGATTTGTAGTTTACTGTGATACTTCCAGAGTGGGTCTTTGTTGTGTATTGATGCAGAGAGGCAAGGTCATGGCCTACACCTCTAGACAGCTTAAACTCCATTAAAAGAATTATCCTACCCATGATCTTGAGTTGGCCGCTATTGTTTTTGCCTTGAAAATTTGGAGACACTATCTTTATGGGGTTAAGGTTAATGTGTTGACTGACCATAAGATCTTACAGTACGTGTTAACGCAGAAGGATCTTAATCTTCTTCAAAGAAGTTGGCTTGAGTTGTTAAAAGATTATGATATTATTGTATTGTATCATCCGAGCAAGGCCAATGTAGTGGTAGATGCCCTTAGTAGATTGTCTATGGGTAGTGTTGCTCATGTTGAGAAACACAAGAAAAATTTAGTCAGTGAGGTTCGCCAACTTGCTAGATTAGGTTTTAGGTTGGTTGATTCCGCTGAAGGTAGTGTATGGGTTCAAAATATTTCAAAATCTTTATTGGCTGCTGAAGTGAAGGAAAAAAAAGATAGAGATCCTAGTTTGGTTAAGTTGAAGGAGGCTGTTAGAGATTAGAAAGTAGAGGTTTTCTCCAAAGGGGAAGATGGTGTGCTTCGTTGTTAGGGCAGGTTATGTGTTCCGTGTGTTGATGGTTTGAGATAGGGAATACTTGCAGAAGTGCATGGTGCGCAGTATTTTATTCACCCAGGATCCACTAAGATGTACCGTGATTTGTGGGAAATCTATTGGTGGAGTGGTGTGATAGAGGATATTACAGAGTTTGTGGATGAGTGTCCAAATTTTTAGTAGGTTAAAGTTAATCACCAAAGGCCTAGTGGTACATTTCCGTAGTTTAGAATTTGAACTTGGAAGTGGAAGGAGGTGAACATGGACTTTGTAATGGGATTGTCTCGTACGCGTCGTCGGCATAATTCGTTATGGATTATTGTTGATAGAATAAGCAAATCAGCTCATTTCTCGCTAGTTTATACTTTGTAATCAGCTGAGGATTATGCCAGACTTTATCTTAGTGAGTTAGTGAAGTTGCATGTGATTCATTTGACTATCATTTCATACAGAGGTACTCAGTTTACCTCTTACTTTTGGAAGGTTTTTCAAAAGGCTCTG
This sequence comes from Capsicum pubescens, assembly GCA_030864215.1. Classification (NCBI taxonomy): domain Eukaryota; kingdom Viridiplantae; phylum Streptophyta; class Magnoliopsida; order Solanales; family Solanaceae; genus Capsicum; species Capsicum pubescens. The sequence continues at coordinate 263,032,022 of CM061542.1, forward strand.
GGAACCCAAGTTCATCTTAGTACAACCTTTCTTCCTCAGATAGATGGTCAGGCAGAGAGAACCCTTCAGACTTTAGAGGACATGTTGAGTGCCTGTGTTATTAACTTTAAAGGTAGTTAGTATGACCACTTAGCTTTGATTGAGTTTTCATATAACAATATCTATCACTCTAGGATACAGATGGTTCCATTTGAAGCTCTCTATATAAGGATATGTAGATCTCCTATTGGTTGGTTTGAGCTAGGTGAGGCTACATTGATAGGGCCAGATTCAGTGTTTGAGGCAACGAAGAAAGTTCAGTTGATTCGAGAAAGGCTGAAGACAAACCAAAGCTGTCAAAAATATTACACAGATGTGAGGAGAAGAGTTCTACAGTTTGAGGTTGGTGATTTGGTCTATTTGAAAATTTTGCCTATGAAGGGAGTAAAGAGATTTGGAAAGAAAGGGAAACTCAGTCCCCGCTATGTTGGCCCTTACAGAATCTTGAATCATTTTGGAAAGGTAGCCTATAAGCTTGAGTTACCTGCAGATTTGGCATCAGTGCATCCAATGTTCTATGTTTCTTTGTTAAAGAAATGTATTGGTGATTCAACTGTTGTTGTTCCTTTAGAAAGTATAAGTATGGATGTTCAGGATGACCTTTCCTTCAAAGAAGTCCCGGTTAAGATTCTTGATTGTAAGATTCATAGACTAAGGAATAAAGAAGTTCCATGGTCAAAGTTCTATGGAGGAATCAATCTGTTGTGGAGATACTTGGAAAGCCGAAGCAGATATGCTAACCAAGTACCTTCATCTTTTCACCGCAAACTTAGATTCATCTTGAGGTAATGATCTTCCTTAGATTGACTCTTTTCTGTTCTCAGTTCAGCTATGTAACCATTCGCGTGTCATTGCATACATTCACAAAATCATCTCAGTTCATGTATCAAGCTTCAGACTCAGTTATGTAATCATGTTCCAAGTCATGCTTGTTCAGTACATGATCTCAGTTTCCTCAGTATTCTCAGGTAAATCAGTCTCATTCAAGGATGAATATTCCCAAGGGGGAGATATTGTAATATCCTATAAGATTCCAAGATCGATTCAACTCTTAGTTGCATGCTTAAGGGGTCCAAGTCTTGAAAATTTCACTAATTATTGAGGACTTAGTCATTTTCAAAACCGCTAAACTTTGCGTATTTTTAGTTGGGCCTTCCTGACCCCAAAATGTTGGTTTTTAAGTTGATTCATGGTTAGGGAGGTTAAAAGCATGTCTCTGGTGAACTTCGAGATTTTCGGATAAGGTTAGACACATGTTTGGATATCTAAAATAGTGAAGCAGTGTGATAAGGCCGCAAGGCATTGCTCTCTCCCATGGTAAGGAGCTCTTCAAAGCGTTTCTCTCTCCCCCAGAGTAAGTGACACGGCACGTTTCTCTCTCCCATGGAGAGAGGCGCGACACATAGATCTATCCCACACAGTGTTATGGTATAAGTGCCCAAGGGGCATTTGAGTTATTTCCCTTATCCTATTTCTTCCTTAACATGAATTGGACCTTCCAAAAAGTCACTATTTGCCCCTTTCACCCCAAATTGCTCTTAAGAAACCCTCCCCCTTTCCCAAGAAAAAACCCAAGATTCATTCTCAATAAATCAAGGGTTAAAGCTTCTAAGTTCAATTAATCTTAAGGATTATAGCTAATAAGGTATGTGGGATGTTCATCCATGGGTCCTTTTCAGCCATGGAGCCCAAAAACCCTCTTTTCAACTACAAAATGGATTTTTCTCTCATTATAGAGTTATGTAAGTTCAAGATGGATACTCAATTCATGTTCAAGAATGATTCCATGAAATGTTAGGTTAACCCATGCCTTAAGTTTCAATCTCCCATGTTATACTCAAGTGAATTTCTTGTTATATTATCAAGTTATGATCTTAGTCACGTAACCTTGTTGTTTTCCATGTTTTAAGACATTCCCATATTCAAGTTCATGATTCTCACATGTTTGATGAAATGTCTATGTTTTGGGATCTTTGAACCATGATTTCATACTGTAGTTTTAAGCCTTAACATTGTATTTTATGATCATTCAGTGCTGGCGGGTTATGAACACCCGATACCTACGTGTTTTACATGATTTTAGATCTTTCAAGTAATGATTTCAGTTAAACCATGAATATTACCATTTACTCAGTTTTTATAATCATGATGAGCAATGTCAGTTGTTATGTTCACTGAAATTTAGTTTGGTTCAGTACCACTGTCAGTTAAGTTGGGAGTTGGATTTAGTACCTAGCGAATGCAGGGATAGCGTCTTCCCCGTCAGTTGAGGTAGAGTCGTTAGTAGAAATACCTTATTCTATATCTATGTAGCCAGCTTAGGATATGAGGGGTCACCCGTCAGATAAATCTTAACTTTCTCTCGGGGGTCACCCGTCAGTTTAGGCTTGACACCCTGGTCCTTCGGGACACCAGTTTAGTGGATCCACACAGCCAGTGTTAGTACTCGTGGAACAGTACTGACACCCTTCCAACTGGGGTTATTGGTTGGACCCCGATTAGCTCAAATTGGGGTATGTCGATTAGATGATACCTCTCACAGTCTCACTTCAATATTCAGAGTAAGTCAGTTCAGATTTGCATGACCAAGTATACAATTATTCAGTTATTCAGATATCAGTCATATAGTTATACAGATTATTTCAGTAATGTTTATGCTTAGTCTTGCATTCTCAGATATTACCTGTTCATGTATCCGTGCTCAGTTATCTCATGCATTTCAGTCAGTCCTCATCTCATATACTAGTACATTCAAAGAACCGACCGCATACTTTTCTTTGCGCTATGCTGTCTTATAACATAGGTTCAGATGCTCATATTCCTGACCCTTCTTAGACTACTCAGAATTACTTAGCAACAGTAGTGGTGAGTCCTCATTCATCGAGGACATGATTTGTTTATTTCAGTTATTTCAGTACTTACTTATGTTCAGTTAATCGGAGTTAGTTGGGGGTTTGTCCCAACAACTCCTCATAATGTTTAGAGGCTTTCAGAAAATCAGTTAGACAGTCAGTCAGTTATTTCAGTATTAATAGTTGCTTCAGATAGACAGTTTGGTTTCTAGTATTTTATCATATATTTCAGACATACTTTGCTTCATATTCCAGTATTCAGTTTTATAGTACCTTATCGGTGTATCTTTTGCTCATGTACTATATTACTGTTTTACTCAGTGCTCATAGCAGGTACCAGTCCATGGGTTAGCTAGTGGTCAGTTGTGACCATAAGCATCGTTGTCGCGACTAGGGGGTAGCCTCGTGTGGTAACGTAATATAAAACTGCATGAGCACAATATATATGAAATGCAATAAGGATGATGATGATAGTAATGATAATGTGATGCTCGAGGTTGTTGCACGACCTCCTTATACACCTATCGAGCTGTTTTTCAGGTAGGACCCATGGGGGTTCTTAAACCCATATACAATCCAATATCCAATACCAATATCCATAACTCCTCTCCGACACATGCATCAGCAGAGGTTTTTTAAAGATGTCACATTTCTATAAAAAAAAACTAGTATTTCCAGTATTTGCATGGTTATACCAATGTGTCATGAATGTATGAGTGAAATGAGACACCAATTAAGCACAACATATAAAAATAGCAGGTGCATAAAGTATGAGATGCAATGAGAATGATGATGATATGTCTGAGGTTGTCGCACAACCTCCGTATACACCTACTGAGTTGTTCTCCCAAGGTAGGACCCACGGAGGGTTTGCAACCCATATACAATCCAATAATAATTACCAATATCAATGACTCTTCTCCGTCACACACCCCGACAATGGGTCTATAATAATGTCATAAGCCAGTGTTTTCCAGTATCTCCATAGTGGTACCAATGTTTCACAAATGCATATAATTTGAGGATGCAATGCTCACAACCAATAAGAATGAGAAATTCCAATAACTAACCAATATACCAACCATGAGAGCCAAGATCCACTCAATATGCAAACCATTCATGAATTCAAGTAATCCATATACCAATAGAGTAATACACACAGCAAAATACCATTGATACTATATACATTCCAATTTAGACAATTTCCATAAAGAACAACAACTAATTACACCATTATTAGGCCAATATCAACATACAAGACCCCCACAGTCGCATATAACAAATAATGTCTCAATACCACCAAATAATAATTATACAGGCCCCCACCCGGACACACAACAATAATAAATCCATTTTCGTGATTCGGTTCCACACCCATAACATGATTTTATATCAATATTAACTACCCAACCTAATTTGCAGAAAGATAAGCCATAACCTACCTCAAATGCCAAAACTGATCCAACAAGACTTTAACATAGAGCTTTCCCCTCACGAACAACCCCAGAATTAACTAAAATATCCAAATATAGAATCTATACATCAAAAGAAAGTCAATGATACCCATATAGCCTACTTTTGAGTCGAGGTCAAAATAGACCCCACAGTGTTCAAAAAATAAGGGTAAATTTAATTCTATTTTAGAAATATGTTCCCCACACTCTGAGAAGTCTATGGTTGAAAACCCAAAAGAAAGCGAGATAAAAATAAGGTTCAAATAAAATAAAAACTATTTTCAATTTTTACCGTCAAAAACCTCCCAAAACCCATTTGAAATCAAGAATTTGAAGTTGTTTTGGGGATGAAATCGAGAGGAAAATGATAATTATAAAATTAGAAACTTACCCATGGAAGAAATCTCAAAAACTCCTTTGTAATCATCCAAATCCGAGCAACCAAACCCCAAAAATAGTGAAAATGAGATTTTAATTCTCAACTTGGGTAGAAATTATGAAAAATAAAATAGAAGTTCTTGGGAAATGGAGAAAATAGAGTTCTAAATTTATAGACAATAATTATGTGAGAAAAATGCATCGAAAATCAGAACTTCCTAGCTCCCAAAATGTCAAAAATATGAATTTGGGTCTTATACACAATGATGGCTGCTTAAGCGACCTGGTCAAAGGGTCAAATTGTCGCTTAAGCAATCAAAAGTTCACTTTCGCGACCACACCAGCACCAACAATTTCAAAAACTTATTTTTGACCTCAGAAACTCATTCTAACCCCTATGAAGATGGTCCAATTGTGAAATTTGATTGTAGAACACATTCCGAATCTAATGAAATCATCAAATTTAAGAAAAAAATCATTATCACAAAATTGACCGCCATGATCCTATTAACAATATTTTTTAATCAAAGGTCAAAATGAGATCTAAAAGTCACGAAACCAAACAAACCCTGCTGCTAACCCAAATTTAACATTTAGGACTCAATGACATTATTAGAATTTTGAAAAGACATCATTTTTACAAAGTTGACCTACGAAATCCAATTCCACAGCTTTTCAAACCAAGGGTCAAAATAAGGTATAAAAAACACAAAACCATACCAAACAAATGTTGATCAAATTCAACTGTAAGGCTTTTTAAGCCACCAAAAACCACAAACTCGCACAAGTCACACTAAAATGCATTGAGAATCATGTCAATCATCCCCACATCTCAAAAATACTATAAAGAAACCACGAGGATGGATAAAATGGTCAAATCATATAGAAATAAATATTTCACAAAAATCACCAAAAATTAAGTTGCTACATCATCCACAACTAAAAAACTAGTTCTACCTCAAACAAAAGAAAAGAAAATACCTGAATCAGTAAAAAGTCGGGTATAACTACCATGCATATCAGACTCAACCTCCCAAGCAGCCTCAACTATAGGGTGGTGTCTCCACTGGACCTTAACCACTCGAATATCTCTAGAACACAACTGGCTAATATCCCTCGCTAGAATGGAGATGGGCTCCTTAATAAAAGAAAAACTCTCATCTAACTAGACTGAATCCAAATTAATGGCATGAGATTCATCTGGAGTGTAATGCTGAAGCATGGAAAAATGAAAAATAGAAGAACAGTTAGTAGATCTGGGGGAAATGCTAACTCATAAGCCACATCACCAACAGTCTGAAGGATCTCAAAAGGTCCAATATACCTGGGGCTGAGCTTTCCCCTATTCCTAAATCTTATCACACCTTTTATGGATGGCACACATAGGAAGATTCAATCACCAACACTAAATCTCAAGGCACAAAGTCTATGATCCACATAACACTTCTGCCTACTTTGAGCCACTCGGAGACTATCCTGAATGACCCAAACTCTGTTCAAGGACTCACGAAGCAAGTCTGTACCTCGAGGTATAATCTTATAAACCTCATGCCAACCTATAGGAGAGAGTCAATGCCTACAATACAAATCCTTGAAAGGAGCCATCTAAATACTAGAATGGTAGCAATTCTTATACGTAAACTCTGCCAATGGTTGATGTTGTTCCCACTGACCTCTAATATTCATAACACAAGCGCAAGGTATATTCTCCTAAACTTGAATAGTCTACTCTGAATGACCGTCAATCTGGGGTGCAAAAGTTATGCTAAGATCAACTCGATTACCCAACTCCTTCTAAAAAGTCTTCCAAAAGTGAGATGTGAACACTAAACCTCGATCTGAGATGATAAAAATTGGCATACCCTGAAGACACACTATCTCACGAATATAGATACAGTCTAACCTCTCAGCACTAAAAGAAACCTGAACTTGAATAAAATAAGCAGATTTGGTCAATTAAACCATGATGACCCAAACACTAGCAGAACCATGAGAAATACAGGGCAACCTAGTCGCTAAGTCCATAGTGATATGATCCCATTTACACTAGGGAATGGGTAACCTCTGAAGCAAACTACCAGGCCTCAAATTCTCGGTCTTTACCTACTTGCATCATATTCAAAGAGCTACAAAATCTACTACATCCTTCCTCATACTACCCCACCAGTAATATTGCCTTAAGTCATGATACATCTTAGTCACTTTCGGATAGATGGAATACCTAGAATAATGAGCTTCCTCCAAAATCAATCTAATCCAATCACTAAAGGACTTTATTCAGCTTGTAATGTAGGTTGGGGGCTGGTATGGTCTATTTTTGGGATTTTTAGTGACTACGCCTCCTTGACATTACTCTTTATTCGGGGTCACTTATTTTTTCGTTGTTTAATTCATTTTATTTCTACCCTTATGTCTCCCTTTTTATTTTAGAAAACATTCATACTGGACCAGGCGTGGTTTTCTTTTCTTACTTTCTTTTTCTTTTCTTGAAATTTTTATTTTTCTTTTGTTTTCTTTTATTTTTATCGCACCTGTCCTTTTTTATTTTTTCCTTCTACACATCTTTCTTCATACTCATTTTCCTATGCACCCCTATAAAAGCCACCCTCAACTTAGACGATTTGCCTGAGTTAAGGTGTACAATTTCCAAGGAGGACCAAGGCTAAAAAAAGTTCATTGTATGTGAAATGGGAAGGTGAAATTGGCGTAAACAAGAAATGGGTCAATCAAGGCTCAAGCAATAAGATCAAGGGATTCATATCATATTTGGTTGGGCATTTAGGCTCGAGTGGACTCAAAATAAGAATGGAATGATCATTTCCTACTTGACTATCCTGAACCCTAGGTAAGAGCAATCGGGCACGTTCTAAATTTAGACGCACCGGGAACTAAGTAGCGTTTCACACACACTCGCAAGGGGTTATACTTCTAAGTACTACTTATCTAGATATGCAATTATTTTCCCTAGTTGTTCTATTACTAATCCTAATGCCATTATTAGATTCTCAATCTTTTCACACATATATCATCACACAGTTAACACTAAAATTTAGGAGGTGTATAAATTTTTCAGCACAATTATTTCAAAATCAAACAATTTCAGCATATTATTCAAAACAACATCTACTGCCCCAAGTACAAATTTTCATCCTATTTTCAACTATTCCAGCACACACACACATCAAAAACAGAAACATCAGCAAAAATAAAAATATGCCAGTTTTCAAATTTTTTAGATTGGGGCCACGGGCTTTGAAACATGGCAAGTATTGCCCGTGGCGACCTTTGTACATACCCACCCCTAACTTAAAGCTTATGCACTATCCCCAGTGCATATAAAAATGTAATCCAAGGGATCGGGAACATACCTGGGTGCTCAAGGCACTAGCTCATACCGCATCATCTCATGGGCCCTCAGGTCGGGTCCCACTATCCTCAGCTGTAGTCTCGTAAACTATTGAGATTGGCTCCGCAATTATGGCAACAGTTGTGGCTGGTGATTTTTGTGGTATATCAGTAGTCAGGGATATATCACCAACCTTCTCTGCATCATCAACCACCAGTTTTGAGCCACTGGCACCAGCTAACATCTCATAGACCCTCACTACCTGATCCTTCTCACTCAGTGTTCTATCCTTCTTTGCATTCTTCAAGGAAGCTTTTTCTATACACTTGTGCATTCTTTTTTCTCTCTCAGGGTTCTTCTATCGGTTTTGGAATCACCCAGTTTTTTTAACTTGTACTTCAGGCATGACTTACATAACCACAGGTTTTGGGATGATCGGTCTATCGTATAACTCAACAACCATCTTCTTTATTTTGGCTACCTCAGCCTTTATTTTTGCTATATCTGGAATCCAGCCACTTCTAAATTGTCGGATCATCCACTGCGCGAAGGCATCCAATCTACCCCGTACCCATTTGTCTCGGTTCTCCAACTTTGTTTCAACCCAGGGCTTCTCACCCCCTTCCATATTCTGGACTTTGGCCTCTAACGTGGATAATCTCTTTATCTTCTCATCCGATATGGCTTGTGAGATCACTATCAGACCAATCGTCATAGCTCTGGGTCGGGGTGGTACATACTGAACCAGATAAGAGGCACTAGATGTACTCAATGCATCTAAAGTCTATGGCTTGTTCCACACAGCTCCACCTGTGGTGTCATCAGTCTCAATAGCATCATCCTGTCTAATATGGATCTTATATATCTCTGTTATTATCTCAAATTCTCTCCTTGCTTGACTGGCCAGTGGGTTTATTGCATCTCTAATAAACACCAAGTCTTTAGTGTGTGTGGGCTCAATCAGCTTGTCAACCCCTAGGAGCTCCTGTGCCCCTGTAACAAAGAACAACTGAGTAATCATGCATTGATAAGCTAGAAGTAGGTTTTCTCGGCCACATCTCTGTCTCAAATCTCTCGGGCTAGAAACTCCCTCACATTGAACTCGTACTCGTCCATCAAACTAGCTATTAATACAGCACGCACTAGGCTGAGTATGTTGTCCCCAATAGTGGGACATAGTCTGTGCTTGGCCAGTTTCTACCATGCCTTGGCCTCAAAGTTTAGCGTGTGTTTTTCTATCTTTTGTGACATCACCCCTAGGCCACTACACAAACTACATCCTTTCCATTCACGACAATCAAACTCACAATCCACCAAAAATATTGCATCTTATCCTCAGACCCCAGTTCCTTTCTCGGGATCTTCTACATTTTATCCATATGGTAGTCTATCTCTTCTATGTTTACCAGTGCCTGGAAGTTTGGTCTGTTCAAGAACCGAGCCATAGTGCGTAGAGAGATATTCACCCATACTCCCCAAATGGTTAGTGAGGTGACAAGATCACCACCTATCTACAACTACCCCTGTGGATATTATCTCTTCAACTCACCTTTATATGTCACATAAAACTCCCACACTAATGTGGCACTGTACTTGCCAGCAGTGTAGTCATCCACTAAAACCCGTATTGGCTGAATCAGGCCTCAAATTTAGGCAACTCAGACATCCCCATAGTGGTTAATATTCTCTCCAGACATAATATTCTTTTTAGTCTTCCATTGGGAGGCCTACTCAAACCATCATTATATGATTTCTGCATACTGGGGTACTCCCACCTTTCAACGGTTGGAACCGGAGCAGGTGTAATAGCCAGTGGTGGGTCCTATCTGTCAATTGAGGTAGCATCAACTTCTTCCTCACTAAGATTCTCTAAAATTTCTTCCTATGAGCTAGACTTACCCCCGCATCACTCTTAAGTTCATTATTTTTGCCATCCTCATCATCCTCAAAAGATGAAGGTGAGTATAGAGGGGTGGTACTTGGATTCTTCATTCTTGGTCCCCGTGGAAGTGTGTCCTCCAGAGTGGATACTTTATTTCCCCAAGGGTGTTTTTCCCTTAGGGTCACTTTTTTCATGGGGAACTGCACAAGATCCCCACTCGAGTCACTTGGCTCCTCATTGGTAAACTTCAACTTTGACTTTGGAGTCGCCTTCTTCTTGGTTTTTTTCCTTGAGGAATCTCCTTTAGGATCCATAGTACCTATGTGCAAAAACTCATTAGAAACTACTAGAGAAAGGAAATAAAAACAAAGAAAATTATGTGTTAGTGACATGTTCTGTTCATAGTATGACTGGGAGTAAGAGTCGTATCAGTTGGGTACGACTCATATGACCGAGTCGTATGATAAATAGTGTGTAGATGAATGTTCACTGGTCAGCTTTTAAGTCCTCCTAACCAGTCGTAAGGAAAAGTTACGGATCATTACTGACATTCATAAGTAGACAAAAAATAATACTTTAATATATGATAACCCCCAGGTCAGTACGACTTGTGTATACGAGTCGTAATGGTTGGATACAACTCACATAGGCTAGACGTACTCATACCAGGACCTACACTTAGTTAAATTTCTATGTTGTCAGTGGTTATGAGTCTCGTCACGACTCGTTACTTGTAGGTACGAATCATAAGGTGTCTCGTACCCACTGCAACATAGAAGTTCAACTTATGAGTTGATTCCAATACACAATCCTTATTTTACCCTTCATGATATAGCATTACCACCAAAATTAAGTCCAAAAATACACATTTTCATTATCCACATTCAAGTTCAACCCTAAATTCCATTGCACACTTAATTTTTAATCCCTAGGGTCAAAGTTTTCAATATATACAGGTATTCAACTTCAAGAAATGTTACATTCTCAACGTAGATTCAACTTCAACTCAAAATGAAAAGCATTTAAGTTCAAAAGATTTACTTGAATTGTTGAGAATTAGGCTTCTTGAATTTATTTCTTTTTGACTCAAAATTCTTGAGTAATTCGTGCAATGTGAGGGATTACAACAAATTGGTGAGTGTTTCAGATTGAATTCATGTGATAAGAGCTCAAAATTTTATCGTTAATGGTGGTATTTTTGTATTTTGGATATCGGGTATGCGTATTGGGTGTTCTTTTTTATTAAAAGAAGGTGAGCTGGGTTGGTTGACCCGTGACCCTTGACTTGTTAAGGTTGGTTAAGAGTCATTTTTATGACTCGTACCCAGGTTTATGGGTCTTTTCCTCCATTTGTAAAGACCTGGAACTTTACCTGGATTCTAGAGTCAATATGACTCAAGGTGACGACTCATACCCTAAGGGTACGACTCGTTCTGAGAGTCGTAACGAATCCAGAAACTCTTTCCTGGATCTGAATCAACTCCCAAGTCCTTACGACTCCTACTCACGAGTCGTTACCTTAAGATATGACCCGTGAAGAGTCCATATGACCTAAATTTTTGAATTTCTATCTCTTTTCTGCAATTTTTTTCCTGCACACTAAAAGCACATATTGCCCTATAAATTATTAAGTACAAAAACATTGATTGCCTCCCACGCAGTGCTTGATTTAACGTGTATCACCAACTATCCTCATAGGTTGCATCCCATGTAGATCTTGATTTAACATCATGGCACGATGCAATTTCCATGGTTACTCAGACTTCACCAAGGTCCATCTAAAAAATTACACTTACTTCATTAGTGTGACCCATATAATGCTTTACTCTTTGCCCATTCACCTTGAACAAGGCTTCACCATCCCACTTCAATTCTAAAGCACCATATGGGAACACTCTTAGCACAGTAAATGGACCATACTATCTAGACTTCAACATACCTAGAAATAAGCAAAGCCTTGAGTTGTAGAGCAATACCTGGTCACCTTTTTTGAAGATCCTTTTCTCAATCTTGTAATCATGATGCAATTTCATCTTTTCTTTGTAAAGTGTAGAACTTCCATACTCCCAGAGTCAAAATTCATCCAACTTATTCATCATATTCAACCATGATTTTGCTGCATCTTGCCACTCAAAATTTATCTTTTTCAAAGCCTATAGTGTTTTATGTTTATGTTAAACAGGAAAGTGACATACCTTGCCATACACCAGCTGAAAAGATGAAGCACCAATGGAGGTCTTGAAAGTTATTTGGTAAGCCCATAATGCATCGTCTAACTTTCATGACCAATCAGTCTTAATGGCATTTACTGTCTTCTCCATGATAGACTTGGTTTCTCCGTTGGACATCTTAACCTATCCACTAGTCTGCAGATGATAAGGTGTTTCCACCTTGTGTTTCACTCCATATTTTTCAAGCAGACTTTTGAATAGATGATTAAAAAAATGTGACCCTCCGTCACTAATGATAGCACGTGCCATGCCAAATCGAGAAAAGATGTGTTTTTTTCAAAAATGTAATGACACTACATGCTTCATTATTGGGGAGCGCAACCACATCCACCCACTTGAAAACATAATCAACAAATATAAGATATACTTTATGTCAAATAAACTCACAAAAGGTCCCATGAAATCCACACCCTATACATCAAACAAGTCCAATTCTAAAATAGGAGTCATAGGAAGTTCACGGCATCTGGAGAAGTTACCATGGCATTGACATTAATCAAAAGCTGAAACAAAATCATGTGCATCTTTGTAAATTGTTGGCCAATAGTACCCATATTGAAAAATTTTGTGGATTGTACAGGTTCCTCCATAATAACGCCCAATTGGTGAAGAGTGACAAGCCTTAAGTATGCTCATCATCTCCACCTCAAGTATACATCTATGAATAATCTCATCCGCAAAAATTCTAAATAAATAAGGATCATCCCAGAAAAATTTCATTACCTTATGTATATACTTGTTTCTTTGTTGAAAGGAAAGATTTTATGGGACTATATCACTTGCTAGTTAGTTTACATAGTCAGCAAACCATGGAATTAGATCTTAGAAAGCTGCTAATATCAACTTATCTAGAAAATTGTCATCAATCTCGAGCCCATCTTCAATATTTTGCATACATTCCTCCTCAAGTCTAGATAAATGATCTGCAACTTGATTCTCAGTGTTTTTTCTGACCTTGACCTTAAAATCAAATTCTTGCAGCAATAGAACCCATCTAATAAGCCTAGGCTTTGCATTTTTCTTAGCCATTAGGTATCTCAATGTTGCATGATCAGTTTCCACAATCACCTTAATCCCAATTAAATAAGACCTAAACTTCTCAAAGGCAAAAACCACTGCCAACAACTCTTATTCGGTACTATGTAGTTTTTTTAAGCAGGGTTTAGTGTCTTGCTTTCATAATAGAGGGATGTAGGATCTTTTCTTTTCGTTGGCCTACTACAGCGCCCAAGGCAACTCCACTTGTGTCACACATAATCTCAAATGGAAAGGACCAATCTAGGGACACGATGATAGGAGCAGTCATCAACTTCTCTTTTAGACATTCAAAAGCCTTCAAGCATTCTTCAGTAAATTGAAATTTCACCTCATTCTAAAGAAGCCTACAAAGAATGTTTGCAGTCTTGGATAAATCCTTGATGAATCGTCTTTAAAAACCAACATGTCCCAGAAAGCTATGAATACCCTTCATGGAAATTGGTGGAGGTAATTTCTCGATCACTTCAATCTTTGCTCTATCTACCTCAGTACCCTTTTTTGAAATTTTATGTTCAAGCACAATACCTTTTTTTAACCATAAAATGGCATTTTTCCCAATTAAGTACCAAGTTGTATTCCTCACACCTTCGAAGAGAATTTTCCAAGTTCACTAAGCAGTCATCAAAATAATTACCAACGACTAAGAAATCATCCAAAAATACTTCGACGGTGTCTTCTACCATGTCAGGGAAAATTGACATCATACATCTCAGAAATATGGCTGGAGCGTTACATGACCCAAATGTTATACGCTTGAATGCAAAGGTTCCATAAGGACAAGTGAAGGTTGTTTTCTAAGTTTCCTCAAGTGTAATAGTGATTTGGTTGTAGCCTGAGTACCTATCCAGAAAATAATACCATCCTTTTCTCTCAAGTCTATCTAGATTTGGTCCATGAAGGGCATGAGGAAATGGTCCTTCTGAATCCATGCATTCAACTTTCTATGATCCATGCATACTTTTCATCCTGTGACTGGATTCATCAGTACTAGCTCATTTTTCTCATTAGGCACAAAAATATTACCTTCTTTCTTGAGAATACATTGTATCGAACTGACCCACTTGCTATCAGCAATGGGATACACTAAACCAGCATTCGACCACTTGGTTATCTCATTATTCACCACCTCATGTATATGAGTATTGAGTCGATGTTGATGTTCTATACTTTGAAAACAATCCAGTTCAAGTTGGATCTTATGAGTACAAAGACCAGGTGGGATACCCATAATATCATCAATGGACCAACCAATAGCCCTCTTGAATATTTGTAGCACTGATAATAAAGCTTCCACTTCTGTCTTAATCAAGTCAGCTGCAATGATCACCGGAAAACTGTTATTGGCCCCCAAAAATGCATATCGCAAATGAGAAGGGAGGGCCTTCAACTCTTAGACGGGTGGCTCCTCAATAGATGGGCTAGCGGGTGGAGTGGTTCTATTCTTTAGGTCCAAATCAAGATTCTTTGGTGCATAAGTGTAAGAACTTCTCCCATAGAGGGAACATACCATCTCATCATAATCATCAATACCATCACTATCGAAGTTCATGATCATGGCTGTTAGAGCTTTAACACCCAACCTTTATTCAAGAGGAACAACATCAGAAGTATATTCCCAAGTAGTTACAACATCAATATCATGGAATGAGTCTATATCTTTATCAAACACATCAATATCAGATATCACTCTTAACTCACCAATCTGATTCATGGATTCATACACTAAATATCACTTGTTCATCATTGAGTCTCAGCATCAGATATCAAAGCTCCAAATTAATAAACGTCTTTTCTGTAACCAAGAATGATCTTCCCAAGATAATTGGGACTTAAAAGACCACTTCACAGTCTAATATAACAAAATCAGCAGGAAATTCTTAAGAAGACACCTTCACCGTACATCATATAGAATACTAACTGGCTTTTTCACTTTTCTATCTGCCATCACTAGTCCCATGGTAGTTCGTGTGAGAGATCCCAACCCCAACTACTTAAATACTGTTAATGAAATGAGGTTGATACTAGCTCCCAAATCACATAATGCTCAAGTGAAGTTTAAAGATCTAATAGTGCAAGGTATAGTGAAAGAACCAGGATCCTCCTTCTTCTCTACTAATAATCTAGTAGGTACAACACTGCAATGATGAATATTGTTGACTGGCTCATAACTGACTGACCTTTTCTTGGTGATTAGATCCTTTATGAATTTTACATATCCTTGCATTTACTCTAATGCCTCTACAAGTGGGATATTGACTGTTAGCTCCTTCAATATAGATAAAAAAGATATGATACTTACCCTCTTCTTATTTCTTTTTCAGCCTTTGAGGAAAAGGAGGGCGGGGTCTCAGGATGGGCTTTAAAACAGGCTCCCCAACCTCATATTTTCCATTATCTTTCTTGCTACTACTTTCCACATAAAAAGAATCATCATTATTTTTTTGTTCATCTACAGTGGGTACAAGCGCATCTATGGTGGTTTTACCACTCCGAGTGGTAATGGAATGGAAATGACTATCATTCTTTAGATTTGCAACTGTGTTACTAGGAAGAGTGTGAGGTTTTCTTTGATTCAATATGGTTGATATTTGGCCACACTGCTTCTCCAGTTGTTTGATTGTGCTAGAATGTGACTCAACTTTCTAATTCATCCCTAACAGGTATGCCTTAATCTTCTTAAGAAATCTCTATTTACTTTCTTTCCCTTTGACCAGTTTCGACAACATTGCCTCCATTCTAGACTTAGTATCTCATCTACCTGGTGGTACGTATCTGTCACTGTTCTCCTTGTAATTATCCTTGCACCTCCAATCAACATATCTTCCTCTGTTCTTGTCTCTGTATCTATCATTATAATAGTATCAACCTTGATTCATGTGCCCTTAGGCTCATAAATATGCCAACGGATGATCAAGATACTTCGCTTCCTCTTCAGATTCATTCTCAAAAGTCCTAGAAGTAGACCCTTATGCCCCAACTATATTTACTTTCTCAACACTCATTATTGCAAATTATTTTATAAGCAGACCAATATCTATCCGAAGTTGTGCAACCTCTTGTGCTACAAAATCATGACCAACTCCATAATCAACAACTGCTCTAATATCATATATACCTGCACCACATTTAGTGTCTTTAATATACCAACCTCGATTGGTCACTGAAATATCATCTAGCATCTCTTGTGCAACATCCCACCAAAGATACATAAATGCACCTCCCAAAATAGTATCTGACATTGCAATTGAACTAACATTCAGTGATCTATAAAAGATTTCTAACAGATTGGATCCTGTGATTCTATGATAGGTACAATGCTCAGTTTCTTCATGAATCTAAACCACACCACATAAATGGATTCTGCAGGTAGATGTCTAAAATTGTAGATTTTATCTTTCAACTATAACATTCTTGTATGAGGGGAAAATCTATTCAAAAACTGTCTACATAACTCATGTGAAGTAGTGATTAAACCTCTCAGAAATTCCCCTAACCATAGTGATGCTTCTCCAGTCAGCAAAAATGGGAACAACCTTAATCTTAACGCTTCCTGGTCTACCCCTGGAATAACATATGACAAATAGATCCCAGTAAAATTAGCAAGACACATGTTTGCATCATCAGTTGTTGATCCTAAAAATGTACCCTTCAAGTTTAGCAATTGGATCATAGCACTAGTAATGTTAAATTTAACATTGGGGGTTAAAGAAGGAGGAACAATGGCTCTTGTCTCAGTAGGTTCAACATATCCCATGTCCTCATCTTCGTCATACGGCTGAAGATGCTGATACACATGAATTATCAAAGCTCTGAATCTTTCAACTCTACTTGCTCTCGGCCACTTGTCTTGGCCTGGCTAGTGCTTCTTGCTGCGCTACCCTAGCTTCTTCAGCTAACTATGCTTCCTCAGCCACTCTAGCTTCTTCAGCTGCTACTTCTAATAATTGTTCAGTATATCTATTAGCAAAATTTTGTAGATCATCAAGTGGAGGAGGAGGAACATTGTGAGGGTCTTGAACCCCAGCAGGACTACCATTATGAACTTGTCCTGACATCCTTCTCGGTGTTTGAAGAATTCTTTTAGGCTCTGGATTAAAAGAAAGTAAAGGATTGCCTATTCTCCTAGTGTTTGAAATACACCAAGGTATGCCAAATCAAGAACAATAAATAAAACCTGCAAAATTCACCAACTTTAATTAACTACTCAAACTATCTTCCCCGACAACGACGCCAAAATTTGATGTCACCCAAAACTAACCTCCAAAGAAGTATGCTGTGATCGATACCAAATATAGCAACCAAACAAGGTTGGGGTCGAACCCACAGGGAAAATGTTGAACAGTTGCTTAACTTGACAAAATTCACGAGCAGTGCGGAAAAGTAAATGGGGTAATTTGGAAATCAATCAAAAGTAGTAACCCAATATTGAATGCTTTGAGTTCGTAGATAATAGAATATGAACACTAGGAGTGTGTTCCCCACGTCTTCTCAACTTTGTAAATTTCTTATGTTCAACCTACCTATTATGTTGCTCTTCATGTAAAGTTGACAAGCTATGTATTATCATCCGTCTTGTGAACGTGTTGATTAATCTCACCCTTAAACTTATGAGTCTCAGGGCGTCACCTTATTGCTCCTTGTCTATCACTTCAGTTCAACTCTCACCTTTTGAGTCTCGAGTTGATTAGATGAGATGGCAGAATAATAAGATGGACGTGAATCTCAAATTATTGTCTTAATCCTCTTTTCCCAATCTCAAAATCCCTTGTGATGACGTTATTGAATACAGGAAATCCTCAAGCTTCTTCAGTAGCTCTGAGGTCAATTAATATGAAGATTAAGATACATGCAACCATACTAGAATAGATGAATCTCCCATTTACCTTACGTAGCTAATCCGCCAGGGTTCCCACAACCATAGTTAGGGAAATTAGCCGCTCGTGTTCATACAATAATCCATGATAATCAATAAATAATTCGTGTAATTAATTGCACAAGAATTAGAAGAATAAAATCTAAAGTCTTCAATTGAATAGTAACCCAACAATCTCAAGAATAATGTAAAGTATTGTATAAGTATGTAATAGAATGTCTAAGAGTATAACCTAATAAAAGATAAACCCTAGGGCATTTATAGTATCTCAAACAACCCAAAAATCCTAAAATAACGGAATAGGAAAAGTAAGTCGGCATAAGGTATGACTCAATCATCCACTTGTAAGGTCTTCTTACGATTCATACAATGCCTCTCGTATGTTCTCCAGTGTCTGATCTTCCAGGGCTTCAACTTTTTGTTATCTTTACAACTCATGCTCACGAGTCGTACCTTTACCATACGACTCGTGGACATCAATCGTTACCATGTAGGACTTAATCTTTCCAAACTTTGGACACTGGTCTTCTTACGGTTGGATCATACAAGTCGTACTCAGACGTTCGATTTATCTTCTTGTATGACTTCAACTCTGAATCTAACTTTGGATTCTATTCTTTGTAGGATTTCTTGTCACGACCCATATCCTCATCTTACAAATCATATGATTGAGTCGTATCTTTTCTTCACTTAGCATTTCTTCTTGGCCTTTGGTTCTATTGTGCCTACGAGTCAACCTACGAGCCGTATAATGTGTTGATGACTCGTAAGGTGACTCGTATCATCTGCAGACTTCATCTTTTTAACAACTTTTTCTTCTGATTCTTTCCAAGAGTTTTATTTATGTGTTTCACCTACAACAAGCACAAAACCACCTCATATCTGCTAAAATAACCTAAGTGAAAGCATAAATTCTTTGTTTTAAGTGTCAAAAGTGTTGTGTTTTCATGGCGCATCAATCGGCCTCACTCTTGGAATAAACCAAAATATCATCTATAAATACAATAACAAATGAGTTAAGATACGGTCGAAATACCTGATTCATCAACTCCATGAATGCGTCTAGGGCATTGGTCAACCCAAAATACATGACTAAGAACTCATAATGGTCGTATCGAGTCTAAAAAATAGTCTTTAGAATATCCAAAGATCTAATTTTCAACTAGCGATACCCAACCTCAAATTAATCTTCAAAAACACGGAAGCACCCTAAAGTTGATCAAATAAATCATCAATTCAAGGAAAAATATACTTATTCTTCACTGTCACCTTGTTTAACTCTCGATAATTAATACACAAGTGCATAGACCCATCCTTTTTTCCTCTTAAACAAGATAGGTGCTCCCCAAGGTGATATACTAGGTCGGATAAATCCTTTATCCAATATCTCCTATAAATGATCCTTCAATTCATTCAACTCTATTAAGTCTATCCTATAAGGAAGAATAGAAATGGGCTTGGTACCCGATTCAATATCAATGGAAAAGTCAATATCACAATCTGGAGGCATACTAATTAAATCGATAGGAAAAATATCCATGAACTCACAGACAATACAAACAGAATTCAAATAAGGAGGGGAAGCAAGGCTAGTATCATAAATATGAGCCAAATATGACAAAGACCCTCTCTCTACCAAACGACGAGCCAATATAAAAGACATAATCCTCTTGGAACCCAAATGAAGTACACCATTCAAAGTTATCCTTGGCATACTCGGCGGAGGTAAAGTCACGGTCTTAGCATAACAATCTAGGACAGTATGATAAGGAGCCAACCAATCCATACCCAAGATGACATCGAAATATACCATGTCTAAATCAAGTAGATCTGCCCAAGTTTCACGCCTAGAAAAAACTACAACACAAGATTAGTGCACCCGATCAACCACTAAAGTATCTCCTACATGAGTAGATACATGAATAAGCATGCCAAGAGTCTCACTAGAAGAATCAAAACCCAAAGTTGTTGAACTAAAAGACTCAATACCTGAACCATATAAGGCTGCATGCACTGGTCTACCATAATATCCACAGAAGCCTCTAGAATATCTTCCTCGAGGACTGTGACATCTAAACTCGCCTTGATGGCATACCCTCTTAGCGACTCTCTAAGATGCTCGAAGAATAGAATTAGTCATCCTAGCATAATCCACTATACTCTAAAATAATGCTCCATACATTACCATCTGAGTTGTAGCTAGCTGGAGAAAAACATCCAACCCCTTTACAAACTTTTGAATCTCCTCAAACTCGATGGCAATGCTGGCACAAAAATATCTAACTAAGGCATGAAAGTGTGCCTCATACTTCGTAACAACCATGGAGCCCTACTCTTAGTGATCAATCCCATCTCTCATTTGGTCCCTCAGACTGAAAGGCACAAACTTGTCCAAAAAGGCCTCAGCAAACTGATCCCAAGTCATCTCTAGAGAATTAAAAGGTTTATAACTAACAAGTGACCTCCACCAACCTCTGGTTGCATCTCTCAATTGATAAGTAGTATAAGCAACCCCATGTGACTCAAGAAAACCAATGTTAGGCAACTTCTCACAACAATCAATCAAGAACTCATAAGTATCCTCTCCTACATCACCACTAAACCTAGGAGGATCAATTTGAGTGAATCTCTCAAACCTCTTCTGATCCTCAGAAGACATAACTGTACTTGCAATAAGATAAAGCATAGTGAATAAGTACGACTGAGATCCCACCTAAGGAGGTAACATTAATGAAGGTTGAACTCCTTATCTCAGAATACCATACTCAGATGCAGGTGCTGAAGGAGGAACAACGCTCGGAGTATACGGAGTACCAAAAATAGATATAGGTACTACTAGGGGATCCACACTTATGAGGAATGCCATAAGAAGACTCTAGCATAAATGGACATACAATACTCAAAGATGGAGAAATACTAGGTGCACTCACATAGAAAGAGTGAAACATGACTTAGGACACAGGGTATGAAAGACCTGCATGATGAAGAAAAAAATAAAAGAAGTTTCCTAATGACATATTATAGCCTCTTGAAGATAGATACGGACGTTTATGTACTGATCTATGGGACTCTATTAGATACTCTATTTTTACACGGTTGAGACCAATGAACCTGGCTGCTCTGATACCAATTTTTCATAACTTAAAAACCAAAGTTCATGATGGCATATGTCGCGATAAGGCTTGACAAGTAATCCTATTACATAAATTGATATAAAGTGAGAAAAACAATGCCAAACCCAAGAAAAAATCCTAGAATGAAGTTGAATCACACATATATAGTAATAACGGGAAATACATAATCAAAAATACCATAAGAATATCGCAAAACCTAGTGTCATAGTCTAAGAACTACTAAATACATCTCAAGCAGTCAAAAGATACAATAATAGTCCAAAAAGGAACAAACTCTATCTCAGAATACAAAATAAGACATAATCTAGATAAGAAAAGGCAGTAGATCAACTTTGTATGCATAGGTCAACCACTACATTGAATAGACTCCAAGCACTGCCTGAATCAGCTATCGTCGGTGCATTCATACCTGGATATGCACCGAAAGAAAGTAGTAGGGATGGGTATGGTCCACTTGTACTCATTAGGTATCATAGGCTGATTGAGCAAAGTAGAAAATAAAGTATATAAAATACAAACTATGGGAACGTCACCTGCAATCACAAAAGTCTATAACAGTAACTCACACCATCTCCACTAATAGTTCTATAATATTCACTTATACCACATGTAAATACAAGAAAAAAGCACAAGTATATAGATATCACACATACAAGTATGGAAAAGAAGTACACATAGACAGATATCACATCAAGATGGTAATACAACACTGAATGAGCACAATAGATATTAAATGTAACATAGATGATGATGAAAATAATGATGATGTGATGCTCGAGGTTGTCGTACAACCTCTGTATACATCTATTGAGTTGTGCTTCTAGATAGGACCCATGGGGGGTTCTTCAACCAATATATAATACAATATCCAATACCAATATCCATAACTCCTCTTCGACATAAACATCGACAGAGGGTTTTTATAGATGTCACATTTCTATTAGAAAAAAAAATAGTATTTCTATTATTTCCATAGTGGTACGAATGTTTCATGAATGCATATAATCTAAGGATACAATGCTCACAACCAAACAGAATGAGAAATTCCAATAACCAACTAATATACCAACCATGTGAGCCAAGATCTACTCAATATGCCAACCATTCATGAATTCCAGTAATCCATATGCCAATAGAGTAATATACACAAAAATATACCATTTATACCACATACATTCCAATTTAGACAATTTTCACAAAAAGAACAACAAATTACACCATTATTGGGTCAATATAAACATACAAGACCCCATACGGTCACATATAACAAATAATGTCTCAATACCACCAAATAACGACTATACAAGGCCTCACACGAGCACACAACAATAATAAATCTATTTTCGTGATTAATTCCCACACCCATAACATGATTTTATACCAATATTAACTATCCAACCTAGTTTGAAGAAAGTTAAGTCATAAACTACCTCAAATGCCGAAAACCGGTCCAATAAACTTTCAACACAGAGCTTTTACTGCATGAACGGATCTAGAATCAACTAAATGTACAAATATAGAATCTATGCATCAAAAAAAGCTTAGGATACCCTTATTGCCTACTTTTGAGTCGAGGTCAAAATGGACCCCCAAAATGAATTTTCAAAAATAATATTAAAATTATAAATTTATTCTAGAAACATGCTCCTTATACTCATAGGAGTCTACAGCCGAAAACCCATAAGAAAATGATGTTCAAATCAAAGAAAAATCATTTTCAAGCATTACCGGCAAAAACCCTCGAAGCCTATCTTGAAATCAAGAATTTGAAATTATTTTGGAGATGAAATCAATAGAAAAATGATAATTATAATATTAGAAACTTATCCATAAAATAAATATCAAATACTCCTTTGGAATCGTTCAAATTCGAGCACCCAAGCTCAAAAATGATGAAAATGGGGTTTTGATTCTCAACTTGGGTAGAAATCACAAAAAATAAAATAGTAGTTCTTGAGAAATGAGGAAAATAGAGTTCTAAATTGATAAAAAATGATTATACAAAAAAAAACATTAAAAATCATCAAAATCGGAGCTTCCTAGCTTCTAAAATGTCAAAAATACAATTTTCAGTTGTATACACTACGTTGGTCGCTTAAGCAACACTTTGATCGCTTAAGTGACCTGGTCAAAGGGCCAAAATGTCGCTTAATCAACCAAAAGATCGCTTTTGCGACCACACAACACCAACAATTTTAAAAACATATTTTTGACCATTGAACTCATTCGAAACCTTATGAAGATGGTCCAATAGTGAAATTTGATTGTAAAACACGTTCTGGATCCACTGAAATCATAAAATTTATCAATGGTCATTAGCACAAATTGACACCAGGACCCTATTTACACTATTTCTAAATCAAGGGTCGAAATAGGATCTAAAACCACGAAACCAAACCAACCCTGCTACTAACCCAAATTCGACATTCCAGACTCAATGGCGATATCAGACGCAAAGACGTCATTTTCATAGAGTTGACCTCCAAAATTTATTTTCACAACTTTCTAAATCGAGGGTCAAATGTGATATAAAAGCCACAAAATCACACCAGTCATATTACTAACCTAAAATCAACGTTTTGTATCTACTGGCATGGTCCATTTTGTCACCCGATGCATAGATCAACAAATGTTGACCAAAGTCAACTAGAAGGCTTTTCAAGCTACCAAAAACCATAAACTCTCAAAAATCACACCAGAATGCATTGAAAATTGTGTCAATCATCCCCACACCTCAAAAATACCACACAACAACCACGAGGATGGATAAAATAGTTAAATCACACAGAAATAGTTATTTCACAAAAATCACCAAAAATCAAGTTCTTACATGCATGGTTCATGCTCTTCAAATAATTTCAAAACACATCATATATACAAATTTAGAGTTTAGAAAAACATGATTTTAACCCATGAGTAGTAAGGTGATTCTACATACCTCTTAGTCAAAGGAATTCGATGAAAACATGGCCCTTAGAGCTTAAGAATCTTGATTCCAAGATAATTCACTTGTATAATGATTTGGGGATGTTAAAACAAAGTGATTAGAAGTAATGAGAGTCATTTTTAGGGACTTAATGACGTTTTGTGTGAATGGAGAACGTGTTCAGGGTGTAAAAAGACTCAAACACCCCTGAATTAACAAAAAACAACGTCCTGCTGACGAAATTGAGGGGGGGTTGCGGCGCACGCCGGGAAGCATGGACCAACCCTCATGGCGCGAGGCAGACCTCTCCTAGCGTGGGGCCTCCATGTGGGTGAGGCAATAGCCTCCAGCAGTAGTCCATGCGACATGGGGCTATCGCACAACCCTTTTTCATGCCCAAAACTGTCCCTAATGTTTCCTAACTCGTCCCAAAGTGGTTTATACTCGATCTAGAGGTCACGTAAGATCGTTCTTAGCTCTATTTAGGAATTTAAACACCCAGGGCATTATAGATCAATTACTAAAACCTCCTTCTAAATTACCTAATCTAAAGCGTCAAGACCCATTAAACTAACAATGTATTATTATTTTGTATTAAATTCTGCAGGGGTGAAGCTAAAGGGAGAGGCGAAGGGGTTCTAGTCGAATTTTCTTCATCAAAAAATTATATATTATATATTAGGAGAAATAAATTTTGTTGGTTATATATGAATTGTTGAATATTTGTCATATGAGAAAATTTCAGTTTCGTGATATAAGGGGGTTTAAAATTTGTTGTACATAATAGGAACAAAGTCCTATAATTTGTCTCCGCCCACAGATCTGTGGTACCTAGTATTTTTTTTCAATTTTTCTAATATGATTTATATATAGCTTCGTCACTGATATCTCTCAAAAAGTGATCAATATATTTTCTCATAAATTATTCATGTATGTATTAGACATGTTATTCTTTTTAAATATAGTTTTCAAAAATAGAACTTATGTTTATTAAGAAGACACAAAGGGAGAAAACACTCAAACTAGTGCTGCACACGATAACATTCATATATTTTTTTACCAAATCGATATTATATATAATATTTAGTGAATGTTACGTAACTTTTCAATTAGAAAAATTAGTTTCATTATTATCGTGCAATTAAACCATAAGTTTAATGACTTTCATGTATTAACAGGTGGTTTGTCTGCTAGTGGGACTGACAAATGATGAAAATAACGGCGTAATTTAAGAGTGGAATTCTGATATTAAAAAGGGAAAATACATAAGTAATCCTCGAATTATTAAAAGGAAAAAAAAATAACCCTTGAATTATGAAAAGAAAAAAAATTAACTCTTCAATTGCTAAAACAAAAAAAAATTACTCCATTTTTTTCAAACTAAGTGGTGTTACTATTTATTTAATTTTGTTTCAAAATAAGTGGGTGTTTTATGTAATGAAAGAATATATTAATTAATGACAAAAGGGAGTTGCTCAATTGAATGGTAATAATCCCTCACCTTCAACCCTCAAGTTATGAGTTCGATCACCAAAGAAGCAAAAAGGAGGCGAAAGCTCCTAAAGATGGATTAAAAAAAAGAACTAATTATTTTTTTCTAAGAAATTTCCCGTGATTTATAAATGTAGTTTTACATGATTAGAGCGCCACTGCTCCTTTTTATTCAAGGCAATGATTAAGGGTAAAACACTTCTTATTTTATATGAGTGACTAATTTTTCTTAAAATTGTGTTCAAGTTAAAGGTATCACTTATTTTGAATTGGAGAAAATAAAGTTTTGTATGTGAAAGTTTAAAAAATTTGCTTATTTTTTAAAATTGGAAGTTCTTTGAAGGCAGATTTTCAAAATCTAATTTGAAATTTATGATCAAACAAATATTTAAAGATAAATTTTAAAATTATAATCTAAAATTTACTGTCAAAGAAATATTTAGAGACGGATTTCAAAAGTTGATCCAAAATCTATGGTCAAACAAATATTTAAAGTTAAATTTTAAAATTCTAATCTAAAATTTATAGTCAAAAGTAATATTTAAAATAGATGTTCAGATTTTCATCCAAAATCTATGGCCAAACAAATATTTGATGATAAATTTTAAAATCTAATCTAAAAATTTTAGTCAAAGAAATGTTTAAAAATGGATTTTCAAAATCTGATTCAAAATAGAGACTGTGTATTAGTTATTCAAAAATCAATGTTAACTTTAAAAAATATTCTTTCTTTCCCTCTTAAAGATGGAATAGAAATTAAAACCTTATTTGTTTAAGATATGGAATTAAGTTTTTGCTTTCAATTTTGCTCTACTGATTTTTTGGGAAATTGTATCTTTTGGATAGTTACTTCAACGTCTAATCAAGAGCCTTTGATTAGCATGAAGAAGGCATTCTCTGACAATTTTTTTTTCATCAAAAATTGAAGAAAAAGTGTGTAAAATTAACAACACACTATGGATAGTGATTAAAGAACTACTGGAAATAAGGGACATATACTCTGCCCCAATAATTGATCTTGAAAACCCATGACAGATCAAGAAAAAAATTACTCATGATAAGGTCATTCTAGGAAAGCTGATGATTTCATTTTTTGAGTCATTTGAGTACATTTTTTTTATATTGGACATTAGATGTATCCAAAAGTTTAGTGATGAATGAGAATGGGATGTGTGTTGATGTGTGGGACATAACAAGGGAGGATGAGGCTAAGAAGTATGGGGTGGAAGTGTTTGCTTTAGAAAGTTTTACACGGACGATTATTCACTATCATGTATGGGATTGTTCAATGATCGCAGATTGAATATTAGTGATGAAATTGCGCTATATTGGGACCCAAGGTTGATGTTCAAATTACTTTTTCAGGTTCGCATTTAGTGAAAGGTCCATGCATTTAGGACAAAAAATAACATACCATAGTCTTTTTGTCAGTATTACTCTTTCAAATAATTATAACAGCTAAACATTTATTCATATTTGAATTATAAAAATTGGAATATTTGCACCATAGAGTATGATGATTCTTGAAGTTCCCAATAAAGTCTGTGTAATTTTATTTTATGTGTTTGTGTTTTCACTCCACATTATTATAGTAGTATTTTAATTGATGATTAATAGCTAATACAATAGATAAAAATTAAAACTCTTTCAGAATTTATATTTAAAAGTGCATATGCAAAATATTTGATCCAGTCTAATAAAGGACATAAATGACAATTATTAAAACCAACTTTCAAAGTCAATTTAAAAAAAGATTGGACATGAATTGAAATAAAGTCCTAGTAACACTTGTCTACATGAACTCCATATAGGTAGTGACGCCAAATCTTAAGTGCAAATACCATAACCGTTAATTCTGAATCATGGGTGAGGCGATTCTTATCATGAACCTTAAGTTGTCCGACGCATAAGCCACCACCTTACCATGCTGCATAAGCACACAACTAAGTCCTACCAGAGATGCATCACAATAGACTATGAATCCCTCAGTACCCTCGAGTAGCCTCAAAGAAGGAGCCATTGTTAACTGATCCTTTAGCCTCTCAAAACTATTCTCACCAGCGTCAGACCACAGGAACTTCACCTTTTTCAGAGTTAGCCTAGTTAGTGGAGCAGCTATGGATGAAAAATTTTCCACAAATCTCCTAAAGTAACCTTCCAAAACCAAGAGCCTCCAAATGTCAGTTGGAGTCATCGTTCTACGCCATTTCTTCACCGCTTCAATCTTACCAACCTTAATGTCTTCACTGGAAATAATATGTCCAATAAGAGTCACAACACTAAGCCAGAATTCACACTTGAAAATTTTGGTATACAACTCTTGGTCCTTAAGGGTCTGAAGTACTATTCGGAGGTGATTGTCATGGTCCTCCTCACTTTTAGAGTATACCAAGATATCATCAATGAATACTATAACAAATAAATTTAAAATACTATATGAACACTCTGTTCATAAAATCCAAAAAAAATGTATATCCGTTAGTCAATCCAAAGTACATAATCAAAAAATTATAATTACCAATATCGAGTTCAAAATGTAGTTTTGAGAATGTCAGCTTCCTTCAGCTTCAACTAATGATAACTCGAACGAAGGTCTATTTTAGAGAAGAATCTAGCATCATGAAGCAGGTCAAAGAGATACCAATTCTGGGACGAGGGTACTTATTCTTCACTCTAATCTTATTCAACTGATGGTAATCTAAACACATTGAAGGAAACTATATTTCTTTCGCACGAAGAGTACAGGAGCACCCCAAGGATATATACTAGGGCGTATGAAACTCTTATCAAGGAGGTCTTTCAACTGCTCTTTCAATTTTTTTAGCTTCACAAGAGCCATTATTTATGATGGAATGGAGATGGACTGATTATCAGGTCACATATCAATTTGAAAGTTTATCTCCCTATTTGGAGGAATCCTGGGGAGATCACTAGAAAAGACTTTGGGAAACTCATTTACTACAAGTACCTACTGGAATGAGGAACTCTCATACTGTAATCTTTGACCCGAACTAGATGATACAATCAAACTTTAGATATGAATTTAGGGGCCCTACGATAAGATATAAACCTCCCCTTTGGTGCCAAGGAATCTTCTTTCCATTCTATGACTGGTTGTTAGGAAAACAGTAAGTAACTTTTCTGGTTTTACAATCTAGAGTAGCATAAAGAGAGTGGAGCCAATCCATCCCTAGTATCATATCAAAGTCTACCATGTCAATATCTATTAGATGTACTATAGTATCCTAATGGAAAATATATACTTCACAATTTCTATAGACTCTTCTTGTAATGATAGAATTACCTATAGGGTAGAAACTGAGAAAGGTTCAGAGGTATTTTTGGGAAGTAACCAAAACACATATCCACATAAAGTGTTACATAAGATAGAGTAGATTTGGGGTCAAGTAGCACATAAACATCATGAAAGAAAATTTGTAACATACTTGTAACCACATTTAAGAAAGCCTGTGAATTCTATCGAGTAGATAGAGCATACAGAAGGTTGTAACCTCTCCCCATACCAGAAGTAGTCCACTTTATATATGGAGTGGAAAAAGTAGTAGCTAGGTGACCCAAAAGTTCCTTTTGCCGAGGGAAAATCTCTCCGAATGTGGTCAAGCTGATCACAACCAAAGAACAGTCAACTATTGAACTGGTATTTCCCTTAATTCACTATCCTAGAAGAGGTTGTGTAGGGAGGATATGATTTAGAGGATTGGGTTACGCTCCTATGAGATAGGGTGTCTTACATCCTAGGGCCCTAGCTTAGATGAAACCGTTGGTCATCTAAAGGTTTGGGAGCAGGGGCACTAGTCGAATATTGAACATTACCCCCAAGATTTCTTTTTGAACCATTTCTTTCCTTATTTACCATCCTATTGTTGATTAGCATCTTAATTCACTGGCCTAACCCTCTTAGTTTGTCTCTTCTCTATCTCTGCTTGTTTCTTCTTCGCATGCTCTACTGGTTGCATATACACTACCATCTTGGATATGTCCATGTCAATGTTCAGCATCACTTTCTAATATTCCATCACCAAATCATTAGAGAAACCATACAAGAACTTCATCATACGAGACCTCATATTGCACACCAATTCTAGAGCATAGCAAGATAGTTGAATGAACTTAGAGCATATTCTTTGGCACTAACATTACCCTATTTCAGATTCACAAACTTCTCAGCTTACCTTCCCTCAACTCTAGAAGAAAAAGTGGTCAGGGAAAGCATTAGAGAACACTTCCCATATAATAGGCTCAACATTCTCACCTTTTAACTCTTCCCACATATCATAACACTGGTAAGCAAACTCCTTTCAACTAATAGGTTGCAAATTACACCTCTTCCATGTCGCTGGCATGCATAGCTCTAAATATCTTTTCCATCTTATCTACAAGCTCTTGAGGATCTTTCTCAATCTTGGAACCCATAAAATTCAGTGGTTTAGCCTTCTGAATAAACCAACCCGAGTGAATTCAGTTGAACCAATAATCAAACTAATATTGCATGACTGATATGACTATGACAACACATTTTGAGAAAGTATGTGAATAGACTAACGAAACTCAACATTGGAAATCAAACTTTGAGGGGTCTGAGTATGAGTGGCAGCAGTCCTAGGAGGCTGAGAGAGACTAGTCGGGGCTGATAAAATCCCATTCGAAATAGGGATGTCAATGGTATCCATTATAGGTCCTCATTTTGTGAGTAGGGTGAACTTCTTTAGCATTAGTCCCATTTGGGATAGGGTTCCATCTGAATCTCTCTAACCTTCTTGGAGGCATTGTTAACACCTAATTTTTGTCCTCCACGACTAAATTTAATCATGAGTTTCTTCGATTTTTAATAAAATCAAAATATTTATTTTATTCGAATAAAAAAATTTCAAAATATTTTTTGTACATAATTTTTTCATTTTAAGTAGTGATTATTTATTATAGTGGTAAGTTTTATGAGATTATATAATTTGATTACTTAAATATTTATTCTATGGAATATTGGATTTTAATTAAGGATTATTTTGAAAATAAATATAATGTTAAAATCTTGATTTTAATATAATTTATTATCAAAATAATTTATTCGGATAAATATACGTTTGATTTTATTAAATCAAGAAGTTCGGGATTAAAAGAAATATTAATTTGTATCAAATTTCAATTTAATTTAGCCAATCTATTAGATTTGACCATAATTGAAATCAAATTGGCCATAATTGTAATGCAATCCGCCAATTGATTTTTAATATGGTCAAAATTAAATAAATTTGGCTAAATTTTAAATCCCAATTGGGGCTAAATTTTAAATAATCCCAAAATTCCCAAAAAAACTCTCATAACTTCTACCCAATTCCCACTAAAAATAATTTCAAATTATACTACATTGTACTATTTTCCCCAACTTTGTTCTTTCCCAATTTTGAAATTCAAAAATTATACTACATTGTATAATTCCCCCCACATTATCTTCCACCTCACCTTATCTTAAATTTTTAAATTCTAAAAACACCCCTAAATGGCTATTCTCCTACATTGGTGGATGACAAGAAATAAATCATCCTTTACTATAAATACTTTTTTCTCACAATGGTGGAGAAAGAGAAAATAAAAATCTCGTTCTCTCTTATAAATACTACCACTACTTTGATAGAAAAGGGGGTGGGAAAATAAAAAAAAATAAGAGGCTAGAAAGGTGAAAAAATCCTTTTGAGCAAAATAGTTATTTTTATTTAGTAAAAATTTTTGTTTCATAAGGTTGGTCGGCTAATCAAAATTTTCGAGTTGCCGACGATGTTTTTCGGTGGTGGTTGATTCCGACGAAGCTCGTAGTCTCATTTTGCTGCCCCAAAAAAGGTAAACACATCTTTCCTTTTTTTAGTTTTATCATTGTTTTCTTCTTCATCTCTTTCTTCTTCGTAGTTCGTAGTTATAATTTTGTTTGCTGGGATTATTTGTTGTAGATGGCCTTGAAGTCCATAGGACGTTGTGGTATTGATATTTTAATTATTTTTATGTTCATGATATAAAAATGAGCTAGCAATAGTTGTACGCGCCTTTTTTAACTTTATTCTTTAATTATTATAGATAAAGTTTCAATCTTTGCTTAAAAGATGTACTTATGCTTTGTTTAAATTCATTGTTGATGGATATGTTTGTTTTTAGCATGTAAAGTTATTTTCTTTATATTAAAAAAAATAGTTAATATTAATTATTTTGCCTTTTGACCTTATTTTTTGATTATTTTGGATAAAGTTTAGATCTTTGCTTGAAAAACATGTTCATGTCTTGTTTAAACTCATCATTGGTAGATATATTTGTTTTTAGCATGTATAGTTATTTTGTTTATGTTGGAAAGAATAGTTAATATCGATTGTTTTGCCTTTTGACTTTATTCTTTGATTGCTATGTATAAAGTTTTTATCTTTGCTCAAAAAATAAACTCATGCCTTGTTTAAAATTATTGTTGGCGGATATATTTGTTTTAGCATGTAAAGTTATTTCTTTTATGTTGGAAATATAGTTATTATTGTTTGTTTCACCTTAATAAAAATAGTAATTAGTTAAGTCAAGAATTTGTCATTTGCTTGCTAATTATTTTAATGGATTTCAAAATCCTCATATAAGAGATGAAGTGCTAGCTTTATTTTCCATCAAAGATGTTTATTCCTCTTTTGTTCGCATGTTGTCTTGTCAAAATGATGAGAAAGTTCAGACTTTTGTGGCTAAATAGAATTATTTGGATATTTTTGACTCATGCATTGTATGATTGTTGAACAAAATTTCACTTTTAGAGATGCTAAACTTTTATTCTTATTTTCTTACTCCGGAATGTTATATGTGCTCTTTGTGTGTGTAAAGACTTGATTCATGTCTCTCCTTTATTCATAATATCAAGAGAGAATCAACGATGTCTTAGAAATATAAACCATAGGTCGTTACACATTTTTTCATAAAATGTTGGTTGTAATTTAGATGCATGAATTTTCGTTAATGTTGCTTTAATTGAAATTTAAAGATTCTTTTTCTTGAAAAGTTAACCTTTTTTTTCTTTTGTTATATGGATTATTGTCTATATTTGTTCAATTTTAGAAGTCATGAGTATTTTTCTTGTTGCATCATCCCTTTACTTTCGCAAGCTTCTGTTGTTTGTTTCTCGCATTAATTCATTGAATATGAATTAATGCGAACATAAGTCATGAGGCATGCAAGTGGATGTCTTTGCTTTGCATTTTATCTATTGACTCTCACTCTTGTTATACGTGTGCAAGTGTGCATATCATTGTAATTCAAAAATTGATTCTTGATATTTTCTTTTGCTTTGAAATATGTAATTATTATGCCTTGAACGCATATTAATTTATTTATCTTTTCTTTGCATGCAAAAAGTATCTCGAGTTCAAATGGACTCCTCTCCTCTTGCATTTCATAATGGGTCAATATGGATCACCTCTTCGAGTCAAGTTCGAAGTTTAAACCCAAGGTCCACTACATGGCATGCGGGTGCTAAAAGATAGACGAAGAAGGAAAATGGATCAAAACCCATTGATGAGGTCACTAAGAGACTTGAAAAGTCTCGATTTTTTATTATTGTCTCCTTTTTATTTATTCATTTAGTCATTTATTCATTCATTCATTTGGGCCTCGAAGCCAAAGTTGTATTTTAATACAGGTGAGGCGGATTTTGGGCCTCAAAGGTCCGAAAACTAGCTTAGGACAGGTTGTGGGCCAAAAGCCCAATATTTAGATTAGGACAAGTGCAAGTGGGTCAAAAGCCCAATTAGATTAGGACAGGGTCTATTTATTTGGGCCCAATGGCCTAAGTCATATAGTTTCTCCCCTTCCCCTTTTACATGCTTTGTTATTAATTTGTATAGACTTAGCTAAATTCCTACTAAGTCGTCCAAATCTATTTTACACAAGTCTTTTCCTAAAATCAATTACTTTTCAACAATTAATCTTTCTTTATGAAGTTAGTCAAAAGATATTTTCAAACAGTCCGGATAGCCGCAAGTTACCGGATACTCTTGGTGCATTAACAACCTTCCAAGAGTATTAATAGGAACCGCTTACTCAGAATCATCAAACTTAAATGATTTTTTTTTATTTTGGATCGTTTAAGTACTTTCTAAAGATTTTCTTAATTCTTTTTCAAATAAATTAAGTGGCGACTCTAAAAGTCAAAATTTCTGCAAAACAGAAATAGCGACTCCGCTGGGAATTTTTAACTAGGTTCTAACCAAATGCTTGATTTCATCTTTTGATTAACTATTTACCTGCTTACGTGTTTATATGTTTCAATTTTGTAGAATTTAATTATTGCATCTCATAGCATAATCCCGCATTGATTTATTAAATTTTTTTAGGGTTTCGTGGATGTCCCGATCCCTGTTGTTCAACTCCAAATAAAGTGTTGGAAATATGATGGTTTATTATCACGTGAGGCGTCTGATGGTTGTTTGTATTTCCAAATCCAAGTCGTCCACTTGGGAACTTAGTTCAAACCCACTCTAGACACCTAGGATAGAGAAAAACCAAAACCCTATTTTAGGCATAAGCCTAGGACGACTCAATACTTGAGGGAGTATTGGGCCCATTAGAAAACTTGTCCTGCGTCTATTAACCTTGGGTCAATTACAGAAGAATCATATTTATGTGTTGAAGAAATATATGTTTGTTTAATCCAATCCAATATCCTTTGAGGTGGGGAGAAGGCTTGATTTGCTTACTTTCGTGTAAGGATGCCTAAATCATACACCAATTGAAAGAGGAATTGAAGCAAGCCAAGCAAGAAATTGATCGATTTAGATGGTTTCATCTAGAGCACAGTTATATGGAATTTGCTTGATCATCAACGGATGTCACCAATGACAAAAAATGGACAAAGCTAAGAGGGCAAAGGCCGATAGAAGAGCATTCAGGAGCTAGTATTTCTTATCCCCTACGCAGGACATTGTTATTTTCCCTTTCCCTAAAGATTGTATCCCTGTTGTGCACTTTTGTAGGCATTTATGCCATTTATATACACCTATGAAGGTTTTGTGGGGATAATGTATAGGTTTTAAAAAGAATATATTTTCTTCAAATACGTTAGGCCAACCCTTGGCTCAAAAGGGTCACCCAATTAGGATGCACGTTTATTACAATATATTTGTGTGATATAACTGCTTATGTGCTTATACGTGCTATGTTGATTCAAATCAAAAGTGAATTGACGTGATCCTTTCTTCTTATGTACGGACTACGTTTGACGTGAATTCTCAAGAAAATGATATGTAGGAGGCCTATGTCAGTTTCAGTCAACCCCTTAGGAGAATTTATCCTTTCTTCTTATGTACGAACTACGTTTGACCTGAA
The DNA here is from genome assembly GCA_030864215.1 of Capsicum pubescens. Lineage (NCBI taxonomy): Eukaryota > Viridiplantae > Streptophyta > Magnoliopsida > Solanales > Solanaceae > Capsicum > Capsicum pubescens. The sequence continues at coordinate 263,067,023 of CM061542.1, forward strand.
TTTCCAAGAAAGGGATATGTAGGCATCTTATGTTGGCTTCGGTCAAACTCCCCCTCCAGGGGAATTTATCCCTTTCTTTTATATACGAACTACGTTTGACCTGAATTCTCAAGAATGAGATACGTAGGCAGCCTATGTCGGCTTCAGTCAACCCCTTAGAAAAGTTTATCATTTCCTTTCATGTATGAACTACGTGATGACCTGAATTCCTAAAAAAGAGATACGTAGGCAGCCTATGTCGGCTTCGGTCAACCTATTAGATTTTTCCTATGTCTATAGCATAGTCCTGAACTATGTTTGACCTGATTCCTGCTTCAACAGGATACGTAGGTGCCCCAACGGCTCAGTCATATAACCCCAGGAAATGGAAACTAGGGAAGAATTTTCGAGAAGGAATCTCGAAAATTCATAAGAGGAAGATCATCTTCCAAAATCAAAGAGAACGAAGACTAACAAAGACTTCGGATCCTCTCGAGTTGAGATCATCTCAAGCAACTTTAAACTGGGGCAGAAATTTTGAGGAGGTGCTCAAAATTTCCACTAATATATTGGAGTATATTTCAAATCCCCCAACATCAGATATCAAACTTAAAGTTTTGAAAATCACCAGTTGTGACAGAGTCTAGATAGACTAAATCTCCGGCTATGATAGAACTACTGATAGAGAGCCTCAACGATGATGAATCCCTGACAATCCTCCATCAAGTGTCATATATAGTCAAAACCAAGAGGAAGACGTTCATTGAGCTAGTATTGACATGACTAGCAGAGATTTTCTAAATCTTTTACAGAAGTTTTGAAACTAGTTTTAAAAGTTAAGACTACTTTTAAAAATCTATGCAAATCTTTTTACTTAGTGATTGCCTAGGCATCTATTGGGATGAGGAGTCAGTGTAGAAGTCCCAACATGAAGGAGTACCCGAAATATAGTGAGGAGCGAACCAAGGATCGAAAAAGATCAACACGGAGTAGTTTCACTCAAAACTAATCATTTTTTGTGAATGCAGGGAACAATAAACAAAAATGGAAATCTTTTTTTCAAAAAAATCCCCAAGCGGGTTGTGAGCCACACCTAAGCATATAATGCTCAAAAATGATATTTTTAGGTAGCCCAGAAGACGGATTTAATACCCATTTATTGAGGACCTTTTGAGTTGTCTATCTCATTTTCTGAGACCATGAAGGACAAACAAAGGCGCCTTATCTACTTTATGAATATTGTATTTAGAATTTTCTATATAAAAGCAGTCACTAGAATAAGCGACTTTATGTCAATTAAATTTTTATTTTGAGCGTCGGTGCATTCAAAGAAGTCAGCACAATAAATACAACAATCAAAGGATCGCTCAATAGGAGGAAGAGCTGAAAGTCATCCTCAAAATTCGCCTTGAAGCGAAGCAAACAGTATTTGAGTAATCCCCAAACAAGGGTTTTTCCCCCATTTACTTGCATTTGGTGGATGTGTAGAGAAGAATACTAGCAGAATAAGTCATTCAAATAATGAGGCTCAGTATTTGTCATTTAACTATCATAAAGCTTGATTTTGGTCGCCAATAAAAGAGACATTGTGTCTACTAATTATCTACCTTGAGTACAGGTACATGTAGAAAGCAACACACAGACAAATGAACTTAGGTGAAACTATTTTCAAATCACCAGAAGGGACATTTCATATCATTGCCGAGGGGGCCATTTCATACCATTGCCGAGAGGGCCATTGCATATCATCGCCGAGAGGGCCATTTCATATTATTACCGAGAGGGTCATTTCATACAATTGCCTAGAGGGCCATTGATATCATCGCTGAGAGGGCCATTTCATATCATTTCCGAAAGGGTTATTTCATGCTATTGCTGAGAGGGTTATTGCATAGTATCGCCGAGAGGGAAATTTAATATCTGTTAACACGTGAGATATCATACGCTGGCGTTGAAGATATTATCAGCATCTAATATTTGTTAACACACGAGATATCATACACTGGCATCGAGGATATCATCAGCATCTAATATCTGTTGAAACGCGAGATATCATACGCTGGCGTCGTGGATATCATCAGCATCTAATATCTATTGACACGTGAGATAGCATACGTTGGCGTCGAGGATATCATCAGCATTCAATATCTATTGACACGCGATATATCATATGTTGTCATCGAGGATATCATTAGCATATAATATCTATTGATACATGAGATAGCATACGTTGGCGTTGAGGATATCATCAACATCTAATATTTGTTCACACGCGAGATATCATACACTGGCGCTGATGATATCATCATTATTTAGTATCTATTGACACGCAAGATAGCATACGCTAGCATCAAGGATATCATCAACATTCAATATATGTTGACACACGAGATATCATACTGTAATGCCCTGAGTCAATACCCCGGACGCTACATGGTGCTCATAATCCCGAAGGACCATATGCTACCCATGACTGGTACCTGCTGTAATAACTTTGTAAGAAATACTGTAATGATTGCAAAAATAAGGGGAAAAATATGCAATAAGGTTCAAATCTATAAATAAATCTGAATACGGTATCAAAATACCAAAACTGAATATAAGTACTGTAAAACTGAACAACTATCTAAAAATACTCTAGTCTAGAAAGCCTCTAAACTGTGGATTTGATGGGACAAGTCCCCAACTAACTCCGACTACTGAAAATAATACTGAAATACTGAAAAATAACAAGCATGTCCTTGAACTATGAGGACTCACAACTACTCTAAAAGCTGAAGATTTGTACTGCTAAGGGTGCTCTGGAGCCCGTGCGTTTGAACCTATGATATAAGACATCACAACGCAAAAAACATGCGTCAGTGCTTTGAATGTACTGGTATGATTAGTGAGGTAGACTAAAATACATGGGTCCATATGCATGAATAATACTAACTGAATAACATGAGTATGACTGAATAAGAGTACATGCATGAATACATAGACTGTAACTGAGTTGTGATAATACGGAGTACTGAGTCTGAATACTAATAACTGATATTTGAGTTTATTGATACTGTATTACTGATTATATGAATGACTTTATCTAACAGTCTCAAATTTCGTAGAACTATACTGAGTTTTGTACTGAGCTGAGTAACTATATTTGATAGTCCTGAATCTGTAGAACTGAACTGAGTTCTATTCTGAGACTGAGATTGAAACTGAGACTATAGAAGGTAATCATCTAACTGACATGCCCCTCTCTAATCTGATTGGGGTCCAACCTGTAGCCCAGTTGGAAGGATGTCAATACTATGCCATAGGTAAGGACAATCTGTGAGTTAACCCTCTCTGACAGGAAGCTCTTTCATCAACCCTCGCTGGCAAGATAACTCAAATGAGATATATCAACCCTCATGATATCTGGAAGGAAGATATCTCAACCTACGCTGGCTACGTAGTTCTGTAACGCAGGGATTTCTACTAAGGGTCAAACCCTCTACTGACAGGAATGCCCTCATCCCTGGTCTCGCTCGATGGTGAATCCTACTCCCAACTGAATAGACACTGAACTGATTTCTAGTCTGTACTAGACTGGACTAAACTGTTACTGATAATATTATTTAACTGAACTGAATAGGATTCACTGAGTTCCATTGTTTGATGAAATACTACTGAATTCTGTTAGTTGACTGAGTTTACTGAGGTCTCGGCTGAGTACTAAACTAGACCGGACTAATACTGAGTCTACTGAGTTTTTCCTGAGTTCTATGATGAAATGAGAGTACTACTGATCATGACGTGACTAGTACCGCTCTATGACTGACCATAGCTCTAGGTAAACAACTAAATTATTGGATACAAGTACCCCAGGACTCGATAGCATAAATTAAGAGACATGGCACAAACTTGAACCATGTAAAATAAGTACTTGATCACCATTCATTCATTGGGGCATTTTAACAAACATTTGTATGGCATAAACTTGAATACATGCTAACATGATATAATTCCACTATTCAACTCACATGCTTAATTCATCAATCACTTGAAAGGCATAAAATAGGCACATAATACTAATCAACATGTGAGCACACAATTCCAAATATCAAATTCATAATTTGCAGGCTTTAGCATTATCTCACTTGATAACACATATAATTCAATTAACCCCACATGAAATTTATCATAAAACATAGATTTGAAGCCCAATTAATCATTATAAACATGAATATTATCAAACCCAACATGGAATTCATAAATTTCATATACTTGATGTTTAAAAATAGTTTTTTGGACTCCAAGGGTGGAAGGGACCCTTGGATGAACACTTCACATACACTAGTGCCTGAATTCTGAGGAATTGATGGTGAGTTCTTGAGTCCTTGATTTGAAATTGAATCTCCTAGGGTTCTTGTTCTTGAGCATTTAGAGGAATATTGAGTATAATTTCTCTCCAAAGGGTTTAATTTTGTGTTTTGGGGGCTGAAGGTCGTAGAAAAGAAACCCAATTACCCCCAAGGACGCCTTCTTTTAATGACTAAAAAACTGTGTTACCGACATGCAGGCCGACGCGCCGCGTCGTTGGCATCAACGCGATAGCCAATGCGCTACATCAGTTCACTGGAATTTGCACTGGAGCTGGGGGGAAATCATCCATCGATGAGATAGTCGATGCGACGCATTGAGATCGCATTGACCCACTATTTTGGGCACTTAAACATGGTTTAAACGAGGTCTGAAAAATCTAAAACTCGTCCGGGAATACCTATTGACCTTCCTGATCATGAATTAACTTGAATATCAATATTTAATGGATGAAAAGGTCTTTAAATAAGATTTCCAACTTTCAAAGGCTAAAATGGCACTAAGTTTGAATACTTAGCTAAAATATTCTAAGTCTTTGACCCCTTGACAAGCGTAAAGGACTGATTTGAGATAAGAATTTTGTGGGGTCTTACATTATCTCCCCCTTGGGAATATTCATCCTCGAATGAGACTGCTGAGAATACAGAGATACTGGACTTAGACACTGGGAATGAACAACTGAGGCATGGTTTCATGACTGAGATCACTGATACACTGAATTATCATACTAAACATGCATATCTGATGCATGAGTACATAGCTGAACATGATTCATGAATGCATGACTGGAATTACTGATAAGCTGAGTTTCTCATACTGTACATATATATCTAATGCATGAATACATAACTAAACTGACTCATGAACATATGACTGATTATGCAATGGTAATTAATACCAAGTTTGTAACTGAAATATGGACATCAAACTGAATAAGTTTAAGGAAAACTATTACCTTGAGCTGAGTCTGGATTAGCGGAGAAGAGGTGAGGATAGTTGGTCTGCATGTCTTCTTCGGCTTCCCAAGTATCTCCCTCAACGGACTGATTCTATCAAAGAACTTTGATTAGAGGGACTTCTTTTTTCCTCAGTCTGTGAATCTGATCGTCAAGGATTTCGACTGAAATCTCTTCATAAGAGAGAATATTCTAAAAATCTATGCCCTCTATAGGGACTACGACTGTTGAGTAACCAATGCATTTCTTTAGCAAAGAGACGTGGAACACTGGATGTACTAAAGATAGATCTGAAGGAAACTCAAGCTCGTAAGCTACCTCTCTAAAATGGCTGAGAATTTGGTAAGGACCGATATATCAGGGACTGAACTTCCCCTTCTTGCCAAACCGTTTCACTCTTTTTATAGGAGAGATTTTTAGATACATAAAATCTCCAATCTCAAACTCAAGATCCTTTCTGCGCATGTCTGCGTACAATTTCTGTCGGCTTTAAGCTGTCTTAAGCCTTTACCTGATTGACTAAAATTTCTCTAAGGTATCAAATACTAAGTCAGGCCCTATCACTGTGGCCTCTCCTACTTCAAACCAACCAATGAGAGATCTACAACACCTCTCATAAAGCACCTCAGACGGAGCCATCTGAATGCTGGAGTGATAGTTGTTGTTATATACGAACTCAATCAAAGGCAAGTGGTCATCCCAACAACCCTTAAATTCTATTGCACAAGATCGTAGCATATCTTTTAAAGTCTGAGGGTGAAAGGTTGTACTGAGGTGAACTCGGGTACCTTTTGGAATGCCTTCCAGAAATGAGAGGTAAACTGGGTACCTCTGTCTGAGATAATAGATAATTGGACATCGGCCAATCTGAACAATTCCCTGATATAGAATTTGGTGTAATTCTCGACTAAATATGAGGTATGGACTGGAAGAAAATGAGAGGATTTGGTCATCCTGTCAACGATGATCCAAACTGAATTATGTTGACGATGAGTATGAGTCAAACCCGTCAAAAAGTCCATGTTCACTCTTCCCATTTCCAGGTGAGAATACTGAACTCCTGCATAGATCCACTAGGATTCTGATGCTCAATCTTAACCTGCTGACATATTGAGCACTTAGCCATAAACTTTGCAATATCTCTTTTCATCCCACTACACCAATAGTTCTCCCGCAGATCGCGGTATATCTTAGTGTCCCCTGGATGAATCGAGTAGCGCACACCATGCGTTTCTGTAAGAATTTTTTGCCTTAAGTCATCTACACCTGGAACACATAACCAACCCTGGCAACGCAGAACACCATCTCCCCCTTGGAAGAAAACCTCTACTTTCTGATCTCTGACTGATTCTTTCAACTTGACTAGACTGGGATACCTATCCTGTTTTTCCTTCACTTCAGAAACTAGGGATGATTCTGAGCTACACTGTACACACACACTACCTTTTGCTGAATCGACTAAGCGGACACCTAGTCGGGCTAGTTGATGAACTTCCTGTGTTAACTTTTTCTTACTGTCCTCAACATGGGCAACACTACCCATATACATTCTACTGAAAGCATCATCCACTACATTGGCCTTGCCCGGATAATACAGGACACTCATGTCATAATCTTTTAACAACTCCAACCACCATTTCTGATAATGGTTGAGGTCTTTTTGAGAGAACACATACTGTAGGTTCTTGTGATCTATGAACACATCAACGTGCACCCCAGACAAGTAGTTTCTCCAAATCTTTAAGGAAAAAACTACCGCTGCTAACTCAAGATCATGAGTAGGATAATTTTTCTCATAGGGCTTAATCTGTCTAGAGACGTAGGCTATGACCTTAAATCTCTGCATCAAAATGCACCCTAAACCAACTTTGGAGGCATCACAATACACAACAAAGCTATCTGAACCATTTGGTAGGGTCAAAACTAGAGCTATAGTGAGTCAAGTCTTCAACTCCTGAAAACTCTTCTCACAAGAATCTGACCATAGGAATTTGACTTTCTTCAGAGTCAATCTGGACATAAGGGACGCAATAGACAAAAATACCTTAACAAACCGTCAGTAATAGCTGGCCAAGCCCAAGAAACTCCTAGTATTTGATGGAGATATGGGTCTAGGCCAGTTTCTCACTGCCTCAATCTTTTGGGGATCGACTCTAATACCATCACCAAAAATGATATGGCCAAGGAAAGCTACTGGCCTTAGCCAAAATTCACACTTACTAAATTTGGTGAATAACTGATGATTTCTGAGAGTCTGTAATACTATTCTGAGATGGTCTGTATGATCGTGTTCAATGCGGGAGTAAACAAAGATATCATCTATGAAGACTATAATGAACATGTCCAAGTACTGCTTGAACACACGATTCATCAAGTCCATGAAAGTTGTTGGGGCTTTGGTAAGACCAAAGGACATTACTAAGAATTTGAAGTGACCATACTAAATTTTGAAGGCCATCTTCAAGATGTCACATTTCCTAACTCTGAGCTGATAATAGCCTGATCTGAGGTCTATCTTAGAGAAATAGCTGGCACCCTGAAGTTGGTCAAACAAGTCATCGATTCTGGGAAGTAGATACATGTTCTTGACCGTGACTTTATTTAGCTGATGATAGTCTATACACATTCTGAAAGAACCGTCTTTCTTATGCACGAATAAGACTGGTGCACCCCACGAAGATATAATGGGTCTGATAAATCCCTTATCTAGGAGATCTTTTAACTGCTCTTTCAATTCTCTGAGTTCTACTAGATCCATTCTGTATGGTGGAATAGATATGGGTTGAGTATCTGGGAGAAGATCGATTCCGAAATCAATTTCCCGTTCAGGAAGAACTTCAGGAAGATCTTCAGGAAACATATCTAGGAATTCACAAGCTACTGACACTGATTCAAAAGTAGAGGTTTCTAAACTAGAGTCTTGGACTCAAACGAGATGGTGGACACATCCCTTAGATATCATTTTTCTAGCTCGAAGGTAAGAAACAAGATGACCCCTAAGTGCTGAAGTACTACCCCTCTACTCTAGGATGGGTTTATTTGGACATTGAAACTAGCCAATTCTATTTTTGCAGTCGACTGAGGCATAGAAGGAATGAAGCCAGTCCATGCCAAGAATGACATCAAAATCAGTCATCTCTAATTCGACTAAGTCAACTGAAGTGAATTTCTGAGATATCATAATCGGACAGTTCCTGTATACCTACCTGACTATGATGTATTTACCTACTGGGGTAGAGACCGCCACTTTGACCATCACAGCCAAGTAAGTTGATCCACATACTGGATAAGGACTGATGGACGAGTTGACGGACCGTCAAAGTTATGACGGACCGTCATCCAAGCCATCAACTCTTATCCAGTGAACCTCATTTCTAGTCCACGTCTAACGAGCTAAGTGATGGACCGTCAAGTGTTTGACGGACCGTCAGTCAGACCGTCACACGCCACGTTTAGTTTATTTCTAAGTTATTTTAACAAGGGTATTTTGGTCACTTACCACTCGCCTATATACCCAGATGAGTCCGAATTCAGCCATTTTTCTCATTGTTATTCCACAAACAAAAACTAGGGTTTCTCTCTGAATTTAATCCCCAAGAACAAGACCCAATCCTCTTCAAGAATCGAAGGATTTCAAACCCTTCAAGTTTAAAAACGTCAAGAACCCTGAGTCAGGTATTCGTAGTGTTCATCTATGGATCCAATCCGTTCATAGAGCTCAAGAACCATGTTTTAAATACTATTTTGTGAACTTTTTGTGGTGATATGAGAATGTACATGTTGATGATTGTTGTTTAAGTTTCAAGATGATATCTAGAGGCGTTTTCATGGAATATATATTATTGTTAGTTGAAAACTATGAACTTTAGGTGGTGTAAAATGGTGAAAGTTATGAAACATACCTATGCCTTAAAGAATGCATGCAAGGTGTTTGATAAAATTCTTAGGATGCTAGAAATTCATGTTTATATGGTTCCATGATGTCTAAATGACAGTTGCATGTTAGTTATAAACTTTAATATGAATTTCATGTTTTTCATGTGTTGTTATTATTATGGTATGAAGCAAGTATGATAATGGAGATATACAATATACACATGAAATAATGCTATGCACTCCCTACCATTCTTAATATGTTGAGGAACTGCATGATGTATAATATCCCCTATTTATGATAATGTGAATTGTGGACTCCCATCTTATGATCGAGTCAGTCATGTTGTGTTAGTTTTCTTCCATCGAGTCCTGGGGGTATTCTTACCCAAAAACTATAGATGTGTGCCTAGAGCCATGTCATGTTTCACGATTTACAAAATCAAGCCATGATTCAGTAGAATTCAGTCAGTCATGTGACTCAGGAAACCTCACGATCTCAATCAGTTATCAGATATCAGTAATATTCTGTCAGTCAATGGAATTCAGTAAGTTCCACTCACGTACAGTCAGTTAAATCATGTTCAATCTCTTCAGATGGAAGAAGGAGTTAGCACCGAGTAAACCCAAGGATGGGAACTCACCTGTATATGACGGTGTGATTCTTAGCAGTCATCTTTCCGTTCCAAAACTATGTAGCCAGCATAGGTTGAGACATTGCAGCCTGTTATATGAGGGTAGATGAGGTGGCTTAACCTGTTATATGACGGTTCCCACCATTCTCACTAGAGTTACCTGTTATATGAGGGTTGCTTACATGTTGTCCTTACCAGTGGCGCGGTATTGACACCCTTCCAGTCAAGGCAGAGATTGGACCCTAGCTTAGCCATAATGGCACATATGGGGCATGTTGGTTAAACAACTACCTCCCATAGTTTCAGACTCAATCTCAGTAAAAGAACTCAGATAGTTCTCCAGATATCAGTATACCAGGACTTCCAGATACAGTTAAATTCAGTTATAGTACGGAACTCAGATAATTTCATCAGATCCAGGACTGTCAAACACAGTCACCCATGTTGACAAAACCATAGTTTCAGTCATGTCAGAAATCAGTAAATCAAGTATTAGCATACAGATCTAGCTATCACGTACTCACGATCTCAGTTACTATGTATGTATGTTTACACTCTCACGTTCATATCAGTCAGTCAGTTAGCATTGTTCATGCATGTAAACCCTTTTGCATTAGCCTACCTTACTCGTATACTCAGTACTCCAGTTGTACTGATGCATTTGTGCTATGGTGCTTTCTTTTATGTTACACCATAGGTTCAGAGACACGAGCTCCAGATCAGCAGTAGCATCCAGCCTCAGAGTTGCAGTGAGTCCTCTTCCATTTGAGGATGATATTATTTTATTTCATTTATTATTTCAGCTCAGTTTTGTTAGACGGAGTTAGTTGGAGATATATTCTTTCAACTCCTTATTCAGACAGTACTTAGAGGCTTTCAGATTTAGTTCAGATTTGATTTATTTTTTAGTTGTTTTGGGTATCTTTCACCCATATGGATATTATGTTTTGACAGATTTTTATTCAGTTGAACCTTATGGCCTACATGTTCATATTTTTTGCACTATTACGTTGTATATTGCAGTGTATAGGTACTGATATCAATCAAGGGTTAGCTTATGGTCCCTCGGGGTCATAAGCATCGGGTAGCGTTTCGGTTTAGATAATCGGGGCGTTACAGTTTTTAATAAAATTGAAATATTTATTTCATTCGAATAAAAAAAATTCAAAATATTTTTTGTACGTAATTTTGTCATTTTAAGTAGCGATTATATATTATCGTACTCAGTTATACGAGATTATATAATTTGATTACTTAAATATTTATTCTATGGAATAATGGATTTTAATTAAGGATTATTTTGAACATAAATATAATGATTAAAATCTTAATTTTAATATAATTTATTATCAAAATAATTTATTCGAATAAATATGTGTTTTATTTTATTAAATCAAGAAGCTCGGGATTAAAAGAAGTATTAATTCGTATTGAATTTCAATTTAATTTAGCCAATATTATTTTTGGCCATAATTGTAATGCAATCCGCCAATTGATTTTTAATACGATCAAAATTAAATAAATTTGGCTAAATTTTAAATTCCAATTGGGGTTAAATTTTAAATAACCCCAAAATTTTCAAAAAAACTCTCATAATTTCTACCCAATTCCCACCAAAAATAATTTTATATTGTACTACATTGTACTATTTCCCCCCACCTTTGTTCTTTCCCAATTTTGAAATTTAAAAATTGTACTACATTGTATAATTTCCCCCACATTATCTTTCACCTCATTTTATTTTCAATTTTTAAATTCCAAAAATACCCCTAAATGACTTTTCTCCCACATTGGTGGATGACAAGAAATAAATCATCATTCTTTCCTATAAATATTTTTCTCCCACATTGGTGGAGAAAGAGAAAATAAAAACGCCATTCTCTCCTATAAATACGATCACTACTTTGGTAGAAAAGGGGATGGGAAAAGAAAAAAAAAAGAGGCTAGAAAGGTAAAACAATCCTTTTGAGCAAAATAATTATTTTTATTTAATAAAAATTTTTGTTTCATAGAGTTGGTCGGCTAATCAAAATTTTCAAGTTGCCGACGATGTTTTTCGGTGGTGGTTGATTCCAACGAAGCTCGTAGTCTCATTTTGCTTCCCCAAAAAAGGTAAACACACCTTTCCTTTTTGTAGTTTTATCATCGTTTTCTTCTTCATGTTTTTCTTTTTCGTAGTTCGTAGTTATAATTTTATTTGTTGGGATTGTTTGTTGTAGATGGCCTTGAAGGCCATAGGACGCTGTGGTATCGATATTTTAATTATTTTCATGTTCATGATATAAAAATGAGCTAGCAATAGTTGTGCGTTCCTTTTTTAACTTTATTCTTTGATTATTATAGATAAAGTTTCAATCTTTGCTTAAAAAATGTACTTATGCTTTGTTTAAACTCATTGTTGTTGGATATGTTTGTTTTTAGTATGTAAAGTTATTTTCTTTATGTTCAAAAGAATAGTTAATATTGATTGTTTTGCCTTTTGACCTTATTTTTTGATTATTTTGGATAAAGTTTAGATATTTGCTTGAAAAACATGTCCATGTCTTGTTTAAACTCATCGTTGGTAGATATGTTTGTTTTTATCATGTAAAGTTATTTTCTTTATGTTGAAAATAATAGTTAATATCGATTGTTTTACCTTTTGACTTTAATCTTTGATTGTTATGTATAAAGTTTTGATCTTTGCTCAAAAAACGAACTCATGCCTTGTTTAAAATCATTGTTAGCGGATATGTTTGTTTTAGCATGTAAAGTTGTTTCTTTTAAGTTGAAAATATAGTTATTATTGTTTGTTTCACCTTAATAAAAATAGTAATTAGTTAAGTCAAGAATTTTTCATTTGCTTGCTAATTATTTTAATGGATTTCAAAATCCTCATATAAGAGATGAAGTGCTAGCTTTATTTTCCATCCAAGATGTGTATTTCTCTTTTGTTCGCATGTTGTCTTGTCAAAATGATGAGAAAGTTCAGACTTTTATGGCTAAATAGAATTATTTGAATATTTTTGACTCATGCATAGTATGATTATTGAACGACATTTCACTTTTAGAGATGCTAAACTTTTATTCTTATTTTCTTACTCCGGATTGTTATATGTGCTCTTTGTATGTGTAAAGACTTGATTCATGTCTCTCTTCTATTCATAATATCAAAATAGAATCAACGATGTCTTAGAAATATAAATCATAGGTCGTTACACATTTTTTCATAAAATATTGGTTGTAATTTAGATGTATGAATTTTTGTTAATGTCGTCTTAATTGAAATTTAAAGATTCTTTTTCTTGAAAAGTTAACCTTTGTTTCCTTTTGTTATATTGATTAATGTCTATGTTTGTTCAATTTTAGAAGTCATGAGTATTTTTCTTGTTGCATCATCCCTTTACTTTCGCAAGCTTACGTTGTTTGTTTCTCGCATTAATTCATTGAATATGACCTTCTTCCTTTTACCTTTATTCATTCTTACTATGAACATAAATCATGAGGCATGCAAGTGGATGTCTTTGCTTTGCATTTTATCTATTGACTCTCACTCTTGTTATACGTGTGCAAGTGTACATATCATTGTAATTCAAAAATTGATTCTTGATATTTTCTTTTTCTTTGAAATATGTAACTATTATGGCTTGAACGCATATTAATTTCTTTATCTTTTCTTTTCATGTAAAATATATTTCGAGTCCAAATGGACTCCTCTCCTCTTGCATTTCGTAATGGGTCAATGAGTCTCACCTCTTCGAGTCAAGTCCGAAGTTTAAACCCAAGATCCGCTACATGACGTGTGGGTGCTAGAAGATAGACGAAGAAGGAAAATGGGTCAAAACCCATTGATGAGGTCACTAAGAGACTTGAAAAGTCTCAATTTTTTATTATTATCTTCTTTTTATTTATTTATTTAGTCATTTATTTATTCATTCATTTGGGTCTCGAAGTCAAAGTTGTATTTTAATACAGGTGAGCCAGATTTTGGACCTCAAAGGTCCGAAAACTAGCTTAGGACAAGTTGTGGGCCAAAAGTCCAATATTTAGATTAGGACAGGTGCAAGTGGGCCAAAAGCTCAATTAGATTAGGACAGGGTCTATTGATTTAGGCCCAATGGCCTAAGTCTTATATTTTCTCCCCTTTTCCTTTTACATGCTTTGTGATTAATTTGTTTAGACTTAGATCCCTACTAAGTCGTCCAAATCTATTTTACACAAGTCTTTTCCTAAAATCAATTACTTTTCAACAATTAATCTTTTTTTTTAAGTTAGTCAAAAGATATTTTCAAACAGTCCAGATAACTGCAAGTTGGCAGATACTCTGGGTGCATTAACAACCTTCTAAGAGTATTAATAGGAACCGCTTACTCAGAATCTTCAAACTTAAATGATTCATTTTTGTTTTGGATCGTTTAAGTACTTTATAAAGGTTTTCTTAATTCCTTTTCAAATAAATTAAGTGGCGACTCTAAAAGTCAAAATTTCTGCAAAACAGACATGATCTAAAATGTAGAAAAATGTAGAAGTTAGGAGGATTCTATCGAAACTAGACTATATAGAACGAACTAGAACATAAAAAAATGAAAAAGATTCCTAAATGTCTCGCGGCCTCCCCCTTATAAGTGTGGCGCAATACATACTCATAAAATGGAAGTTGCTTGACATAGCTCCGTAGACACCCTGAGACCCTAAAACTGGCTCTGATACCAAGCTTTTCATTGACCGAGCTGAGGCCCTAACCGCGACGGGTATCCAGACTCATGAGTGTCGGAGAAGGCCCCTTAGTGTTGCCACATAACATGTTCAAAAATCAAAGTAAGTTACTGAAAAATAAACTCATCCAAAAGGATTCAATTACATAAAACAATGATCCCAAACTTTGAAATTATTACATCAAATCTCCTAACCAATCTCGTCTATGAATCCTCTAGTATAACGAAATATGACTAATCCAGGACAAGACCCCGACAATACAATAAAATTAAAAATACCAAAAATCCAAAATAGTCCATCTTTCAAAATATGGAGGGCTCACAAACTCTGATAATGTCTGAACAAATCCTAAAGCTGCATCGGACGGTGAGAATGTGCCTCTGAACCTATATCATGATATGATGCAGCCACTCGAGAAGGGCCAATATGTAGAGTGTATTGACATGTAGAACAATCCAAAATAAAATATGCTAGATACAAAATAGTCATGAGCATAGAAAATAAATCGCAATATAGAAGTCAAAACATACGGACATAAGTAAAGATTTCAAATAATCTCTTAAGAACATAGACTCAACTCTTCTCTTTAATTTTGAACTAGACGGTATACCTAACATTCTCTTTACACCACAGGCTGTATGGGTCCATTATCTCGTCGGTTAAGCTCCCAATTCATGTTTGCCACAAAAATTGTAGTATCTACTCTCTAGTATACCAAACACTAATCATGTATACAATGATTATTCATATTTCAGCACGGAATCAATCTTGCGTCCACGAAACATGATTTCGAACAATGAGCCTTTTGAATTGATGCCTTCTCGGTTAACCATAGAACTCTCTTTAAGCTCAATTTTAGTCTCTTTAAATCATTCGTCATTCTAGAAAATTCAACCTTTCCTCTTTGAGTGTATTCTCTTATTTGGTATCGTCATACCAAGACTTGCAAGTCATATAAATCATCTCTTTTCTTCTCTTTAGCCCTTTAACAAAAATATATCATTGACCATAAAAATAATTTAACTATCAAATAAGAGTTCTCTTTCTTAATTAATATACAAGTTTAAGCAAAATATTTTTCTTTCAAGACTTCTCTAAAACTCTTAATGGTGTTTATCTCATTCATAAATTCAATCAATACCCATGGGAAAGCAAGAGTATTTAAAATACAAGAATTACTCTTCAAATTCATATAAGTAAACAATGCACAATTTGATAAAGGAAGCATTTGAAACCCAATATTTTCATCATTCATTAAATAAACCCAAAAATATTAACTAAATGCATAATTCTCATCATTAAATGGGTCCAAGGTTCATGCTCTTCAAATAATTTCAAAATCCATATCCTATATACAAACTTAGAGTTTATGAAAAAATTATTTTTAAATCCATGAGTAGTAAGCTCGTTCTACATACCTCTTAGCTGAAGGAATTTGATGAAAACTTGACCCTTAGAGCTTAAAAATCTTGATCCCTAGATAATTCACTTCTTGAGTGATTTGGGAATGTTTGCAAAGTGATTAGAAGTAATGAGATTCATTTTAGGGCCTTAATGACGTTTTGGGTGAATGGAGAATATTTTAACCATGTAAAAAGACCCAAACACCCCTGAAAAATAATAAAACAACATCCCATCGACGAAACAGGGGGTTGTGGTGCATGCCTGGAAGCATTGCCCACCCCTTGCGGTGTGAGGAACAATGCAAGGCAGCCCCCTCATGGTGCGGGGTCACCGCATGGGGGAGGTTGTAGGCCCCTGTGGTGGTCCATATTACGTAGGGCTATCACACGATGTCCCCCATGTGACACGCATCCTTTTTTCATGCCCAAAATTGTTCCCAACGCTTCTGAACTCATCTCAAAATGATTTATACTTGATCTAGGGGTCACGTAGACTCGTTCTTAGCTGTATTTAGGCGTTTAAACACTCGGAGCATTACAGTTAAATTACTAAAACTCCCTTTTAAATAACCTAATCTAAAGCCTCAAGCCCCATTCAACTAATAACAGTATTAGTTTTCATATTATATCCTGCAGGGGTGAAGCTAAAGGGAGAGGTGAAGGGGTTCTAGCCGAATTTCCTTCATCACAAAATTATTTAATTATATATTAGGAGAAAATAAATTTTGTTGGCTATATATGAATTGTTGAATATTTGACATAAGAGGAAATTTCAGTTTCGTGATATAAGGGGTTCAAAATTTGTTGTACATAATAGGAACAAAGTACTATAATTCGTCTCTGGCTACAGATCTGTGGTACCTATTATTTATTTTCAGTTTCCCTTATATGATTTATATATAACTTCGTCACTGATATCTCTCAAAAAGTGATCAATATATTTTCTCATAAATTATTGCATGTATGTATTAGACAAGTTATTTTTTAAAATATAAATATCAAAAATAAACTTATGATTAGTAAGAAGACACAAAGGGAGAAAACACTAAAACTAGTGCTGTTCACGATATCATTCATATATTTTTTACCAAATCGATATTATATATAATATTTAGTGAAAATTAGTTTCAAAATTTCATGCAATTAAACCATAACTTAAATGACTTTTGTGTGATTAACTGGGGTTTGTCCGCTAGTGGGACTGCCAAATGATAAAAATAACGGCGTAAGAATATAAGAGTGGAATTCTTAAATTAAAAAGGAAAACAGCACAAGTAACCCTTGAATTGTTAAAAGGAAAAAAAATTAACCCTTGAATTGTTAAAAGGGAAAAAAAATAACGCTTGAATTGTTAAAGGAAAAAAAATTTACTTCATTTATTTAAAAATAAGTGGTGTTACTATTTTTTTTAATCTTATTTCAAAATAGGTGGGCGCTTTATGTAATCAAAGAATTAATTAATTAATGATAAGAGGGAGTTGCTCAATCGAATGGTAACAACAGCTCACCTTCAAGCCTCAAGTTATGGGCTCGAATCACCAAAGAAGTAAAAAAGAGGTGAAAGCTCCTAAAGAGAGGTTAAAAACAGGATTAGTTATTTTTTTTCCTAAGAAATTTCCCTTGAGTTAATAATTATAATTTTACTGATTAAAGCGTCAGTTCTCCTTTTTATTCAAGGCTTTGATTAAGGGTAAACCACTTCTTATTTTATAGGAATGACTAATTTTTCCTAAAGGGTGTGTCCAAGCTAAAGGTATCACTTAGTTTGAAATGGAGGGAATTAAATTGTGTGTGAAAGTCCCAAAAAGTTGCTTATCTTTTAAACTTGAAAGTTCTTTCAAGACAAATTTTCAAAATCTAATTCAAAATTTATGGTCAAATAAATATTACAGATAAACTTTATAATTATAAAATGAAATTTATGGTCAAAGAAATATATAAAGACGGATTTTCAAAAGTTGATCCAAAATCTATGGTCAAATAAATATTTAAAGATAAATTTTAAAATTCTAATCTAGAATTTACGGTCAAAGAAGTATTTAAAGATGGATTTTTAAATGTTCATCCAAAATCTATGGTCAAACAAACATTTGAAGATAAATTTTAAAATCTAATATACAATTTCTAGTCAAAGAAATATTTAAAAATGGTTTTTCAAAATAGACACTATGTGTATTAATTTTTCAAAAATCAATTTTAACTTAAAAAAATTTATTTTTTCCTAATAGAGATATTACTTCCAATTTGTTATATTGATTTTTTGGGAAATTGTCTTTTGGACACTTTCTTTAGTTTTTAATCAAAAGCATTTGATTAGCATGGCGAAGACATTCTTTTACGATTTCTTTCCATCAAAAGCTGAAGAACAAGCGTGTAAAATTAACAATACTTCATGGATAATGACTCGAGAAGTAGTGGAGATAAGGGACATATACAATGCCTCGATAATCGATCTTGAAAATTCATGACAGATCAAGAAAAATATTACTCGTGATGAGGTCATTATATGAAAGCTTGTAATTCCATTTTTTGAGTCGTTTGAGTACATTCTTCGATACTGAATGTTGGATGTGTCTAAAAGTTTGGTGATGAATGAGAATGAGGTGTGTGTTGGTGTGTGGGATGTAACAAAGAAGGATGAGGCTAAGAAGTATGGTGGTGGAAGTGTTTTCTTTTGGAACTTTTATACTGATGATTATTTGCTATCGTGTATATGATTGTTAAATAATCGCCAATTGAATGTTGGTGATGAAATTAGGCTATACTGGGACACAAGATTTTCATGTTTAATGCTTAAATTACTTTTTCAGATTCGCGTATAGTGAAAAATTCAAGAATTTAGGATAAAAAATAACATATCATAGTCTTTTTGTTAGCAATTTAGTCCGTGTAATTTCTTTTTATGTGCATGTGTTTTCATTCTCTATATTATAGAACTAGTTTAATTGATGATTAATTGCTAATATAGTAGATCTATGAAAATTGAAAACGCTTTGAGAACTTATATTTAAAAGAGCATGTGTAAAATATCTGGTTCAGTCATATAAAGGATATAAGTGTGTCAGTCATTAAAATCAACTTTCCAAGTCAATTTTAAAAAGATTGGACAGAAATTGAAATGAAGTCCTGGTAACACTTGTTAGAAAGAAAAGGGAAAACGGACACAAATGGTCACTCGTTCGAAACTAAGTCCATAAAAATAGTTATGGAATTCAAATTTCAATTTCTAGCATTTTAATTTGTTGGCTTGTTCTATACAATTTCTATACATATTCTATACAGTTTCTATACATATCTTATACATATAAATATTCTATACGAAAATTATATAGTTTCGATATATAATTTATACAATAATTGTATAATTTTTTTTTACACATTTCATACAATAACTATAAAATTTTTATACATTTTCTATATATTTGTTAATATATATTTTATACATATATATATTTGATAGAACTATACAATTCCTATACATATATCTTATATAGATAGATATTCTATATAACAATTATACCGCTTTATACAATTATATTTAATTATTATTTTTAAACAACCAAAAAATAGCAGAATATTTTTCAGTTAAAAAATTTGTAGCAAAAAGAAAAATGAAATATTTTTAGAAAAGGGTCGAATGACACAAGTTGAAAACTGTATCAATATGGTATATAAATTGTATCTGAACTACATGGGCCGAAATGACCCAAATTAGGAAATGACTATAATGTGAAAATAGAATAGTCGACTGCTATTTTTTGGCAAGATATCAAACTTGGATTATTTATTTTTAAAATGAAAATGTGGTATCTTTTTCCCAAAGAAAAATAGATAAATAATTGAGAAATTATGTTTCTGAACTATGAAAAAAAGGCTATCTTTTAAGAATTATTGTTTGTATATATCATAGTGATTATAAGCAATTCTCTATCCTGATACAATAAACTTGAAACCATACATGCACATTCAACATGCTACTTCTGGGATATAGGCCTTTTATATAATCTAAAAATGAAACGATTCCCTAAAAGTTGCTCCTTTTTGCAAAATAGTCACTAGGGAATTTGTTGCGCTTCACACAATTATGAAAAACATCAATAAGTTTAGAAAATTTCATTATAGATTTAACTAGGATGTAAGGAATTAAAAAACTATAGAAATAAGAAAATTATAAAATCACAATATAGATAGTTTAGTAGAATTGGAGTTTCAACAAGGCTTAGTTAATCTACGACCCTTTAAAATTGTCCAGAGAATTCACTCTACCACCATTATGCCACTGCGACCGCCAATGCCACCAACCATCCACAACTCCTTAATACCCCTGTCACATCCCCAAATAACCCCTAGGCGTGACTGGCTTCTGCTAACACCATTTGCCGAGAGAACTAATTTTTCATACATTCACAATGTCTAAAAATACTAAGATAAAAACATAAGCAACTCCAAATGCATGGAATAATCACTAACGCAAAGTAATTACCCAATCAAATATCATATAACGATTTATGAAAACAACAAAAGCTTAGATAATAAATCTCTAGCCCAAAACCCACACTAAGACCATGGAGCATCTAAACAGAGTTACATGAATTCAACTTTCGGTCATACAAACCCAATAAAAAAAAATATAATCTAAAAATAGCAAGCTGTATGACAGCCTCCACGAACAATGCGAAGGCTCATCTCAACAATGGAATCCACACGTAAAGACTGACAACCACTAGTTTCTCCTTCCGCAACAGTGTATCTATTTAAGTTACCCAAGTCATCCGCACCCCCTACAATTGGTATCAAAGCCTATGTTGTTTAAAGTTACGGAAGTAATATATATTTGGATTTATTTGATTAATTTATTAATTATGATAAAATTAGATTTAGATATCCACCAAAATATTATAAATATTGTTTAGATGAATAACGTACAGAAATTACAAAATATAAAGAATTAAAACAAATAATATCTGAAAAACGTAAAGAATTAAAAATAAGAGTAGAAAGACTACAGTATAACATAATTGTCGGAGTTAGTAAAAATTCAATAAATGCACAAAAAGAAGAAATATCAAATTTAGAATCAACAATAGATAGTCTAGAATATATATATCAACATAACCTATATACATTTAAATAAAATGAACAAAGAAGAATTTATAATAGATGAAAAAACATATGAAAATCACGAAGGATTAAAAATAAAAATAGTATTCTCTAATTTAGGAAGAAAATATAAGAAAATAGGTGAACATTTATATTTAATGTTAGAAAAAGAAGAATTAAAATTAGAAGATAAGTTGGCAGTCATGGTAAAAATAGAAAAAGAAAACGAAGAGATAGACAGAAAAAAGGAAATAGATAAAATAAAACAACAAACCACAAAAGAAATAAGAAAAATAGAAGAAACTAAAACTAGTAGGATTGCTGAATTAGAAAAAGAACTACAAATAATAAAATATTTATATGAAAAGAGACAGAAAGAAAAAGATAAAGAACAAAAATTATTAAACGAGATAAATCAATTTAAAGAAAAAATAGAAATAAAAAATAAAGAACCAAAAACTAGTGAATTAGAAATAAATACAATAGCTGCTGAAGAAACAGATAATTATGATTCGAAAGATAGTGAATTAGATGAACCAAATGACTGAAGAAGATATAAAAATGAACCAAATAACTGAAGAAGATATAAAAATAATAACAAAGGAAGAATATTTAAATGAAGAAGGAACAGATCAAAAAATAATATTTGACAGTAATATATTTGACGAAATAAAAGGAAAAGAGTTAGACTTAAGTGTAGAAAAAATATTTAAAATACCAACACTAAAAAATATATTTAGTAGAAAAAGGGAAGAATACTACGTAGTAAGCCAAAAAGAACATGTAATAGACTGTAGATATGCAAAAGGCAGGGCTAGTATACCACTAGTAACAAAAAGAATAATTAATAAAGAAATAAACGATATAAAAAGTAAAGACCCAATAAAATATGTACACCTTGGAGAAACAGAGATATTAATAAAAACATGTTTTAGAGAAGGAATAGATACACCAATAGAATTATATTTAGCAGATGATAGAATTATAAAACCTATAGAAAAAAATATAATAACTGTCATAAAAGGAAATTTAATATACCAAAAATTTAAATTTATAATAAGTGTGAATTATTCAGTAGCAATAACAGATAAAAATATAGATACATCATTATTATTCTATTGGAAAATATCGGGAATAGAACTAACCCCAGAAAATAAAATATTTACATCAAGGTGTAAAAAACTATATGTATTAACAACAAAACATAAAGTAACAGAAAAAAATAAATTAATAAAATACAAATAGAAAGTCCTTCTGAACAATTTTGTAAAAATAATTGATAATAATGATTATAGTTACAAAGACATAGATATAAAAGAAGATTTAGAAATAATAAATGATAGAATAAACACAACAAAAAGAATAGTTCATGAAAAAACCAGAATCATCAAGCTCATCTAAAAGAACAAGTTATGAAATAATTTCAACAGTTAATTTAAATCAATATTATATAACAGGAACAATAAATGAAAAAGAATATTTAATACTCCTAAACACAGGACAAGAAGAAAATTATATAGCAAAATATTTAGTAAAAAGTGAAGAAATAAAATGTAATAGTAATATATGCCCAGATCTACCAAGGAGTCTAATAAACATTAAAGATACAGCAGAAAAAGAAATAATAATAAGAGTCAGAAAAATAAAAATAGAATTTGAAATAAAGGAAGAAATGCAAAAAGCAAACATAATATTAGGAATAAAATGGTTAGAACAAGTAAAATCATACAATATAGAACATACACAATTATCTATAACATATAATAAAGAAAGATTATTCATAAAAAGAGCTTTAACATGATATGAAAATATATGTACTTGTAAAAATAATAGTAGAAAGATATTATAATAGGTATTATACACTTATGATAGATACACGAGCAGAAGCAAACTTATGTTGATACAACTGTTTACCAGAAAGTAAATGAGATAAATTAAAAACACCAATAGTAGTCAAAGAATTTAATAATGAAGGAAGCTTAATTACATATAAAGCTAAAAATGTAAAAATACAGATATGGGATAAAATAATAACAATAAAAGAAATCTATAATTATGAACTGACATCAAAAGATATGCTTTTAGAATGCCATTTTTAGATAAATTATATCCACATATAATAACTAAAACAGATTGGTGGTTTATAACACCATGTAAACAAAAAGTAATAGCAAAAAGAGTTATTAATAAAATAAGAAAGAAAACTGATTGGATAAAAAGAAGTAAAAAATTACACAAAAGTTAGAAGATATAAAAAATACAAAAGACACAGTAGAACTAGTTGTATTTTCGATAAATAAAAAGAAATAACTATATTTTCAATAGATAAGGTAGAAATAATAAAGAAAAAATTAAGACAATTATATAGTGAAGATCCATTAAAAAGATGGGAAAAACATAAAACTACTATAAAAATTGAATTAATAGATAAAAATAGCATGATAACTCAAAAACCATTAACATATAATTTTGACGATTTAAAAGAATTTAAAATGCATATAGATGAATTATTAGAAAAACAATATATACAAAAAAGCAATAGTAAACACAATAGTCCAGCATTAATAGTAAATAAACATAGTGAACAAAAAAGAGGAAAAAGTAGAATGGTTATTGATTATAGAAACCTAAATGCAAAAACTATGACATATAATTATCCAATACCAAATAAGATACTAAAAATAAGACAAATACAAGGATATAATTATTTTAGTAAATTTGATTGTAAATCAGGATTTTACCACTTAAAGTTAGATAAAAACTCTAAGGAATTAACCGCATTTACGGTACCACAAGGATTTTATGAATGGAACGTATTACCATTTGGATATAAAAATACACCAGGTAGATACCAACACTTTATGGATAGTTATTTTAAACAATTACCTAACTGTATAGTATACATAGATGATATACTACTATATACAAAAACTAAAGAAGAACATTTAAAATTATTAGAACAATTTGCAGATATAATAGAAAAATCGGGAATAAGTTCAACTAAAAAGAAAGCCGAAATTATGAAAAACCAGATAGAGTTTTTAGGAATACAAATAGGTAAAAGAGGAGTAAAAATGCAACAACATATGGTACAAAAAATAATAAATTCAAAAGAAGAATTAGATACAAAAAAGAAATTACAATCATTTTTAGGATTAGTAAACCAAGTAAGAGAATATATACCAAAATTAGCAGAAAACCTAAAGCTTTTACATAAAAAAATAAAAAAGGATATAGAATATAATTACAACGAAGAAGATAAAAAACAAGTTCAGAAAATAAAAATACTTTGTAAAGAGTTACCAAAATTACAATTTCCAGACTAAAATAAAAAATTTATATATATAGTAGAAGCAGATGCTAGTGAATATAGTTATGGAGGAATACTTAAATATAGATATGAAGAAGAAAAATTAGAACATCATTGTAGATACTACTCAGGTACGTTTAATGAAACAGAAATAAAATGGGAAATAAATAGAAAAAAATTATGTTCATTATATAAATGTTTATTAGCATTTGAGCCATATATTGTATACAACAAATTTATTGTCCGAACAGATAATACACAGGTACGTTGGTGGTTAACAAAGCAAATACAAAATTCAGTTACAACGAAAGAAATTCGGAGACTAGTATTGAATATAATAAATTTTACATTTACAATTGAAGTAATTAGTACAAACAAAAATGTTATTGTAGATTACATATCAAGACAATTCTACACAGACTGATATAATAGAAGATGATGCTTTAGAAAAAATACTCAAAACCCTAACTACGCTTTCAATGAAAGTGGACAGTATGGGTAATGAAATAGAAAAGCTAAAGACTAATGAAGTTAAACTGAAGTCTAAAGCTATGAATCAGCTAACTTAGCAGTGTGCAGAGCTATGTCAATCGGAAGACAATAAAATTTCAGAGCTAAAAGGAGATGTTGGGACACTTCATAAAACCCATAACGTTTATCAATCTACAATTGCAGGTACAAGCAAAGGAGTTAGTGGGCAAAGATACCAGAACATGAGCATGAATAAGATATTTGAAAAACCATTTATACCAAAAGCACAAAAAGACCCCTTGTTCATACTCCCACAAATTACCACATATCGAGATAGTTTGAACCAAGATAAAAAAACTTATAATCATATAGCCCGAGGATATATAGAAAATATCTACAAAGTACAAACTTTTCTAAACCTTAACCCAGAGTTACAAATATCCAAGAACCAAACACAAACTATATAACCCTAAAATTGCAAGGTTACAACAAGCTAATCGCACAACCAAAACCAACCCAAGCATAATAAAAACTTGTTTCGACTATGGATTATTAAATACCGTATATACCCAAGATGGAGAAGAACTAACAGCTATAGAAGAATTACATAAAGTATTCACCACCTATAAAAGAGTAACCAAAGGAAATCTATTTTATATAAAGTTTTATACTGCACTAGCAGAGATATTATACGACGAGATCAAACCAGTTATACAAATTGTAAAAATAGGATTAACCAGAGATATGATTATACCGGAAGATATTGTGCAGCAGCCAGAGATACCCAAAATCGAGATATCTGATTTTTACGCAAATAAATGACTTATTGGAATAGCTACAATTATTCAAGAATTAGCAAATAATTATATCAATGGAAACCCAATATGGAACTATTATTCAAGAGTTCATCAAATGATTTATTCAAATTCAAGAGAACTACGACAAACAGATATGGAAGATGTTAGGCAATGGATAATGACGTTACTTAACCCTGAAAAACAATCTACTGCAAGAGCAATTAGGAAGGGATTTATTTCAGACGGATTATTAACAAGATATTGCAAGATAATTGGACACAAATATCCAGACCATCAATATTCGAGATGTAATAGAGAAGATAATACTATCCCGAAAGTCCGGCTAGAATAAAAAAAAAAATCAACCAAGAAGATAAGGACGCCAGCTAGAAGATAAAAATCAACGGAGCAATAATGGAAGAGAAAGAAGACAAAATAGTAAAAGTTATGAAAGAAAATGACATGTGAATACTTTCCTCGACTTTAGATACGTAAGTTATTATGACATTTACTTGTTTTTGATAACTTTTTGACCTTTCTATGGCAAAGTGTCATTATTGTATAGCTTTAGTCTTTATTAATTTTGTCTTTTTGTAGAATAATCTTAAGATTTTTTGTAAAGTCTTTTGCAAATAGGACAAGTGTAAAGTAGAAAATAGTTTATATGTAAAACGTGTAATTTAGGAATAGTAGTAGGAATAGTTTCTTTTTCTCTTATAAATATGTAAGTCATTCGTCAAGATAAAGGCAAGACTTTCATGTGTTGAAAGCGAGCCTCCTTCTTTGTAAACAAACTTTTGAATATTTAAAAAGTAGATATATTTCCAAGGAAAAGCTATGGATGTAAAGCCCAGAATTATCAAACCTACCAGAACAGGTATATTTATTTACGATTATGAATAGCTAAATTCATAAATTCCTAGCAATCATGATATGATAAAATAAGTTCATGTTAGTTACTTTATAGCAGAATTATTCAAAGAATAGCATGTTAAGAATTTTTAGCAAAGTGGAAATGGAGAAAAATCCCTAAGAACTATGTCATCCTAAAGGTGAAACCGGTGAGGCAAGAAAGTCGTGATAGGGGAGTAGCCAGAGTAGAGGCGTTGTTTAAGGGAAAAGTATCCAGATTACCATGCTAATAGTGATCGAAGAACATGTTATTTAAGAATAATCTAGTATATAGTAATCTAAAATGATCATATTTTGTTATGTGTATGATTGAAGAGAATATTTTGAAAATAGCATCATATGAAAAAGCATGACTACCTATTTATCTGATGGAATGATAGATAAATTTAAAATACTTGTTTTGTATGTACTTAAAGATATAGAAATAGTAGATATAAGAAAAATTATATACGAAGAGGTATTTTATTTTAATGAAGATTTATTAAGTTCTATAGAAAGTTTACACCTATATAATGAAAGCTACTGCTCATATTTAGATAGTTGTTACTCAGATGGATATTATATAGATTAGAAATGTTAGAATATATTAGAAAAATTAGAGAAAACTAAAGTGACCTATATGAAGAAATTAATTATAGAAACCGACGCAAAGAAATAATGAAAAATATAAAAGAAAAATTAATATGAATAAAAGAAACCTTAGAAAATTTAGAAAAAAGTACAGATAAAAGTTTATATAACATAAGAAACTCATTAAGAGAAGAAGAATGAGAGATAATTAATAGTATTAATAACTTAATTCAGATATAAATTATAGTACAATCAGAATAGAATATTACACAGAAATTAGTAAACAAGCAACTACTTTAGAATGAAATGATAGACTACGAGTATTTAAATTACTGGAAACAAAATACGGAAGAAATAAGATTAATAGAAATACTTATGAAAGACAATTTAATTGAATATTTAAAAAAAAAAAGATATAGAATATTTAGAATACCTTCAAAATAATATACAAGAATTACAAAGACTAATAGAAAAAACTAAAGAATATTACAATAAATCATTTAATCAATTACCATATAATCACCCCCCAAGATATGAACATTAATAAAATTAAAATAAATAAACTAAAAATAAAAATGATTAGAGAAGTTAAGAAATATCCACGCACAAACAAAAATAGATCCATTAGAGCTATAATAGATCTATTTAAGTTACCCAAGTTATCCGCACCCCTCTACAATTGGTATCAGAGCCTATGTTGTTTAAAGTTATCGGAAGTTGTGTATCTTTAGTATATATTTGGATTTATTTGATTAATTTATTAATTATGATAAAATTAGATTTAGATATCCACCAAAATATTATAAATATTGTTTAGATGAATAACGTACAGAAATTACAAAAATATAAAGAATTAAAACAAATACTATCTAAAAAACGTAAAGAATTAAAAATAAGGATAGAAAGACTACAGTATAACATAATTGTCGGAGTTAGTAAAAATTCAATAAATGCACAAAAAGAAGAAATATCAAATTTAGAATCAACAATAGATAGTCTAGAATATATATATCAACATAACCTATATACATTTAAATAAAATGAACAAAGAAGAATTTATAATAGATGAAAAAACATATGAAAATCACGAATGATTAAAAATAAAAATAGTATTCTCTAATTTAGGAAGAAGATATAAGAAAATAGGTGAACATTTATATTTAATGTTAGAAAAAGAAGAATTAAAATTAGAAGATAAGTTGGCAGCCATGGTAAGAATAGAAAGAGAAAACGAAGAGATAGACAGAAAAAGGAAATAGATAAAATAAAACAACAAACCACAGAAGAAATACGAAAAATAGAAGAAACTAAAAATAGTAGGATTGCTGAATTAGAAAAAGAACTACAAATGCTAAAAGATTTATATGAAAAGAGACAGAAAGAAAAAGATAAAGAACAAAAATTATTAAACGAGATAAATCAATTTAAAGAAAAATTAGAAATAAAAAATAAAGACCCAGAAACCAGTGAATTAGAAATAAATACAATAGATGCTGAAGAAATAAATAATTATGATTCGGAAGATAGTGAAACATATACAGAAATTCTAGAAAACATAGAAAAACTAGAAATTAATGAAAAACAAGAAGTAATTTATAAAGAAAATCTATAACTAATAAATACAGAAGTAAATACTCTAGATAAAAATATAATACCTAGTACATCAGAAATAAGAAAACCAACATATAATTACAAATGTAAGTTTAAAAGATATAATCCAAAGGATGAATATAATAAATGGACACCAAAATAAATAATTAATTACAACTTTTTTGATTTAGACTGTGTAATAGACACAAATAAAATAATACAACTATGGGTAGGATACATGTCAAAACAATTATTAGATAATAAAATAGATACAACAAACAATCAAGAATATATAGAAAAGACATTAATAGGACCAGTAAAATTATGGTTTTTAAACCTAGCCGAAGAAAGTAAAAAAGTATTAAGATCTGATAATAAAATAGAAGGAACATCAACAACTACTAAAATATCACCAATAGAAATATTGAAAAAATACTAAATAGCTATAAGAGATGAATTTAGCAGTATGACAACAGAATAAGCAGAACAAAATAAAGAAAAAGATACGAATAGGAATTTAATTTAAAACTAGCAATATGTAATATGTGTTATATAGATGAGTATACGTGCGCATTTAAAGAATATTATTATAAAGGAACATATAATATAGAACAAAGTAAAGAAATAAGAAGATTATATTTTAGTAAATTACCTGAACCATTTAGTTCAAAAATAATAAAGAGTTGGGATGAAACAAAAATAGTAGATACCCTAGGAGCAAGAATAATTTTTTTACAAAAATGGTATAGAAATCTATGTAAAAAATATAGAGAAGAAATAAAAATGAAAAAAATATTAATAAGAAATTTAGCATGTTGCAAAGATAAAATAGCACCTCAATTTGGATATGAAGAAAGATATTATAAGAAAAGAAAAAGACATAAGAAATGTAAGAAATACAAGAAATCAAAATATAAGTATAAGAAACCAAAAAAAAGATATTATGTAAAAAATTATAAACATAAAAGACCATATAGGAAAAAGAAATCTATAAAAGAATGTACTTGTTATAATTGTGGAAAACTAGGACATTTAGCTAGAGATTGTAAAATGCCTAAGAATCCAAAAAAAAAAACAAATATCATAAATAAAGATAGAAAATGCAGAATATATGCAAATAGATTATATAAATTACGAATTAGAAAGTGAAGATAGTATATATGAAATTTCAGAAAATAAAACAGATAATGAAAGAGATAGTGAATTAGACGAATCAAATGACTGAAGAAGATATAAAAATGAACCAAATAACTGAAGAAGATATAAGAATAATAACAAAGGAAGAATATTTAAATGAAGAAGGAACAAATCAAAAAATAATATTTGACAATAATATATTTGACGAAATAAAAGAAAAAGAGTTAGACTTAAGTGTAGAAAACATATTTAAAATACCAACAATAAAAAATATATTTAGTAGAAAAAAGGAAGAATACTACGTAGTAAGCCAAAAAGAACACGTAATAGACGGTAGATATGCAAAAGGTAGAGCTAGTATACCACTAGTAACAAAAAGAATAATTAATAAATAAATAAACGATATAAAAAGTAAAGACCCAATAAAATATGTACACCTTGGAGGAACAGAGATATTAATAAAAGCATGTTTTAGAGAAGGAATAGATACACCAATAGAATTATATTTAGCAGATGATGGAATTATAAAACCCATAGAAAAAAGTATAATAATTGTCATAAAAGGAAATTTAATATACCAAAAATTTAAATTTATAATAAGTGTGAATTATTCAGTAGAAATAACAGATAAAAATATAGATAAATCATTAGTATTATATTGGAAAATATAAGAAATAGAACTAACCCCAGGAAGTAAAATATTTAAGCAAGGTGTAAAAATCTATATGTATTAACAACAAAACATAAAATAACAGGAAAAAAAATTAATAAAATACAAATAGAAAGTCCTTTTGAACAATTTATAAAAACAATTGATAATAATGATTATAGTTACAAAGACATAGATATAGCAGAAGATTTAGAAATAATAAATGATAGAATAAGCACAACAAAAAGAATAACTCATGAAAAAACAGAATCATCAAGCTCATAAAAAAGAACAAGTTATGAAACAATTTAAACAGTTAATTTAAATCAATATTATATAACAGGAACAATAAATGAAAAAGAATATTTAATACTCCTAAACACAGGACAAGAAGAAAATTATATAGCAAAATATCTAGTAAAAAGTAAAGAAATAAAATCTAATAGTAATATATGCCCAGATCTACCAAAGAGTCTAATAAACATTAAAGATACAACAGAAAAAGAAATAATAATAGGAGTCAGAAAAATAAAAATAGAATTTGAAATAAAGGAAGAAATGCAAAAAGCAGACATAATATTAGGAATAAAATGGTTAGAACAAGTAAAACCATACAATATAGAACATACACAATTATCTATAACAAGTAATAAATAAAGATTATTCATAAAAAGAGCTTTAACATGATATGAAAATATATGTACTTGTAAAAATAATAGTAGAAGGATATTATAATAGGTATTATACACCTATGATAGATACAGGAGCAGAAGCAAACTTATGTAGATACAACTGTTTACTAGAAAGTAAATGGAATAATTAAAAACATCAATAGTAGTCAAAGGATATAATAATAAAGGAAGCCTAATTACATATAAAGCTAAAAATGTAAAAATACATATATGGGATAAAATAATAACAATAGAAGAAATCTATAATTATGAACTAACAACAAAAGATATGCTTTTAGGAATGTCATTTTTAGATAAATTATACCCACATATAATAACTAAAACAAATTGGTGGTTTACAACACCATGTATACAAAAAGTAAGAGAAAAAATAGTTATTAATAAAATAAGAAAGAAAACTGATTGGATAAAAGGAAGTGAAAAAATTACAAAAAAGTTAGAAAATATAAAAAAATACAGAAGACACAGTAGAACTAGTTGTATTTTCGATAAATAAAAAGAAATAACTATATTTTCAATAGATAAGGTAGAAATAATAAATAAAAAATTAAGACACTTATATAGAGAAGATCCATTAAAAGGATGGGAAAAGCATAAAACTATTATAAAAAATTAATTAATAGAAAAAAATACCATAATAACTCAAAAACCATTAACATATAATTTTGACGATTTAAAAGAATTTAAAATGCATATAGATGAATTATTAGAAAAACAATATATACAAAAAAAGCAATAGTAAATACAATAGTCCAGCATCTATAGTAAATAAACATAGTGAACAAAAAAAAAGAAAAAAGTAGAATGGTTATTGATTATAGAAACCTAAATGCAAAAACTATGACATATAATTATCCAATACCAAATAAGATACTAAAAATAAGACAAATACAAGGATATAATTATTTTAGTAAATTTGATTGTAAATAAGGATTTTACCACTTAAAGTTAGATGAAAATTCTAAGGAATTAACCGCATTTACGGTACCACAAGGGTTTTATGAATGAAACGTATTACCATTTGGATATAAAAATGCACCAGGTAGATACCAACATTTTATGGATAGTTATTTTAAACAATTACCTAATTGTATAGTATACATAGATGATATACTACTATATACAAAAATTAAAGAAGAACATTTAAAATTATTAGAACAATTTACAGATATAATAGAAAAATTGGGAATAAGTTTAAGTGAAAAGAAAACCGAAATTATGAAAAACCAGATAGAGTTTTTATGAATACAAATAGATAAAAGTGGAGTAAAAATGCAACAACATATAGTACAAAAAATAATAAATTCAAAAGAAGAATTAGATACAAAAAAGAAATTACAATCATTTTTAGGATTAGTAAACCAAGTAAGAGAATATATACCAAAATTAGCAGAAAACCTAAAGCCTTTACAGAAAAAATTAAAAAAGGATATAGAATATAATTACAACGAAGAAGATAAAAAACAAGTTCAGAAAATAAAAATACTTTGTAAAGAGTTACAAAAATTATAATTCCCAGACGAAAATAAAAAAATTATATATATAGTAGAAGCAAATGCTAGTGAATATAGTTATGGAGGAATACTTAAATATAGATATGAAGAAGAAAAATTAGAACATCATTGTAGATACTACTCAAGTACGTTTAATGAAACAGAAATAAAATGGGAAATAAATAGAAAAGAATTATGTTCATTATATAAATGTTTATTAGCATTTGAGCCATTTATTATATACAACAAATTTATTGTCCGAACAGATAATACACAGGTACGTTGGTGGTTAACAAAGAAAATATAAAATTTAGTTACAACGAAAGAAATTCGGAGACTAGTATTGAATATATTAAATTTTACATTTACAATTGAAGTAATTAGTACAAACAAAAATGTTATTGCAGATTACATATCAAGACAAAGCTACACAGACTGATATAATAGAAGATGATGCTATAGAAAAAATACTCAAAACCCTAACTACGCTTTCAATGAAAGTGGACAGTATGGGTAATGAAATAGAAAAGCTAAAGACTAATGAAGTTAAACTGAAGTCTAAAGCTATGAATCAGCTAACTCAGCAGTGTGCAGAGCTATGTCAATCGGAAGACAATAAAATTCCAGAGCTAAAAGAAGACGTTGGGACACTCCATAAAACCCATAACGTTTATTAATCTACAATTGCAGGTACAAGCAAAAGAGTTAGTGGACAAAGATACCAGAACATGAACATAAATAAGATATTTGAAAAAACATTTATACCAAAAGCACAAAAAGACCCCTTGTTCATACCCCCACAAACTACCACATATCGAGATAGTTTGAACCAAGATAAAAAAGTTTATAACCATATAGCCCAAGGATATATAGAAAATATCTACAAAGTACAAACTTTTCTAAACCTTAACCCCAGAGCTACAAATATCCAAGAACCAAACACAAACTATATAACCCAAAAATTGCAAGGTTACAACAAGCTAATTGCACTACCCAAAATCAACCCAAGCTTAGTAAAAACTTATTTCGACTATGGATTATTAAATACCGTATATACCCAAGATGACGAAGAACTAACAGATATAGAAGAATTACATAAAGTATTCACCACCTATAAAAGAGTAATCAAACAAAATCTATTTTATATAAAGTTTTATACTGCACCAGCAGAGATATTATACGACGAGATCAAACCAGTTATACAAATTATAAAAATAGGATTAACCAGAGATATGATTATACCGAAAGATATTGTACAGCAACCAGAGATACCCAAAATCGAGATACCTGATTTTTATGCAAATAAACGACCTATTGGAATAGCTACAATTATTCAAGAATTAGCAAATTATTATATCAATGGAAACCCAATATGGAACTATTATTCAAGAGATCATCAAATGATTTATTCAAATTCAAGAGAACTACGACAAACAGATATGGAAGATGTTAGGCAATGGATAATGACGTTACTTAACCCTGAAAAACAATCTACTGCAAGAGCAATTAGGAAGGGATTTATTTCAGACGGATTATTATCAAGATATTGCAAGATAATTGGACACAAACATCCAGACCATCAATGTTCGAGATATAGTGGAGAAGATAATATTATCCCGGAAGTCCGACTAGAATAAAAGAAAAAATCAACCAAGAAGATAAGGACGCCAGCTATAAGATAAAAATCAACGGAGCAATAATGGAAGAGAAAAAAGACAAAATAGTAAAAGTTATGAAAGAAAATGACATGTGAATAGTTTCCTTGACTTTAGATAAGTAAGTTATTATAGCATTTACTAGTTTTTGATAACTTTTTGACTTTTCTATGGCAAAGTGTCATTATTGTATAGCTTTAGTCTTTATTAATTTTGTCTTTTTGTAGAATAGTCTTAAGATTTTTTGTAAAATCTTTGCAAATAGGACAAGTGTAAAGTAGTAAATAGTTTACATGTAAAATGTGTAAATTAGGAATAGTTGTAGGAATAGTTTCTTTTTCTCTTATAAATATGTAAGCCATTCGGCAAGATAAAGGCAAGACTTTCATGTGTTGAAAGCAAGCCTCCTCCTTTGTAAAAAAACTTTTGAATATTTAATAAAAAACAGATATATTTCCAAGGAAATGCTATGGATAAACAAAGCCCAAAATTATCAAACCTACCAGAACAGGTATATTTATTTACGATTATGAATAGCTAAATTCATAAATTCCTAAAAATCATGATATGATAAAATAAGTTCATGTTAGTTACTTTATAGTAGAATTATTCGAAAAATAGCATGTTAAGAAGTTTATTAGCAAAGTGAAAAAGGAGAAAAATTCCTAAGAACTATGCCATCCTAAAGGTGAAACCGGTAAGGCAAGAAAGTTGTGGTGGGGAGTAGCCAGAGTAGAGGCGTTGTTTAAAGGGAAAGTATCCAGATTACCATGCTAATAGTGACCGAAGAACATGTTATTTAAGAATAATCTTGTAAATAGTAATCTAAAATGATCATATTTTGTTATGTGTATGATTGAAGAGAATATTTTGAAAATAGCATCATATGAAAAAGCATGACTACCTATTTATCTGATGGAATGATAGATAAATTTAAAATACTTGTTTTGTATGTACTTAAAGATATAGAAATAGTAGATATAATAAAAATTATATACGAAGAGGTATTTTATTTTAATGAAGATTTATTAAGTTCTATAGAAAACTTACACCTATATAATGAAAGCTACTGCTCACATTTACATAGTTGTTACTCGGATGGATATTATACAGATTAGAAATGTTAGAATATATTAGAAAAATTAGAGAAAACCAAAGTGACCTATATGAAGAAATTAGTTATAGAAACCGACTCAAAGAAATAATGAAAAATCTAAAAGAAAAATTAATATGGATAAAAGAAACCTTAGAAAATTTAGAAAAAAGTACAGATAATAGTTTATATAACATAAAAAACTCATTAAGAGAAAAAGAAGGAGAGATAATTAATAGTATTAATAATCTTAATTCAGATATAAATTATAGTACAATCAGAATTGAATATTACACAGAAATTAGTAAACACGCAACTACTTTAGAATAAATGATAGACTACGAGTATTTAAAATATTGGAGACAAAATATGGAAGAAATAAGATTAATAGAAATACTTATGAAAGACAATTTAATTGAATATTTTGAAAAAAAAAAGATATAGAATATTTAGAATACCTTCAAAATAATATACAAGAATTACAAAGACTAACAGAAAAAACTAAAGAATATTACAGTAAAGCATTTAACCAATTACCATATAATCTCCCCCCAAGATATGAACATTAATAAAATTAAAATAAATAAACTAAAAATAAAAATGATTAGAGAAGTTAAGAAATATCCACGCACAAACAAAAATAGATCCATTAGAGCTATAATAGATCTATTTAAGTTACAGAAGTTATCCGCACCCTCCTACAACTATGAAAACATGTACAAGCCTCTAACATATTACGACAGCATAAATATGCCCCGAACATATTACGGTACAAATTTAGGCCCCTAGAAACTATAAAGGCCGCGAAGAAAATATATTCAACGCCTCAACGTCACCTCAGATATTACCACTAAGTTCTCACTACACTTCACAAAATATATATTCTTAGCTAGTCAAAGTCCATCGATTCTTTCAAGTTCACGCGTGTTTCAACACATGGATTAGGCAAAAAAAATATTTTTTTATAATGAAGGTTTGAAAAGCAAGCACCAAAGCTTAGAGTCTCACTTACCTTGCTAATGAAAAGTTTCCCGACCCTACAAATGGTAGAACATCAACCAATAATCTCCGATGGTTTCAACCTATCAAAAATATTAATTAACGATAGTGATTACACTAATTGGGATCAAGTATCAATATCTCTAACTTTTAAACTTAGAGTTAAAACTTAATATCTCACACCGTATATATTGAAATAATGATAATAATATTCCAATACGACTGTCCAAACATGATACAATAATAAGAAAAAGAAAATTCCCAAATAAAGGTTCAACTTTTCTTACTGCTAGATGCTCCCAAAGTTGAAAATTGTTGTTTTCTCATGCTAATGAAACCAAAGCTAAGTTGTAATTTAATTCTTTTTAAGATGATCATTACTGTAATAGTACAACCCTTCGTTATAGACCAATCATAAGCCCCAATTATTTCTATTCTATCACTTTATATCATAAGCTAACATCTGCACTACTGCACGAGTATTCAATTTCCATGCCAAAGAATAATGAAAAAGTTCATACCTTACAATTGAGAAGTTTCAATTCCACTTCTGTGTTCTCCAACTTATATTTTTTTCTATGTTGCTTGCTGATCTCTTTTAAGAATAAAGGGAGCAATATATAACTCTAGTATTTTACTTGTACAGCTACTAGCGTGTAACTGAAGAAAGGAAAAGGTTAGGCTTTTGGCTTGCTCACTTAAATTCTCTTAATTAATATTAATAATATAGGCTAAATTACTCATTCATTCCTCATTAAAAAGTCTGAGTTATTATATTTTCTTTCACTTAAAATAACGTTCATCCTCAAACGGGTATAGAATCATACCTAAAGTGTTAAATAAGTGAGGATATCTAACTTGCATCTCCTCCCCGGACTCCTAAGTAGCCTCCTCAATTGGATGATTACGCCATAATATTTTGATGGAAGTTATCTTTTTCAATCTCAATTGTCGCACTTGCCTATCAAGAATAGCTATCAAGCTCTCCTCATAAGTCAAATTCTCATCAAGCTCTACATCCTCTGGCTAGATCTTATGACTATCATCATGAACATACCGTCTAAGAACATACATGTGAAACACGGTATAAACTGTAGACAATCTTGGAGGTAAATAAATCCTATATGCCACTAATACAATTCAGTCCAAGATCTAATAAGAAACAATGTATATAGGACTTAGTTTACCTTTACGGCCAAATCTCATAACTCCTTTCATGGGAGAAACTTACAAAAAAACTTTTCCCCTTTTGCAAACTTGAAATCACAGACTCTCTTATCAGCATAGGACTTTTGTCAACTTTATGACTTCTTAAGCCGGTCCTGTATCACTGCAACCTTCTCTAATGCTTGCTGAATTAAATCTGGACCTAACAACTGAGCTTCGTCGGTCTCAAACCAGCCAACTGGTGAACGACACTAGCTACCATATAGAGCCTCATACAATTCCATTTGAATGATCGATTGGTAGTTATTATTATAAGCAAACTCTGTTAAAGGAAACTGGTCATCCCAATGGACATCAAAATCAATTGCGCAAGCTCTAAGCATATCCTCTAAGATTTGAATAACTCATTCAGACTGCATATTGGTCTGCGGATGAAAAGCTATACTCAACTTGCAAACCCAATTATTTCTGAGAAGATTTCCAGAACTCTACAGTGAAATGTGCACCCCGATCAGATATTATTGAAATAGGCACACCATGAAGGCAAAATATCTTTTGAAGGTAAATATTTGCTAACCTTTTTACACTATAAGCAACCTGAACTGGTGAAATGGGTAAATTTTGTATGTCTATCCACTATCACCATAATTGATTGTGCTTTCTAAAGGTATTTGGTAGCCCAACAACGAAGTCTATAGTAATTCTTTACCTCTTCCACTTCGGGATAATCAATTTTTGTATCACTCCCCCAGGTTTTTGATGTTCATATTTGACCTGTCAACAATTTAAACAACTAGTCATATTTTAAAAAATATCAACCTTCATACCTTTTCACTATTTCAATCTGCACAAGTCTTGATGATACATTTTCATAGTACCAGGGTAGATAGAGTATCGCGAGCTATGAGCCTCATCAAGAATTAGTTGCCTCATATCACCCACAATGGGAACACAGAGTCTCCGATGATGATGTAACATACCTTCACCATCAATAATGAAAGATTTAACACCTCCATTATGCACTGTATCTTAAAGTTTAGAAAGATAGGGATAGCAAGTCCTAACTTTCCCAACTAAGAACGACTAAACCACCATAACTGCAAGTAACTTTCTAGGCACTGTGATCAATTTGAACTCCATGATTGGCTAAAGACTAAATATCCATAACCACTGGTCGCCTTTCGATAGAAAATAGAACCAAGTAGCCCATAAACTTTCTACTCAAGGCATCCGCTACCACATTCGCCTTCACGGGATGATACAAGATAATGAGATCATAATCTTTAAGTAACTCTAATCACCGTCATTGTCTCAGATTCATATCTCTTTTCTTGAATAAGTATTGCAAACTCTTATGATCAGTATAAATTTCACATGGATCACCATAAATATGATGACGCCAAATGTTGAGGGCAAATTCATTCGCGACTAATTCTAAGCCGTGGGCTGGATAATTCTTCTTATGGACCTTTAACTGTCGAGAAGCATAAGCCACCACTTTACTATTTTTCATTAAACACAACCCAATTCAATATGAGATGCATCATAATAAATGGTGAAACCACCTTCTATCGTAGGTAAGGTCTAAATCAAAGTTGAAATCAATGTCGCCTTTAATTTCTAAAAACTTTCTTCAGATTCGTCTGACCACTGAAAACCACACCTTTCTGAGTTAAGCGAGTCAGTGGAGTGTCAAACTTCGAGAAGCCCTCTACAAACCTATTATAATAATTAGCTAGTCCCAAGAAGTTACATATCTCTATAACAGTACTAGGTCTAGGACAATATCAAACTGCTTCAATTTGTTTGGATCAACATGAATCCAATCTTTAGACACCACATGCCCAATAAAGGAAACCATTCCCAACCAAAAACCATACTTTGAGAACTTGGCCACATTTATCTTGTTATTTTTTATTTGAATTATGATAAGGGATATTAATAGGAAAATTTAGGAAAGTTTCAGAATGTTCGGAAGATGTTCAGGGTCATTTTGGGATCCCGATGCAGTGAAGGTCCGCGATAGTGGCGTGCCATCCCATTTACGCTCCACAAGTGGAGTGTGGCAAGCTTTCTAGTCTCCGTGATAGTGGTGTGCAACACTATTATTTAAATGTTGCCCAATCCATTATTTTTCAACTTGGGGTGTAGGATTTTTAGTCATTTTCACTTTAAAAACATCTTATACATCCCCTAACCTGAGTTAAACCCCAATTTATTGAAATTAAACTTCTCCTCTCTTCTCTAACTCCCAAAGCAATAAATACAAGGGGTTTCTCAAGTATTCCATTCTCTTGATTTTAAACATCGACTCCATTTCAAATTCTTATAATTTTCAGGCATGTTATACACTCTATATTTTAATTATGGTATTATTGCATGAATTAACTTAGTATTTTGGAATTTTTTGAATAATTGAATTATTTAAGGTTGAGGGCTTTTTCTTGTTAACACTTGCATTATTTTTCTCTTGTTTTAATGGGTTATTCATGCTCTAATTGATGGGTTTTGGAACTGAATTTCAAATATTGTTAAATAGTGAAGTTGGTGACTTAGGTTTTCACAATATTGATGGATTTTGACATAGCAATGGCATTAAACTCAGCCCACATTGTTTATTTGGTTTTTGAATAAGGATTATTCATGATTTACTTCTCTTTTGAAAACGCTACATTTAATTAAAGTTAAAAGGGATAAACAAGTTCTAAAATGCCCTTTGTCTGGGTTTGGATTTTTAAACTTATGATTTGAGTCAATTTGGTTAAATCAATTGGTTTGGCATAAATTGAGTAGCTTGAAAACATATTGGTATAACGATACCAAGTTGGAAATGCCTAAATAAAAGACTCCATGATTAATTATTGGTTTATGTGCAAATTATTTGGCTTAAAGGGAATTTGTACCTCACCGAGAAGGTGTAGTCCGGGGGTACAAACAATGGAAACTATGTTTATCTATGTTGGGGGTCTATATGACCATTGTGTAAGGATACATAATATATTTTGGACGGTTATAGCCTTGGTTTATTTAGCCATTCCTTGTAGAAGCGGCTAACATGGACTGGGGCCCTTCCGGCAGGGGGAGCCAGACCTATATAGCCCGTGCGTGCTTGGAATATTGGTACAAGTTACATAGTTCAGGCTAATATTTTAAGCAATCATGTTTCATGACCCTTGTCCATATCCCAACATCCTATATATATGTGTATATATATATGTATAATTGTTGTGCATGTGGTTTATGACTGGATTTTTGGTGACTGGACTATTTTATCCCTTTTCTTAGGTTGCATTCCAGTATTCACCGTACTGATCGTCCCTGGATGATACATAATTTCATCATATAACATGCAAGGGCTTTTCTGGTGATCCTGTGCAACTTTAGGTGGTCTGTTTATCCTGTTGATCAGCTGTGAAGTGGTGAGTCTCCATACTTTGTAAGGCTCGGTCTTTTCCTTAGTTTCATTTATATTCTAGTACTTTTGGATTATTTTCTCATAGTCGGAGACATATCCCAACTTAGTTGGTATTCTTGTATTAGAGGATTTTGTGGACAATATTAGGATGTTATGGTTGTTAAGTTTTGACTTACAAACTTCCTCTTTACTTATCTATTTACTTTTGATATCTTGGTTAGGTTCTGTTGTATATTATTCTTATTATTGTGCTCATGAGGTACGACTAAGGAGTCTATCTTCGGCCTTGGTAGGGTTGGGATGCCCATCACGCCCAGGCCCAGGTTCGGGTTGTGACACTATAGGTAGTCGGGATATGACCCCTAACTATACCTAACCAATACAAATAAATAGAAATAAAATATTGAATCTACAAATAGACTTGGGTCCTCGAATAAAGAGAACTCACCACCTGCTGGCTGGTTGTTGTGAACTGCTTGACCATGATTTCTTAGGATACAACTGATACTTACATTATGAAATAATGTAGCCATAGAGACGTTTATGTGGTTAGTACTTCTGGAATGTACTGAGTATGTGAGGTGAATGCAATAAGTAAAAATAAAGTTGAAAATACTTTCAAATCATAAATGCTGAGTATAAAAGGACTCACCTTGATCATAAATAAGATTGGGAGCTAAAATCTCATAAATAATAACTCATAAAACAATATCTGAACTACAATTGTTAGTCATTACACTTAGTTTCTAAAATTCTCTTTTCTATGGGAGATTCTCATAACCGCCATAAATCATGTTAGCAATATAGAGTTCGATGACTCAAACCCTTATCGAAAGGGCCCATATACTTTGTCATGATATAAAGGCTAACTATGGTGATCACCTAAACGTGTTCAATTGGACATGCTAAATAATATGAATAACATGTCCATAAGGATAAGCTATATTCCCATTTGGAAAATATGAAATAACCTACGGTGGCATTTAGTTTCTAGGAAATAGGATGCGTTAAAACCACATCCCTCTCTTGATTCTAGATACTACTCCCAAAATCAAACTATTGGTGGTACTTATCCATGAAGTTCATCTTAAAATGGGCATATAAGCTGATAAGTTCGAAAACATATTACGCCACTATTTCTATCTCTAATTCTTGATTTCATATCTAAACTTCATAGTTTTTTTGAAATCTCATATCAAAACTTAAATTGTGATTATACTGAAATACTTTTGAAACTCAAACTAGTAAACTTGAACTTCATGTAAAATAAATACTCAATGCTCAAATTGTAATATTTATCAACTCATGGAAATTTGATATTAAAATGTCATAATTCAATGCTTGAAATAACTTTCATAGATAAACTTGAACAAGAATGAAAACATAGAATTTTTGGTAAAAGCTCAACTTCTGGGAGAAAGGATGAAAGGTTATCCTTGTTCAAACCCCAAATACCTAAGCTTGATGAATTCGTGAGGGAAACTCAATTAAAACCTTGGAAGCTTGATTTTTGAGAAAAAACTCCTATTTTTTTGTTCTTGAGGGTTTTTAGAGGGGTAATGGGACCGGATAATTGGAGTTATGAGGGTTGGAATTACGTTTAATATGACTGGGAAGTCATTTAATAGGTAAAAGACAAAACCCTCGATCCCAAATATATAAAATTAAAACTAGCATCTCTGCGCCCTTTCACATGGCACGCGCTTATTGTGCCACTCCAAGGGTGTGGCACACCCTTATCACAACATACCTAGAATGTGGCACACTTTTATCGTAGAACATTACAGGTTTGGTGTCATTGTTCCAAAAATTCTAAAATACTTCCTAATGGTCCAGTTATCATTCTTTGTCATAATTCACTCAAAAATCACCGCTAAACACAAAGGAGGTATAAGAATATAATCGTAGAAATTTTGAGGTTGAACTGGTTTCTACCATATTTTTTCAAACGGGGTTAGTACGAACAATGTTCACGCTACCCTAGGACTTAGAGCCAAGCGCTCTATCTCAAGTATCCTGCCTGAACTTGGGTATTGGTGCCCTAGAAAAAGTTGGGGTTGGAGATGAAGAATTCTGTTTGAACTAAGAATTATTACCACTACTTAACCTCTATTGAGAGAATTTAAAGCTACCTGTTCTGGCCCTCTAACTCTCTTTTTCCTTCTATTTAATTTTCTACTCTTCAATCTGTTGAGCCTAAACCATCAATTTGAAAATGTCTATCTCCTTAACTAATATAGGAGTTGTACTCTCTTTGACCACGACATCAGAAATATCCATCTCTTTAACCAACATATCATTTCTACAGTCTTTGACCATGTCCTCAAAACACCTAA
The DNA here is from genome assembly GCA_030864215.1 of Capsicum pubescens. Taxonomy (NCBI): domain Eukaryota; kingdom Viridiplantae; phylum Streptophyta; class Magnoliopsida; order Solanales; family Solanaceae; genus Capsicum; species Capsicum pubescens. Next base: position 263,110,300 of record CM061542.1, read on the forward strand.
CATAAATTTACTCATTCGGGCCCTAGAGTCAGCAACCACAGTTGCAACATATTTTTAAAACTGAGCAGACTTAAGAGAATACTCCTTCAGACTCATGTTGCCCTGTTTAAGATTAATGTATTCCTACACCTTGGATTTCCATAGCTCAAATGGGAAAAACTTATCCAGAAATGCAGCAACAAATTCATCTTACTCTACCGATCTTAAATCTACATTTATATCATCCTTCCATTACTTGAATCAAGTGTGGGTCACTCCTTATAATATATAAGCAATGAAATCAACACTTTCAGTTGAATTGACATCCATTATTTCAGTCGCTTTCTGAATACTATCCAAGAACTCTTGTGGGTCCTCTTCATACTTAGACCTAAAGAATACTGGAGGATTCTTCTGGGTAAAGTCTCAAACTGTGGCTGCTGACATATTCACAACTAGTTAGCTGGTGAAACCGCCTTCTAGTTATTAGAGTCCAATGTTGTAAAAGCAAACCTAAACTAAACATTAGAGACTATTCATTTAGAAGGTTCGCTGGAGCTGGTGGTGGTGCTTGCTGATTTCCATTCCTTCTTTCATTAGTTCTCTTGAGAGGTATTTTTTGTAAGCGTGTAGAGAATAGTTTAGAAGACGATTTTAATAAAGTTCACACTCTATCACATGATATGATCATTAAAGAAGTGATTTTTTTCCTAGGACATTTTATAGACTTTTACTCATAAGTATGTCACGCTTCACATCTATGAACAAGACTCTACTTAATGCAGGGTTTAGACACCCTAGGACACATTAAACCTAAAACTATGATACCAAGTTTGTCACGACCCAAGACTACCCTCTAGTTGTAACACGGTGCTCAGATTCACAAGTGACCCCAATCTAAGACTCTACTTAATGTGGGGTTTAGAAACCCTAGGACACATTAAACCTGAAACTATGATACAAAGTTTGTCACGACCCAAGACTACCCTCTAGTCATAACACAGTGCTCAGATTCATAAGAGAATCCAAGCTAACCCATGGTTGGGAAAAACACTAAGATTAATGAATCAAATAATGAGATACTAATAGAAAACTAAACTAAAATTAAATAATTATAATAAAAGAAAAATCAATATTGTTTGTCAAAACTGAGACTGTCTGACATAATCAACATGCTGAAAATATAACTATCTATTCAAAAGCTTCTCCATTTTATGAGTTGTTGTGACAAGTCCCCAACTAACTCCAACTATCTGAAGCAAGAATATTACTAAAATGAAATCCTAATCATTGGCCCTCTAATAATAAGGACTCACCAAATACTACTATTGATATGTTATGGAATCGTACTTAGTATGGTCTAGATGTTGAACATTAGAACCCATATTATAAGACAATATAATGCAAGAAAAGTATGTGAACAGTACTTTGAATATATTGTGTATGTGAGAACCGAAATAACTGATATAAGCTAATCATGATGCATGTGACATGGCGAACTTATCCAAGACCAAGTAATAAACATGTAATGTATGATAAACTAAACAAATGTATACGAGGTCATGCAAGTATCTGAATATGAACTATGAACTGTGGACTGTGGGAGTTGTCATTAACCGACATAGCCCAAACTGAGAAAATTGGTGTATAACCTATAACCCTAGTAGGATGGGTGTTTAGTACCTTTCCAAAGGTACAAACATTGACTGACGTGGATCGACTAAATTGATATTCTAAAGGACTAAGATGTCAAGCCTGATCTGACTAGTGACCCTTTAGAACCTACGACAATGTTGCAATTCTAGGACATAGGGACTTCTACTAAAGGTCTCAACCTAACTGACGGGTGAGCATTCATCCTTGCATCCGGTCGGTGCTAACTACTACTCCTAACTAAATAACACCGATATCTGAAAATGCTCAATAATAGTAATGTTCTTAAAACTTAAAACAAATATATAATCTAAATGTATTCAATAAAATGTAAGCTAGAGTATATAACACTAATAAGTGTATGCATGAAATCCTAGGTCTCGAGTGTTCATAACCCATAATCTTTGAAAAATGCAACTAATCATGGTAATGCTACAATCTGAACGTAATAAGAAATTTCATAACTTAAGCCCAAAATCAAGAATTTATCAATATAATGATGTTTCATAGTAATGAGTATGGAATGATGCTCAAATTTGTGGGGAAACATATATTCATGGTTTAGTCATAGTAAGAAACTAAAAACTAAAAGAATTCACAGTTTACCTGGAAACCCTGAGCTTGAATGGTGAAATAAACTTCGAGAATTGAGTAATCTTTGGGACTCAATGAGAGAAAGGAAACCCATTGATGAAATCCCACTTACCAGAGGATGAAAACCTTGACTAAATCTTTGGATTTGAACCCGAAAGTTGAAAATCCCTAGTTCAATCTTGGAAAAGATAATTTCCCATTTTTCTCTAAATTTTCTATGTGTTGAGTGAATTTTTAGGAATGGGGACTTACGGGTGTTTTGGAATAATTATTTAGCCCTTGGGAAACTTAAATGTCATAGTTTTGGTGTTAAAAGAGTGGAAAAAGACCAAAATACCCCTTAAAAATTGCTTGAAAAGCTCCTGGAAACAGTCCTGATGGCTCAGGTAACAACTCGTAGTGTCTAGATATGTGTCGTAGCCTGAGTCGTAGCCAAAGGACTTAAATTTTGGTACCCACTACTGTCACTATGAGCCAAACTATGAATCTTAGTGTTACCTAATTACCCATAGGGTCTGACGATGACTCGTCATCTATGTCGTTGTCACTGGCAACTTTGGCAGTGCATCCGTCAATTGGCCATAACTTCTTACTCTTAAATTTAATTAAGGAGAAACTAGATTCATTGAAAATATAATTTAGTTATCTAGTTGTTTTTGAGTTTTAATCTCAAAAACTCTTACTCATAAAGAAGTTATTCTTGTTTGAAATTTACTATAGCAATATTCTTTTCAAGAATTCAATCGGTAGGGAATATTTTGACTTTTCTATAAGCTAGAAGTTAATTGAGGACTTAATATATGTCTAAATGTCTAAATCGCTGTCAAAATACCAAAACACGATATTTTATTTTGCATGAACTTGAAGCATGGTTGTACTATTGACTTGGATTTTTAGGGTGTTACAATATCTCTTCCTTGGGGTCAATCGTCACCAAATGAAAACTAACTAAGCTGAAGTGTTAGGGGAAAGAGCTATAATTCTTACACTTAATTTCTTTGAGTTGAATAGTGACTTGATAATTCAATCTGTAACTAATATGTGGACTGAATCAAACTCGTGAATGTATGTTATAACATGAAAATTGCTAGGTGTCCTCAGATAGATAGAATTAGTTAATGGGAAAAAATTACCTCAAAATGGGACTGAGTTCAAATAAAAAAGATTGGGGTACTTGTTTATCATATCTACCTCTATTTTCCAAGTAGCTCCCTCAACTAATTGATTTCTCCACAGAACCTTTACCAAAGCGACCTCCTTATTTCTTAGCTTAAGAACCTGACGATCAATGACCTCAATGGGACCTCTTCATAAAACAGACTGTCTTTCATACCCATACTCTTTAAAGGAACAATTGATGTTGGATCACCAATGCATTTCTTTAACAAGGCAACATGCAAGACTGGATGCACTAATGCTAAATTTGCAGGCAATTCTAACTTATAGACTACAATGCCATAGCAATCCAAAATATTATAAGGACCAACAAAGTGGGGAATGATCTTTCCCATCTTACCAAATCTCTTCACACTTTTTATGGGAGAAACCTTCAAGTAGAAGATCACTAATAAATAACTCAATATCCCTTCTCCTTACATATGCATGGTATTTTTGATGACTTTAAGCGATTTTCAACCTTTTTCTAATCAGCTAATCTTCTTTTATAGCCTCATGTATTGAGTCTGGCCCTATCAATGTAGCTTCACCAACCTTGAACCAACCAATAGGAGACTTACACCTATCATAAATTTCATCTAATGGGGCCATCTAAATACCATAGTGGTAGCTATTATTATAAGCAAACTCAATGAAAGGCAAAATTTAAATTTGAATTCAAATCTAAAGTCGAAGTCAAAGTTGAGCCGAGCGAGCGACGACGACAGTGTGAGGCATGTCTTGTTCTTGCCTCACTATCCATATGAAGGAATTCTTCTCAATATAATCATAAGAAAGTCCCTTTTGTCCCACCAATATGGAGAAATTTACTTTCTTAATGTGAAAACACACTTCACTTTTCTCTTCCTCAATTTGTACCCTCCATTTTTCATTAAAATATTCACTTAGAACCGAAGAGTCCTAGGAGAACCAACTCAACTCCACCTAAGTAGGTTTGTGCCAGAGTGTGATAGGCATATCTACATTAGGGATTGTTGTCAGAACAACATCGGTTGATTTTGAATGAGAGTTCTTAGTGCTAGAACATTTCAACTGTAAAACATCTAGGCCACCTGAGAGAGGACCTCCTGTATCAGTTTGTTCTGGTTATTGAATGTAGAATGGAGCTCCAACATTTTTTGTATAAACTTGTTATAATTTCTTAGTCTCGGTGTTAGAGTTGGATGCATACACAACAATAACTAATAAAAGAATTGTATACTGTCGAGTACATTTAGTTGGTTGTGAGGAATTATGAGGAGTTGAACAAGATTTTTTCTCATGTTACAATTAGTAATGGAGGTTTTCTCAATATTCACCAGAATGTGCTGCCAGGAAGTCTAGCTCTAGCAAGGGAAATATCAATTCTGCATCTCAATAGTGTATATATGTAATTGAAAAAACTTTAGCCTAGTGACATTAACACGACCCAAAACTGGTCCTTGTCGTATGGGCATCTCAATCCAACATGAGCCGAAGATCGCATCGTCCAGCCAACCTAACCATCACATCAATCCACAAGTATCGGAGAAACTCCGACTATATATCATGATAGCGGAAACAAAACTAGTAATCATAACTTAGACAATGTCTAAACATTTCATTTACATAAACATACTAACCAACGTACCCAAGTCCACAGTCATCCACAAGCCTCTCTAAATCCAATGTCTAAATTTGTCGGGACAAGCCCCCGACAATAGCCAAACCAAATATAAATAAGTCTATGACCAAATATAAGAGACTATGAAATGTATGCCTTCTGATGTAGGAAAGCTTACTACTTCAAGTGAACACACGATCCGCTTCGATCACCTAGGAGGAGAAGAAGAAGTTTCGGCCCCTATGTCGCGTGGGGAAATAGCGTCCGAAGATAGTTAGCGGTTGGAACACTAGCATGTAACTCAAGGATAAGGATAAAATAAAGTCATCATTTAAAAAATCAAGTCAAAATATCATTTTCAACCATATTCATATACATAGGCATACATGTAAGTACATAGCATGTTAATAATGTACCAATAAGGAAACAAGACTTAGCAAACATTCTTGATGCATTCAATCATGAGTCATAAAGTGGGGGACTCTGACCTTCCACACTTATAGATTCAAACGTTTCTTATTAGGCAAGGGACTTTAACCACATGCATTTTTATTAGGCAAGGGACTTTAACCACAAGCCATTTTGTTGGGTAAGAGACTCTAACCTCAAGCCATATTAGATAAGGGACTCTAACCATAAGTCAGCGTATTTAGGCAAGGGACTCTAACCTCAAGCAATTTTATTAAGCTAGGGACTCTAACCACTAGCCACTTTATTAAGCAAGGGACTCTAACCACAAGCCACTTTAGTAGGCAAGGTACTTTAACCACAAGCCATTGTGACTATCTTTAGTCCACATTGGGACTCTAACCCTTTGACCATACATCAACATTCATCCACTTCCACTATTAGGGACTCTAGACCATTTAATAAATTCATCACCATATATGACCACAAGGTCTTCATGGAACCATTTATCAAACAAATACTGTCAATGCATTAATTCAATTCATCATTCAATTCAATTTATGGTCATCAAGACCCTTAAAAACCATTTGTTCCTCATTAGCAATGTTATACCACACTTTAGTTCAACACACTTCAATTTTATTTTTAGGGACTTTAACCCCTTTTTAGCCTTCAAACCAACAAGGTCATCAACTAACTAATAACATGGCTAACAATTTCTTTACAATACCATTTACCAACCACTCATACTTATTGGGCCATTGCCCTAGTTCAAAACATCATCAACATGTGACTAGATATTTTACTTAGAAATTTTCACAAACACCTTGTGTGTGCTAAAATCAAAGTAGAAACCATCAATATTAGGGTTACTCAAGACCCATTTGTTAAACCACAAACAATCATGTAAAAACACAAGTTCAAGCAAAAGGAAACATTACTCCTTATTAGTAAACAAAACCCTTATCATTTGATTTAAAAACAATCATTTACAAATATTAATCCATGTTTAAAATACATGGTTTTTGAGTTAATAACAAGGGAAAGAGTCACATGACTTAAACAAGATGATCAACCAAGAAACTTGACTCCTCTTTGCCTCTAGATGAACACCCCTTGGAACCCTATCCTCCAATCTTGTTTTGAGAAGTCTAAGATATGTTTTTGGAATGTTTTGATCTTCCAAAATAAATGTTTAGGAGGCCACAAGACATTAAATAGTGAGGGGACTTAAGGGTTTTGGGGTGGGAAATGTCCATCAAGCCCTTGGCTTAAAAACTAAAAAGGACTTCCCAAGTGGGTATGACTCACTTACTAAATCGTACCCTAGGGTACGAGTGGTACCATAACTCATACCCTAGACCTCACCAAGGACCCCTACACTAACAAAAGTATGACCACACACCCTTGACTTGAACCCAAGGGTACGAATGGTACCCTAAACCGTACACACAAACTGTACCCAAAACAGTGTCAACTAGTCCAAGTGCCAAACATCGTATTACTTGGCTTGGTACGACTCGTACATAATGAACGACCATGGGGAGGCTAAGTCATACCTTAAATAGTGTAAAACCCCCAATAAACTTCCTAGGATACGAGAGGGGGTCACTAAGTCATATACAAAGGTATGACTAGTACCCTGATTCATACCTAGTCTAAAAGCTTCAATTAAGGGAATTTTTCTAAGGGTCCAAAGCCTAGGTGCTTCAATTCTCCCCAACTTGGATCATTTTTCCTCAAATGACGGGTAAGGCAAGCATAAACATGAGTTAGCACATTATTACGCATTAACTAATCTTTAACCAAGCTAGAAATCAAGACATACAACAAGGATAAAACACATCCCATGATCATTATCAATCAACCATTGATTTCATTGACTATGGGACTCAAACCAATTATTTATCAATGACATTTGTTCAATTCAAAGCTTAGGGACTTAAACACATTTCCTACCAAATACATAAATCAAATCAAGTATATTAAAATATACCTCAATCACGAGTTTTTGGGATGAAAAACAACTGGGGATACTTGGACTTCATGTCCTCCTTCGCCTCCCAAGTAGCTTCCTCGAACTTTTGTTTCCTCCATAGAACCTTCACTAAAGCCACCTCTTTTGTTCTCAACCGACCAACTTGATGATCTAAGATCCTCACCGAGATCTCCTCGTAGGACAAAGAGTCTGAAACACCAACATCCTCCAAGGGAACAACTAACGAAGGATCACCCACACATTTATGCAACATAGAGACATGGAAAACCGAGTGGATGAGTTCAAACTAAAAGGCAACTCCAACTTATAGGCAACAATTTCAACCCTTTTCAAAATCAAGTAGGGACCAATATACCGGGGACTAAGCTTCCCCTTCTTACCAAAATGCATCACTCCCTTTATGGGAGACACCTTAAGAATACCAAATCACCAACACTAAACTCCAAATCCCTACGCTTCACATCCGCATAGGACTTTTGATGACTTTGAGCAGTTTTCAATCTATCACAAATTACCTTCACCTTTTTTAAGGCTTAGTGAACCAAATTGGGGCCAAACATCTTCCCCTTATCGATTTCATACCACCCAATAGGAGAATGACATCTCCTACCATACAACGCCTCAAAAGGATCCATATAGTGCTAGAATGGTAACTATTGTTATAGGCGAATTTAATCAAAGGAAAGTGGTCATACCAACTACCACCATAATCAATCACACAAACACGTAACATATCTTCCAACATTTGGATGCTCCTCTCCGCTTGTCCATCCATCTGTGGGTGGAAAGCAGTACTAAGTCACACCTTAGTTCCCAAACATTTTTGAAATGACTTTCAAAAGTAAGATGATAAAGGAGTACCACGATCTGAAATAATAGAAATCAGAGCACCATGTAATTTCACAATCTTTGCAAGATATAACTTAGCATAATCTTCCATCGAGTAATTAGTCCTCATAGGCAAGAAGTGAGTGGACTTGGTCATTCTATCCATAATGACCCAAATAGAATCACATTGATTCTAAGACCGGGGATGACCGATAATGAAATCCATATTAATTGCCTCCCACTTCTATTCGGGTAATGCAATTTATTGGTATAAGCCTCCGGGCCTCATCTGCTCAACTTTCACTTGTTGACACATCATACACATGGCCACAAAACTAGCCATATCTCACTTCATATTATTCCACCAATAGAACTTCTTAAGATCATGATACATCTTTATAAAATCGGGATGAATAGCATAACAAGATCTGTGAGCCTCGGCCATAATCCTTTCCCTCAATCCATCAATACTGGGAACACATAGTCTACTTTGGTACCTTAAGATACCATCACCACCAATCACAAAGTCAACAATCTTTTTCTGACCCAATTTACCCTTAATCTTCATCAAATCAGGATCCAATATTTGGTTTTTCTTTATCTCAACAACAAGAGACGATTGTGATACCGGGTGAACAAATGCCCCACCACCCTCAGAGTCCGTGAGATGAACTCCAAGATTAGCCAAATGGTGAATGTCCTTTACCAATTCCTATTTATCCTTATCCGCATGGGGCTAAACTCCCCATGGATACTCTGCTAAGAGTATCGGCGACTTCATTAGATTTACCTGGATGGAAATGAAGACTCATATCGTAGTCTTTCACCAACTCAAGCCTCCCCCTTTGCTGGAGATTCAACTCCTTCTGAGTACACACATACTGAAGACTCTTATGATTGGTAAAGATGTCAACAAGAACCTCATAGAGATAATGTCTCCAAATCTTCAATGCAAAAACCATGGCTAACAATTCTAAGTCATGAGTAGGGTAGTTCTACTCATGAACTTTCAATTACCTAGAAGCATAGGACACCACCCTACCATGTTGAATTAATACACAACCAAGCCCAATACGAAAAGCAGCACAATACACTATGAAACCATCATTACCCTTGGGCAAGGTTAAAACTGGAGCCGAAGTCAATTTATCTTTCAACTTCTCAAAACTACCCTCACACACATTCGACCACAAGAACTTGACCTTCTTCTGGGTCAACTTAGTTAGTGGGGAAGCTATAGTTGGAAAAATCTCCACAAACCTCCTATAGTAAATGGCTAAGCCCAAGAAGCTCCGAATATCAGTTGGAGTCGCAGGTCTAGGAAACTTCTTAATTGCCGCAACCTTTTGACGATCTACCATAACCCCTTCACTAGAGATAACAGGACCAAGAAAAGTCATAGCCTTCAATAAAAAATCACACTTAGAGAACTTGACATACAAATGATAACCTTCAAGGTTTGTAACATGGAATAGAGGTGATCGACATGATCCATCTCTCCTTTAGAGTAGACCAAGATATCATCAATAAAGAAAATGACACACAAGTCCAATAACGGATGGAAGACTCTATTAATCAAATCCATGAATATTGTCGAGGCATTGGTCAACCCAAAGGACATAACTAGGAACTCATAGTTACCATCTTGGTTTTAAAGGCGGTCTTAGGGATATCCGTTTCCCTAATCTTAAGTTGATGATAACCCGGCCTAAGATCAATCTTAGAGAAATACTTTGCACCTTGAAGTTGATCAAACAAATCATCGATCCTAGTAAGAGGATACTTATTCTTTATGGTCACTTTGTTCAACTGACGATAATCAATGCACATACGAAGCGAAGCATCCTTCTTGCGCATAAACAACACGGGAGAACTTAAAAGAGACACAATAGGACAGATGAAACCTTTATCTAAAAGGTGCTTCAATTTCTCTTTAAGCTCCTTCAACTCCATCGGAGCCATTCTATAAGGGGGAATAGAAATCGGACGAGTATCCAAAAAAAGATCAATCCCAAAGTCAATTTCTCTATCGGGAGGAATACTAGGAAAGTCATTGGGAAAGACCCGGGAAACTCATTAACCATAGGAACGAATTCTAGAGAAGGACATTCCGAGTTAGAATCTTTAACTCAGACCAAATGATACAAACACCTTTTAGAGAACAACTTTCGAGCTCTACGTTATGAGATAAACCTTTCCTTAGGCACTAAAAAAACCCTTTCCATACAACGATTGGCTCATAAATAAATTTACATATGACCATACGGGTCCGACAATCTAAGAAGCATAGCACGAATGCAACCAATCTATCCCCAGAATTATATCAAAATCGACCATTTCCAACTCTATCAAATCAACAAGTGTTTTTTTACTAACAACAACTACCACACACCCCTATAGACTTTTTTAACAATCACAGAGTCTCCTACTAGGGTAAAAATAGAAAAAAAGATTAACAGATACTTAGGATTAAAATTAAAATGCACAACACAAACGACGTCACATAAAAAGAGTGGGCCCTAAATCAAGTAAACAATACACATCACAGGAGAAAAGTTTTAACATACCCTTGACAATAATGGGAGACGCCTCAGACTCCTGGTGAGTAACAAATGCATACAAATGATTTTGGCCAACGTCGGTACCTGAAGAAGAAATAACACCCTTCGATGTATGAGTAGATAAAGTATCAATAGGGGCCCTGTTGTCCCAACAATCCGCTAGAGTGAGGAACTCTTACTGCATGTGCCCAATCTGACCACATCTAAAACATCTGTTTCTCCCCTTCTCACACTCTTCATGATGATGCTGACTGCAAAAACTACAAAGTGGGTAGGAGGAGCTGACTGAGCCCTACTAGTCTGAGATTAGGCACCCATTGCCCAGAACACACCACTAAACTGAGGTCGATGATCATCTGACAGCTTCGGGTGAAGAGTACTAGCCGAGGAGAAAGAACCCAAACTCCCCTACTTCATTCTTATCCACATACCACTATCTCTACCATTTTATTTAGAAGGACTAAATTTTTTCCCTTGCCTTTCACTAAACTCAACTTGTTTGTTTTTCTCTTCTTCCACTTGTTGCATATATACAACCAACATAAAGATGTCCATGTCTTTGATCAACAAGATCGTCTTGCTCTTAAGCACCAACTCATGGGACAAAACTGAAGCAAACTTATGCATTCTAGCCCTCATGCTAGAAACCATCTAGGGGGCATACTTAGACAAATAATGGAATTTCAAGGTATACTCCTTGACAGACATCCTCCTTTGCTTCAAGTTTATAAATTCTTCCACTTTCGCTTCCAACTCTTGAGGAAAAAAGCGGTCCAAGAAGACCTTAGAGAAATCCTCCCACACTACAGAACTAGCATCCACACCTCATTCCCACCCTTCGTATCATTGGTGTGCATTCAATTAGTAGAAAGCAAACTTAACAGCCTCAACCTACAAAGCATGCATGATCCAAAAGATCTTTTCTATTTCATCAATGATGCCCTGAAAATCCTCCTCAACCTTGGTACCCGTGAACATAGGAGGGTTCAACCTCATAAATTGGCCAACTCTTGTGGACTCAGAAGAAACAGTAGCTGGAGCACCACGCTTTAATTGAGAGGCTACCAATTGAGTTAAGAGGTTGACAGAGTGATAAAAATCAGCATTAGTAGCATCCCCTCGAGGTGATTGAGGGGGGGGGGGTGTCACTCTCATAAGCAAAATTGGTGGGGCCAGGTGGGACCCCGTAAGGATGGTCAGATGCTGCAGCCCTAGCTTGGGTCTAGCCCCCAGAAGTTGGACGAGCTCCATTTATAGGGCCCTCAATCGGGATGGTTTTGCCTGAGTATCAGATCTCCTTGGAGGTATGATCTGAAAGATAAGAAAATAGAAATCAGAAGAATCCAAGACCTTAGACTCTATAGCTCGAGATTGAAACACAAGAAAGGGAAATATTTCTAAATGTCTCGTAGCCCCTCTTTTATAAGTGTGGAATGCTATACACATATAAAAGAGACCCTACTTGACATGGCTTTATGTATACCAAACTGACCATGAACCTAGGCTCTGATTCCATCTTTACACGACCCAAAATCGGGCCTTGTCATATGGGCATATCAAGCCAAACATGAGCCAGAGATTGCCCCATCAACCCAACCTTACCATTACATCAATCCACAAGTCTCGGAGGAACTCTGACTATATATCATGATAGTAGAAACAAAACTAGTAATCATAACATAGACAATGTCTAAACATTTCATTTACATCAACATACTAACCAACATACCCAAGTCCATAGTAGTTCACAAGTCCTACAAATCTGATGTCTAAATTTGTCGGGACAAACCCCCGACAATAGCCAAACCAAATCTATATAAGTCTATGATCAAAGATAAGAGACCATGAAATATATGTATTCCGATGTAGGGAAGTTCGCCGCTTCAAGTCAACAAACGATTCGCTTCGATCGCCTAGTCACTGTGCAGGAAGAGAAGAAGAAGTTTCGGCCCCTATATCATGTGGGGACATAGAGTTTGGAGATGGTTAGTAGTTGGAACGCTAGTATGTAACTCAATGATAAGGACAAAATAAAGTCATAATTCAAAAAAATCAAGTCAAAATATCATATTATACCATATTCATATACATAGGCATACATGTAAGTACATAGCAAGTTCATAATATACCAACAATGAAACAAGACTTAGCAAGCACTAAATCATGAGTCATGAAGTGGAGGACTCCTACCTTCCAAACTTATAGATTCAAATGTTTCTTATTAGGGAAGGGACTTTAACCACATGCATTTTAATTAGGCAAGGGACTTTAACCACAAGCCATTTCATTGGGCGAAGGACTCTAACCTCAAGCTGTATTAGATAAGGGACTCTAACCATAAGTTGACGTATTTAGGCAAGGGAATCTAAACTCAAGCAATTTTAATAATCTAGGGACTCTAACCACAAGCCACTTTATTAAGCAAGGGACTCTAACCTCAAGACACTTTAGTAGGCAAGGTACTTTAACCACAAGCCATTGAGACTATCTTTAGTCAACATGGACTCTAACCTTTTGTCCATACATCAATATTCATCCACTTCCACTCTTTGGGACTCTAGCCCATTTAACCAATTCTTTACCATATGTGACCACGAGGTCTTCATGGAACCATTTATCAAACAAACACTTTAATAAGCCAATGCCTAATTCAATTCATCATTCAATTCAATTTATGGTCATTAAGACCCATAAAAACCACTCATTCCTCATTAGCAATCTTATACCACACTTTAGTTCAACACACTTCATTTTCAAGTTTAGGGATTTTAACCATTTTTAGCCATCAAACAAACAAGATCATCAATTAACTAATAACTTGTCTAACAATGCCTTTACAATGCCATTTACCAACCACTCATACTTATTGGGTCATTTCCCTAGTTCAAAACATCATCAATATATGACTAGAAATTTCACTTAGACATTTTCACAAACACCTCGTGTGCATGCCTTTACCAAGGCCAAAATCAAAGTAGAAATCATAAATATTAGGGTTACTCAAGACCCATTTATTAAACCATAAACAAAAAGAACCCACATGTGCAAATCATTTCCAATATCATGTAAAAACACATGTCTAAGCAAGAGAAAACATTACTCTTCATTAGGAAACAAACCCTTATCATTTGATTTCAAAATCATCATTTACAAATATTAATCCATATTTAAAATACATGGTTTTTGAGTTAATAACAAGGGAAAGAGTCGGATGCCTTAAACAAGATGATCCACCATGAAACTTGACTCCTCTTTGCCTCCAAATAAACACCCCATGGAACCATAGCTTCCAATCTTGTTTTGAGAAGTGTAAAATATGTTTTTGGAATGTTTTGATCTTCCAAAATGAATATTTAGGAGGCCACAAGACATTATATAGTGAGGATAATTAAGGTTTTTGGGGTGGGAAATGTCCATAAAGCCCTTGGCTTAAAAGCTGAAAAGTGACCTCCCAGGTGGGTACGACTCACTTACTCAATCGTACCCTAACTTATACCATAGACCTTACCAAAGATGCCTATATTGACCAAGGTATGACCAAAAACCCTTGACTCGTACCCTAGGGTACGAATAGTACCCTAAACCATCCCAAAAAAGTGTCAACTAGGCCACGTTCCAAACATCATACGACTTAGCTTGGTACGACTCGTACACTAATGTACGACCATGGGGAGGCTAAGTCGTACCTTGAACAGTGTGTAACCCCCACCATACTTCCTAGGATACGAGAGGGAGTCACTAAGTCATATACAAGGGTACAACTAGTACCCTGAGTTGTACCTAGTCCAGAAGCTTCAATTAAGGAAATTTTTCTAAGGGTCCAAAGCCTAGGTGTTTCAGACATGGCACTCTCACAAATCAGAAATTTTATTTTATCTTTTGACTTAGATTTTTGGCTTGTTTCTCTTATTTTCCATGTTATGTGAGATATTACTCAAACAAAAAATAAAATATATCGCGTCCTTAGTTTCTAAATTTCCTTATATCTCTTCCTCAACAATGAATAACTATTCTTGGAAACTCTTTTTAAAATGACCTATTCAAGTCTTCGATCTAACTAGAGGATCACAAGTTATTTTTTAGTGAAATGCGCAACTTATTAAGCTACTTACTAAATACCTTAATTTATTAGTGATTAAAGATTTAATTATAATTTTTTTTAAAATACAAATTAATTCAAAACTTGATCTGTGATGGACAGACCGATTATCAATCCAACCGACATTTTATATCAGTCTTTTATGTTTTTTAATAGTTGACTAATTATAGTAATTAGTCCTACAACTTAATCATTGCTCTTTTTTAGTCTGACTGATTAATTCGATCATTGCATACATACTACAAATTTTTTCCACTGACTAATAATCGGTCTTTTTAAATTTGACTGATCAGTTCGACCAATAACCTATATGTTAAATTCTTTTTGACATATTAACTATCAGTGTTTTTTAATCTGACAGATCAATTCAACCAACTACCTATATACTACAATTTATAGCCGTCAAATTAATCGTCGGTATTTCTTTAATTTGGCCGACTAGATATATAGTATAATATTGATTTTTTCTTTTGAAAAGAAGATTGCTACTAAAATTAGAGGAGAGAAGAAAAATTATTATGTAGGAGGAGAAAAAATATTGAAAAATAAAAATATAATATATAAAAATTCTCTTTAACTTGACTTCAAATCATATCTATGACCTCCAACTTTTGGTGTGCACAAGTAGGCACTTAAAATTGTATAAAGTTGAATAGTAGACACGCATATCCTATGTATTGTGCCAAAAATAAAATACAAAGCTTCAAAAATGTGAAAGTTGAAGAAACAATGAGTTTTTAGTAGGAAGAGAGGAAAACTATAGTTTGAAATTAAAAGGATGGAGTAGGGTTTTATGTATTAAGTTTATTAGTAGATATTCCCATAGTTTTTAATATGTTATTATAGTTCAATCCTTCATTAAGTTATTTTCTTATTTTATTTTAAAATAAGTTTAATACATAAATATGCCCTTTAACTTGGTATCAATTGATATTTATACCCACCAACTTTGGGTGTTCACACGTAGGTACTAAAACTTGTATACATTTGAACAAGAAAACACACACATCCCATGTGGCATCTACGTGAACTGCCACATAAAAAGTGTGTGTCTACTTATTCAATTTAATACAAGTTTAAGTGTCTACTTGTGCATATTCAAAGTTGGAGGGCATAGATGAGAGATGAAGCTAAGTTAAAAGGCATTGTTATGTATTACTAGTATATGTACCCGTACGATGCGTGGAAAATATTGGACAAAAGATTATTAACTTTATCATATTTATCTTTTATCATTTTATCAATTGTGAAAGTTAAATGATTTGATCGATCATTCGTTATACTATTAGAAGGAAATAAAAATCATTTTATTCATCTTAAATCGTTCTAAGATTTTGTGTTGCGTGAAATTAGATTCAAAGTTTGTTGCAATAAATTAATTACCAAGGAATTGTTTAAGGAGAAGATATGTCTATTGTTGAGTTTTGATGTTATATATGGATGACTTCTTTGTATATTCATTGTCATTATGTTATAGATCATTAGTAAAATTCATGATTAAAATTTTCATTATTTTGTAAACTAAAGGAGAAGTTGAACAACAACTAGAGAGGTTTTCCTTCCTTTTTTTACCTTTTTTAAGAGCACCCACACATTAGAGAGTTTTTTCTCTTTTTAATGGCACTTATTCCTTTTGCTTCCTTGATGCCTCGAATTCATAACCTTAAAATTGCAAGAAAACTTATCATTATTTTAATAGCAACTTTTTGTCAACAACAATTAGAGGATTGAATTTTGAATTAGCGATGTCCTTGAGAAAACATATCATCAACATGCTTTGTCTTCTGCTCTACTGAAATATGATGTTAAAAGGAGTTAAAAAATAGATCAAGAAAGTCAAGAAAGTTATAAGAAGTATAGTTAAGAAAATAATAGGATTTTGGGTACAAAGGAAAGTCACTATTATAATCTTATCACGTTTTTTTTTGTTTTTGTTTTGTTTGGTTAAGCTTTTTCCTCCCTCATGCTTTATTTTGTAAATCCAAAGATAAGTGGGAGTTCTCCATTTGCATGTGTTCCTGTAAATGAATTGCATTTTAAGTTATTATATTACTAGGTTGGTGGTATATCCTGGAAAATTTACAGTGATATATAATGCCAAAATAATTAGTTGGGATCCTAAAGTCAAGAGAACATACTATTTTAGTCGTGTAGATTTGCCTGGGTATAGGTGAAAACGAGTGTATTTCTGGGCATATCATGTTCAATGTAGTTTTCTTTTTAAAAAAGGATGAAAAAATATTTTATTTTTAACACTGTATTTTTTTTATTTCTTTCTGCATGAGCCATAATTTGGGGGTTAAATGTTATATATTATTTAAACTTAGTTATGTCTATTTCTTACTTTTAAGGAATTCATATTAGACATGAAGGTGTAACCCGAGTTGAATTAAGTCATTATTTAAACAGTAAAAGTCCGTAAAAAATAAATTTTGAGTCATAAAAAATACAAGGCCCTAAGTCTTTCATTAAGTTTGTAAGGAAGTAAGATGAGATACATATTTATTTTAAATTCCACTGCATATGAAAAAAGAGGGGAAAAATTCATTTGCGAGGGAACGGACTTGTAAAAAGAATGAGTTAGGTTCTTAATCTCAAGGAAATTAAGAATTTAATATACAAGCGAAAATTAACGATGAAGTTGTAAAGCCCTGCTACCGACCATTCGTTATAGTAAAATTAATCTACCATTTGAAGCCGGTTGAATTAGGTCAGATAGATTTTAAACCTATTAGGTGCTTATTTAGACTAGGAAAATGAGGACGAGCCATAAATGCCACAAAGGCGCGAGAAATATGCCAAAATTTGTGGTAAGGCCGAAAAGTACTACTATCGGTAAGCCACACATCAATATAATAAATAATTTCAAAATAATTTAAAAGCGGGAGGCAAATAACTTTTAGGCTAGCAAATATCATATATTCAAAAGATTAATTTAAGCCAGACGTAAGTCATTAAAGCGACCGTGCTAGAACCACGGGACTCGAGGGGTGCCTAACACCTTCCCCTCGGTCAACAGAATTCCTTATCCGGATTTCTAGTTCGCCGACCAAAAAAATAAAGAGTCATTTCCTTTTGAATAGGGATTCAATAAGGTGACTTGGAACACACAAACTCAATTCCAAGTGACGACTCTGTAGATAAAATAATCCCTACTCAAAACGTCACTTTAATTGGAAAAACTCATTTTCTCTAAAACCAACTCCCTAGCGGGGTCGGAGGCGATGAAAAATAGGGGTGTGACAGATGGCGACTCTACTGGGGAAATAACCAAAATTCGAGCTTTTATATTGATTTGTTTGACTTTATTTAATTTTGATATTGTATATTGATGGCCTAAATATGTTCTTTGCCTACATGTTTATCGCTTTGATATTATTTGAATTGCAATATAAACTGTCTTCTTTCGCGCACCCATCTGAGTCTTCTGAGATACTGTATATTCGGAGATGCGGTATACGCTCCCGAGCTTGAGATACCAGAGATGCGGCAACGCTCCTGGGAAGGATTCTGTAGTCACCCATGATTTAGGACGAAAAGGGACCAACAGTGAGGCCAAAAAGCCCTGCTACTGGTAAAGTTGTCTCTTGCCGACTTGAGTTGTCCGCTCGTTTTACAGCCGATCTAGATACCTAAATCCACCAGGTTGAACCTAGCATAACTGGAACTTAGACATGGCTATCACTAATAGACTGCGTTTTATTGGTATCATGTGCATTTTTGACTTAGTGGGGTTCGACACGGGGGTCGGGTTCGTCTAGGGCAGGTGTCACCTTTTGAGACCATCATATACATTTTATGTGCTACTTGTTGCATTATAGGAAATGCCATATCGAATGTTGACCAGCTTTTAAGTGAATTAATTGATCTGAAAAAAAAGGGGTTCAATAAAATTTTTAAGGATTTATTTTAGAAAATATATAATATTTTACATAGAACTTTTCTGTAAAGATTAAGTCATTTTAACGTCGTGGTCTTGTTATGTCCATTTTCTTTGATTTTAAAATATCTCTTAGGAATACCCTAGAGCCCATTTTTGTCAAACACAGTTAAAATTTAGTCAAACAATTCAGTCCACTATTTTGTTTTAATAATTTAATTATTTCTAACGTGTCTGGTCCAAACGTCATCAAATTATTGTCTCCACTCTAGGATGTTTTAGAAGATACTTCCTGTTGTGTTGGTTGCTACTTTCTCATGCTCATTTTGAAATCTTATTCCGTGTCATTCCGTCAATTTCTTTCAAAAATTATTTTTGTCTTGTTTTAGGATGCTTAAAATAGAATTCTTATTTGCTATCATTATCCAATAGGGCAATATGAACTCATTCGGAAGGAGTGACAAGAGGTCGAGGGATGATGAAGTACCCCATTTCATGGTGTTGGATAAAGTTCCAAAGCTATTGCGGATATGGTATAACAATATGACTGACTATGGACAGGGAGAAGTATATAAACACTTGGGATTTTTAAGGAGTCTGTTGAGTGTTGAACCACAAAGAGACGTGATAGAATCTTTGGTACAATTTTGGGATCCTTCAAACAATGTATTCCGATTCTCCGACTTTGAGCTCACTCCCACACTAGAGGAAATAGGAGCATTTATTGGAAAGGGAAAGAACCTTCACCGAGGAGAACCCATGATACTGAAGCATGTCACTTCTGAAAGATTTTTCGAGCTATTGCACATAAAAGAGAAGAACATAGGAGGCTGCCTAGAAAATGGATGGGTGCGTCTAGAATTTTGTACGAAAGATATGGTCAGGAAAGGGGATTCAAGTTGTTTAGATCAGAACTTAACAACGGGGGGTGCTACCGAACCTGGGAAAAACACAGTTCTGAAGCATTCATAGTGGGTTTTTTGGGAATCATGGTATTTCCGAAGAGGGGAGGAAAAATCAGCACCAATCTGGCTGCGTTTATTACCTCTTTTGAGAAGAATCCTAAGGTCACCCTCGTGCCCATGATTTTGGCAAACATTTATCGGGCCCTGACGATGTGCAAAAATGGGGCGGACTATTTTGAAGGATGTAACATTCTATTGCAGTTATGGATGCTCGAGCATGTTCGTTATCATCCATTTGTTGTGGATTTTCGAGTCGAATGGAATGATTATATCAATGGCCATGAGAAAAGGATGGAGGACCAAAACTTTCCCGAAGGAATAGGAGCTTGGAAGGAGTACTTGGAGAGGTTGACGGCGGACAAGATAGTGTGGAATTATCGTTGGTTCCCCTCAAAAGAGGTGATATATATGTATACTTTCCGACCCTTCATCGTCTTAATGGGTCTCCAAGGTGTTCAGCCATACGTGCCACTAAGAGTCATGCGACAATTCGGTCGACGTCAGCATATACCGCCAGTCGAGGATATGAAAGAGTTTATGTACGAATTCCTCCCTGACATCCCTCTAAGAAAGACTGAGATACCTAAGATTTGGGGAGGATGTGTACTTTTAGGTTTCGATCACATGGTGGAAGACCGCAACAAGGGCGAGGTAGACTATTGGTATCTGCCATGGTTTCATGACCAACCTCCTCCTAAAGTTATGCCAGAAAGGTCAGCCAAAGAGCCAGTGGATCGAGAAGCAGAGATTGAAGTCAAAATTAAGCAGGCTCGACGAGAGGTACAAGAGAACTATTGGTCTACTCTGCATGTCTTAAATAATGATCTGGAAAGGGCTAGAGAAGAATTGGTTCACCATGAGGCGAGATTTGAGGCCAGAATTAGATCGGCTCGTAAGGAGATTGAGAGAGAGAACCGTGTTGCCATGCATGCCCTACAAGAAGACCTGGATATTGCCACCGGTGCTATGGAGAAACAATCGAGTGATTTTGAGAAAGAGAAGGCCTTGCTGACAAGTACACAGTCGAAGCTTTGGGCTCAACTAAAATCTTCTATGGAATAGGAAAGACAAATAGCGAGGCGCTTCACGACTTTTCAGAAGGAAGTTGAAGTTGAGAGAAACCAGTGGATGACCGAACGACAGGAGCTTCACTATCAGATCGATGACCTTCATGAACAAGAAGGAGATCTAAAGCATACCGTCCGCACTACGCAGCATTGGGTGCAAAACTGCCATGAGAGTATGATCGAGGCCAGGAGAGAAGTACTTCAGCTCAGTAAAACCTTGATTAATGTTTATGCTAAGTATCTTCACCGAGGTGATGAAAATCTGGGCCGTCAGGCACGTGCTCTCGCTCCACATCTGCCAAAAGCATTATCCAGGATCTACTTAAGCCTGAGGGAGGATTAAGTTGCAAGACATCTTTGGAAGGCATCTTGATGATAATTATTAAAGTTCTTGCTTTCTTAGAGTTAGTTTCTTTATAGGTTTTCTAGTATTTCTCCAGTATTCCGAGTCTGTTCTAGTTTTAGATAATTTTAGTTTCCTTTCATTAAAGCTTTGTTTTAAGAACAGTTGGAAATGTATGGAAAATTTCACATTTGTTTCAAGTTTTTATTCTCTTTATTTCTGAATATATATATATATATACTATATCCCTGAACTACGTGATGATCTGATTCATGTAAAACATGATACGTAGGCAACCCTTGGTGGGTGCGATCAAATATTTTTTCAAGTTTTAAGTAATAATTGTAAGATATTGGCGTTAAATAATGAGGGTAAAAATTAATTCACCAAAGCCGAGATGAAACAAGAGGGTTTTCCTAAGTCCATTTCAGGAAGGAAATTACTTAGGTGCATGACATTTGAGTTTGTTATGAATATATCAATATTTTTAAAGCTCTAAAGTTTCAAGAGAGAGAGAGAGAGAGTAAGGTGGTTGGTTGTGGTTAAGCTGGCCTCTCACCCGTACAACACAAGGTATAAAGGAAAAAGGAAGATGACTCGAAAAGATGGAACAAAATCTGATAATGAAGAAGGTCGAGATCAGTTAGTTCCACAAGAGTTCGCATCTTTTGAGGAGAATAGGTTATTGAAGCAACAAATTGCGGAAATGTGTTAGGCCTGGGCGAATGGTCAAGCCCCGCCTTCCTCAATTCCTAGTCTTTCGGATGCAAATCATCCCAGTTCTACTCAAGCCCAAGTCGACGATCCACTTTATCCGCCTGGATTTGGTCCATACGCTAATGTGTCTAGCGCTGCTGGCACATCCACCATGCGTCCTCCAAATCCATCATTCCTGAACAACCCGATTTTTATTCCGACTGTGCCAACTAATATAAATTCTCCATCAATGATACAGAAGCCTACCAACGAGCTAAATCATGATCAAGTCTATCCTCCTGAATTGGCATTCAAACCCGTAAATTTATATCAGCCCACTCATCAGCCTGAGTCTCATATCGTGATTGAGAAGGCTATTATGAATGAAGAACGAGAAGAGATATCTAGAAAAGTGAGGAGTCTGGAGCAGAGTATGATAAACATACAAGGATTGGGAGGACACAAAAGTGTCTCTTTCAAAGACCTGTGTATGTTCCCTAATATTCATTTGCCAATAGGGTTCAAGACCCTAAATTCAACAAATATAGTGGTCATGGTGATCCAGTGGCCCACTTAAAAAGGTATTACAATCAACTTAGAGGAGCAGGAGGGAAAGAGGAGCTGCTTATGGCCTATTTCGGAGAAAGTCTGACGAGAATAGCCTCCGAATGGTTTATCAATCAAGAAATCTCCCATTGGCACGTTTGGGATGATATGGCTCAAGATTTTGTACAACAATTTCAATACAATATCGACATTGTCCCTGACCGTACTTCTCTCGCTAATATGAAGAAAAAACCATCTGAAAGTTTTCGAAAGTTTTCCATAAAATGGAGAGAACAGGTATCTAGAGTCAAACCACCAATAAAGGACCAGGAATTGATTGATGTTTTTCTCCAAACTCAAGAGTCTGATTATTTTCATCATTTACTAGCCGCGGTTGGTAAACCTTTCGCCGAAGCAATAAAAATTGGGGAAATGGTGGAGAATGGCATCAAATCAGGAAAAATCATGAGCCAAACCGCCCTCAAGGCCACTACACAAGCCATTCAGAGTGGATCAGGTGGTTTTGGAAATCAAAAAAAGAAGGAGGAAGGATCCATGATGGCATCAGGACCGGGCAATGCCCAAAGGGGATGGAACTCCCCTTACGTTCATGTCCAACAGGGGCAACCCATCCCTCCTCAACATTATTATACACCTCAACCTGTTGTTCTTAATGCTCAAGTGTATGCCCGACCTCCTCAGCATCCACAATGGCGGGTACCTGCGCCACATGGTTTTTGTCCGCGGAAGCCAAATTTCAAAGCCCCTCGTAATCCGTATATTCAGGCAGACTATACAAGAGAACAGAGGCCAAGGAAAAACTTCACCCTAATTAGAGAATCGTATACGAGCCTGTTGCGGAGATTGGTCAAATTAAGATGGATTGAACCTGTTTTGCCCTTCAAAGTGGATCCGAATGCAAGTTGGTTTGATCCTAATGTAAGGTGTGAGTACCATTCAAACATCCAAGGTCACAGTACCAAAAATTGTTGGAGTTTGAAGAGAGCTATTGAAAAGTTAATCAAAAGCAAGGCAATCGTAATACAAAAAGAAGAAGTGTCGAATGTCACCGACAATCCACTTCCCAATCATAATAATACACACGTCATGGGGATGATTTTTGACGATAGAGACTACATGCCAACAAGCCAAGTAGTGATAGAAATAGGCACCTTGAAGGAGAACCCGGGTGAAGCACTGAAGTATATGCAAAGAGAACCATTGATCGTGAAAAGAGCGAGTTCCATTATAAGACCCCGAGATTCAGAAAAGACGGTATTGTATGTTCCTGCAAAGATAAATGGAATAGCACAATATGGGCCAAAACTATATATTTTGAGTGGTCCCGCATGGTTTGACCAACAGCGCAACAACATGAGAAAGATAACAGAGCCAATTGTCATAAGACACGCAACACAGCTCTAAGTGACATGCTTGAAAACCATCCCATGGAACTACAACAAAACCACGGTGATGTACAAAGGAAAAGAGGTCATGGAAGAAACAAACAAAATAGGGGGTTTGACTCGATCAGGAAGATGCTATGCTCCAGAAGAATTAAGGAGACCAAAACAGTTTAAGATAGTCAAGTGCCAATGAAAAAACCTGTCACGGACGAAGAGGCTGAGGAATTTCTGAAGAAAATAAAAACCCAAGACTATTCCATTGTCGATCAATTGAGGAAAACCCCGGCTCAAATCTCATTATTATCCCTGCTGCTACATTCTAAAGAACATTATCAGGCATTGATTAAGTTGTTGAATGAAGCATACGTCCCGAAGGAAACTACGGTATGTCAAATAGAAAGGATGACTCGTAGAATATTTGAAGCAAATAGAATCACTTTCACTGATGATGAGTTACCCACAGAAGGTTCTGGTCACAACAAGGCTTTGCATCTGACTATGAAATGCGAAGGATATTACATAAAAGGGGTAATGATCGATGGAGGTTCAGGAGTAGATATCTGTCCTTTCTCTACTTTGCAAAAATAGAAAATCAGCCCAGATAGGATTTGATCCAATAATGTATGTGTTCGGGTTTTTGATGTTGCAAAACGAGACACAATTGCTGAGATAGATCTTGCTTTGGTTATTGGACCAGTTGAGTTTGTGATCACCTTTCAAGTAATAGACATGGATACTTCCTACAACCTACTTTTAGGAAGACCATGGATCCATACGGCCAGAGCCATACCTTCTACTTTGCATCAAGTAGTTGAGTTTGAACACGACAATCAGGAAATCAGCAAAACATAGAGAGGATGACCTTCCCATACATCGAGATCCTTCTGTACCCTGTATCGAAGCAAAAGGGGGTTTTGAATCTTCCATTTATCAAGCCTTTGAAATTGTGACAGCTGATCAAGTCGTGTAAGGCACGCCAATTCCAGGGCCTCATCTCTCTTCTACTTCAATCATGATGGCTAGCCAAATGCTACAAAATGGTTATGAACCGGGAAAAGGATTAGGGGTTTCGCTGTAAGGAATTATAAACCCTGTAGATCCATGTGGTAGCCACAACACCTTTATCTTAGGATTTAAGCCCACCGCAGCAGATAGAAAATGGGTGAAAGAGAAGAAGAAGAAGGCTTGGAAATTGACAAGTCCGGTTCCACACATTAGCCAATCTTTCACGAAAGCTCAAAAGGAAGAAAATCAAGACCCATATGCTAACAAGGATGTGGATGAAATATGTCAAGGTCTCAAGGAAATGTTTTATGAAATAAACATGGTTCAGATGGGTGAAGGCCCTAGCCATGCAGATGTGCAGTTTGTCGGGCCAAATATCAAGCTCACTAACTGGGAAACTACTCCTCTCCCTACAAGGAAGGAGTCTTGGTAGTTTATTTTGTTGTTTCGTTTTTCTTTCTTTTGCATTTTGGACTATTCTCAGGGTTGTAGTTCGCATAGTTTAGTTGCTCTGCTTTCATGTTAACCCTCCTATCCTTTTCGATTCAATGAAATGAAATTCAAGTTTTCTAGTAAATTTATCTTTTCTTCCCTCTTTTAATTTTCATTTTTATCTTATTTCAGTTATGTTAATACTAGCTCTGATAATATGGCATGCACACGGAGTTCACATTTAGATCCTAAAAAGTTGTCTAATCTCGAATCAACAAACCAAACAGTAGATGAATACGATGAAAATAAAGCTGATAAGGAAGTCAGAAAAGGATCGGATCAATTTGAGGATAAGCCCAAACCCAATTTAAATGACACTGAGATAATAAATTTGAGAACTGGTGAGGAGTTTAGAGAAATAAAAATAAGTATTCATGCGGATCAAAATATCAAGAATGATATTGTTCAGATTTTGTTCGAGTATAAAGATATTTTTTCTTGGTCTTATGATGATACGTCGGGTCTAAGCACTGATTTAGTAGTCCACAAACTGCCTACATACCCTGATTTTTCACCGGTCCAGCAAAAACAAAGAAATTTTCAAACTAACATGAGCGATAAAATCAAAGAGGAAATCATGAAGCAATTGAATACAAACGTGATTAGGGTCGCTCAGTACACCACATGGTTGGCTAATGTGGTTCCCGTACCAAAGAAAGATGGTAAAATTAGAGTTTGTGTTGATTATAGGGATTTGAACAAAGCAAGCCCTAAAGATAACTTTCTGCTACCCAATATTCATATCCTTGTTGATAATTGTGCTAAACATGAGATCCAATCTTTCGTGGATTGTTATGCCGGATATCACCAGATCTTGATGGATGAAACCGATGCAGAAAAGACAACTTTCATCACCCCGTGGGGTACTTATTTCTACAGGGTCATGCCATTTGGTTTAAAGAATATGGGAGCTACGTACATGAGAGCTATGACTACTATTTTTCATGACATGATGCACAAAGAAGTAGAAGTATATATTGATGATGTCATTATCAAGTCCAAGACACAAGTCGATCATGTATATGACTTGAGGAAATTCTTTGAAAGGTTGCAAAAGTATAATGTTAAGCTCAATCCAGCCAAGTGTGCATTTGGAGTTCCATCCGGAAAACTTTTAGGTTTCATAATTAGCCACAGAGGCATTCAATTGGACCCCTCCAAGGTAAAATTCATTCGAGAATTGCCGCCTCCAAAGAATAAAACCAAGGTCATGAGTTTTCTTGGAAGGCTGAATTATATAAGTAGGTTCATCGCTCAGCTCAGCACTACATGTGAACCGATATTTAAGTTGCTGAAAAAGGATGCAGCTATCCAATGGACAGATGAATGTCAAAAAGCATTTAATAAGATTAAAGAATATTTGGCAAATCCTCCAGTACCGATCCCACCGGAACCTGGTAGGCCTTTATTTCTATATCTGTCAGTGACGGACGATTCTTTTGGTTGTGTTTTAGGACAGCATGATATCACAGGCAAAAAGGAACAAGCAATCTATTATTTGAGCAAGAAGTTCACGAGTTATGAGGTAAAATATACTCTTTTAGAAAAGACATGTTGCGCCCTAACTTGGATTGCTCAAAAATTGAAGCACTATCTTTCGTCCTACACAACCTACCTCATAACTCGAATGGATCCTTTAAAGTATATTTTTCAGAAATCTATGCCCATAGGCAGATTGGCAAAGTGGCAGATTTTACTTACAGAATTCGACATTGTGTATGTCACTCGTACTGCTATGAAAGCACAAGCATTGGCCGATCATTTGGCAGAGAACCCAGTTGACAATGATTCTGAGCCTTTACGAACTTACTTTACTGATGAAGAGATTAATTCAATTGAGGAAGAAGTTCAAGATGATATTTATGCGTGGAAATTATATTTTGATGGGGCGGTCAATGTCAAGGGAGTGGGAATTGGGGCGGTTCTTGTCTCACCGACCGAGCGTCATCATCCTGCCATAGCACGAGTTCATTTCTTTTGTACTAATAACACAGCAGAATATGAAGCTTGCATCATGGGTTTAAATATGGCAATAAATCTGGAGGTACGCGAGCTAGTGGTGTCGGGAGATTCCGAATTTCTCATTCGATAAATTCAATGCGAATGGGAAACGAGAGATATCAATCTTACTCCATAAAAACAATGCTTAAAGGACCTTAGCAAAAAGTTCAAGTCTATCAAGTTTAGATATATTCCCAGATCCCACAATGAGTTGGCTGATGCCCTGGCTACCCTAGCTTCCATGATCCCATACCCAGGAAATATGTATATCGACCCATTAGAGATACAGATATGAGATCAACATGGTTATTGCAACATAATTAATGCAGAACCAGATAATGAACCCTGGTACTATGATATCAAATGCTTCCTAAAGTCAAAAGAAAATCCAATACACGCCAATGCAGATCAAAAAAGGACTATTAGGCGACTTGCTAATGGTTTCTTCTTAAGTGGGGAGATTCTGTACAAACGAACCCCAGATTTGAACCTGTTGAGATGTGTTAATATTTAGGAAGCTGAAAGAATCATAAATGAGGTACATTCGAGGGTATGTGGTTCGCATATGAATGGATATATTTTAGCGGAGAAGATTATGCGGGCAGGATATTATTGGTTGATTATGGAGCGAGATTGCTTTCGCTTTGTTCGCAAGTGTCATCAGTGCCAAATTCACAGTGATTTGATTCACTCGCCACCTTCAGAGTTGCATTCTATGTCTGCTCCTTGGCCATTCGTTGCTTGGGGCATGGACATAATAGGTCCAATAGAATCAAAATCTTCTAATGGGCATCGATTCATACTAGTCGCTATTGACTATTTTACCAAATGGGTAGAATCTGCTACTTTCAAATCAGTCACGAAGAAAATAGTAGTGGATTTTGTTCATTCAAACATCATATGTCGTTTTGGTATACCAAAGTCCATTATCACAGACAATGCAACCAATCTCAATAGTCATCTAATGAAGGAGGTTTGCGAGCAATTCAAGATCGTGCATCATCATTCTACCCCTTACCGTCCCAAAGAAAATGGAGTCGTTGAAGCAGCGAACAAGAATATTAAAAAGATTCTTAGGAAAATGGTCCAAGGATCTCGACAGTGGCATGAGAAATTACCGTTTGCTCTTTTAGGATATCGTACAACTATCCGTACATCGACTGTCTTCGAATCATTGTTGAAGCCGAGATTACCGTTTGCTCTTTATTTACTAGTATATGGGACTGAAGCTGTGATACCCACAGAAGTCGAAATTCCCTCGCTTCGAATCATTGTTGAAGTCGAAATTCCCTCGTCTTCATAGGGCGCCATCCCCTAGTTGACATCTTATTCGTCTTCATAGGGCGCCATCCCCTAGTTGACATCTTATTTCGTCTTCATAGGGCGTCATCCCCTAGTTGACATCTTATTTTATCTTCATAGGGCACCATCCCCTAGTTGACATCTTATTCGTCTTCATAGGGCGTCATCCCCTAGCTGACATCTTATTCGTCTTTATAAGGCTCCATCCCCTAGTAACGTCTTAGGAAACACCATTTCCTAATTTTTATTATTCGTCTTCATAGGGTGCCATCCTCTAGTTGACATCTTATCTCGTCTTCATAGGGCGTCATCCCCTAGTTGACATCTTATTCGTCTTCATAGGGTGCCATCCCCTAGTTGACATCTTATCTCGTTTTCATAGGGCGTCATCCCCTAGTTGACATTTTATTTCATCTTCATAGGGTGACATCCTCTAGTTGACATCTTATCTCGTTTTCATAGGGTGTCATCCCCTAGTTGACATCTTATTCGTCTTCATAGGGCGCCATCCCCTAGATGACATCTTATCTCATCTTTATAGGGCGCCATCCCCTAGTTGACATTTTATTTCGTCTTTATAGGGCGCCATCCCCTAGTTGACATTTTAGGAAATAAACCTTCCTATTTTTCTTCTTTATGTCTTCATAGGGTATGACAATCCCTAGTCACATTTTTAGAAGCAAAAATCCTAATTCTTTTTCATGCATTCATAAGGCATAACTTTCTTTGGTTGCATTATTGAGAATAGGGTTCTTATTTTATTACGTACCTAGCCTAGATTCCTATCATTTATTTATAATTTTTCTAATAAATCACAAAATTTTTCTAGTGCAAACTGGGGCAGAAATTTTTTTTCGTTCTGTTTTATTTTCTTTGATGGCTTGCAGGTTTTTCTGTAAAGCACAGGTTTGATGCCGAGAATGGAATTTCATCTTCGGTCAGAATATAGAAGAATGATCAGGTTGAAGATAGTTAGAGTCAGCTCTGCATCCTTAGCGGCCCAATATCTCAAGAGACATCTTTTTAGCTTCTGATCAGGAGAACAAGCATCCAAAATGTTCTATGAACTGTTCTTTGGTAGAGTATCAATGACTCAATCCAAGTTTCAAGTTCAAGTCTCAAATCCTAATTTCAAGATCAAGGTACCCTTCAGAAGAAGGTGAGGCAATAATTGAAGATACAAGAGGAAGATCAGAAGCAAGAGGATCAAGACAAATAGAATAGATAGGATCTTGTACTTTTATTTCTAGTTTTATTTTTTATGTAATAAAAGGAACAACGAACCGGAAACTCGACGGGACCTCAACTCGACTCTCCAACTCATCCATTCATTCCACTCTTACACCCATTTGAACTACACGTGACCTGATTCTCGTATAACCCGAGATATGTAGGATGCCCAAAGCCAGGGCTCGGTCACACTTCTTTCCTACTTATTTACGTATTACTTTTGAATAAATGGTTGGGTCAAAAAATTAGTCATGTTCACTTCTTTTCTTGAAAATTCTCCATATTTCCAAGCAAAGATGGGCATTCTGTAAAAACCTAATTTTTTACCAAAACCTAATGTTTTACGTCATTTTAGTGTTTAATATATATATATGTATTTTATTTTTTAGGTCTAAGTTAGATGTTTCAATTTTATCTTAGTTTAACAAAGTTTGTTTTAAAAATTTTGAAAACTATAAAAAATAGAGTCACATTTTTAAAATAATTTTTATTTATTCATTTATTTTTAAAAAAATGAAAAATGATTTTTTAAAAAAATTATATTTGTTTTCTTCTTTTAATTTTTAATAAATAATTTAGTGATATTAATATTTCTTAATCACATTTCTAAAACTAGCTATTTAGCTTATTTGTATTTTGTTATTTTTTTTATTTTTTTAACAGGTTTTATCATTTTTTATTTTATTTGAAATATTAATTATTATTATTATTATTATTATTAAAATAATAATAATAATAATAATAAAAAAAGACCTAAACTACCCAAAAACCCACGTCCCACACTAATCCCACTAATTCCCCACACTCACAAAACCTAATTTTTCCCACTAAAAACACACGACACACACATGCACTATGATATAAATACATGTACCTGCATACAAAAAAAGGGGGAGGGATTTGGGGATTACACAGAGAGAAAAAACCAAAGAAAAGAAAACATTGAAAACCTAAGAAAAGAAACAGAAGGAAATCGAAGCAAAAAAAAAAACAGAAAGAGAAAAGTTAGAAAGAAATTCTTTGGGTTAGAGTTCGGCTTTGGGGTTCCCATTTCGAGTATTCGGTGAAGGTGTCCTCTTTTTTATTATAGTTATTCTTTTGTAGAGGTTAGTATTCTATTCTTGTTCCATATTTTTAAGTTTCGTGTAAATTTTGAGACGTGAATGTCAATCTTTATCTCAGTTTTATGGAATCTAAAGACCTTATATGGGACCTTATAATATCCAAAATACCATGCATTTTTTGTCTATTATTACTATGTCTGGATATGTTCTTACCTGGCCCAATAGTCATTATTTTTTTTTCTTTCATCTTTGTTTACTTTAACTAGATCTGAGTTCATGTTAACGTCTATATCATTCTGTTACATAATGTTTATCAAGTATTTGTGTAAATCATCTCGGGATCGGTTTATGTCTTGATATTAGTAGTCTCATTTTTTTGTAAAAAAAAAAAAGGAAGAAAACCTTTCTTTGAAAACCTTCAAATAGTGTGTGTTTCTATTCGTATAGCGACTTTGTTAGTTTATTTAAAGTATAATAAGGGATGTTTTATTATTTTCTTTACTTTAAACTAGTTACCTGAAGCATGTGGTCATTCCCCTTTAGAATAAGTTTCCTTTTAACAAGTCTTCCATGTTTAGGTTGCCTTTGTTAAATGTTTAGCCAAGTTATAAAAAGTATAGTTAAGAAAAGGATAGGATTTTGGGTACAAAGGAAAGTCACTATTATAATCTTATCACGTTTTTTTTGTTTTTGTTTTGTTTGGTTAAGCTTTTTCCTCCCTCTTGCTTTATTTTGTAAATCCAAAGATAAGTGGGAGTTCTCCATTTACAGTGATATATAATGCCAAAATAATTAGTTGGGATCCTAAAGTAAAGGGAACATACTATTTTAGTCGTGTAGATTTGCCTGGGTATAGGTGAAAACGAGTGTATTTCTGGGCATATCATGTTCAATGTAGTTTTTTTTTTTAAAAAGGATGAAACAATATTTTATTTTTAACACTGTGTTTTTTTTTATTTCTTTCTGCATGAGCCATAATTTGGGGGTTAAATGCTATATATTATTTAAACTTAGTTATGTTTATTTCTTACTTTTAAGGAATTCATATTAGACATGAAGGTGTAACCCAAGTTGAATTAAGTCATTATTTAAACAGTAAAAGTCCCTAAAAAATAAATTTTGAGTCATAAAAAATACAAGGCCCTAAGTCTTTCATTAAGTTTGTAAGGAAGTAAGATGAGATACATATTTATTTTAAATTCCACTGCAGATGAAAAAAGAGGGGAAAAGTTCATTTGCGAGGGAACGGACTTGTAAAAAGAATGAGTTAGGTTCTTAATCTCAAGAAAATTAAGAATTTAATATACAAGCAAAAATTAACGATGAAGTTGGAAAGCCCTGCTACCGACCATTCGTTATAATAAAATTAATCTACCATTTGAAGCCGGTTGAATTAGGTCGGATAGATTTTAAACCTATTAGGTTCTTATTTAGACTAGGAAAATGAGGACGAGCCATAAATGCCACAAAGGCGCGAGAAATATGCCAAAATTTGTGGTAAGGTCGAAAAGTACTACTATCGGTAAGCCACACATCAATATAATTAATAATTTCAAAATAATTTAAAAGCGGGAGGCAAATAACTTTTAGGCTAGCAAATATCATATATCCAAAAGATTAATTTAAGCCAGACGTAAGTCATTAAAGCGACCGTGCTAGAACCACGGGACTCGAGGGGTGCCTAACACCTTCCCCTCGGTCAACAGAATTCCTTATCCGGATTTCTAGTTCGCCGACCAAAAAAATAAAGAGTCATTTCCTTTTGAATAGGGATTCAATAAGGTGACTTGGAACACCCAAACTCAATTTCAAGTGACGACTCTGTAGATAAAATAATCCCTACTCAAAACGTCACTTTAATTGGAAAAACTCGTTTTCTCTAAAACCAACTCCCTAGCGGGGTCGGAGGCGATGAAAAATAGGGGTGTGACAAAGAATGTAGCAAAATATTTCACAATGTGCACTATATATAAGAGATATTAAGAAGCCAGAGTCTCATTCCTATTCAAATTCCATTTGAATTCAAATTCAAAATCAAACACCATATTAATTTGTTAGAAGAAGATAAGTTTATATTCTTCATTATCTTATCTCATACCTTTTTCAAATACAGTGCATGATTATCTTATTATCTATAAATAAGAGTTGAAATATATTTGAAATCAATAAGATAGATTATATATTTTTTAAAATAAATAATAAAAATAAAAAAGGACTAATTCGTCACAATTTTCCTTCTCCTCTATTTTACCTTTTTTTACATTTTTTTCGTTAATCTACTTTTCATTTTCACATTTATTTGTTTGTTAAAAATAAATTATTTCTTTGGGAAAATTTAACAACAATTCAGATATATAAATGAATTGCAAGTAAATATATATGTTAGATTTAAACAATTTTTAATTTATATTTATAATTTAAAATTTTTGCAAGTAAGGGTGAAGTTCGAAAAACCCATCACAAATAAATATTATAGATGTATAAATCATTGCAAAATAGATATTATTATTTATCATTATCACTAAGTACTATATACTCCTTTATTTATTTATTTATTTATTTATTATTATTATTATTATTATTATTATTATTATTATTATTATTATTATTATTATTATTATTATTATTATTATTAAGAAGAAGAAGAAGAAGAAGAAGAAGAAGAAGAAGAAGAAGAAGAAGAAGAAGAAGAAGAAGAAGAAGAAGAAGAAGAAGAAGGAGGAGGAGGAGGAGGAGGAGGAGGAGGAGGAGGAGGAGGAGGAGGAGGAGGAGGAGGAGGAGGAGGAGGAGGAGGAGGAGGGGGAGGAGGAGGAGGAGGAGGAGGAGGAGAACAACAACAACAACAACACTTCTATGTTATTTTTTTTCTAAAGAAAACTTAAAGGTACTACTATGTGTGTACCGCTACTACAACTATTTCTTCTTCTTCTTATTATTATTATTAAATTAAATGTATACAGATATATTTTATAGTATATAAAAGAAATAAATTTTTGAAATAGTAAGAGTTTATTTAGGACTCTTTAACCATATTTTTCTAATTTTAAGCTAGTGGCTTTTTTTAAAAAAGAATAAGACATTTTTAAATTCAAATAGTTAATATCCTTTAATTCAAACCTTTATTACAATAATTTAACTTTGTCCTAAAAATTGCCACGTGACTTAACAATAGATTGCCACTTGGCTAATTGTAGTGTTTCGTCCTCTGCTTTATAATATATATATATATATATATATATATATATAGAGAGAGAGAGAGAGAGAAGAGGAATAAATTTTTGAAATACTAAGAGTTTATTTAGGACTCGTTAATCATACTTTTTTTAAGCTAATGATTGTTTTTCTTTTTAAAAGGATAATACATTTTCAAATTCAAATATTTAATATCTTTTAATTCAAAATTTTATTACAATAATATTAACCTTTGTCCTAAAAATTGTCATGTGGCTTTTCAATTACTTGCCACGTGGCTTCTTGTCTTTCTTTTAGTTTTGTTTTTATATATATAGATAGATAGATGTATATTCAAATTTAAATATCATATCAGTTTGTTATAAGAAGATCAGGATATTCATTGAATAGATATGAATATAAAAATAATTAAAAAAGGATCAAAATTTTTTAGTTGCTATTAAAGAGGAAGATATGCTATTAAATATGAATGTTGCGTCGTGAAATATAGATGGATTATTCACTAATCGTCCATGAAGTTGTATATCTTCAATAGTATTCTCCATATATTTTGGTTGGTGAGTTTTTTTTATTAGAGAAATTCATATGTTGTACAAGAATAATTATCCAAATTTAAAAGAATATATTAAAGAAGGAGAATAATATATAAAAAATCATATTTCATAAATTAGAAGTTTCAGACAAAAAGTACTAATATAGCTACACAAGGGTAATTTAGGAATAAGGGGGGATTTTGAGGGACAAAAATCTCTTTTAATTGGTCAAAATACAGTGGCTTATAAGCAAAAAAAAATAAGTTGGGAATTAGAGTTTTTAATTTTTGGCTTATAAAAAGCAAATTTTGGCTTTTTTTAAAGCAATTTTAAAACTTGTCAAACACTTTAAAAGGTAAAAACAAATAGCTTAAAAGCTATTTTAACCAAAATATAAGCCCATCCAAACACTCACTAAGGTGGTATGAAATGGTATGATATGGTATTAAAAATTTTAATTCATCATTTTCATATTTGATTATTAAAAATAAGTACTATATAATTAGCATACTAAATTAATTCGGTATGATGAACATAAGTGTATAGTTTTGTAGATATAATATTGGTGGACATAAGTGAATCAAATTTCATTGAGTTGACTTGTAGTCACAACTTTAGTCAAAGTCCTTCTATATTCTAATTTTATTTGCAAGTGGATGTAAAAAGACTGTAACGTTTTTTTCCCTTCAAAACAAAGCTAAGTCTTTACTATTGCCTTAACTCTCAAATCAAGATTATTTTTAACTAGGGGGTCATATGTTGCAGAATTTGCTGCATCTCACAGCCAACAGTTGCAAGAATTTGAAAAGAAGATGCAAGAAGAATTTGATCAAGAGAGATCTCAATGGATACATCAAAGAGGAATCCTACGAGAACAACTAGAGGAAGCTTTCGCTCGAGAGCAATGTGCAAAAGAGATGATTGATTTCCGTGATCGGCAAACCCAAGGATGGGATCAGGACTTCAGTTTCCTTCGATTAAAGGTCTGTCGTGTGGCATAGGATACCGCCAAAATGGGTTTGGACTTTCAAGAGCTGAATCATGAACAATTTTTGGCACAAGTACCAGTGTTCACCCAACGTCTCACTACTTTGTTGGAAGACATATACTTGGGTTTGGGAGGCGACATAAAGCCAAAATCTCCTTGATCGTGCATGTTAAGGTTGTGGAAATCAGTTGAAGAACTTGAGACACTGGAGTTTAGTTGTAGGGATGGATATTTATTTTCTTTTATTACAGTATTTCAGTTTGTCTTAGAACTTTTTTTCTAGATTTTATGTCTTTTAGTTTGTTTGTTTAAGTTAAGTTTTCAGATGTCAGTTAGTAAGTCTACTTTTAGGAGTTGTGTCATTTATTCTATCGTACTTGTATTTAAAAATCACTGAATATAATTAAGTTGGCCATTTATTTTTATATATCTATTACATATGTTTTACTTCATTTACTCTATTTATTTTCTTTAAAAAATTTATTTTTGTTAAGTTTTTCCCGAGCTACGCAAGATTTGATTCATGTGCTGGCATGATACGTAGGCAACCCTCCAAAGGATTCGATCAAAACTTTTTGAAAAGTGCGCCTAGAAAAGCCGAGATGAAACACAAGGCCTTTCACGATAGGCTAGGAAATGCATATAGAGGCATAACATACAACATGGCATTATAATGTGTTCAATATGTAATACTCACCTATTTTCTACTTGATTCAGAGAAAAGATAAAGTAGTTGGTGGTTGGTTTGTGGTTTAAACTGGCATCTCATTCGTACAACACAAGATACAAAGAAAAGAGAAAGATAACCCACAAAGAGGGAGTAGAGCCTGACAGTGAGGAAGATAAAAATCAATTGATTTCATAGGAGTTTGTATCCATGGAGGAGAATAAGTTATTGAAACCACAGATAGCGGAAATGTATCAAGTTTGGATGAATAGACAAGCCCCGCTTTCCTCAATTCCTAGACTTTCAAATACGAATGATCCAAATTCGGCTCAAGCCCAAAATGGCGATCCATTTTATTCACCTGGATTTAGACCATATGCTAATATGTCTGACGCTGTTTGTACTTCTACCATGCACCCAACAAATCCATCTGTCACGAACAACCTATTTTTCACTCTTGTAGCACCAACTACTATGGGTCCTCAATCTACAGTGTAGAAGACTATGAGTGAACCAAGTCATGATCAATTGTATCCTCTTGAAGTGACTTTCAAAACCGCAAATTCATATTATCCCGCTCATTAATACGGTTCTCCTATCGTGATTGAGAAGACTGTTAAGAATGAGGAACAAGAAGAGATGGCTAGAAAGGTGAGAAGTTTAGAGTAGAATATAAGAAATATGCAAGGACTGGGAGGGCAAAAGAGTATTTCATACAAGATTTATGTATGTCTCCTAATGTTCATTTTATGCTAGGATTTAAAACTCCTAAGTTTGATAAGTACGAAGTCCATGGAAATCCTGTGGCTCCTTTGAAAAGGTTTTGTAATCAATTGAGGGGGCAGGGGGGAGAAGAACTGTTGATGACCTACTTTGGATAAAGTCTAGCGGGGATAGCTTCAGAATGGTTCATTGACCAAGATATTTCTCGTTGGCACATTTGGGATGACATAGATCGAGATTTTATCCAATAATTTCAATATAATATTGATATAGTGCCAGATCTCACCACACTTGCCAACATGAGAAAAAAGATAACTGAAACATTTTGAGAATATGTTGTTAGATGGAGGGATCAAGTTGCAAGAGTTAGGCCATCAATAAAGGCGTCAGAGATGATTGATATTTTTCTACAGGTGTAGGAACCTTACTATTTCCATTATTTGATTTATACTATTGGAAGTACATTTGCTAAGGTCATTAAGGTCAGAGAAATGGTAGAAAATAGAATTAAGTCTGAAAAAATCATAAGTCGGTCCACTTTGAAAGCAACAACACAGGCAATTCAAAATAATTCAGGAAGTTTTAGTGGGAAGAAAAGAAATGAAGATGTATCTACAGTTGTGCCAGGTCCACAACAAAATTTGAGAAGATCGCGTGAACCATACTGTAACGCCCCGAGAGTACACCCTGGACGCCAAATGATGATTGGAACCACAAGTGATCCCAAGCTAACCCATGAACTTGCATGCTATTAAGCAACTGAATTATAATAAAATAAATAACAAGTTATGTTGTGCGAAAACATAATCATGGCATAATTTGAATAAATACATTACTGATAAAGTTTACAATCTGATTAAAACTAAAGGAAGAAACTGAAATTTATATGACTGACTCTGACTGACATCTGTGAAGCCTCTACTATACTGATTATAGATAGCTGGGACATGACTCTAACTACCACTATGTGTAAGAGGTTCCAAGAATGTTGTGAAGATGTTGATATCAATAGTAATAAATCATTATGTTTGGATGTTTCTACGAGGTGGAACTCCACATATTTGATTTTGAATAGGGCGATTGAGTATGAAAATGGGTTGTTGAGTTATGTTGATCATGACATTGGCTTATCACATTACCTTCAGTTTGTTGAGGATGAAGAAGGATATATTCCAGAATGATTAGGACAATTCTGGAACTCCACATATTCCAGAATGATTAGGACATGTAATAAGCTTTTGATGGACTTTTGTTTTAATATATTTTTGAGTAGGAGTAAAGTTTAAGTCATGTATGGTTGGACACTATATTTTAATAGCAAGTTGGAAAAGTTCCCAAACATTCTGAGCATTCTTACGAGTCATGTGTGCAATAAAAATCCAGTGGTAACCAAAAAAACTAATTTTAAAAAAGTATACCCTCTGTTGTGTAACTTTCACACAGAACCCATAAGTAGGTGGGTAAAGTTGTTTGCTGTAGGAATGTCAATTTTTGTTGTCTTAAGTCTATCTTCCTGTCTCATAAGTCATAACTTGCATTTACAGTTATTACCATTAACAGATGTTTCTGCTACAATAGGTTCAACTTATTTTTCAAATAGTTTACCTCATTTTGGGATGTGCAATACATGTATTTTTGTACATGCTACTGGAGAAAGATAGTCGCAAAGATAATTGGAGAGATATTACTGCCAATCTACTACAGATAAATATCAACCAATATTCGTTCATATGGAAATATCGGGCCAGCTTAGGCACATCTCAAGCTTTTATTGTTGCTATGTTTTTATCTTTTTGATTCCTCGTTAGGATATTATACTTTAAATTGTTATGTGATATGTTGTAGGTGTCTGAGTTTTGGAAAGATCTGGATACTTTCAAAAACTTGAAGCATTTGAAGATTTTTGGCAAGATCTGGATATTTTGAAAAACTTGAAGCGTTTGAAGAGTTTTGGACTTATGGGAAGATCAGGATATTTTGAAAAGCTTGAAGAACTAGGATTCATTTTTTTTTTCAACTAACATTAAGTTTGAAGATTTTTGTAAACTAAAACTCATTATGTAGGATTTGGCGGCAACTAAGATTTTATTTTTTTATGTTGGTTGTTATTATTTCTATTTTATAAGTATTTTTCTTATTGGTTAAACCGAAAATCGAACCGTTAGAATCAATAATCGATAAACCAAAAACCAAAAACCGATAAAAAATATCTTATTGGTTGGTTATTGGTTTTCCATATTTAAAAATCGAAAACCGATAAACCGAACCGATAACACACAAAACAGAACCGAACCGATCGATGCACACCCCTAGTATTGAGTATGCAGGGGTGAATGCAATAAGTAATATTGATTTTATACGTAATCTTAAAACATACATGCTAAATGTAAGTAGACTCACCAATAAACTGGAATAAACTGAATGCTGAAAATATCTTAAAGCATGAGTGACAAACATACTCTAATAAGATGGTGAATCTCTACACTTAGTTTCTGTAAAACTTTACTTTAGTGATATAAGTGGAACTGAAACTGGGATACAGTAAAATATGAATACTGAGTCTGAAACTATGTGATGAAAACTGAAATAACATCAGGGATCTGAATATACAATTATACTGAGCACGAATACCTAAACATACAAAACCAAATGTGACATATACTAAGCTTCACAGATTAACTGAATGACTAATAGCTGAATACTAGTCATGTAAGACTGGATTGTACCTAGTCTGAATAACTGGACTGAAACTATGGAATACTATGCATATGAGACAAGGACTAACTGAACAACATAAGATGACCGAACATGAATGCATGTAAATTGTATTATCTGAGAATGCAAGACCAAGCGTATAACATGATTCTGAATCTGTAAACTGAAATACCGATAACTGCATGCTATAGTCAAGCAAACCTAAAACTGAACTAAGCTCTGAACTAAATACTGAAACTGTAACTGTGGGAGTTATCATCTAACCGACATACTTCGATTATAGACTGATTTGGGGTCCAACATGTAACCCAGTTGGAAGGGTGTTAGCACCGTGCCACGGGTTGCAAACAGTAGTTGGGTCAACCCAAATCTGGTAGAAAGACTCATATGATGTATATGGTTACGTTTACCCTATGCTAGATACGTAGTTCTGTAACTCAGGGACTCCTACTAAGGGTTAAACCCTCTGCTGGCAGGAATACCCCCATCCCTGGGTTTGCTCGGTGCTGAATCCTACTCCCAACTGAATCAACACTGAACTGATCACTAGACTATACTAGGCTTGACTGAACTCACACTGATTTTGTTGACTGACTTAATGCTACTGTTTGGGATACTATGGAATCATTCTATTTCGACTGGAGAATAGATAAACAGCTAAATTTTGGGTATTCAATACCCCCATGACTTGATAGCATAGATAATAAGGACATATGAGAGAATTTGAGACCATAATAAGTAAGCATTATTTAAAGAAACACATCACTTGGGTATTTCATCAAGCACATGGAGATTAATACTTTAACATGGGGCAATTCACCAAACACTTAGGGATCATGGACATGGGAATATCTTAAACATGGGAGCATAGCATAATTACATAACCAAAATCATGAATTTAGGAATTCACATGTAATTTTCTTGAGATAGGACATGGGCGTTTAATCATACATGTAAAGATCCTACCTTGACCCTAAGAATGTCTTAAACATGGGTGAACAATAGAGTTACATGCAAAATTCATAACTTAGGAATTTATCTTGAAATTGATTGAACATGATATGAGAATTTCATCAAACATGTGGTAAGATGAATTTAAAACATGGAAATATTGCTAAACATCATGAATTTAGGATCTATTATGGAATTTACTTGAATAGAGCATGAGAAACTCAAATTCATAGCATGAGAAATTTAAAATCTTACATGGAATTGTACATGGGCTGAAATTATTTAAAATCACCATGAAAACATGCAATTCAATCTTTCTTGAACATTTAAAATAACATAATGATCAAAAAATTCATTCTTTAATTGAAATAAAAGGGTTTTGGGCTCCATGGGTGAAAGAGGACCAATGGATGAACTCCCACATACTTTAAACCTTTAATCTTGAAGGAGAAACACAATCTTGAAAACTTTCTTGAATTGGTAAACTTGAGTTCTTACTTTTCTTTAAAAAAAATTGATGTTGTTCTTGGTGTTCTTGAGGGGGCTAGGGTTTTCTTGGAGAGAAAAAGATGAATAATAATGTGTATAATGCTTTTAAGGGCTGAAATTAAGTGTTAGGGCGGATTTGGGTGAGGGAAA
Organism: Capsicum pubescens; assembly: GCA_030864215.1. Classification (NCBI taxonomy): domain Eukaryota; kingdom Viridiplantae; phylum Streptophyta; class Magnoliopsida; order Solanales; family Solanaceae; genus Capsicum; species Capsicum pubescens. The sequence goes on from CM061542.1 coordinate 263,151,584, forward strand.
GTGACTAAAGTGCCCCTAGTCCCTTCTGGAACTGAAATAGCGTGTGACACAGTTCCATAACGCGGTTGCCATCGCGTCGGCTTACTGCCTCTCACGAAAAATGCCATAACTTTTCACTCGAACATCGGATTAAAGTGAAATTGGTATCATTGGAAAGATAATTCAATTATCTACAATTTGGTGGGGCTTGAGCTGCAAAATTCTACGTATATAGAAAGTTATACACATTTAAAGTAGACCCTTGTAGAATCGAATACCAAATTTTAGAAGAATCAAAGGCTCTAAGCTCAACTTTGTTCTAAGTGATTCTTATAAATATTTTTCACCTCGAAAGCACATAAAACACGAGGATAAATATCATGAAACTTATATTCACATGAAAATCACTTGGATTATAACTTATACACGTTGGAACGATGGTTCAAAGACTAGCCCAAAAATATGGGATGTTACATTCGTCCTCGAATGACACTGGTTAGACTGAGAGTACTGTACGAAGGTAACTAAGATCATATTCTGAACATAAATGACTTGAAACATGATTGTATAACTAATTCTGAAACATGATACATAAACTGAATATCATGAACTGAACTAATTTCTTGAATACATGCAATGACATGAGAATGATTATAAGGTTGAGATAGAAATAAGAGAGTCAACTGATGAGTAACCATTACTTCAAGTTGGATCCTATTTCCTGAAGAAAAATGAAAGATTTAGGACGCGAATACTTGGGGTATTACAATACATCTCCCCCTTGGGATACTCCATCCCCCAAATGGTATTGACTTGGTTGAAATACTAAGGAAAGACTGAGATGATGCACGGGAAACTTATGGATTAAATCGTGACTGAATATTTGAGATCTAAAGCTGATGCATGATGCATGAACTCAGCTGAATTCACAAATTACATGGATGTGAATGAATTAACTCTTGGAATAGCCATATTCATGAGAATTTTGAATAGTATAACTAGATGAAAAGAAGGAAATCCATAGGAACTTGTCTTTCTGACTGCTAGACTAGATTACTAGCTATATGGACTAAATTATACTAAAAGCTTATACTCAACAATAAATTCCACTTGTACACCAACATGACATTCAAGCCTATCTTCATAACCACACATGAACTTGTAGGCAAACAACCACAAAAGCATCTTTCTCATACTCTCTAAACCTCTATCCTTAAAACTTTCATGCACTAGGCCAAGAAAACACACATAGAATTTTAACTAATCATGACATAACGAGAGGTCACTGAAAGGTTAGGACATAAGGACTTGAAACATGAAAGGATAACTTTGACACTTAATTGAGGCCTGAGAAATAGAGTATCAAATGCATGAATTCATCGAAGAGAGATAAACTGAGGACATACATGACATAATCTGAATTTCACTGATCATTAGGAGTGTAGCATGAACGCTGGAACTGAACATACTGTAAAAGATGAGTACCTGAGTCATGAGATGTATGACTTGAGTTTGGAGTTCATAATGTCATGGAATATGATTCGTACTGCTGAGTGAACTAGAACTCCTAATACTAGGAACTGGAAGCATACATGATTTTTCTATAAAGCGCATGAATATAAACTGTGATTATAGGGCTGACATGTAAGGCATGAGTAGATGTCGTGATGATTGAAAACATTACACTGAGATAAAAATGGGTTGGGAATCTTCCTCTCTTACTGCTTTTATACACACGCTGGCATCACTACTAGAATTTGAGAGCCTGACTTGGTTACTTGTTCTATCATCTCCCCCTTATATTTAAGACATCACTTTAAGTCTGTGGGACCATTTTTTTTATAACTCTAAACTGGACTACAACTATATTACTCTAGATCTCGATATAACAATACACATAAACTAAACTCACCCTGAAAGACTGCATCTAAAAGTATAAAACTCACTGATAATACTACCTTCTGAAGTACAACTCTTAACTTTCTATAACCCTTAACTTAGCTGGTAAGAATGTTACATACTACATTACTAGATTTATTCACACTTAGCAACTCAAGGATACTATCTAAGAACCCACACTTTAAAAACTTAGAAATACTACAATGGGTACACCTTTATATCATACACACATCATCAAGCTTAATTTCAAATTAATAAACTTAAATTCTTGCATACACTATTCAAGCCTACTGATTTACTTTCATACAGCTAGCCCCATGGATACATAACCTTTTTAATCCAGATAATACCATCCGAACTTTACTACTGCTAAACTTCTGGGTTCATTATTCTAACTCTAGATGATATGCTATCATAGAATTCTAAGAAAGGATCTGAAAGAACATCTAACTTAGGCTCAATGCAGGATTTTCATAAATAAGAATGAATATTTTTAAAGTTTAGAGCATAACAAAACTAATGGGATTTTTTAAGCCTGCATGTAATCCCATAACTGTCTGTAGGGACTATCTGAGAAAACTCTGTCTGTAGGAATTTGAGCTTGACTATTTTTGTTACCTCAAAAATAAGATAGAGAAGGCATGAATAGAGAAAGACGAGTATCTATGTAAGTTTCTTAAAAAACCTTTTTATAACACGGTCTGATACATGAAAAAAGGGAAATATTTCCTAAATGCCCTGTAGCCTCTTGAAGAAAAGTACAGACGACTCCATACCATTTCGCAAGACTCTACTAGACACGACATTATGACACCTTAGGAAACTTGACTCTGTGCTCTGATACTAAGTGTGTAACGCCCCAAGAGTACACCCTGGATGCCACACGGTGCTTGGAACAACAAAGGATCCCAGCTAACCCATGAACTGGCATACTGTTAAGTAAATAAATTATAATAAAATAAATAAAAAGTTCTATTGTGCAGAAACATAATCATGGCATAATCTGAATAAATAAATTACTGATAAAGTTTACAATCTGATTAAACCTAAAGGATGAAACTAAAATTTACATGACTGACTCTGACTGACATCTATAAAGCTCTACTATACTGACTATAGATAGCTGGAACATGCCTCCAACTATCACTAGTCAATACATATGAAAATAAATGAACTGTACATGAACTAAAACTGTCTGGAGTTCCCAAAGTAGGAGAACTCATCACATGCTAGCTGGAATCTGCAACTTCCTAATCGTGATGTATGGGATACAAATGGAACCTACATTATGAAATAATGTAGCCACATAGATGTATATATGGATTAGTACTTCTGGAATGTATTGAGTATGTAGGGGTGAATGCAATAAGTAAAACTGATTACATATGTAATCTTAAAACATGCATACTAAATGTAAGTAGACTCACCAATAGGCTGGAATAAACTGAAAGCTGAAAATATCTTAAACCATGAGTGACAAACACACTCTGATAAGATGGTGAATCTCTACACTTAGTTTCTGTAAAACTTTACTTTAATGATATAAGTGAAACTGAAGCTGGGATACGGTCAAATATGAATACTGAGTCTAAAACTACGTGATAAAAACTGATATAATATCGGGGATCTGAATATACAATTATACTGAGCATGAATACCTAAACATACAAAACCAAATGTGACATATACTAAGCTTAACTAATTAACTGAATGACTGATAGCTGAATACTACTCATGAAAGACTGGACAGTACCTAGTTTAAATAACTAGACTAAAACTGTGGAGTTCTATGCATATGAGATAAGGACTAACTGAACAACATGATATGACCAAACATGAATGCATGTAAACTGTATTATCTAAGAATGCAAGACCAAGCGTATAACATGATTCTGAAATAGACTGTAAACTGAAATACTGATAACTGAATAACTGATAATTGTATACTATGGTCAAGCAAACCGAAAACTGAACTAAGCTCTGAACTGAATACTGAATACTGAAACTGTAACTGTGGGAGTTATCATCTAACCGACATACCCCGATTTTAGACTGATTTGGGGTCTAACCTGTAACCCTAGTTGGAAAGGTGTTAGCACCGTGACACAGGTTACTAATAGTAGTTGGGTCAACCCTAATCAGGAAGGAAGACTCATGTAATGTATATGGTTATTTCAACCCTAGTCTGGTAGGAAAATGATTTACCCTACGCTGGTTACATAGTTTTATAAATCAGAGACTGCTACTAAGGGTCAAACCCTTTACTGGCAGGAATGCCCCCATCTCTGCGTTCGCTCGGTGCTGAATCTTACTCCCAACTAAATCGATACTAAACTGATCACTAAACTGTACTAGGCTTGACTGAACTCACACTGATTCTGTTGACTGACTGAATACTACTGTTTGGGATACTATGAAATCATTCTATTTTGACTGGAGACTAGATAAACAGCTAAATTTTGGGTATTCAATACCCCTAGGACTCGATAGCATAGATAATAAGGACATATGAGAGCATTAGAGACCATAATAAGTAAGCATTATTTAAAGAAACTCATCACTTAGGTATTTCATCAAGCACATGGAGATTAATACTTTAACATGGGGCAATTCACCAAACACATGGGGATCATGAACTTGGACATGGGAATATCTTAAGCATGGGAGCATAGCATAATTACATAACTAAAATCATGAATTTAAGAATTTATATGAAATTCGCTTGAAATAGGACATGGGCGTTTAATCATACATGTAAAGATCCTAGCTTGAGCCTAAGAATGTCTTAAACATGGGTGAACAATAGAGTTACATGAAAAAATTCTTAACTTGGGGATTCATCTTGAAATTGATTGAACATGATATGGGAATTTCATCAAACATGTGGTAAGATGAATTTAAAACATGCAAATATTGCTAAACATCATGAATTTAGGATCTATCATGGAATTTACTTGAATAGAGCATGGGAAACTTAAATTCATAGCATGAGGAATTTAAAATCTTGCATGGAATCGCACATGGGCTGAAATTAATTAAAATCACCATGAAAACATGCAATTCAATCTTTCTTGAACATTTAAAATAACATAATGATCAAAAAATTCATTCTTTAATTGAAATAAAAGGGTTTTGGGCTCATGGGTGAAAGAGGACCCATGGATGAACTCCCACATACCTTAAAGCTTAAATCTTGAAGGAGAAACACAATCTTGAAAGCTTTCTTGAATTGGAAAACTTGATTTCTTGCCTTTCTTGAAGAAAATTTAATGTTGTTCTTGGTGTTCTTGAGGGAGGTAGGGTTTTCTTGGAGAGAAAAAGATAAAAAACAATGTGTATAATGTTTTTGGGGGCTGAAATTAAGTGTTATGGGCGGATTTGGGTGAGGGAAAGTGACTAAAGTGCCCCTAGTCCCTTTTGGAACTGAAATAGCGTGTGATACAGTTCCATAACATGTTATTCATCGTGTCGATGACTGACGCATCGTGTTGGCTTACTACCTCTCACGAAAAATGTCATAACTTTTTGCTCGGGTATCGGATTAAGGTGAAATTAGTATCGTTGGAAATCTAATTCAATTATCTACAATTTGGTGGGTCTTTAGCTGCAAAATTATACGTATATAAAAAGTTATACACGTTTAAAGTAGACCCTTTTAAAATCGAATACCAAACTTTGGATGAATCAAAGGCTCTAAGCTCAGTTTTGTTCTAAGTGATTTTTATGAACATTTTCACCTCGAAAGCATATCAAACACGAGGATAAAGATCATGAAAATTATATTCACATGAAAATCAGTTGGATTATAACTTATACACGTGGGAACGACAGTTCAAAGACTAACTCAAAAATACGGGGTGTTACACATACGCACAATCTCAATCTCAAATTTATATCTAAGATCCATATAATCATCCATGATACTATGATCCTCCTCAAAATCCATTATATCCTATTCCATCCCCTCAGTATCCTATCTATAATGCACAACCATATGATTGAGCTCCTTCTTACCCGCAATGGCGCGGTCCAGCAATTCAGAATCATCCTCCAATCCCACAAGTTCAACAAGGCCCCCTAAATCAAATTTCCATCCCAGAGTAGATTACAAGAAGGTTAACATAGGCAAAGATAATTTCACACCTATAGGAAAAAGATAATTTTACTCCTATAGGAATATCTTATGCCATCTTGTTTCAGAGACTAAGGGACATGAATGTTCTAAGCCCAATTGCGAGAAGGATCCCGAATCCTCCTCCAAAAAACTTGGATTAATCTAAAAGATATACATACTATTTCGATACCACAAGGCACGACACAGAGAAATGATGGTACCTAAAAAGAGCAATTCAAGAGTTGATTGACACACAACAAATTATGGTGCAAAGTCCAGACGCTCCAAACATTAATCAAAATCCACTACCAACTCATATTGAAATAAATATACTTGAGTTGATACCTAGTGGTGAAGATACTGTAGTTTCCTTCAAGCCTATCATTAAGATCAAAACTGATATGGAAAAGTCAGAAAATATTATAGATTTGACGAAGGTAAAACCTGCAGAAGTAGAGGAGGTAGTAACAAAACCTAAATCGTCGAATACTTCTTTAATTATGGGGAAAGAAACTTCAAAAAGTGTTGGGTCAGGTCATATTAAACCAAAACTTATTGTTCCCAAAAGGCCCATCAAGCCTCTTTTAATTGTAAAAGGAATCCCATAACTCCAATTATTATTAAACTGGTGTCACAACTTCCTATGGCTAACACCAAGACAGTACCTTGGAACTACAATCCCATTATGGTTACATACAAGGGGAAGGAAGTTATTGAAAAAGAGGATGGAATAGGAGGATTAACCCGTTCGGGAAAGTGTTATGCCCCAAAAGAGTTAAGAAAAGTTAAGCAAGGCAATGAAGACCAAATTCCAGTCAAGAAACTAGTTACCGAAGAAGAGGTTGAAGAATTCCTGAAAAAAGATAAAATTACCGAAATATTCTGTTGTGGAATAATTGAGGAAGACGCCAGCCCAAATTTCTCTGTTATCTTTACTGATACACTTGGATGATCATGGCAAATCCATAATGAAGATTTTGAATAAGGAACACGTGACTAGTGATCTTAAGGTTAATCAATTTGAGAAAATTATTAGTAGAATCTTTGAGGTAAATAGGATCACTTTCTCAGATGATGAATTACCTGAAGAAGGTACTGGACATAATCGAGGCCTCTATATTATTGTGAAGTATGAGCATTCCTATGTCACTCGAGTATTGATTAATGAAGGATATGTTGCTAATATTTGTCCTATATATACTTTTCAAAAGTTAAAGATTAACGTGAAAAGGATCCAACCTAATAATGTATGTGTCAGAGGATTTGACGGAGCAAAATGAATGTCATTAGTGAGATAAAGCTTATACTGACAATGGGGCCTATGAATTTTGTCATGGATTTCCAAGTGTTGAATATCGATGCTTCATATAATATGTTATTAGGAAGGCCATAGGTCCATAGGGTTGGGGAAGTCGCATCTACGTTACACCAAATGGTCAAATTTGAAAACGACAGACAAGAAATAGTTGCTCATGGTAAAGGGGACTTGTCCATGTATAAAGACTGTTCAGTTTCATCTATTGAGGTTAACAATGCAGATAGAGCGCTAATTTATTAAACTTTTAAGATAGTGGATGTTGAGCATATCCTTGAGGGAAATCTCATTGCAAGACCATAATTGTCCTCTACATCTGTTATGGTAGTGAACAAAATGTTAAAGCATGGTTTTGAACCAGTAAAAGGTTTAGGGATGTATTTACAAGGTAGGGCTCATGCAGTATATATCCGTGAGAGCTTTAGTACCTTTGGTTTGGGATATGAACCCACTTTTGAGGATAAAAAGAAGGCTAAGAAGCGTAAGAAAGATTCATGGTCACTTACCAAGACAATACCACTACTCAAAGAGTCATTCATCAAAATCAATATTATTGGGTCCTCTATATTACCTACCATAGTATCAATGAATGATGATGATAAAGAGTTGATCGGACTCTTTCAGAATATGTTTAATGAAGTTGATATGGTTGAAATTGGGGAAGGTACTAGTAATGCAGATGTTCAGCTTAAAAATTGGGAGGCCACTCATTTCCCTACTATGAAGGAGTCGTGGTAGTTAGTTTGTGTTTCTTACTGTAATTTAAATCATTCTAGGGTTTTAATTCATTTCTTTATGTTGTTGTTTTTAGGTTAAAACTCTTCTATCTTTTCTTTTAATGAAATGTAGTTTCCCTTTATTTATTCTGAGTCTAATATTTATTTTCTATTATATAGTACTTTCTATGCCGATTTTAGTGATATGACATGCATGAAGAATTGCCAACCAGATTTTAAAACCCAATCTAATTATAAAATAATGAATAAGGAAGTTGAATATGATGAAGAGGAAGTATTAGAGGAAATAAACAAAGATTTCAAACAGTTTGAGAATAAGTCAAACCCCAATATGGATGAGACTGAAGCAATCAATCTAGGGGATCATAAAGATGTTAGGGAGACTAAGATAAGTGTACATGCTCTACCACAACAAAAGAAAGATATAATTGAAGCCTTATTTGATTACAAGGATATCTTTGCATGGTCTTATGGTGATATGCCTGGTTTAAGCACTGATTTGGTAGTTCATAAGTTGCCAACTGATCCTACTTTTCCTCCGATAAAACAAAAACAAAAATGAATGTAAAAATCAAAGAGGAAATCACAAAGCAACTTGAGGCTAAAGTCATTGGAGTGGCATAATATCCTACTTGGTCAGCAAATATTGTCCCTGTTTCCAAGAAAGATGGCAAAGTTTAGATGTGTGTTGATTATCGTGATCTAAATAAAGCAAGTCTGAAAGATGATTTTCCACTTCCCAATATCCATATTTTATGGGACAATTGCGCCAAACATGAGCTTTCATCTTTTGTGGATTGTTACGCGGGTATCCCAGATAATTATGGATCAAAAAGATGCAAAAAAAACATCATTTATCACATCATGGGAGACATATTGTTATCAAGTCATGCCATTTGGACTAGGGGTGGGCATGGTATGGTATATATCGATTACCATTTTGAGACCAAAATTTTTTATATCGTGGTATGGATGTTATGGTATTTGGTATGGTATTTGGTAAGAGTTTTAAATTATTTTGGTATTTGGTACGGTATTTGGTATTTATGCAATAAATACCGAAGTACCGTATACCGCACTAAAGTTTTTTAATAATATATAAAATCCATATATATTATATTTAAGATTATTAAATATATTTATATATCATCCATTAGCCAATTGAACATAAAAGTAATTTTTATTTAGAAATAATTTTTTTGGAAAACTTATTATTTAGGAGCAATATGCTTGAGTTTAGGTAATGTTGTTTAGAGTTTGCATCTTGGACTACTCAATCGTGATTGAAATGTTCTTTTTGTGTAATTGATTGACAAAGGTAGTTGTTAGTCTTATATCCTTGAGACGTTTTCAAAGTTCAAAGTTATAGTTTTTTATATGAATATATGTAAGTCGAAATCAAATAAAGTATGGTTACCGAATTACCATACCGTAAAATACCAAAACCGAATTTAAAAATACCGAACCATACCAAAATAATTTGGTATGGTAATGGTATTGTTATTTTAGATACCAAAAACCGAAGTTACCATACCAAATTTTAAAATACCGTACCGTACCGTACCATGCCCACCCCTAATTTAGACTAAAGAATGTTGGGGCAACTTACATAAGGACAATTACCACAATATTTCATGACATGATACATAAAAAGATTGAATTTTATGTGGATGATATGATCATTAAGTCAAAAGAGCAGTCTGACCATGTCAAAGATCTGAGAAAATTCTTCGAAAGGCTTCACAGGTATAATCTCAAACTTAATCCAGCAAAATGTGTATTTGGAGTCCCGTTTAGAAATCTCTTGGGGTTTACAGTCAGTAGACGTGATATTTAGTTAGATCCTTCAAAGATAAAGGCTATTCAAGAACTGCCTCTACCAAAGAACAAAACAGAGGTCATGAGGTTACTTAGAAGGTTGAATTATATTAGTAGATTCATTGCCCAAATTATGACAACCTACGAGTTAATCTTCAAGTTGTTGAAGAAGAATGCTGAAGTTGAATGGACCGAAGAATGTCAAGAGGCATTTGACAGAATCAACAGGTACTTGTTGAATCCTCTTATTTTGGTTCTTCCAGAGCCAGGCAGACCTTTGATATTATATGTCTATTTTAGACAACTATTTTAGCTGTGTATTGGGTCAACATAATGTCACAGGCAGAAAATAATAGGCCATCTACTACCTTAGCAAAAAGTTTACCACTTATGAGGCTAAGTACACTCTTCTTGAAAAGACATGTTGTGCCTTAACTTGGCTGGCACAAAAGCTGAAGCATTACCTTTTATCTTACACTACTTACCTCATGTTCTATATGGATCCCTTAAAGTACATTTTTCAGAAGCCTATGCCTACAGGCAGACTCACGAAATGGCAGATCCTGCTCACAGAATTTGATATTGTCTATATGACACGAACTACAATGAAATCTTAAGCTTTAGAAGATCATTTGGCTTAAAATCCTATTGACGAAGGATATGAGCCATTGAAGACTTATTTTTCAGATGAAGAGGTATTGTGTGTTGATGAGGTTATTTTTTATGATTGTCATTCAGGTTGGAAGTGGTTCTTTAATGGAGCTGCTAATATAAAAGGAGTGGGGATATGAGTAGTTCTTATTTTTGAATTGGGACAACATTATCCTGTAACAGCCCAACTTTGATTCTACTATACCAATAATATGGAAAAATACGAAGCTTGCATTACAGGTTTGGGATTGGCTATTGACATAGGAATGCAAGAACTATTGGTGTTAGGAGACTAAGACTTACTAGTCCACCAGATCCAAAGAGATTGGGAGACTCGTGACTCAAAGCTTACATCATATCAAGGTTGTTTTTAAGATCTTTGTCAACAATTTGTATCAGTGAAGTTCAAACATATTCCCAGAGTTCATAATAAGATTGTTGATGCTTTGGCAACTTTATCTTCGATGCTCCAACATCCCGACAAGACTCATATCGACCCCTTACATATACAGATCCGTGATCAACATGCATATTGTAATGTGTTTGAGGAAGATCTTGATGGGGAACCTTGGTTCTATGATATCAAATAATATATTCAGACTAGAAAATATCCAGTACATGCTGATGGTAACCAAAAGAGAACCATTCGACGACTGGCTAGCGGATATTTCTTGAGTGAGGGAATCTTGTATAAGAGGATTCCATATTTGGGACTTTTAAGATGTATAGATGCTAAAGAATCTTCAAATATCATGACTGAAGTACATTCTGGGGGTTTGTGGACCGCATATGAATGGGTATATTTTGGTAAAGAAAATACTTCGGCCAGGTTACTATTGTCTCACTATGGAGCGAGATTCCATCTATTTCGTTCGTAAGTGTCATGAATGTCAGGTACATAGGGACTTGATACATTCCCTTCCATCTAAGTTGCATACAATGAATGCTCTATGGCCTTTCATGGCCTGGGGAATAGACGTAATTGGACCAATTAAACCAAAAGCGTCAAATGGATATAGGTTCATCTTGGTGGCCATTGATTATTTCATAAATTTGGTTGAAGAAACGAATTTCAAGTCAGTGACTAAGAATGCAGTGGATAATTTTGTTCATTCTAACATCATTTGTCGGTTTGACATTCCAAAAATAATTATCACGAATAATGCTGCAAATCTCAATAGTCATTTGATGCAAGAAGTATGTAAGCAATTTAAGATTATGCATCCAAATTCAACTCCTTATCATCCAAAGGTGAACGGGGATGTAGAAGCTTCCAATAAGAACCTAAAGAAAATACTCTACAAGATGGTACAAGGTTCTCAACAATGACATGAAAATTTACCTTTCGCCTTATTGGGTTATCGTACTACAGTTTGGACTTTAATTGGTGCAACTCCTTACTCGTTGGTATACTAAACTGAAGCAGTTATTCCTACAGAGATTGAGATTTCATCTCATCAAGTAGTTGTAGAAGCTAAAACTGATGATGATCAATGTGTCAAAACTCGATTGGAGCAATTACGCTTGATTGGTCAAAAAAAATTGACGTCGGTATGTCACGGCCAACTATACCAGAAGAGAATGACACGAGCATATAATAGAAAGGTGTGTCCCAGACATTTTGAAGTCGGTCAGTTAGTACTAAGACGTATCCTTCCCCATCAGATCGAAGCCAAAGAAAGGTTTTCCCCTAATTGGAAAGGTTCGTTCTTGTTGAAAAGAGTGTTACCCAATGGTGTATTATATTTGACTGATGTAGATGGCAAAATGGAAGGAATGGTTGTTAATGCTGATGCAGTTAAAAGATATTATATATGATATTCATGTACAATTATGTTATATATGTTTTGTACTTGTATTTCAAAAGATTAAAATGATAAAGGCATTTTGTTCTGCTATCCAAATACTATATCAACCCTTGCTTACCTCCTTTGAGCTTTGATTTTATTTTTCTTTCATACCCCTCTTTTGAAATCAAGTTAAAGTCAAAAAGTTCAAAATAATTTTCTTTTTTTAAAAAAAAAATGCTTTATTTCCACCTTGAACTATACGCGAAAAGGCTGAGACACACCCAAACTTTAGGAGGGTCCTATTACCCTGTGGACTAACTAAAATCATATTTTTGACAACCTTAGTGCCTACGTGGAACATACATGGCACAACATGCTGAAGGGTCCAGTAGGCACACGTGTGTGTCATATATGTGCCATGTAGACACTAAGGTTGTCAAATAATACAATTTTAATTATTCTAGGGGGTAATAGGACACTCCTAAAGTTCGGATGTGTCTCAGCCTTTTCGCATATAGTTCAAGGTAGAAATAGAACATTTTTCCTTTAAAAAATCATCATCATAAATCAAAATTAAGCAAAAGAATGACTTGCCTAAACTATATTTGATCTGATTCTTGTTATGACAAGATACGCAGGCAGCCCTACTCTGGGGTTCGGTCCAACCAAATAAAAATTCAAGTTACCAGTACGAAATAATACTGGGAAAAATTATTTTTCTTATAAGTCGATTTCAAAAGTTGTATGTTTCACCCAATGTCATGTATAACCCTATCCAAAAGCCAAGTTATAACCAAAGAAAGACCTTCAAATCAATCTTTGAGAATGTCAAGGCTAAACATGTTATGGGTGCATGATGTGTCATATTTAGGGCGTGTTTTTCTTTTAAAAGAAAGAGGGAGAGAGAGTCTTATTAGTGAAAACCCTCTTGGACACTATAAGGTGATATTGAGTTGTGAGAACAATAAAAAATAAGAGAGTCTTATTGGTGAAAACCCTAATGGGAACCATAAGGGGATAATGAGTTTCGAAAGAAATGAAAATAAGATAGGCTCGTTGGCGAGGAGCCATTGAGGTGCCACTAGCCGAAGGAGGATTGTGATTTAGAGAGAGTGTGTTCAAGAATGGCTCCATTTCAAACTCAATAAGTGGGCAAAAGTTATAATAATTAGTGTGAGTAGATCAGGTTATTTAATTCAAAATGCATTTCATAATCCCTAGAATCGGCTACCACACCCAGATAAGTTTTTCTTTTTGTCGTTTAAAAAAAAAGATGCCTATTGTCTTTTCTTTTTTATTATTTTTTATTTTTGTATCTTTGTTGTCAAATGAAAATTATTTTCATCTTTTGCGTATTTTTTTAGTCGAATTCACATCAAGTCAAGTGAGATAGGACTTCAAAACTTGAAACCAACTCATTCAATTGTAAAAAGCAAGACAAAGGGTTGACGCACAAAGATAACATATTTCAAAATAAAGTATGGTACTCAGGAATGCTTGTAACCTGATAGTTTTTGGACTCGTGAAAAGATTAAAGGTGTATTAGAAGTAAAACCCAGAGGCATCAGGCAAGAGAAATATGCTTTGAGTCAAGAGTTTTAGTAGTCAGAATTTGGGGTCAGAAGTACGACAAGTCAACGAATACTTATCAACGATTTGAAAAGGAGTTGAGCATAGTAGTGCAAGAGCGGTTGCCTCAAAAGTCAAATGCCATAAAGAAACCACCACATTTGTAAGACTCACAACTTTTCTTTGTTTGAAACGGAGATGGAATGTTGTCTTCACAATAAAGTTTTCAAATAAAGAATGCAATTCCACACTTCTGTCAAGCAAGAAGTAAGGTACAATACACGATGTTGGATTTTGGTCATGGTAAATTTTATTCTTTGCAAGATATACAAACCAAAGCTATTTCAGGCTTTGATTCATCCTTTCACTGTATTTTCCAAAACTTTAAGATCCGGTAACACTCACAAATTTTCCCATTACAAACTGGGGCAAAATTTTATGTATGTTGTATGGGGATTTTACTTTCTGCTCAGGACCCTCCTGGATAATGGAAATTTTACTTTCTGCTCAAGGCCCTCCTGGATAATGAAATTTTTACTTTTTGCTCAGGACCCTCCTGGATAATAAAATTTTATTTTATGCTCAGGACCCTCCTGGATAATGGGAACTTATTTCTGCTTAGGGCTCTCCTGGATAATGAGAATTTATTTTATGCTCAGAAATCTCCTAGATAATGGGAACTTATTTCAGCTCAGGACCCTCCTGAATAATGGAAATTTTACTTTCAGCTCAGGGCCTTGCTGGAAAATGGGAATTTATTTCAGCTCAGGACCCTCTTGGATAATGGAAATTTATTTCAGCTTAGGACCCTCCTAGATAGTGGGAACTTATTTCAGATCGGGACCCTCCCGAATAATGGGAACTTATTTCAACTAGGACCCTTATGGATAATGAGAATTTATTTTATGCTCAAGACCCTCCTGGATAATAGGAACTTATTTCAGCTCAGGACCCTCCTGGATAATGAGAATTTTACTTTCTGCTCAGGGCCCTCCTGGATAATGAGAATTTATTTTATGTTCAGGCCTCTCCTGGATAATGGGAACTTATTTCAGGTTAGGACTCTCCTGGATAGTGGAAATTTTACTTTCTGCTCAAGGCCCTCCTGGATAATGGGAATTTATTTCAGCTCAAGACCCTCTTAGATAATGGGAATTTTACTTTCTACACAAGGCCCTCTTGGATAATGGGAATTTATTTTATGCTCAGGACCCTCCTGGATAATGGAAACTTATTTCAGCTCAGGACCCTCCTGGATAATGAAAATTCTACTTTATGCTCAGGGCCCTCTTGGATAATGGAAATTTATTTCAGCTTAGGACCCTCTTGGATATGGGAACTTATTTCTTCTCAGGACCTTCCTGGATAATGGGAATTTACTTTATGCTCAGGACCCTCCTGAAAAATGGGAATTTACTTTCTGCTCAGGGCCCTCCTGAATAATGGGACTTTTCTTTTCTAGTTCACCTTTTAACTTGAGTTTAGGAACATGTTTGGAAAATTAGAAATAGCAAGTCAGGAACCCGCCTGAAGAATAGGTTGAAGAGATAGTAAGTCAGGAGTCCGCTTAAAGAATGGAGTAAAGAAATAGCAAGTCAGGAGCTCTCTTGGAGAATGAGGTAAAGATTATCAGTTGCAAGTTCTGGAGTCCGCTTGAAAAATAGGGTGAAGATTTTCAAATTCGAGTCAGTAGAAAGTGTGAAAAACAAGTCAATTTTCAAGTTCCTTTCTAATACCACGAATCAAAATAGAGACATATTTCATTTTTCAAGATTCAACTCAAAATAACAGCTTCTCACAACTTGAGAAGTCATGAAGATTCAAGTCAAGATTCTAGAAAAGCAGCATAAGATAGAATCTTTCA
Source organism: Capsicum pubescens (assembly GCA_030864215.1). Taxonomy (NCBI): domain Eukaryota; kingdom Viridiplantae; phylum Streptophyta; class Magnoliopsida; order Solanales; family Solanaceae; genus Capsicum; species Capsicum pubescens. Next base: position 263,167,320 of record CM061542.1, read on the forward strand.
CTTGTATCTTTATTTTTTATTTTGTTATTTATTTGGATGTAAAAGCAGAAGTCGTGAATCAGAAACTCGACAGAACCTCACTCGATCTCTAACTCGTCATCCCACTATTTTACCTCTTTGAACTATACGTGACCTGATTTTCTTATAACCCGAGATATGTAAGCGGTCCAAAACCAGGACTCGATCACATCTTTTCTTGTATTTTATTTTTTCCTCACCTTTCGAATAATCGGAGGGTCAAAAATCATTCCTTTGTCTATTTCTTTGTATGAAAACTCTTCGAGATTTCAAACAAATTGGGGCAAAATATAGATACGTGATTTTTGACCCTTCCTGAATTTTAACTTATTTTCAGTATTAAATATTTATATTTTATCCAATATTTATTTTGTTCTTATTTCATTTTTATAAATTTTAGATGAAAATAAATAAATAAATAAATAAATAAATAAATAAAGTTAAATTTTGGGATATTTTTTTTATTTTTAGAATAATACGAAAATTTAAAAAGATATTTTTCTCTTTTAGTTTTAATAAATAGGCTAGTAGTTTTAGTATAATCTTAATTATATTAATTTTAAGCTATTTATAAACTTTCATTATATTTTTTTAAAATATAAAAATTAATTAGTAAATATTCTTTTATTATTATTATTATTATATTTATTTTATATATTTTAAATTTAAAAAAATAAATACTTATCCTAAAACTAGCCAACCTCTCCCCATTATCTGATAATTTCCCTCAACTGCTCCCCCCACATCCCCTTTTTAAGGATAACTCCCTCAACCCCCAAAACAAACGTACATTGGACAAAAAAAAATAGAGAGAAAATCAGAGAGACAAAAACACACAAAAAAAGCAAAAACAAAGAAGAAAATAAAGAGTTCTTAATCGAGTTTTGGATTTTTGTTCGAGTTTTCGGTGACGACTTTTCTTGCTTCACTATCCATTTTAATTCATCACAGGTTCTTATTTGATATTGAACCATTTATGTTATGAATTTTTTTATGAAAAAGCATGAATGAAAATATTTGAATAATCTCAATGCATTATTTAGTATATATGTTTGATTATGTAAATCTTTCATTATCATATATTATATTATTAATTTACTGAGTGCTTATATATTTGTTCATTAGATATGTTGGGGAATTAGAATACTGTATGTTAATTTTGTCAAGTTTTAAAAGAGAATCGAAAAAGAGGAGGAAAATAGACTACACAGATACACACATAGGGATTCATCCTCACATATACAGAAAACAAAAAAAAAAGGCATACATAATTACTCATAGGTTCTATTTTTTTGGTTCAACACATACACAGACAATGAGCACTTACACAACACTCACACAAAAATTTCATGCACACACACAGAAAAATAAAAAATAAAAAGTGAAACAGGGAGTAAAAAAAGAGTGAAAAATAAAGAAAAAGATTAAAAGTGAGGAGAGTGTAGAAAACCGCCGAGAGAGTGTTTTTCCGGCGAAATTATCGTCGGAATCGCCACCGAAAAGTACCATAGTTACTAGGGGTCACTGTTCCGGCTGCAAATTTAACTCCTGTTCCGATCGAAGCAACTCCACCGAAAAACGGTCAAAACCCCCAAAAAACCATCGGCCAAACCCACTCTCACCGAAAACCAGCGGGTTTTTTGCCGAAAAACATTACTGTCGTCTCTCCATCGTCGTCTTCATCCACTTTTGGAGCTAGCTAGAGATCCGGCAAAACCACCAGTTCCACCAATCGCTGGAAAACTAATCAAATTCGACCCTTGTGGTCGATTCCGGTGACAACTCGCTGGAAAATGACATCCCTCAATTCCACTCTTCCCAAAATTGACTCGAGATTGTGATATTGTTTTGGGTTCGTTTGGATTTGTGTGTCATTGTCTCGCTTTGCTCTTTGTTCTTCATGATTTTGTGAACGAATCATAGTTCGAGGTTTTTAGTTTCTGAGTTGTCTCCTAATCTTGGATTTGGATTTATTTATTTTAAAGTGAATAGATTTGAGGAGTACAGATAAAAATTAGCATAATATGGGTAGCTTTTTTTATTTTATTTATTTATTTTATTATTTTTATTTATTGTCATTTATAAAGCCTAATAATTATTTATTAAATTAATTAATTGTTTTAATTGAATATTGCTTTAGTTTATTGAATATTGCTTTAGTTTATTGTTAAGGTTAAGTAGCATTTCGAAAGATAAATTGTTACGAGCTTACAAAAGATAAATTAATGCCTTTAACGTTAGGCAAATTTTAGGCACATTTAAAATACTTATCTCAATTAAGAATGCGATGTACGCATCTTTCTGAGACATTTAAAAATTCAAGGATGCAATAATGCACCTTGGCAAATATATTTTTAAAATTAACTCACCGATTTATTTAATATAAGAGGTGTAGATAGACATTTTTAGTATAATTAAAAATGAGCGAACCTAGGACCAAGCATAATTTATCAAATTAGATTAAGTCAAGAAATGTCAATAAAAGCGATCGTGATAGAACCACGGGACTCGAGGGATGCCTCAAACCTTTCCCCCACTCAACAGAATTCCTTACCCGAACTTCTGTTTTCGCAGACCAAGAAAGAGTCATTTCCTTTTGATTAGGAATTCAATAAGGTGACTTGGAACACCATAACTCAATTCCAAGTGAAGACTCTGAAAATGAATAAAATAATCCCTATTAAAAAATGTCACATTAATTGAAAAATCCTTCGACCCCTCCGACGAAAAAGGGGTGTGACAGTCGGGCAATTCACTTGGTAAATCAAACTTTACAAACACAGGATCTATGATCTTTGAGACCTCAGTTTATCTATAACCAGGCGGTGATTTCAACCTCCGGCAATAATCAGTAATAAATTTTGAATGAATTATTATATTCATGTAAAAAAAAATCCTCATTGACATATGTGCTGCTATGCTAATATTTTATACCTTTTTTTAATTGATTTGTTGTATAAGTTTTCATTGTCTTTTCTTATTCCTACAATAAAATTATCATTTATGTTCACCTTATAATTAACCTTTTTAATTGCACAATAATGACCAACATTAATACATCTATTCAAACAATTTAGATTTTTATTACAATAAAATTAATTTAAATAGATGAAAATAGTTTAAAAAAAAACAAATAAAAATGGAGGCCCCTGAGAGGTACCACATCAATATCCTCTGATATTTCCTTTATTATAATAAATAGATCGATTATTTTGAAGGAAGGAGTGAGTTGTTACAAAATTAACCAAATTTTCAGTAGTACACCCTAGCTAGAGATGACTTTGATTCTCTCTCTTTTTTCAGTACAAATAAGACTAACGACCACGGTACTTTTCTCTCATTATCAAATCATTTCTGAAGATAACAAAAAAAAACTATCGTATGGACTCGTTTCTTGCTCGCAATAAGAGATAATTAATTTTAAGTAGTGTTTATCTAATATTTGGGCAGAATAAAATTATACAATAACTTATTTTGAGATTGATTATCTCGAGATAGTAATGTTATTTTTATGTCACACAAGGTAACTCAACCGCGCTTCGCGCGGTCATTAAAAATTATTTGAAATCACTAAATTAGAATTTTTGTGATCATAGAAAATTAATCACATTAATCTCAAATAAATAAAAATTCAAAACACACTTCTAACATATCAAATTTTATTAAAATAAGGAAATCTTGGAGTTATCTATTGAAATAGATTAATACATATCTTAATAACAATCTCAAGAATACTCGAGAAAAGTAGTACTTCATTTGGATAACATACATATGCGAAAGAAATGAATTTATATAAATACAGAAGGAACCTAAATTGAATCATAACTTTTAAAAATTCCTACTCGATTTTTTTCACCTTTTCGGGAAGGATCTAAATTTAATTAAGAGGATATGTCTAGTTGATGATGGGGAAGGGAGATATATTATATGTCTAGTGCTTTATTACTTCACTATTTTTTTATACATCTTCTAAATTCTACCAACCTGTCTCTTCCGTCACTATAAAAAATATTAAATCGGCGAGAAAATTAATTCATGACGCTAATGACCTAATTTCTTTGATAATCCACTAATTCATCACTAATATCACCAAAGCTAAGATCTTCAATAACACTAATTTTAAAATTATAAGAGAAAAAATTGATGAGGGCTAAATGACATCAGGAAAAAAAAATGATTTTATTTGGGGGGGTTTAAGGAGATACCAAGGGTGTGTTTGGTATGAAGGAAAATCTTTATAACGAAAAGAGCAATTATTTACTTTAACATTTTTTCTTATGTTAAAAAATTGGGTATATATAATTTGTGGAGCCAATGAAACAAATTAAGGTCTTTTAAAACTAAACATTAATATTTTGTTTAGAAATATAAAAAGATAATACATCGAAACAGCCCTAAACTTGTAGCCAAAACTTACTTTAGACCCTAAACTAATCGGGTAATTATTTACCCCCCTTAACAACTTCCAAGTGAATTTTTTTTCACCCTAATTGCTGACATGGCAATTTTTTAAAAAATCAGCGTGTTAATTACTTAAAAAACATGGAAAATGGTGGGTCCCACCTTTTAATTTTACAAGTTTTATATATATATATATATATATTAAATTAAAAAAAATTAAAAAATCCACTTCCATCTTCATTTTCTTCATAACCACCCCCTTCCCCCACCCCCACCCCCACCCCCACCCCCAACACCTTCATTTCTTCACTTTCTTTATACCCCCTGATACGGGAATGATCATGACCTTAGATATTTTTTGAGCAACTTGAAGACCAACTAAAGAATGCACAAGCCCAAGTGTGGAAAAGGCCCAAATCAGTTTTTGAATGCACTCTATGGGGTGGCCTTGAGGCCTTTTTTATGGAAGGGCCCTTTTGTCATTTAACTATTATTTTACAATGTCATATAAATATAACATGGTAGGGTTTATTGTCTTAGTTTTGATGCTTGATATTGTAAGAACACTCCTCTTAGAGAGAAAGACTCCAACCAAAACTAGGGCCTAACACAAAGGTGGAATCGTTTGTGTGTGGTGTTTTGCTTGATATGTTGGTGCTTGAGAGGTGAACGCCCCTATTGTGTCTTTGTAAGAGTTAGGTGCGTGTTGAATGTGGTATTAGGGGTCCAAGAGTGGAATATGATCTTAGGTTCTTAAGATTACAACTTCATTGTGTCTAACTATCTATCCTTGTTTCTTGTTTTAGGTTCGGCTTTCCATGTTTTGTTGTTGAATCTGTAGGTTCTTGTTGATGTACCTGTGTTGTTATTCATTATATTGTATTAATACAGTTTTTTGGTGGGCTGATTTCGTGTGTAAAACACTTATTATTCTCTCCATTGTTGTTGTAAGTAGCGAATCCGAGAGTGGTCACCTAGATAGTCCACGGTTTCTCTTCTTGTGGACTATTTTGGATGTTTGCTTTGTTGTGTTCTTGGTCATTATTGTATCACCCCCACCCCATTTCTTCATCTTCTTCATATCCTCCACCCCACCCCATTTCTTCATCTTCTTCATTTAGGCTAAGTTCATTTTTTTTCAAGAACACCATTACTAAGCTCCATTAACCCCTCCCTTCATTATTTTTTGTGCCTTTTATTTAATTTTTTCAAATGACTACATCCAATTTGTGATGATAAATAACTTATGACAATTTATCATTTCCTCGTCTTGTGCTTATTAGAGCATTTGAGAAGGTTTGAAATAATGGTGTTAATGGTGAAAAAATTAAAGGAGGAATCATTTTCATGGCAGATCAAAACAAAGGAACGAATATTAGTATTATTACTACTAAATCGTTTGGTAGATCTGGAATTATTGTGGATGAGTTTAGGTTTTGTTCTACTTGCAATTGTTGATTTCTAAATGTTGATGGAGGAGCTATGGCTTAATCTACATGAACAAGTTATTTATCAATTTGTTGTTAAATTCGAATCAAGGTATTGGCGTTAATGGTGAAAAATGGTGTTAATGGTGAAAAAGAAATTAAAGGAGGAGGAGAAATGGGGGCTGAGGGGCTGTTAAAGAATTGAAAGAGGAGGAACGGGCCGGGGGGGGGGGGGGGGGATGGAGAAGAAGAAGAAGTAGGGAAGGTTCTTTATATATATATATATATATAAAGTACAAATATATTTTTTGCTTTTTTAAAAAAAAAAATATATAAAAATAATGTATGTATTGGATTATTTTTTAAAAAAAAATTACAATTTCTTACATGGCAATGACATGGCACTGATTTGGCAATGACGTGGGGCGTGTGTACTTCACTCTCCGTAGTGAGAGTATATAATTTTTGTAGAGTGGAAAAAAATTCACTTGAAAGTTGTTAAGGGGGGTGAAGAATTGCCCGATTAGTTTAGGGTCTAAAGTAAGTTTTGACTACAAGTTTAGGGGTGTTTTGATGTATTATCTCAAATATAAAAACTGTCAAAACAGTTACACTATAAAAACATCCCTCTCTAATTTATTTAAGCACATTCAAACTACTTTAAAATGGAACGTATCAAAAAAATTTATGTGAAATAATTTATTTTAAAGAGGATGAAAGGATTTTGTGTTGAGGCTTTAATTGATAGTATGTAATATTATTTCTCTGTAAAGTGATTAAAATTTTGTATTATTAGTACTAATTAAAAAGGGTGATAAACATGGAGTAGTTGCAAAAATTTGAGTAAAGTACGTTAAAAAAATTATAATGGCATCAATATTAAGTGTATTAATTATAAATAATTAATAATTAAAAGTCTAGCTAGCTATAGTAAGAAAACATTTCATTAAGAAAATACAATATTGACCAAAAAAGAAAAATTGATGAATATTCTTTGTTACTATAGTTACGTGCAGTAACTAATATTACTTTGATCACAAAATTTCTTTTGATATTTTAATATTGCTACAGTTGTCCTATAATGAATTAGAATATATCAATAGTATCGACAACAAAAAGAGCAACCCCAACGAATTAGCACAGAAATATTAAAATCAAATGCATCCAATTTATATATATATTTTTTTCAAATTTATACAAAAGAATTAAAATGATGAAACATTCGTTCTTTGATCTTATATCATCAATAAAATATAATTGAATCATTATCTTTTTCATAAGTTGTTATAGTAAGCTCTTCAAAATGTCATTTATTAGTTTTTTGTTAAGAAGTTATATCTAAATTGTTAACTATACATATGAATGCAATATTTTAACAAACATGAATCTATTTTGGTTGTTGTTTTCTAACCTATTACAAAATCTTTTTAGTTTGAGAGTTTGAGAGAATACCCAATTACCCCCTGAACTATACCCAAAAAGGTCATGACACACCTCAACTTAAAAGGGGTTCTATTACCCCCTGAACTAATTAAAAGTGGAATTTTTACCTCCTTATTGCCTATATGGCACATACATGGCACTTACGTGACACAACACACTGAAGTGTCTACGTAGGCACACGTGTGTGCCACGTATGTGCCACATAGACTATAAGGGGGTGAAAATTCCACTTTTAATTATTTCAGGGGGTAATAGGACCCCTTTAAGTTGAGGTGTGTCATAACCTTTTTGGGTATAGTTCAGGAGGGTAATTGGGTATTTTCTCTTTTAGTTTTATGCCCTTTTTACAAGAGATCTCATTCTTATGCATAAGAGATTTTTATTTTTACACGTAAGTAATTTGAAAAAGACCTTTACTTCTATTCAAATTATAAGGGGTAAGAGATACCGTTTTCTTAAAATTTAATGTTAGATTTAGAGGTATCACTTTGTGAGAAATAATTTTTTTTAGCTCTTTATAATTTTGTTTTTAGTTTTATGTCCTTTTCACAACGTCTTTATAATTTTGTTTTTTGGTTTTATGTCCTTTTAACAATGTATTCTTACTCATTAATCCAATTGCTTTGATTGTACTTTATCACACCATCATTCCCTTTCTTTTTTCATCTTTCGACTTCACCACTTTCTACATTTTTGTTCTCTTTCAATCAGCAATCTAATTATTAAATTATTAAATTCAAATCATTAACGAAGAAATAAAACAGTTAATGATCAAGGAAAAGAATGACATACTATAAGAATATTTTTTTCTTTTTTGAAAAAGAAAAAAGGCAAAAGAAAGTTTGCTATACTATGTGAGGAAGAGAGACAACGAAAAGAAATATTCAAATGAGCTATGCAAGAATTGCTAAAACGGCAGTCTCAACTTCTGATGCTTGTTGTCTTCTTTGATTTATATATACAAAGACTAAAAATCACATTCACATTTCAAACGAATACCGCTAACAAAAGAAAATAGAAAATTTCATCATTGTCCAACTTCGACTTTTTTCTTTTGCCATAAAATATCATGTGACAAACTCATCCAAATGCCCATAAGTGGTGAATTGGCTAGTGTATCGGCCAAACTTATCCAAATGCCCAACGTGTTGAGCTAGACAGATGCATGATCTTTGAAAATGGTCAGTCTGTTCGTGGCAGTGCACTTTCTGAGATGTAAAGGTTCATATCTTGTTCCTCATCATTTTGCATCTTGATAATATAATGACTTTACATGAATAGAGTTTAGAGGTGGAAAGCTCCTTGAAGCAAAGAGAGAGACGATACCGATGAATGCTTTTGGCAAAAGGTTAATTAGAACTTCCATCTTTTTTATTTTTTAATGATTTGAACTCGCAATTTCATGATTTCTTATATTGTTGTTGATGATAAATATTTAGTACAAAAAAAAATGTATATATAGCATAAAGTTGACATTGTTAACACTCAATAATAAAAAAAAAAAAAATTTAGCTGTTGTTATTATGCTATGTTAAAGCATGTACAACAAAATAATATTAATACATGAAAAGAAAGAAATGATCATACCATCACAAATTTATGAAAAGTCACAAAAAAAATTCTTAAGATTAGCAAATGATTGTAAATTTGAAATATTTAGTAAAATTTAAACAATTATAAATCATACAAAGTAAAATGTCCAATGCTCAAAACCACATATATTGAAAACTTACGAACTTCAATTTTTTTTTTTTTGCGTTCATCCATGACTACAAAGTTCAATGTTGTCCTCTGAGTAAATCATTGCCTATATATATATAGATTATTCAAGTCATAAGAATTTAATAAAAAAAAGTTGAAGAGACATATTACTTAAATAGAAAATATAAATGATTACTTAAATAAAGAATATAAATGGAAGAAGGTTTTTTTGTAACTCATGATATATTATTAGATATAATAAATATAATAATTTTTTTATTTTATTTTATTTACTAAACAAATTGATCAATACAATGAACGGTGAAAAAAATCAAAAAAAGAAGAAAAAAGATATATAAGAATGGAGGCTATTGAGAAGTGCCGTATCACCTATTCTACATTCTCTTTATATATATATATATATATATATATATATATTAAAATACTGTTTTATATAACATGTCATTAATAATAACAATAAATATAAAGTTATATGAATAATATCCTTCCTGTATGCATGAATCTGTGTCTACTCTTGTTGTTATTAAAAATGAATGTTCACATACGCTACAAGTATATGAAAACGTTAGCTTGCTTAGTTGATTATGTGCATGTCTTTTCACCTTTCATTTTATTGAATGCTTATGTCTTAATTGAGAATGTATTTATGACACTTTTAACTTTTTTTTAAAAATAAAGTGGTTAATAAAAAAATTAGAGAAAAAGTCAAAAGAATAAGAAAATAGATAAATAGCAATGGAGGTCATAGAGAGGTGTCACATCACCTCATCTATGTTTCTCCTTTATATATATATACTAGAAAATTTATTCGAGGTTGGCGCAGGGATTTTTTTTAAAAAAAGTAAGAAGATTTTTTTTTGTTGTAATTTAATTAAATAGAAGATACATTTTTCTACTATGCATACAAAATTAATTTTATAAATCGAATAAATCACTGAAACAAATATTTTCTATGTGCATCAACGCCTTTTGTATCACTTATATGCTCGAGACGTCAATTTTATATAATTGTAGGTACTCAAAATATGTGTGCTTTCAATCAAAAGAGGCAATATTAAACACTGATTTTTTACCCTCGTGCTTTAAATTTATACAAAGAGGTTTTGTTCTTTAAATTCAAATAGCCTTGATTAAAGTTTTATTATTTTCTTTTCATTATATAGAAACTTTAGACGTAAACAAATAATTTTATTATATATAAAGATCTTACGTATATTCAAATTACATTTCTATGAACCTTGTTTGGAAAAATAGATTTCATTGAATATTTGATAATTCAACAAACATTACTAAATCATGCTATATATGCTCGTTCAGTTATTCGATATCCTTGAGACACACTCGTCGTTTATTCTAATAAATATTTTATAAATTTAACTAAAGACTTTGTGAAATTCGTTCGTTCGGCTTGGTGGGAGATCTTTCATACCTTTTGAAATTCACCCTATGATATGATGATGTCACGTCGGTAAAAAAAATGACAAATTCAATCCAATTTATCGTAATCTTTTATTTAACATATTGATTAACTATATTCTGAAACACGAAAAAAAATTAACTTATCAAATTATCTATTAAGTCATGAAAAATTATTCAATAAAAATAAATAAATTCACCAGATCTTTTTCATCAAGCTTTCTGTTGATGAGGTGAACTGTTATTATTATTTCATAGACTTTACGTATATGTTTACATTAATTTATTATTGTGTGAGATAATTGAATTAATAACTTAACAAAAAAAAAACATATGCAATTAGATAGAAGATATGATATTGGACATATATATACCTGCAACATCTATGATGAAAAGATTCGGAAAGATTAACTAAGAAATATTACCAAGTCTTCTTACATAACATTGATATTCGAAACGATGCATTTTCAAGACCACCATAGAAAACATTGTTTTGCAACATTATCAAGTCTCCCTACATGTCATGAATTTATATGAAGTATACATAAAGAACACTTTAAGGTGATATAAATTTCACATTATTTTTTTTGGAGGCTATGAATCTAAAGAGTATTGGAGTTACATAATAAATATAAATTATGAAAATAATAATTATGAGTTATGGCAGTTTAAAGTAAATTAAGATAATAAAAAATAACAACAAAATAAATGTAAAAAGATCTCATTTTTATTGATAATATAATCAAGGTATAATGATGTGTAGTTAAACGTATAAAAATTAAAGTGTTGAACTATTAAACAAAAGAAGGAAACAATGTGAGTAGCTAAAAGAGGAAAATAATAAAATTAAACAAAAGAAAGAAAATGGTAGGAGTAGCTAAAAGAAGAAAATAATGAAAATATAGTATTATTTTATTATATTATAGATGATTAATGATGACTAAATTACTAAATTGATGATAATGACTCTTGATTATGTAAACTGGAAAATTGATTAATAATTAAGAGAATGTAATTAAGAATTAATTTTTACATTTTCTAATAAACCCCATAAATATGAAAAACTATGAAAAATATCAAAAATTTGAGAAAAAGGATAAATAACATTCTTGGTTTTAGAAACATGCCACATCACTTCTTCTAAAGTCTCATTTATTATTATATATTGATTGATTCCTTTTATCACAAAATGTAATATTCCTAAAGTAAAAGAACTTTTTGTATTTTAATTTATGTGACACATTTTCTTTTTTAGTTTATTTTACAAAAAGGAAATATCATCTTTCTATAATAGGAAAAAAAGGTCAAAATACCCCTCTACTTTTGTTTAAGGATTAAGTTTATCCTACTTATACTATAGGAACAAATATACTCCTACCGTTAAGAAACTTAACAAACCCCTCTTTAAGGTTGTCCACCATGGCCATTTAAAATCTAACATGGCTTAACATTCGGAATAGAGATTTTGTAAATGGAATGAGAGAAAAGGAAAACAAAAATAAAAAGATATCTAGTAGTGAGGTGGCAAGCCACGTGGCGACACCTCACCAAATGTCAGGCCACGTCAGACTTTAAAAGATCATAGTGGACAATCATTAAAAAAAGGGATATTTTTGTTAATTTTCTTAATATTACGGGTATATTTAGCCTTATAGTATAACTATAAATAAACTTAACTATTAAACAAAAGTAGAGGGGTTATTTTTGATTCTTTTACCTAAGAATTAACTTAATTCTTTTTTTACTCTAAACAAAATAATTTATAATCACACAAATATATATGATTTGTTTTAGATCACAATTTTTTATACTCTTCATTTCTTTATTAAATTTTATAAGAAGTTAAACATTGTCACATGAATTGTTGAGGGTACATGTTTGTGAGAGTTTGGGAGGGGGGAGGGGGGGGGAGGGGGGGGGGGAATATAAATAAAGAGCAACTAATACAATATTAACATACGACTCTCTTGAATTACTGTCAGTCTGTCACAACCTGAATTCCGGGGAAGTGATGATGACACTTATCTCATCCTTGTTATAGTCTGCCTTTTATAATCAATTGTGCGAAGTAAATATAAGGGGCAATAATGAAATATGGAAAACTTTAGACGTTTTGTTAAGTCATAATATAAAAATATGCCCTTTAACTTGGTATTAATTTACATCTATGATCTCTAACTTTAGATGTGCACAAGTAGACACTTAAACTTGTATAAAATTAAACAAGTAGATACATGCGTTCTAAGTGGCATATTATACGTAGAATGTTATGTAGGAGAAGTATTAGCCACGTAGATGCCACATATGACACATGTGTCTATTTGTTCAATTATATGCAAATTTAAGTATCTACTTGTGTCCACTCAAAGTTAAAGGGCATAAATGTAAGTCAAAGCAAGTTAAAAGACATATTTATGTATTGTGTGTTTTGTTAATTTAGACCTCACTAGCCTTTTTCTTTCAACTACAATGTCGTATATCTGAAGTTGATTCTAAAAGCACTGAACTTCTTAAAAAAAATAAAAATCGAACTTCGCCCATGGTGGTCCCCAAATAGGCCATTTCTATACAATTTGTGATTAAGAAATACCATGAAGATCAATTCAAACATCTCATCGAACACATTGATGAAGTCCTCAAGAAGATCAAGATTTGTCTAGAATCAAATGCTATAGCGAGTCCGGACATTCACCAACTTGAACTACTACTAATCAAAGAATCAAGAAAATTAAGTAATACCCGTGTAAAGATATGATATTTGGGCCTAACTCAATCCCAAAAACTAGTTTTGGAGAGAGGATTATCCAAGTTCATATTAGCAGACTGTTGGGTTCGAAATTGAGAGGGCGTCATGCGGAAGCTTAAAATTTACAAACCAAGACGGTGATAATTCAGATGACAAATTAAAATATACTAAAAATATATTATTGAATATAGTTTAGCCAATTGGCCTACATATTAAAAACTAATATTATTAAAAAACACAAAAATAATGGGGAAGTCTCCCCTAAACTACATTGTGGATGCTATTATGTTATGGTATGAGAAGGGGTTTTCTACCTTTCCCCCAAGAAAGAAGTTAACCAAATATAAAAAAAAATTATATTTTTCTTTCAGGAAAAGTAAAAGTAATTATGGTAACTTTTATTTTCCTAGTAAAACTTAAATATAGTAAGAAAATCAGAGCAAAAACCCTAACAAATCTCCCCTTTTTGGCTTGATTTTCTTCAAAATATTCTTGATTCTCCTTCTTCTTGTGCATGATTTTCGTTCTTCATATATATTCTTCATATATCACTGTTGTTTGGCATATTTAAAAATGGAGCTTTTGGGGTTAAAAAATATATTAGCCCTTTTCGGGTTAAAAATATTGAAGCTTTTTTGCAGGGTTAAAAGTGAGATTTATTTTCAAATATGTGATAGCGGGATTGTTGAAAATATGATTAACAATTATATCCACATGTAGCTTTTGGACATATATCTTCATTATCATCAAATTGGTTGCAACTTTGTTCAACAATTGGACCATCGATTTATTGAACCGTGGGCTCTGATACCACTTGTTGGGTTCGAAATCGAGAGGGCGTCATTCGGAAGCTTAAAGTTTGCAAACCAAGACGGTGATAATTCAGATGACAAATAAAAATATACTAAAAACATATTATTGAATATAGTTTGGCCAATTGACCTACATATTAAAAACTAATATTATTAAAAAACATGAAAATAATGGGGAAGTCTCCCCTAAACAAGACTCTTTTAGGGACCACATTGTGGATGCTATTATGTTATGGTATGAGAAGGGGGTCTTCTAGTTATAGATATCCAAAACCTTTCCTCCAAAAAAGAGGTTAGCCAAATATGAAAAAGAATAATATTTTTCTTTCAGCAAAAGTAAAAGTAATTATGATAACTTTTATTTTCCTTCTAAGAAAAAGTAAAACTTAAATATAGTAAGAAAATCAGGGCAAAAACCCTAACATAGACCACCAGTTCATTCCCCAATCGGTGTGGGACCCCAAACCCACTCTAACACCCAGGGGCGGCTCAACATAATTGGTGGCCTAAAGAGAAATTTTAAAATGAGGCTTTGCATTTTTTTCTTTTACAAATCTATATTTATAGCTTTTTGAGGTGTAAAATTATAAATAAAACTGTTTTGTAATTGATTTATTCGAAAAAATCCCTTTTCAATTAATAGTATGCTTAATTCATTTGATATCTCTTGAAATATTTTTTTTTTAAGCTTAAGTAATATTTTTGAAATTTTATTTTTAAAAAACTTCTTCCAGCTAAGACAATTATATAGGATCAAGAAAAGTATGCATTTGTAAAATAATAAAATCTTTTTATCGTATTGAAATACATCTTACCTTTCAACTTCTTCGATTCCACTGTAATCGTTGCTTTAATTCTTTTCGCGTCCACTAATCAAAATAATAAATAGAAGGTATGGTTTTCTGAGTTACCTCTTTTTATTAGATGTTCTTTTTAAATTTGAGAATATTAAAAGAATTTTTTTTAATGTTAATTGTCAACTTTAATCTTGAATTTCTAAAGTGATATTTCTATTTGAGCTTAAGAGAAATTAAAATGTGATGAATGTTATAAATGTATTTACATTATAGTGAATGTCTATCACGATCTACTTTGATATCTATTAGGATTTGAAGCATCCGTCTTTTACTCAGACTAGGAGTAAATTTTCCCTATAAATAGGAGTTTTGTTCATTGCATTTACAATCAAGATGATCTTTCATCCCTCAAGAGAAGAAATAAGAATCACTCTCTCTTCTCTCTCTACTCTTTTTTTTTTTTCTTATTGTTTTATAACACGTTATCATCACGAAGTCTCTTACCAATTGAGATCTGTTCGTACGCGGCTACACAAGTTTTCGAGTCTCTAACTAATTTAGATTATCAACACGAGATTCTTCCAAATAAGGTGAGATTATAAATCTAAAGATAATTTCAAGGTTAGTAATTCCTTATGTTATCTGTCTTTTGCTACTAATAATATAATTATTGTTGGATTTGAGGAAAAATAATTGGTTTGGAACTATTTATATTTTGAATTTATTTCTCAAGAACAATATTAGCAAAAGAGATGATAATATGTTGGGTTCAAGTCCCATCGATTTATGCCTTAGATGACTTTATATGGATAAGACGTTGAGTTTGAATCTCAATGCACCATATTGATATATTATGATGGCTACGACAAAATAATAGGTATTTGATGAAAAGTCATGAAATTCGACCCATTGAATATGTTCCATTCCATGAAGTGAATGTGGTAGCAATATATGATAAGTCTGAAATATGACAACTTACTTCATTCTTGAGGTGTATGTGGTAGCAGTGCATAATATGTCTGAAAGAAGACAAGTGATTGAATGCACGGATATATGCATGGAGGGACAATATGATAATGATCATCAAAAGTGATGATATTTTCACACGCTTATATGATTATAAGATATGCTAGAGAAAAATTCTCTACATTATATGTATGCCTCGATTTGCTTCTGAAGTAGCAAAATCTTGAAAGAGGTAAGCTATCATAATTTGATAGACTTAAGGCATGATTATATTTCATTCCTGGGGAATGAGAAACTTATTAATGCAAACGTGCACTTGATCACAACTCACCTCCGAAAGAGGTTGAATAATTTTGAAATCTACTTTTGAAGTAGTAAATCTAAAATATATTCATGTAATAGTAATCTGAAATTTACTAAAGAAAAAGTACATGTCATGGTAAACTTGGAGTTTACTAGAATAAAAGTTCATAAATTGATATGAACGATTGTGACATCTCGAAGATGTGCATGTATTGAAGAACTAAAATATTCTTCAAGAATTGTTTATGTCGTTTGTTCTCATCATAAGTTGGTTGGACCAACTAATTTTGGGATTGGATCCCTCAAAATCTGAAAAGTATAAACGGTAAATATGGGCCCGTTCACCTATCATGTGATATGTTGAATGTCACACCCCTTTTTCTACCGAAAGGATCGAGTCGAAGGATTTTTCCAATTAAAGTGACGGTTTTGAATAGGGATTCTTTTATTTACAGAATCGCCACTTGGAATTGAGTTTTGGTGTTCCAAGTCACCTTTATGAATCCCTAATCAAAAGAAAATGACTCTTTGTTGGTCTGCGAAAATAGAAGACCGGGTAAGGAATTCTATTGACCGAGGGGAAGGTGTGAGGCACCCCTCGAGTCCCGTGGTTCTAGCACGGTCGCTTTTATTGACTTATCTTGACTTAAACTATTTTGAATAAAATGTGTTAAGGCCTAAAATCGCTCATTTTTATTATACTAAAATAATTTTCTACGTTTCTTATGTTAAATAAATTGAAGAAAAGTATTTTCCAAAGTGCATTATTGCATCCTTGAATTTTAAATGTCTCAAAGAGATGTGTACGCCGCATTCTTAATCGAGATCAAATATTTTAAAACGCCTAAAACTTATATAATGTTAAAAAGCACTTGTTTGTCTCTTATAAATTCGAGACAATTTTTTCTTATTCATACCTACTCTCTTCGCTTTTTTTTTTAATTTACAATTCGCCTCTCTTACAAATTTTTTTTTTCTTTTATCAATTATGATTATATATATTTCTAATCTTTTTAAACGAAGAGAATTCATCTTACTTCTGCGAACAAATTATTAATACATAAACTTAATAAATTACATAAAAGCCTAATTAACATAATCCGTAACAAAATTAATAATAAAATCAAATTTAGCAAAAAACTATCATCACGAAGTAAACAAATAAAAAATAATAATAATAATTAAATGATCACATATTACAGTTAACCAACTTATTATGACTAAATTAACATGAATATATATATATATATATATAAAATCATGCAATTTTCTTTTCTTAAAATAAAACTGTTGTCCCCTTTTTTAAAAAAAATAATATATATATATATATATATATATATATATATATATATATAAAAATTTGCTTCACTTTGTTTTCTGTAATTTTCCATTTCTTGCTATCTTTTCCTATGTTTATTTTCTTGTTTTCCATTTTTTCTAAGTTTGTGTGTGCATGATTTTACGTGTGTGAATGCATATTTATTTATTTATTTGTTTTGGTTTATTACCCGAATACACACTAATTACTTGTAAATTAACACAATTTACATCTTTAAACACAAATAACTTTAAATATTATCTCATTTTTAATTCAAATCCAATCTAATTAACATTATTTCGAAAAATAACATATGAATTATAAATAAAGACGTAGACGCAAACTACATATAAATAGCAAATTACACATAATAAATAATGTAAAAAAAAAAATACATAAGAATAACTTTAATCATGCTTCAATCAACTCAAAACTTATAAAATGGTACAAAATGAATAAGAACCTGAAAGATGAACTGATTAAAGAAAATACGAATAATTTTCGGAAAACTCGAACGAACCTTAACTCATC
Organism: Capsicum pubescens; assembly: GCA_030864215.1. NCBI lineage: Eukaryota > Viridiplantae > Streptophyta > Magnoliopsida > Solanales > Solanaceae > Capsicum > Capsicum pubescens. The sequence goes on from CM061542.1 coordinate 263,185,220, forward strand.
GCGATTTTATTTTTGTTTTCTTGCATGCATCTGTTTCTAATTTTCTTGCGTGCATCCGTTTCTAATTTTTTCTTTTTTTTTTTCTTTTGTTTTTTATTTTGGTTTTTCTCCTTACTTTTCTCACTCTTTTTTTTTTGTTTATTTTGTTTTTTCTCTTTTTTTTTTTTTTGGTTTATCTCAAGTTTTGTGTTGTTGTTTTTTTCGTGAGTGTTTTTTTTTTTGTTGGGGGGGTAGGGGGTAGGGAATCCTTTTAAGTATAGGAATTTATTATTATTTTTTTTTTTTTGGGGGGGGGGATGGGGGGAGTAGTTATTCATTAGGATAGGATAGAATTTTTTTAGAATTTTAATTTTTTTCTTTTTAAATAACAGAATACAATAATAATAATAATAAATAAAAATAATAAATAAATAAAATAAATAGTAAAATAATAATAATAATAATAATTAATTCATTTTTATATTTTAACAAAACATAATAAATTTAAAAATAATATTAAAACTACTAATTTATTTATTAAAATTTAGAAAACAAAAGAATATATATATCTATATATATTTAATTTTTGTATTGATTTAAAAATTAGAATAAAATAAAATATTTAGTTATTTATTTTTAACTAAAAATTTATTAAAAATAAAATAAGGGTTAAAATAATATTGAACCAAATATAAATATTTTATATCGAAAAATATATTTATTAAACCAGGGGAGGGTCAAAATCACGTGTCTACATTTTGCCCCTCTTTGTTTGAAATCTCGAAGAGTTTTCATACAAAGAAGTAGACAAAGAGGTGATTTTTTATCCTTCAATTATTCGAAAAGTAAAGATAAAATAAAATAAAATAAAATAAAAGATATGACTGAGTCCTGGTTTTGGACCGCCTACATATCCCGGGTTATAAGGGAATCAGGTCACATGTAGTTCAAATGGGGTAAAATGATGTGGCAGTGAGTTAGAGATCGAGTCAGATTCTGTCGAGTTTTCGGTTGATGACTTCTCTTTTTACATTCACATGAATAACAAAAATAAAATTGAAGATACAAGTGAAAAATCCTATATATTCAGCTATTCTGGAATCTTGACTTGAATCTTCATGACTTTTCAAATGGTTAGATAGTCGTTATTCTGAGTTGAACTTGAAACACGAAATGTTCCTCCTCGTTAGCTTTTGGCATTAGAGGGGAACTTGAAAATTGGTTTATCTTCTGATTTTCTTCTGGCTTAGACTTGAAAATATTCACCCTATTCTTCAGGCGGGCTCCTGAATTTGCAACTGATAATGTTTACCCTATTTTTCGGGCGGGTTCTTGATCTGCTATTTCTTCACCCTGTTCTTCAGGCGGGCTCCTGACTTGTTACTTTTTCACTCTGTTCTTCTCCTGGACTTTCTCTTTCTGATTTTTTAAATATGTTCCTGAACTCAAAATAAAAGGTGACACAGAATAATAGCATCCCATTCTTCAGGAGGGTCCTATCCCATTCTTCAGGAGGGTCCTGTCCCATTCTTCAGGAGGGCCCTGAGCAATAAGTAAATTTCTATTCTTCAGGAGGGTCCTGTCCCATTCTTCAGGAGGGTCCTGAGTATAAAATAAATTCTCATTCTTCAGGAGGGTCCTGAGCATAAAATAAATTCCCATTCTTCAAGAGAGTCCTGAGCAATAAGTAAATTCCCATTCTTCAGGAGGGTCCTATCTCATTCTTCAGGAGGGTCCTGAGCATTAAATAAATTCTCATTCTTTAGGAGGGTCCTGTCCCATTCTTCAAGAGGGTCCTGAGCATAAAATAAATTCTCATTCTTCATGAGGGTCCTATCCCATTCTTCAGGAGGGTCCAGAGTACAAAATAAATTCCCATTCTTCAGAAGGGTCCTGTCCCATTCTTCAGGAGGGTCCTGTCCCATTCTTCAGGAGGGTCCTGAGCACAAAATAAATTCCCATTCTTCAGGAGGGTCCTGAGCACAAAATAAATTTTCATTCTTCAGAAGGGTCCTATCCCATTCTTCAGAAGGGTCCTGAGCATAAAATAAATCCCCTTTCTTCAGGAGGATCCTGTCCCATTCTTCAGGAAGGTCCTGAGCATAAAATAAATTCCCATTCTTCAGGAGGGTCCTGAGCACAAAATAAATTCCCATTCTTCAGGAGGATCCTGAGCATAAAATAAATTCTCATTCTTCAGGAGGGTCCTGTCCCATTCTTCAGGAGGGTCCTGAGCATAAAATAAATTTCCATTCTTCAAGAGGGGCCTGAGCAATAAGTAAATTCAGGAGGGTCCTATCCCATTCTTCAAGAGGGTCCTGAGCATTAAATAAATTCCCATTCTTCAGGAGGGTCCTATCCCATTCTTTAGGAGGGTCCTGAGCACAAAATAAATTCTCATTCTTCAGGAGGGTCCTGTCCCATTCTTCAGGAGGGTCCTGAGCATAAAATAAATTCCCATTCTTCAGGAGGGTCCTGTCTCATTCTTCAGGAGGGTCCTGAGTATAAAATAAATTTCAGTAAGCACGAACAAAATTTTGCCCCAGTTTAGACTAGAAAATTTTGTGAGTGTCATCAGGTCACAACTTGTGAAAAGTACAGTAAAGGGGGTGAATCAAAGCCTTTCTAAAGAAATGCATCTTTTCAAAGTAAAACTAATGACTTAGAAAATGCGTCTCCTAACACATGAAACTTAAATTACCCAGACAAGAAAGTGCCTCTTCTAGGGATTAAATGAAATGACTCGAACTAGAAAGTGCGTCTTCTAGGAGTGAATATTCAAGTTAGGAAGTGTTTCACCTAACAAATGAAAACTGACTTAATCAAACTAGGAAGTGCGTCTCCTAAGAGTTGAATGAAATGACTCGACTAGAAAATGCGTCTTCTAGGAGTGATGGTTCAAGTTAGGAAGTGCTTCACCTGACAAATGAAAACTGACTTATTCAAACTAGAAAGTTCTTCTCCTAAGGGTTGAATGAAATGATTCAACCAGAATGTGCGTCTTCTAGGAGTGATGGTTCAAGTTAGGAAGTGTTTCACCTAACAAATGAAAACTGACTTATTCAGACTAGGAAGTGAGTCTCCTAAGAGTTGAATGAAATGACTCGACTAGAAAGTGCGTATTCTAGGAGTGAAGGTTCAATTTAGGAAGTGCTTCACCTAACAAATGAAAACTAACTTATTCAGACTAGGAAGCGTGTCTCCTAAGAGTTGAATAAAATGACTCGACTAGAAAGTGCGTCTTCTAGGAGTGAAGGTTCAAGTTAGGAAGTGCGTAACCTAACAAATGAAAACTAAAATACCCAGACAAGGAAGTGTGTCCCCTAGGGGTAAATGATGATGAGTTTTCACCATGATTGTGATTATTAAAAATGTTTAGCAATATCGCCTCTTGCATTTGCAAAAGCGACGAATTGCATCTTTTAATTTTTAGGCTTTGAAGCCCTTGATTTGAAGGTAACAAGTTTTTTGTTTCATATAAGAAAAATTTTAATTTTAAAACACAGTGGTTGATTTGTGGCATTTGGCTATTGAGACGATCTCTTGCACTTGTCATACCCAGCTCCATTGCAAATCATTGATAGGTATTATTGACTTGTTGTAGTATTGACTCCAAATTCTGACTACTAAAATATTTTGACTCAAATTATATTTCTCTTGCATGATGCCTCGGGATTCAGCTTCAAATACACCTTTTATACTTTTATGAGTCCAAAAACTGTCGGATAACAAGCATTCTAGAGTACTTTATTATACTTTGAAGTGTTGTCCTTGTACGTCGACCTTTTGTCTTGTTTTGTACCATTGAAGAAGTTGGTAGCAAGTTTGGAGTCCTTTCTCACTTGACTTGACGTGAATTTGACTCAAAGACACACAAAAGACAATAAAATTTTTCATTTGACTACAAGGACACAAAAAATCAAAAATCAAAATAAGACAAAAAGAAAAAGGAAAAGACAATAGGTATCTCTTTTCAAAATAAAAAGGAAAACTTATCTGAATGTGAAAACCGATTCAGGTGATTATAACATGTATTTTGAATCAAACAACCAGATCTACCCACATTAATCATTTATCAACTTTTGCCCACTTATTGAGTTTGAAACTGAGCCATTGTTGAATTTATTCACTCTAAATTACTGCCCTCCTTCGGCTTGTGGCACCTTAATGGATTTTTGCCATCGAGCCTATCTCATTTTCATCTCTTTCTCAACTCACTGTCGTCTTATGGTGCCCGAAAGGGTTTTCACCAATAAAACTCTCTCATTTTCATTTTCATCATTCATTTTTTTTTTAAGAAAATAACACCCAAAATATGAAATATCATGCACTCATAACATGTTTAGCCTTGACATTCTTAAAGATTGATCTAATGGTCTTTCTTTGGTTGTAACTTGGCTTTTGGATAGAGTTAGAAAGAAAGGTCGGCATGAGGCTCAAAATTTACACAACATTGGGTAAAACATTCAACTTTTAGAATCTATTCTTTAAAAAAAAAAAATGTTTGCCCCAGTTTTCTTTCATTCTGATAATTTGAATTTTCTCTTGGTTGGACCGAACTCCCGAGTAGGACTGCCTACGTATCTTGTCATAGCAAGAATCAGGTCAAACGTAGTTCAGGCATCTAAATTCTTTTGCTTGATTTTGAATTTTTAATTATTATTTTTTTGCAACTCTTTTTTTGTTTTTTCATTTTTCTTAAAAAATTTCAACATTTTTAAATTCTATTTTGATTCCAAAAGAAGGGTACGAAAGAAAATAACACTAAAACTCAAAAGGGGTAACAAAGGATGACACAACATTTGGGTAGTAGAATGAAATGCCTTCGTCATATCAATCCTTAAAAACACAAGTACATAACATGTAATCTGAGAGTAGAACATGAAGATCATACGCATTTTTTCCAACATTGATCGTGAATAAGCTCATGCACTTGCGTTATTTTTTTTTTAAAACCTGTGAAATATACATGTCCACTTATATTTTACTTTTTTTCTCGATGAGTGACTCATGCCCTTTTGGAGCTAACTTCCTTTTGTTTTTCCTTATAGTGGATACTATATATCCTCCGATCGACCTCATTCAAAATTCTCTAATTGAATCTTCTAATCGATAATCAAGTTATTTTCTGATTCACAAAATGATTGTCTCAATACATTCAAGTGAGGCTGTAACTATGTCCCCAAATACCTGAACACTTACTTATTTTCTTATATGTTTTGTCCCTTCAACTCTATCTTCTTGGTCAAATATTTCAGGATTAGATTGGATTTAAAGATCAGTTTGTGAATTCAACATGTATATCACATCACTAGAATCACCGTAGAAAGAGCTCTCTAAAGAAAAGGAAAGACAGCTAAAAAATATACAATAAAAAAAGGACACTCATTTTTTGACATAAAGATTGAAGGATTTGAATAGAAATGATAATAAAATAAGATAAAATAGATCCCAAATTCCAACCCTAAAATAATTCGGGTAGTAGAAAGAGAAACAAAATAGACTACCAAAAATCCTTCCTCGTGGGAAGTAAATTGACTTCTAAATTGTCGAACTTAATATTTTAGCCATTGAATTGCACATCAGCCTTAATGGAGTATCCACAATCATTGCTACATCATCTTTTTTTTAACTCAATTATTTTGAATTTATCACCTCAAGCTCTCTCCAAAATAAGTCGTCAGCATTTTCTCTTTTCCCCTACTCCTCTTAATTGATTTCATAATCTTTTTTAGACAAGTCAAAGGATCACCATGACCCTCTTACATGTCCAACTTTGGTGTTTTGGACTCTAGAGGCAAGTGAACATCATGAAACATGTACAAATTCTCGTTACAAAATTCTCTTTTTCTCTCCAAGTACTTGCATGTTTCTCACATTGCTTCAAACTTTCGCCTTCCTTGCCATTTCTTCTTATTCCTCATTTCTAACAGTCTACACCACCTCATCTCAGACCATATATCATTTTCTATGGGTTATCTTGCCTTTTATTTGGACCTGGAGTTGTATGGATGAGAAGCCAACTTAGCCACAAACCAACCACCTTAACACTATTTTAATTATGGAAAAAACTAATGTATCAAAGTTTAATTTTTTTTTATTATTATTTTTTTTAAGATCACCGAATCCATGAAGGACTGCCTACGTATCTCATTAAGATGAGAATCAGGTGTGCGTTGTTCGTGAAAATTATATCGTACAAAACTCAGCCTCAAGACCCGTAAAGGTTCAGGGCTATTAAGATTTATATATATTATTTATTTTGTAAAAACTTAGCCTCATGATCCCTAAAGATTCAGGGCTATTAAGATATATAAAAATTGGACTTGAGGATTATAAAAATAATTATGAAAATAATCATATTTTTGAAACATTCTCAATAAATCTATGAATAATTTTTCAAAAGATAGGTTCGTATCCTGGAAAGTACTTCCTACGTATCTCGCTAAATAGTGAGAATCAGACCCTCGTAGTTCATAAAAACCTTAAAAGTATATTATTCTATGTTTAAAATTTTCCTTTGAAAAATAATTCAATAATTTTGAGGATAATATAATCTTTTGCGTTTTAAAGTTTCCTGAAAGCCGGTCAACAACAAAATAAGCCTTCCAAATAAATGTCAAAGAGCACGTAGGATGCACATGTTGGTCTTTATAAAGTAGGTCACCTGTTCTAGACAGGTCCGGCCCCTGTGCCGAGTCCCGCTAAGTCAAATGCATATGATGCAAATAAAGCGGTACCTAATAGGGATAACCAGATTCTGAGTTTTCATTTTTTCTAAGTTTAAACCTAATAGAGATAGGTGTCTAGACTAGATTACCCGAGTGGACAATCAAGCCGGGGAGGGACAACTTGGTCGGTAGCAGGGCAATACCACCTTTGTTGTCGATCCGAACCCCGCCTAACATGTGTGACTATATCCTTCACCAGGTGCCTTGACACTCCGGCTATCGAAAAAAGAAGGTGGAATGCATATGTTGCATTCTCTCTATCCTATTTCAGAGACTTAGAGAGGGTACGCGAGAGAAGACAATATATAATACAGTTCAAATAATATCAAAGCGGTAAATAAGCGACAAGTAACACATAACGCCAATAAACACAATATCAACAATAATTAAAGCAAGTATAAGTCAATATAAAAAGCTCGAATTCTTATTATTCCTCAGCAGAGTCGCCAGAGATGTCACACCCCTTTTTCGCCCGAAGGAATCGAGTCGAAGGATTTTTTCAATTAAAGTGACGGTTTTGAATAGGGATTATTTTATTTACAGAATCGCCACTTGAAATTGAGTTTTGGTGTTCCAAGTCACCTTTATGAATCCCTAATCAAAAGAAAATGACTCTTTGTTGGTCTGCGAAAATAGAAGATCGGGTAAGAAATTTTGTTGACCGAGGAAAAGGTGTGAGGCACCCCTCGAGTCCCGTGGTTCTAGCACGGTCGCTTTTATTGACTTATCTTGACTTAAACTAGTTTGAATAAAATGTGTTAAGGCCTAAAATCGCTCATTTTTACTATACTAAAATAATTTTCTACGTTTCTTATGTTAAATAAATTGAAGAAAAGTATTTGCCAAAGTGCATTATTGCATTCTTGAATTTTAAATGTCTCAAAAAGATGCGTACGCCGCATTCTTAATCGAGATCAAATATTTTAAAACGCCTAAAACTTATATAATGTTAAAAAGCACTTGTTTGTCTCTTATAAATTCGAGACAATTTTTTCTTATTCATACCTACTCTCTTCACTTTTTTTTTTAAAATTTACAATTCGCCTCTCTTACAATTTTTTTTTCTTTTATCAATTATGATTATATATATTTCTAATCTTTTTAAACGAAGAGAATTCATCTTACTTCTGCAAACAAATTATTAATACACAAACTTAATAAAATTACTTAAAAGCCTAATTAACATAATCCGTAACAAAATTAATAATAAAATCAAATTTAGCAAAAAACTATCATCACGAAGTTAACAAACAAAAAATAATAATAATAATTAAATGATCAGATATTACAGTTAACCAACTTATTATGACTAAATTAACATGAATATATATATATATATATATATATATATATATAATCATACAATTTTCTTTTCTTAAAATAAAACTGTTGTCCCCTTTTTAAAAATAAATAATATATATATATATATAAAATTTGCTTCACTTTGTTTTCTCTAATTTTCCATTTCTTGCTTTCTTTTCCTATGTTTATTTTCTTGTTTTTCATTTTTTCTAAGTTTGTGTGTGCATGATTTTACGTGTGTGCATGCATATTTATTTATTTATTTGTTTTGGTTTATTACACGAATACACACTAATTACTTGTAAATTAACACAATTTACATCTTTAAACACAAATAACTTTAAATATTATCTCATTTTTAATTCAAATCCAATCTAATTAACATTATTTCGAAAAATAACATACGAATTATAAATAAAGACGTAGACGCAAACTACATATAAATAGCAAATTACACATAATAAATAATGTAAAAAAAACAAAAACATAAGAATAACTTTAATCATGCTTCAATCAACTCAAAACTTATAAAATGGTACAAAATGGATAAGAACCTGAAAGATGAAATGATTAAAGAAAATACGAACAATTTCCGGAAAACTCAAATAGAACCTCAACTCATCGCGATTTTATTTTTGTTTTCTTGCATGCTTCTGTTTCTAATTTTCTTGCATGCATCCGTTTCTAATTTTTTTTTGGTTTTGGTTTTGTTTTTTCTCCTTACTTTTCTCACTCTTTTTTTTGTTTATTTTGTTTTTTCTCTTTTTTCTTTTTTTTTGGTTTATCTCAAGTTTTGTGTTTTTTTTTTTCCGTGAGTGTTTTTTTTTGTTGGGGGGTTGGGAATCCTTTTAAGTAGAGGAATTTTTTTTTTTTGAGGGGCGGGGAATGGGGGGAGTAGTTATTTATTAGGATAGGATAGAATTTTTTTTGAATTTTGAAAATATATATATATATATATATATATTTAAAATAACAGAATACAATAATAATAATAAATAAATAAAATAAATAGTAAAATAATAATAATAATAATTAATTCATTTTTATATTTTAACAAAACATAATAAAATTTTAAAATAATATTAAAACTACTAATTTATTTATTAAAATTTAGAAAACAAAAGAATATATATATAATTTTTGTATTAATTTAAAAATTAGAATAAAATAAAATATTTAGTTATTTATGTTTAACTAAAAATTTATTAAAAATAAAATAAGGGTTAAAATAATATTGAACCAAATATAAATATTTAATATCAAAAAATATATATATTAAACTAGGGGAGGGTCAAAATCACGTGTCTACATTGAAAAGATGCATCAATAAGATGATCACATGTACATTCATGATCAACCTACGTTTGACATTCATAAAGTTACTTGTTCAATATAAATTGAGCATAATTTTCAGATTGTGTAATCAAGATAATTCATCTTGATGATGATGGTTTAGCATTGAATGTCTTCGATAAATATCTAAACCATTGTTAATGAGAACCAAACTTAATGTAATGGTCTGAAATATGATATATTGCAATAGCATTTGTATGCATTAAACCAATAAATTATGATTATTTCTTCCCTATCAACTGGTTCAAGGTCGGGAACCAATTATTCCATCTAATAATTTTGATGTGCGGCATACAATTAATGAATATACCATAATGCACAACGATGGATTTCTCAAAGAAGTAGAAGATGTATGTTAGTTTTCCTAACATAAGAGGGAGATTATAAGCGCTATGAAATATGTTAGGAATTATCACCATATCCTCATCCAAAAGATAATTCAAGTCAAATGCTGAAAGCATCTCATATTAAGCGCAAGTGCTCTTATTTTGTGTTCCTAAAGGACAAAGTCTATGCATGCGTAAAGCGTGGTAGACTGATCGGTTCCAAATGAAATAGTCCTTGAAAAATAAGGAGAAAATAATCATAATAAGAAGGCAATGAGATCTTGAAGAGCCTACGACATACCACTTCATGAAACCTTGTGAGAGGTTCATGTACCTGAAAATAATGAAGTGATGAGATCTCAAAATGTTATGTCGCATTGTGAATCGATACAAAATGATATATCATCAATATCTTTGACACAATATTGGCGCAATATTGTGAAAGATTACAAGGATCTGAATTTTACGTTTATTTAAGCATGCTGACGTAGAAACATTTATCAAGTGACATGAAAGGATGCATTTTGGTAAGCGTAAAAATTATTTGATTTGCAGTCCAAACACTCGAAGATGTCACTCATGAAATGTTGAATATTATCACTTGACAAAACTTATGTGAAAACTTTTAAGGATTCAAACTGCTTAAAGCATATAAAAGTTTCTGGGAAACTTATTTATAATCCTTATATTGTATAAGCTTATTGCTTGAACATCATTGGAACTCTTGGAGAGTTTTCAAAGCAATATATTATTTGCGAAAATTTGAAATATATCGAATTGGATTGGTTATGAAGTACCATATCTTAGTGCAATTGATGCACTCACGTACCTTGCAAATACTACAAGGCCTATAGCCTTTTCAGTCAATTTGTTAGCAAGGTATATTTCTGCTCCTACTATGAGACATCAAAATAGGATAAAACACATGAGATTATTTTATTCTAAAGATTGCAGTCCCGATCTTATAGGTCATGTTGATGTTGGGTACTTATCTGACCCGTATAAAGCTCGGTCTTAAATAGGCTATGTGTTCATATGTGGTGGTACTGTCATATCTTGGAGATATATAAAACAGTCTATCGTAGCCACTTCATCGAATCATGCTGAGATAATAGCTACTCATGAAGCAAGCCGAGAATGTGTATGGTTGAGGTCCATGATACATCTCATTCGAGAAAAATGTGGTGTGAAATATGACAATCTATCCATATTTTTATACAGAGATAATTTAGCATACATAGCACATCTTAAGGGAGGATTCATAAAATGGAGATAGAACGAAACACATTTTGCCAAAGCTTTTCTACATATATGAGCTACAAAAGAATAACGATATTAACATGCAACAGATTCGTTCAACTGACAATGTGACTGATTTATTCGCCAAATCTTCTCCAATTGCAACTTTCAAGAAGATGCTGCACAAGATCTAGATGCAAAGGTCAAGGATGTTCTCATTAGGGGGAGTTAATACGCGTTGTACTCTTTTTTCCTTATGAGGTTGTGTCCCACTAGGTTTTCCTTGTAAGGTTTTTAATGAGGCAGCCGAAATGCGTATTTTTAGAGATGTGTACTCTTTTTCCTTTACTAGATTTTTTTTCTACTGGTTTTTTTTTCCAGTAAGGTTTTAACGAGGCACATTATCTACCAATTAGACATTCAAGGGGGAGTGTTATAAATGTATTTACATTATAGTGAATGTCTATCAAGATCTACTTTGATATCTATTAGGATTTGAAACATCCATCTTTTACTCAGGCTAGGAGTAAATTTCTCCTATAAATAGAGGGATTTTGTTCATTGTATTTACAATCAAGATGATCTCTCATCCCTCAAGAGAAGAAATAAGAATCACTCTCTCTTCTCTCTCTACTCTTCTTTTTTTTTCTTATTGTTTTATAACAATGAAGAAAATATTAAAAATACTCTTCTTCTTTTTTCTTATTGTTTTATAACAATGAAGAAAATATTAAAAAATATTTGATATTTTCTAAAGAAAAAAATCTAAAAAAACTACAACTCTATAATGCTTTTTAAAAAGAGGAGGCCTCCAAAAATCGGAGGCCTAAAGGCTTGCTTTGATCGCTTCACCCTGAAGCCGGCCCTGCTAACACCCCCTTCACACCCAGACCAACTGGAGCATTGACCGGGAACCCAACAATAGAAATGGACCTGAATTTGATACAATGGAAAACAGAGAAACAACGGAGGAAATCTGCTTATTGTATTAATCCAAGAGTGAGCAGCAACTTGTAGGTGTACAACTAAATCTATGTAAGGAAATAAAATCATACAATTCCTAAATATCTTTACCTATGATTTTGCTAGGTAAACTATATGAAGATGCATCTATATACATTGTGTAACAGTGCTCAAGCTCCAAAATAATGTATCTATATGTTTGAGATTGTTTTCCTTCAGAGTAATATTGTTTATCCAAATAATATTTAGCCATAGTTTTTGAATTTCTAACAAAGATTGTGCCTTTATTCTAATTCCTACTGCTCCTTGATTTAATCGACCTTTAAAACATCCTGATTTTCGGTTTTAGAAAACCTGAAAGCTTTCAAAAGTATCGAAAAGCATCTGTTTCCACTTCATCTGTATCATGCAAGTTACCTAAGAGCATAAAAACTTCATTCAAGGTTAAAAGTCTGATCTAAGCTCACTAGTCATTGTAATTTTCCGCAATCACTCTAGAATATGCATAACAATTACATCAAAAATAAGTTGTCTGTCTTGCTGTTTCTGAACGAGCTACCAGAAATTCATAATTGAATAGAGGAATGTGTCCCAATGAATTCTAAATTCATTAAATCATACATTCAAATCCTTGCACTTATTATCAAAGAAATCTTTGGATGTGTTCTGTTTCCAATATTTGCTTCATTGTTGCTAGTTTCATGATTTTATGTAACTGAAGATTCACATGGAAATGTACACAGTATCAGTTCATTGCAGTGCATGATATGTAACGGCCATATTTTCCAAAACCATTCTTACAAGTTCTCAACAGGAAAGTAATGTGTTAGCTGTCCAGACAGTTTCACCTATATATACAAAGTAGCTAGACGTGATAGTTCAACACTATATTGCTTTGTTGAATGTACAAGATTAAGCGATAAGATATGGCACAACAGCTTTTGATGCAGGTGTTGCCAAAGCTCAAGGGAGAATGAGGAAAGGAACATGATACAAGATTCTAGAATTCCGTCATCCGTTGTTCTGTTTGAACCTGATTAAATGCAAATCAGTGAGAAATCACAGACTGCTGAACTGTTAGCCCTGAATATAAATATAGTACTGTATATAAGATATATATATATATATATATAGCAAGTAAGAGTACAAGCTGACACATCTGTAAATGTTAGTACGTGGAATATGATTACGTGCACTTTGAAGAAAAAAGACAGAAAGATGGGTCAAGTCCCTAATTAATTTCAAGCAGCAACAAAAATACGTCACATGCAAATGAATTCAATGGAAAAATATCAAGCAAAGAAAGTCTGTTTCCATTTCAAAGTTACCTAATAGCAACTTCTGGACATTCCAGAGAGAATTCATTGAAGGTTAAAAGCCCAATTTGCTTCTCTTTATCTGTCGCATCATCTACCTGCATGAAGATCATACCATGTTATGGAAGAAAAGAATAACTTAAAAAAGTTTTAGCTTGCGCTTATTGATGAAGAAAAATTACCATCATAGCTTTTATACATTCCATAAATTTTTCGACTACAGTCGAGGAGCATTCTTTGTATGTCTTGATCAATATGCGGAAGTAGTTTACGACCTGTACCAAAAAAGGCTTAACAGACCAACAGGCAATTGATCAGAAGCATTCAGAGGTCATGGTGCCTACGGACCTCTTTAATGATCTCCTTTTCCAGCTCAGTCATAGTTTCCTCTTTTGAAAAATGGCTTTCTGATGTTGCTTCGAGAACCTGCTCTATCCCAGTAGCTGTCAACTGAATCTGCTCTTTGCTAAGAAATGCTCCAGCAATCTGCAGAGAGAATTTAGTGGATTATTCAGAAGTTTCAGGCAGGTTCCACATATCAAATAGCCAAAACATGGCAACCTCGATGCATTTGGTTAATGATCGCAATATCTTTGCGCAATTTTTACCATCAGTTTCCTGCATATAAATTGAAATTCAACTTTGGTTACTGGAAAGAACAAATTGAGTGAAAAAAGAAAATTATATAGACTGCGCGTACCTCATCCAGAGCCTCCAGCAGAGACGGTACAATTTGGACCACTAGTTTATGCGAATGGGAATTTGTAAGGCCAGGCGCTTCTTTCGTCTCAATAGCAAGTTTTGCTGAAAGCAATAGCCTTGGCATGGCTTAAGCAACAACTATTTATTCAAAATACTTAACAGAAGGGAAAAGACTGATAAAATCAAAGAATAGGGCGAATGAAAGGAAAAAAAAGGAAAGGTTTATCAAGTAAAACAGTACCTGAAACAGCTATTTTTCGGATATCTTCATCATGAAATGTCACAAGTGGTATCAGTGTGTCAGAAACCTGCCCAAATAATGTGAAATTTAAATAAGAAAGGCATATGCTGAATGAAAATTCAAAGCTTCAAAACCAACCTGATCGATCCATGGAGAGAACATCCCTTTGAACTGTCTAGCTAAGCGAAGTAAAAGTTCACATGCCCTAAGTTTCTCCGTCAGAATGACACGCTCTGTGCCACTGTAAAGAAATGTGTGTTAGTAGAAAAGCCAAAGTTCGCTAAGAACCTTATTCATGGTCAGTGCATCAACTTGTCCAGTCATTGTTATATGGCTATGGTAAACTTCGTTACCTATTGTTACCTATTCTTGTTGCAGTTAAGCATGTGTACAAACTAGTTATCTCATTTAATAGGCAGAGGCACACCCTAGTATAATGCCAACTTTCAGTGGCGTATTTAGCAGAAATGTACAATTTTCAGCTGATAAGTGTGGAAACTAACCATCCAAAATTAGTAATGAAATGCTTTTGAAGTTTGTACATACCTATCCGAGCCAAGTCTAGCAGAGCGGAGCAAATCAGGTATAAGATCTTCCATATATGGATAAAAATCTGATCCGAGACATTGAAGAAGCTGATCCCATGCCTTCAACACAAATAGTAGAGCACCAGTTTATTGGGAGCAGTTAAGTACAAGAAGATTATGTTCAGTTAATTTTCTACAAATAGTTTGGATCATACATACTCGTAGAAGGGTAAGTTTCGCACTGTGATTATCCTCCCCTACACTCAACCGCACAGACAAGAGAAGGACCACGACCTTAGATACATGAAAATTATAGATGTTTTAATCAATTAATGAACTAAAAAAAGACAAGCATTAGATCGCAAACAGACTGTAAATATGCTTTAAACTCAACTGCTTCTAAAAGATATAACAGAGAAACATCACCTCTGCAGCATCTTTCTTGAATATATCCTTTCCAACAGCTACTGCAACTGTCCAAATGCACTCAACAGCATTGTCCAAATGCAACTTAACAGTATTGTTTTGCACCGATTTACTTGTCGCATCAGCTAGCAGTTTTTTTAGGGAAGTGATGACCGAATCATAGTATGTAGAGAAGAGATCCTATCCAAAAGCGTAATTTTGTCAGACACAAACATCAAATCCAATATGATGGATAAAAAATAACGTCAGAGTTTCTATCAAGATGGACCTTTGATGTTATTGCAACCGATGCTAGAGCGTTTAAGGACTCGGCATGCACCTCAGGACTTGGACTCTAATGTTAGGTAAGTGACACGGTCATGTTAGATCAAAGCAAAATAACACTTTTAAGCTAATGGAAATAGCATAAAATGGTATCTCTTAGTTTTCTTTTTACTAGAAATCGTTAAAATCACCCTGTAAAATGACTAAAGTCAAATATACCTGGATGAGTTGAAGTAGTTTGCTCACAATTGCTTGCAAGCGAGGTTCTAAGATGTATGACCTGCAACTTAGACAAAGAGAACTCATTGCTGAAGCAGCACCAGCCTATCAAATATAATAAGGCAGTTAGATTTCATTAACATAAATAAAATGAATTTCAGCAGAAATATGAACTTTTAGTAACTTAGATTTTGACAAATGAAAAGTCCATCATTCTTTCTCACCTGTTTGACGGGAGTATCGTCATCTTCAAGTGCCAAAAGTAGCGCAGTAAAAAGCACACCTCCGTGTTGATCTAGCGTATATGGAGATAGGTCTAGACTCATAGCTTGTACTGTTTTAAAAGCAGCAAGACGAACATCGAAAGAGGAATCTAGCATTGATTTCAACACCACATTTATCACTTCCTCAAGATTATCGATCATGGCCTGAGAGGAATACGACAGTTCTTAGGTGAAAATGATGTCACAACTTATCAAGAAGTAGAAAGCAAAGTACTGGAATATAATATACAGAAGATTTCAGAACCATACTATATAACATGTTATTAGTCTGGATAGTTTCTCTATGTCAAAGCTGAGTGCTGAAAGTTGACAAATGAAACATTGAGAAAAAAATTATTTCTGATCCAATACGATTTTGGGGGAGGATCGTCCAAAACCATATAAGGAGACAACAACTCATTCCCTCAAGGCACTCAGAGCTGAACATATAGAGCATTGACAATATAACAAGGGAACTCAAAATTGGGTTAACAAAGAATAACTATGACAGTTTACATATATAAATGTAATTAGTTATATGATCAAACAGCACATATCCAAGAGAGGCAGTAACCCTTATACCTTTGCGCATCCTTTTGCAATGATACGGATGATTGTAACTGCTGCATATCGTCTACGCCATTCTGATGAATCCCTTTCCTTCTGTATTTCGTTGAGTAAGAAATTCATATCTTTACCCCTTACCATTGGAAGCCTGTACATAAATTTCTCTCCCAGTAGATAATTACTCGATCCTTCGGGGATAAGTGAAATCATCCGAACCAACACAGAAGACAGCCTTCCTAGAATCATCTCGCCTATCCTTTTTATCGAAATATCATCAAAAGCATACATCATTTCTACCGCAAGATATCTTGTTTCTTCTTCCAACTTATCATTTTCACAAATTGTAAGCATTGTATCAAACACTTGATTCAGATGCAAGTCGAAAAACCTTGGCTCTGCCCCAGCTAACTCTACTAATTTCTTGAGACTTTTTTGCGCATTTTCCTCCTCAATTTCATTTTCAAGAAAACCAGAGACTCCTTCTATCATTGGCATCAACATATCATGAAACGTCGAGTAATAATCGCTCGACATATGTTGAACAAGATTAACTAAGGCAGCCAAGGCAAGAACTTTTCTCATTCCATCGGAAGAATTGAACTTATTCCACAATTTTAGATGGATTTCTTCAACAGACTGACTCAGTTCTTCGCCTAGACATGGGGGCAAATCCAAAAAGAACAACGCGGCACGATCCTGAACAAACAATGGACGCGAATCCAGAGACTCCAAAAAGAAACTAAGCATATCCGGCCACTCGCCCTGATCCTCGATAAGAATACAGCCAAATATCTGAGATGCTGTCCTCCACATCAATTTGCAGACCTCATCGGGGTTATCTTGTTTAAGAATTTCAAGAATTGCAGTTTTGAGCTCTTCCCTGATCATGTGAGAGGATATACTCCAGGCACTGGTTGAATTACGGGGAGAATCGAGAAGAGAGTGAAGGAGACCAGCGCATTTGGATTTGATTTCAGAGGCATTTCCAGGAGAGTGAAGGAGGAGCTTTGATAGCTTCAAAGACAACCCATTCGGGTAATTGACTCTGCAGAAATCGTACAATGCTTTGCTATCGTCTGATGATTCTAAGTTTGTAATAAGATGTTGAATGGCATCATGATTTGGAGAGTCAAGAAGTTGTATGGCTTTCTCTTGAAGTGCTTGGCGATCCTTGTCCGGAAGGAACCTATGTTTCTGGGGTTTATCTTCCTTTATTAGAGGGCGGAGTTTGGCCACTTTGTTCGGAAGAAAATCAGACATTGCAAGGCGGTGAATTTCATTTTTCGGCTTGGAAGAAGAAGAAGAAGAAGCCATTGAAGTGAGAAACAGAGAAAACAGAGAGAATGAAAGAGGGGGGTTTTGGCGGGGGATTATATTCTGTTGCAACGTTTTCTCGCTTGGCGGTTATTAAATGCCTACTTGGGTCTTGGGGAATGAGTTTTTTTTTTAATTTGTTTGTGTAAATATATCCTTTTTTTAAAAAAAAAAAAAAAAAAGTTGGGTTAGTTAAGTTAATACGAAAAAAGGTCAAATATCATATTATTTTACCATTCGAATAAAAATTTAGCCATTTTTTCTACTAAAAGACTCTCTCCCTTTAATGTCTTTTGGCAGAAAGAATCTCGGGTTAAGTTTTTATACGAGTCTAATGCAGGCAACATAACATGATATGGCTGAGATTTTAAATTTTGTGTAAAGCAAAAGGGATTGGGGTATGTGCACAGTGTAATGTTGTGTGTCTTTCTAGTAGGGTGACAATTTTAGCCTATATTAGTGAAAGAAATCCATTTAATTCATATTTATTGAGTTAAATTACTCATATTTCAAATGGGTAAATATTATAAATCTATAATCTCTAATTTATAATCTATATCTATAATCTATATCTATACTTATATCTATACCTATATCTATATCTATAATCTATATTTATAATATATTAAAAATATGAAAGACCTTAGAAATGTTGTTTGAACTTTTTGTCCTTCATTAAAAGTCTTTGTTTTAGACAAAATCGTTTTTTCATAATTTTTTTCTAATATTTAATAGTTGAAAATTAATTCAATATATTCATGGTAAAACCTTTCCTGATTAAAAATCATCAGAATTAATGTCAACTAATATTTTTTTCATTAGTTTAAGAATTTTAAATCAACTAAATTTGATTTTACGAAGATTTGAAAAATCTAGAAATAAATATAAAAGCGTTATAATAAGAAAAATTTAAGAAATATCAAAATTTTAAAAGTTTTAAATACGTAATAAGAATGTAATCAATGATATTGTCGATATTTGACTTTAAAAATAAGAACAATTTTAAATATAGAAAAAAATAATCGTACAAAAAATATGGTTCAAATTGATACATCTCTCTTAGCCTCTGGCAATAAAGGTAAGAGGTAGTGCGTCGTAAATGCAAAAGTGACAATCCACCAACCATTTCAAACTTCTTGTGGCAATTTATTTATATGCTTACATTAAAATATATGTTTATCTTTACATTATTATATTAAAGTGTAAGAATCTTTGAATTAAAATTTTTACACTTCATTAAAAATCTCCGCAATAGATAAAATTATTTAATTTTAAAACATCAAACGTTACATGTGCGAGACACGTGCGATTAAATTAGTATGGATAAAATATCGGTATCCAATTAAATACAGAGATCACTCACTTATGCTTAAAGTTTCTAATTGCATTACAAAAAATTAATTTTTTTTAAGAAAAAAATTAAAGGTATGGATGGGGTGGTTAGGGTTAGGGTTGGGGGAGACCAAAGAATTTTTTTATGTTTTTTTGAATTTTTTAAATTTTCTCATAAAAAATTGGAGGGTGATGGGTAGGGAGGAGGGGGGCGGAGGAGAATTTTTGTTATGATTTTTTTTTTTTAAAAATTCATTTGATTCAAAAGAAAATTTGTGGGGGTGGGGTGCAATTTATTTTTTAATATTTAAAATCTTTTCTTTTTTAAAAAAATTATTTTTTAAAAAAATATTTTTTTCAGGGGGAGGGGGGCTGGAAGGTGGAGGGGGTATATTGTGGTGGGGAGGGGTAAAAAAAAATTCATTTTCATTTTTAATTTTTTTTTTTTTAAATTAGGGGTTGGTTAGGAGGAAGGGGGCGGGGGTAGACAGTGGGGGTGGAGTTGGAGGTGGGAGAAAAAAGGGCATAACTACATGGGTTAGCAAACATAAGTTTCTAATTATTTCATTTAATCAAATTTTCAATTAATTACAATTCATAACTTTTCTTACCAATTAAATACAATCCATAATCTATCTCCTTTATTTTCTCTCTATTTTCATCTTATTTCTCCTTTTTTTATTTTTTTTTCGTTTTTTCTTCCTTTTCCCCTTTAATTTACTTTTTCTTCTTTTTCATTTTTTTATTTTTTTACTCGTTTCTTCAATCTTCTTCTTCTTCTTCTTCTTCTTCTTTTTTTTTTTTTTTTTTTTTCTATTTTGTCTTTTTCATTTATTTTTTCTTTTTTTCATTTTAATTGTTTTTTCTTGGCATTCTTATTTTTTATATTTTCATTTCCCCCCTTTTCATTCTTGTTTCGTCTTTTTGGTCATTTTTCTTTTTTTTGTATTTTCTTATATTTTTTGTTGTCATTGCATTTTATATTTTATATATTTTTATACTTTATATTTATTTATATCATATTATATATTTTAAATGAATTTATTATTTGTATTTGAATTGTTTAGTTGTGAATATATAAAATTTATCATTTATATTTATATTCAAACAAGTATATGAATTAATTGTATTTGCTTGAGTTGAGACTAAAATATATAAATGTACAATATATCATTCAATGCAAATGTATTGTTAGTATTTGTATATCAAATTTATCATTTATATTTGTACATAAACAAGTATCATTTGTTTGCATATGATTCAAGTTGTATAAACATGTATCTTTTGATACAAATGTAACATTTATATTTGAATAATTTAGCAATTGTATTTTCATAATTTATCATTGGTATTTGTATTGTTCAGTTTGTATCAATAAAATACAATTTGTATCAATATATATAAATACAAATTTTCGTAGAAAGAAAAATAATTATTTTTTTCCAATTGTTTAAAAATATGAATGATACTGTCAACCACAAAATCAAATACAAACAAATGATACAAATGAAATTATAAATACAAATACAATATTTGGTCAACTTACGAATACAAATACAAAATAGTTCTTTACAAATACAAGTTCATCGATGAAAATAGAATACAAATACAAGCAAAATGAAACCAGAAAATACAAATAAAATATGCAGTCAACAATAAATTACAAATGTAAAACAGTTCTTTAAAATACAAGTGCGAATTATATAAAATATATTTGATGGTGCAAACTATAAAATACAAATACAAATTTGAAGTATAAAAAATAAATACAAATACAAACTATAAAATACAAATACAAATACAAGAAGAAACTATAAAAAATAAATACAAATATAATTTTATTAACAAATATAAAAATATAAATGTTGGGCGAATATAAAATAAGCTATCATGGTATTTTTGTTATCATAAAAAAATTTAGAAATGAAAAAAAAGAGAAAAATGAAAATAGGAAAAAACCAAAAAAGAAAAAAAAGAAGAAAGAGAAGTGAGAAAATACATCAAATCACCCCCGAACTTGCCGCCAAAACTTACTTTAGACCCTAAATTAGTTAGACAATTATATATCCTCCTTAATAACTTTAAAGTAAATTTTTTACCACCTTGAAAAAATTATACCACTCTCACTACGGAGAGTGAAGTACACACGCCCCACGTCATTGCCAAATCAGTGCCATGTCATTGCCACGTAAGAAATTATAATTTTATTTTTAAAAAATAAACCAACACACATATTATTTTTAAAAAGCAAAAAATATATATGTACTATTTTTTTTATATATAATATATATATTTTAAAAAAAATATATATATATATATACCCCCACCCCACCCCTTCCTCCTCCTCCTCCTTCTACTTCTTCTTCAACATCCCACCCCACCCCACCCTGTCGTTCCTCTTCCTTCTTCTTCAACATCCCACCTCACCCCCTCGTTCCTCCTTCTCTTTCTTCTTCAACAGCCCCCCACCCCCACCCCCCGTTTCTCCTTCTCCTTTAATTTCTTTTTCACCATTAACATCATTATTTCACCATTAACACCATTAACATCATTTTTTCACCATTAACACCATTATTTCATCATTAACATCATTATTTCACCATTAACACCACTAACATCAAGAATTTGCACAAATTTGCTTTGAGATGAACTTGTCAAGAAAATACATCAAATCATGATACATATACTTCTATAGAACCTAATACTAATATTCATAAATTATCAAGGCAGTTTCCAAATTAGCCTTCTGCACTGGACTTCAACAAGTGAATTTTTAACATTTGGAAAATCATAAGTTAGCATAAAAACAATGATTCACAGGTTAAAACTATATAATGTTTGTGCCTGGAATAGATGCTCATCAAATCCACTAGCTCTTCCAAGAATCAAACCAAATTAACCAAGATTTCTTCTTCTTCCTTTGATTTTGGTACAATCCAGAATCAAATCAAACTTGCAAAAACGAAACTTTCTTTGTCTGATTCAGTTTTTAGTTAAACCAAAATCAAAATCAAGCTCATCAGAACTTGCACTAAAATCTCAATTGAAAAAGCTCAATTTCACTTCCACCAAATACTCAAATTAAACCAAAACTACTTCCCCTACAATTAAAAAATCCTCCCCAAATCTATCCAAAACCAGCTCTTCTTTGCCAAAGAATAAAACAACCAAAGAAACACCACCACTAGAGACCTTAATGAATTCAAATTCAAAAATCAATCTTCCACAAGTAAAAATGCTAAGAAAGAAACACACCAATACACAAAGAAATGGGGTGGGGGTTCGAAGTAGATGAAGAAACGGGGTGGGGGTTCAAAGTAGATGAAGAAATAGGGTGAGATGGGGGTGGGGGAACGGGGGGGTGTTAGAAAGAAGATGAAGTTGGGTTTCTTGTTTTATTTTTCAATTTTATATATAATAATAATAATAATAATAATAATAATAATAATGATAATAATAATAATAATAATAATAATAATAATAATAATAATAATAAAGTGGGCCTTTTAAAAAAAAAATCATGCATTTTTTTTGCCACGTCAGCGGTAAGGGTTGAAATTAATTCACTTGAAAGTTGTTAAGGGGGGTAAATAATTATCCGATTAGTTTAGGGTCTAAAGTAAGTTTTGACGACAAGTTGAGGGGTGATTTGATGTATTTTCTCAAAGAGAAGTATATGTTAGAGATAGAAGAGAGAGAAAAAAGGTGTAAAGAAAGAATAAAAAAAAATACAAAAAGAAATAAAAAAGAAAAACAGAATGAAAAAAGAGAAAAGAAAAAAGAAAATAAAAAATGATGGTGAATACAAATACAGTGAGCGATTCTGATATTTCCGTCATCATCCATGATTTGTACTCGACTTACCATGTTCTTTGAAAATATTAAATATAAAATATAACCAAAACAAGAAAAAATGAGAAAGGAAAAAAAATAAAAATAAAAAATAAAAAATGAAAAATGAAAAAAAAGGAAACTAAAAGGAAAAAGAAAAAAGAAAGAAAAGTAGAGGCTAGCGATAGAAGAGAAAAAAAGGAAATGAAATAAAAAAGAAAAAAGAAGAGAGATAAAGGCTAGAGATAGAAGAGCGAGGAAAAAAAAAGAAAAGGAGAAAAAAAGAAAGAGAATCTACGAATTGCACTTCACTCTCATTTTGCTGAAACCTAGGTTATTTTTGTAAGCGTCCCTAAAAAAGTGGGGGTGGGAGTAACAAGTTATTATTTTAAAAAAATTATTTTTTAAAAAAATAATATTTTTTTGGGGTGGGGAGTAATGGAAGGGTAGGGTAGGGAATAAAAAAAGTCAAGTTGATATGCATATAGAAGGTTTAATTTTTTGATTTTAGGAGTCAAAGTGGGTTGAAACTATTTTTGCCTAATTCATATTTAATCAAGTTCATATTTATTCATATTTTATATGGGTGGATTGCATCCAATCCATTTAAGCTCAATCCATATTCAATTCATCTAAATTCGATCCGATCCACCCATTTACCACACCTACTTCCAGGTAAAATGGACAAAATGGACGCTTGCATCCGAATTTCTGCGTGATAAGAAGGTGTCACCTGAACTTAAAAATAAGCTTATAAAGTGTTAGATCTGTAATATTGTATGAGGCGAAATGTCGGTCAATATCATGATTTTCGTGCAATTATCTGATAAGTTTATATGAATGTATATATTTATGATATGAAAATCCACAAAGTGATACATGTTTTGTTTTTGCATAAATATTAATGGTAATAAAAGAAACCGAATGTTATTTACGTTTTGACTAGTTCAGTCACACCACGTGTATTAATAGTTAAATCGATTTTAACAAAAATTTAAATAGTTTTCTCTCTTTCACATTCAAAGATGGAAAAGAAATTACAAACCTTATTTATTTAGGATTTAGAAATAGGTTCCTCAATTTCTACTCAAAATAAGGCATGCCCCATTATATATAGAGATGTCTACCTGTTTTCAGTATATTAATTTTTTGGGGAATTGCATCTTTCGGACAATTTCTTCAATGGCTGATCAAAAGACTTTGACTAGCATGAAGAAGACATATTTTTACAAATTCATCCCGTCAAAGGCTGAGCACCAACTCGAGAGCTAATTGAGATAAAGGACATGTATCCTGCATCGAAAATCGATCTGGGGAACTCATGGCAATTCAAGGAAAAGATTACCCATGACCAGGTAGTTCTAGGAAAAGTGATTATTTTATTTTTTGAGACATTCGAGTACATTTTTTGGTATTGGAAATTGGATGTGGCCATACGTTTGGTGAACGGTTACAAGGTGTGCCTTTACGTTTGGGATGTAACCAAGGAGAATGACCCTAAGAAGTATAAAGGTGCAAGTGTTTGCTTTAGGAAGTTGTACGATGATAACAATTCTCTATCGTGCAAGGAATTGTTCAACGATCACGGATTGGATGTTGGTGATGAATGTTATTTCTGGTACAAGAATCTATATTTCGGCATAACAACTTCAACACAAGTTCAAGTATAAAACAAGAACACTTATGAAGTTAGTAACATCCTCAACACAAGATCAAAAGGATCTTTCAAAGAAGTGTTTTTTATTTTTAAAATTAGATGAAACAAAAAAATGTCAAGTCCTTCGACTTCACAAAGTGTTCTTAAGAAAATAATTTTCCTCAAGTACCCGAGGTTGCGAAATTTTCCTCCCAAGATAAAATGGCCTAACAATCCGACTGTAGTGGTACCTCAAACGATCAGATTCTCTTCGAACTCACTCAACGATTAGATGATCACACAGAGTATTTCAGAAAACAAGAAGAGCTTTATTGCAGAAATTTTTTTGTACCTAAACCTATGGATAAATGCAGGTTTATACAACCATTAGGTGTCTCTTCCGAAAAGAGACAATGGTTTATTTAAAAAGATGTGTCCTCTGGAACAGTCATGTCTGTTCATCGAATTAGTGTGTCTTTTAACTGGACAGTTACAACCATCCAAAAAAATACCTCTTTTCCCGAATCAGTGTGTTATTTTGTCGAAGAGTTGTGCCTCTTCAACCAGCCGCAACCAACGTGTCTGCATGCAGAGGTATGCACATTAATGGAGAATCAAAAACTACAACTAAACTATTGCATTTTTTCCTTTGGTTTGGAATGGATTTTCCCTATGTTTTAAATAAATTTTGTCTAAAAAATTAATCTCATCGATCGATTTTCCAAATCCAAATCCAAATCCGAAGTCGAGCGAGCGACGAAGACGGCGCGAGACATCTTTGGTTCTTGCCTCACTTACCATGTGGAGTAAGTGTTTCTTAATATAAATACTTGAAAGTTTCCTTCTCCCACCAATGTGGGAGAATTTTGTATACTTTCCATTTTATGAGTACACTTTCCATTTTAAGTGTTATCTCAATTTTTTCTTCCACTTGGTTCCCTTCATTTTCCATTCACACTTTGATACTTCGATCTTTGAACCCAACAATCCTCCACATGAATGAGGAATGACTATTTTTTTTTGTAAAACTTTACGAACAAGTATGTGATCATCAAGCAAAGACTAATTGCATCTGGATAAGTGGGTTTTCCTTTGAACTTTTTGTAGTGAACATGCATCGGATGCACTCGGTAAATTGGTAGATTTGATATCTTTGAACCGCCGAGCTTTAATGTACACCTAGACAACACATGTCACACAACCAGCCTTTTACCGTTTATGGTTATCATGGTGTTATTCATTTCAACCATGAACACATCCCAGTCTCATGAGAGTTTAGAGAATAGGCCTTTACTAACATTCTCCTTGAAACGACTTCGAATTTGGCCTCACATAGGTGATTTCTAAACGTTCAATCCTGTAAATTAAACTATTTGATCAAATCTGCCAAATTTAGATAATCATTAAAAAACTTCACACCATAAGTCTTATCCTCATTTACTAAATATTGCCTACATCATGAGAATGAGTTGGGTAAATTGATAATGTTGAACCTGTCAGACACAACTTTATTTGATCTCCTTGAACCTAGCTCTTGGGATCTCCAGTCTTCTAGGTAGAGTTACCTCTATGCTGACTTGTCCTAGGCCTTAAACCCATTCCCTTAGATATCCTTTCAACTCCTTCTCTTGACAAGCCTTTAGTAAGTGGATCTGACACATTATCCTTTAACTGTACATAGTCAACAACGATAATTCCACTAGAGAGAAGTTCTCTAACAGTATTATGTCTCCGTTTTATGTGACGAGATTTATCGTTGTACATCATGCTACCTGCCCTACCTATTGCCGCTTGGCTATCATAGTGTATACATACTGGTGCCACGGGTTTGGCATAATAAGGAATATCTTCCATGAAATTTCGGTGCCATTCTACTTCTTCACCGATTTTATCTAATGTGATAAATTCAGATTCCATTATAGAGCGAGCAATACATGTCTGTTTGGATGATTTCCAAGAGACCGCTACTCCACCGATAGTAAATACATATCCACTTGTGGATTTTACTTTGTTTGATCCGGTGATCCAATTTGCATCAATATATCCTTCAAGTACTGCGGGATATTTATTATAATGCAAAGCATAGTCTTGAGTGTATTTAAGATACCCCAAAACTCTTTTCATTGCCATCCAATGAGTTTTATTGGGATTACTCGTGTACCGACTCAACTTACTAATAGCATATGCTATGTCTTGTCGTGTACAATTCATGATATACATTAAACATCCCAACACTCTTGCATACTCCAATTGTTAGTCACTTTCATCCTTATTCTTTTGAAGTGCGAAGCTCACGTCTAATGGAGTCTTGGAAATACCAAATTTCAAATACTTGAATTTGTCAAGTACCTTTTCGATGTAATGAGAATGTGACAATTCCAACCCTTGTGGAGTTTTATGGATTCTTATTCATAAGATCATATATGCAACTCCAAGGTCTTTTATATCGAACTTGCTCTCGAGCATTCGTTTCGGAGCATTTATTTCAGAAATATCTCTACTGATGATCAACATATCATCCACATACAAACAAACAATGACTTGGTGATTTGGAGTGTCTTTAATGTAAACACATTAATCACATTCATTTATCTTGAATCCGTTTGCCAACATGGTTTGGTCAAACTTCGCATGCCACTGTTTAGGTGCTTGTTTTAGTCCATAAAGTGACTTAACAATTTTACACACCTTATTTTCTTTTCTTGGAACCACAAACCCCTCGGGTTGTTCCATATAGATTTCTTCCTCCAATTCTCCATTTAAGAATGTTGTTTTTACATCCATTTAATAGATTTCAAGACCATATACCACCGCCAAGGCAATTAATATTTGAATCAACGTTATACTTGTTACTGTAGAGTATATATCAAAATAATCAAGGTCTTCTTTCTGTTTGAAGCCTTTTACTACAAGTCTTGCCTTGTATTTGTCAATAGTACCATCCGCTTTTATTTTTCTTTTGAAGATCCATTTAGAACTTAAAGGTTTATTTCCTGGAGGAAGATCAACCAACTCCCATGTATGGTTACTTAAGATTGAATCAATCTCACTAGGATGAGTCTGAAGACGACATCACTTCTTTAAACATTTGAGGCTAATTTTCTAAGAAAAATGTTACAAAATCCGATCCAAATGAAGTTGACGTTCTTTGATGTGTACTATATCTTGGATTATTATAATTATGTACATCCTCACTTGGTTCATCTCAAGGTCATTTAGACCCGCCACTAGACTGTTCATGTCTAGTTTTATATAGATAAATGTGTTCAAAGAATTCAACATGATCTGATTCAATTATCGTATTTTTATTAATATCCGAATATTCGGATTTATGAACCAAAAACCGACATGTTTTACTACTTTTAGCATATCCTATGAATACACAGTCCACTGTCTTAGGTCCTATCTTTACTCTTTTAGGCATAGGAACTTGTACCTTCGCTAGACACCCCCACACTTTAAAATATTTCAAGTTGGGTTTCCTTCCTTTTCATTTTTCATATGGAATTGATTGTGTCTTACTATGGGGCACTCTATTGAGTTTTCGGTTAGCTGTAAGGATAACTTCTCCCACAAGTTTTGCAGTAAACCTGAATTTATTAGTAAGACATTTATTATTTTCTTCAAAGTTCGGTTTTTCCTTTTCGCAACTCCATTAGATTGAGGTGAATACGAGACCATATTTTGATGGACAATTCTATTCTCTACACATATTTGCGCAAAGGGAGATTCATATTCTCCGCCCCTATCACTTCTTATTGTTTTTATCTTTTTCTCTAACTGATTTTCAACCTCTGTTTTATATTGCCTAAATGCATCTATTGCTTCATCCTTACTATTTAGAAAATAAAGATAACCATATCTAGTGCAATCATCAATACAAGTTATAAAATACTTTTTTTCACCACAAGAAGGTGTTGACTTTATATCACAAATGTCAGTGTGGATTAAGTCTAAGGGATTGGAATTCCTTTCAATGGACTTATACAAATTCTTAGCATACTTTGATTCCACACACGTTTGAAATTTTGATTTATTTCACTCAAAGTTTGGCAAAACTTCTAAGTTAATCAGTTTTCACAATATTTTGTAATTTACATGTCCTAATCGTTCATACCACAAATCATAAGACTCAAGCAAGTAAGAAGAAACTGAACTTTTATTGATTTCAACATTCATTACATTTATTTTGAATAGGCCCTCAGTGAGGTAGCCTTTTCCTACATATACTTCTCTTTTACTAAGTACAATTTTTTCAAAAATAAATACACATTTGATTCCATTTTTGTCAAGAAGTGATATAGAAATCAAGTTCTTCCGTAACTCCGGTACATACAGGACATTGTTCAAAGTCAACACTTTGCCTGATGTCATTTTCAGGCAGACTTTTTCTGTTCCTTCAACTTTTGCAATTGCAGAGTTGGCCATATATATCTTCTCTTCTCCTTGATCTGGAGCGAAAACAACAAATAACTCCTTATTAGCATAAACGTGGCATGTGGTACCGGAATCCATCCACCATTCTCGAGGATTTCCCACCAAGTTGCATTCAGATAACATGGCACACAGATCGTCCACTTCTTTCTTAGACTCAGCCACATTTACTTGGTCCTTCTTTTTTCCTTTCTTTGGGGCACGAAAATCTGATGACTTGTGGCCAACCTTTCCACAGTTGAAGCAATTTTCCTTGAATTTCTTCTTGGGTTAATTTCTTTCCTGTCCAACTTTCTTTCGCTTTTTGGAGTTGTTGTGGTCGTCTTCTACAATATTTGCTCCACTTATTGCAGAATTTCCTTTCAACCTTCTTTCCATGGCTTTATTATTTTCTTCAATGTGCAATCTGATTATTAGGTCTTCGACTGATATCTCCTTTCGCTTGTGTTTCATGTCGTTCTTAAAGTCCTTCCACACAGGTGGTAACTTCTCTATTATTGCCGCGACTTGAAATGCCTCATTCACAACCATACCTACAATAAGGTTTGTGTGAACATTAAGAACTTTTTTAACATGTTCAACTAAGGTATTCATTAAAATCATACCTTCCGCGAGGAGATCATGGATGATCATTTGCAGTTCCTGCACTTGGGATACAATAGACTTGCTGTCAATTATTTTATATTCCAGGAATCTTGTAACAAAGAACTTTTTGGTTCCAGCATCCCCAGTCTTGTACTTTCTTTCTAGCGCGCCCCACAACTCTTTTGCCGTCTTCGTTCCACTATACATATTGTATAGTTCATCTTGGAGGCCATTTAGAATGTAATTCCTGTATAGCAAATCTGAGTATTTTTAAGCCTCCACAATGACAAATCGCTCTTGGTCAAAGGTTTCCTCGGGGACCTCTTGAGCTTCTTCAAATGTGAACCTTTGAAGATAAAGAGTTGTAAGGTAGAAGAACATTTTCTGCTGCCACTTTTTGAAGTCAATACCGACGAATTTTTTGGGTTTCTCGCTGGTGCCATTGCTTGCGGAGCGTTAGTACGACTCATTGTCGCAATACTAGTTGCTTCCACAGTCGTTGCAGTATCATGCACTTGACTATCAGTAGTCATTTTTCTATTACAACAAGACAATAACTTTAGTATATCAAAATACTATTAATAAAGTTGCAACAACTTTAAACACCTCTTGTTTCTAGTTTAACGATGAAATTTTTATGACTTCCAATCATTAACCGAGTGATCTTTAACTTGTGATGATGATTTTATTTATTCAAATTACTAGTGACTTTCAAACAGAGTAGAAAACTTAAAGCTTTAATATCCAGAAATCAAGCAATACAGATTCCGAAAATTATTTCCTTAAGATTGTTATTTCTGGTACAAGAATCCGTATTTTGGCACTACAACTTCAACACAAGTTCAAGTATAAAACAAGAAAACTTATGAAGTTAGTAACACCCTCAACACAACATCAAAAGGATCTTTCAAAAAAGTGTGTTTTTTTAGAAAAATTAGATGAAATAGAAAAAGGCCAAGTCCTTCGACTTCACGAAGTGTCCTTAAGGAAATAATTCTCCTCAAGTACCCAAGGTTACAGATATTTCCTCCCAGGATAAAATGGCCTAATAATCTGACTGTAGTGGTACCTTAAACGATTAGATTCTCTTCAAACTCACTCAACAATTAGATGATCACACAAAGAATTTTAGAAAATAAGAAGAGCTTTATTACAGAAATTTTTTTGTACCTAAACTTGTGGATAAATGCAGGTTTATATAGTCATTAGGTGCCTTTTCTGAAAAGAGGCAATGGTTCATTCGAAAAGATGTGTCCTCTGGAACAGTCATGTCTATTCATCGAAACAGTTATTTCTGTTCATCGAAATAGTCATGTCTGTTCATCAAATCAGTGTTTTTTTACTGGACAATCACAACCATTTGAAAAAACACCTTTTTTCTCGAATCAGTGTGTCATTTTGTCTAAGAGTTGTGTCTCTTCAACCAGCCGCAACCAACGTTTCTGCATGCAGAAGCATGCACATTAATGGAGAATCAAAAACTGCAACTAAACTGTTGCATTTTTTCCTTTGGTTCGGACTGGATTTTCCCTATGTTTCAAATAAATTTTGTCTAAAAAATTAATCTCATCGATTGATCCAAAGCTGAAATCGAGTCAAGCAAGCGACGACGACGACAATGCAAGGCATCTTTTGGTTCTTGCCTCACTTACCATATGGAGTAAGTGTTTCTTAATATAAACACTTGAAAGTTTCCTTCTGCCACCAATGTGGGAGAATTTAGTAGACTTTCAATTTTATGAGTACACTTTTCATTTTGAGTGTTATCTCAATTTTTTCCTCCACTTGGTTCCCTCCATTGTCCATTCACACTTTGATACTTTGATCTTTGAACCCAACAATGAAATTGGTCTATATTGGGATCATAGGTCTTCAAGTTTAATGTGCAAATTACTTTCTCAAGTTCGTAATTAGTGAAAGCCACAAGAATTTAGGATCCAAAATGACATAACAGTCTTTTTGTAAGTAGCATTACTCTTCATATAATTGTAATAGGCTAAACGTAGAATGACATTTTTGTTAGTCCTATTGCTGCATGCATCTATTTCTACCAAATCAATATTATCTCTAAAGTGTTGGACATACTTCAAACATATGTATCTCTCGATCAATGTGTGTGCATTTGTGCAAAAAGGTGTCTTGATTGTATTTATTTTATCACAAAGTTGTGAACTTTTGTAATTAGGTATGCTCGTAGGAATTCAAAGAAAGGACAATATATTAGCCAAGAAAATAGTTAAGAATATTAATATTAATACTAATAACAATTGAAAAAAACAATGATAAGTTAAAAAACTAATATAAACACAATACTTATTGTAAAATTAAATTGTAATTTGTCTTCAATTAAAAAACAACCATAAAGAAAGAGAACTCACCCCTTGTTAAGATAAACAAGACAACATACGACGACTACCTACTAACTTTCTAACATGAAGCAAGAGATTCACAACTTTCATGTTCTCATTTCATTGTAAAATACTGTAGACGCGACAAGGAAGAGGCATATGAAGAGTCCGAAGAGGAAGGATGAGGTAGGTACTGATCTTCATTGGTCATTAGTATCCATCTTAACCTTTTTGATCATGAATTATTGCATTCAATAGATAGGTAACTTCTATCAGAAAGTTTGGTATGCTTCTGCTAGTTTGTAAACTTTTGGGCCAGAACTGCCATAATCTTTTCAGGTACATATGCTATTGTGTTTATAAATATATATTCCCTTAAATATCCATTGCTCGTCTTGAGTTGATCAAGGATTTTACTAACCTCATAACATTGCATAATTTTAAAGATAAGAAGAGCATTGTGAAGTCTTCGTTAGAAGAAACTCTCACATTTACATCAAATTCAAAATTGAAAGAGTTAAAATAGCATATAAGTGATTAGTGATAGAGATAAGAGATTAGAAACTAGAGATTAGAGATAGAGATAAAGATAGAGATTAGA
Organism: Capsicum pubescens; assembly: GCA_030864215.1. Lineage (NCBI taxonomy): Eukaryota > Viridiplantae > Streptophyta > Magnoliopsida > Solanales > Solanaceae > Capsicum > Capsicum pubescens. The sequence goes on from CM061542.1 coordinate 263,217,719, forward strand.
GATTAGAGATAGTGATTAGAGATTAGAGATATTATAGATTACTCTTCATCTAGATTTTAGTGTTCTTCTAATACTTTCAAGTCAAAGTCTGTATAGAATTATATTGTCATTAGGTGTGTTGGAGATGTTGAGCATGACCAATGGGGGCAAATAAAGAAGTGAGTATATTTAACAAAGTTTAAATGGTCACACAAATAGATCAGGGAATCAGATAGCAGAACATCTATTTTTTGGCTAAACAAGTTAAATTCAAGAACTCTCTATTTCTCATACCAAAGATATGAGTACAATAGTTTTAGCAGATATAGTTAAATCATTATCATTATAGTGGCATAAAGTTCAATTATTTTAACTTGACAAGCAATAGTTTTGTTACTCTTGCTTTCACTAGTGAATGCTCAGTTGTTAGTTTCATGCTTCACTGTGAAAAATATATTTTCTCATAGCTTATTACATGTATGTATAGACAAGTTATTTCTATACAAGAATTTAAAAGTAAAACCTTTAATTGTTAGACGACATAAGGGAATAAAGCACAATTATAAACCTTTATCGTTCTTGATAACCTATATCATCCCCTAAGGGATCGTTTCGTTTAATGTATTAGATAGAGAAAAGGCATAAATATTTCCTTAGTCTATAATCGAAGTTTCAGAAATATACATTATCTACAGGGATCCTACTATCACCTAAACACATTTCTCTAATTTTATTGCACCTTATGTATTGATGCGGACCATATGCGAGAAAACCTCCTTCTAGAGCATAGAAACATAAAAAAAAAATTCTAACTAATATGAAACGGTCTTGTGTTAATCTCAAAGCTGATTTTCAATAGATCTTCTAAACACAAAGGCTCTTCATCTCTATTTTATTACTCATTTTCAAGAATACAAATTTCAACAAGAAAACAGCCAAAATCTGCACCGATCAAACTCAAATTTTAACTACAACTTCACAACAACATCATTATCAAACCCCAATAATCAATTCAGTCAACAACCACGAAGAGATAACGACACCTACCCCATCCCAACTCTGGGTAGGTAAGTCCAACACCAAAAGAGATAACGACGTGGAAAGAAAATAATCCCATATCAACATTCAACAATGGTGGATTCAAATTTCTTTCTCCATTTTTGAATCTTTGTCAAGACTCAAGTCATGACGACACCTACCCCATCCCAACTCTGGGTAGGTAAGTCCAACACCAAAAGAGATAACGACGTGGAAAGAAAATAATCCCAAGCATGAGATTCAAAAATAAAGCCAGGCCAAATATATATAAACAACTCCAAACTGAAGTAAATTCAACTTCAATCCCAAAATCTAGGGTCATGAGTAAAGAGCACTAATAAACGTACATAGAATCTGAAAATACGTAACTTTATCTCTGAAAAGTAAACTAAAGACAAAATAATAGAAATGGGGAAGGCCTCAACAGGCTCCGAATGGGATCTCACCAAAACTCCGAACAACCTAAACATAACACGATCTCATGCTCTGCAGGTCGCACTTGAACTAGGATCTGCATTGAAATGGTACAAATAGCAAAAGTGAGTATGGTCCACTTGCACTTAGTAGGCATCATAGATAGACCGAGCAAACCAAAAAACTAAACAAGTAAAGAATACTATGAGCATGCTCCCGCCTGCATACATAAAAGTTTCCAATGACGGCTCAAGCCGTATCTCCTAATAATTTTATAAGTATAACAAGAATATAAGAATAATTATCCACGGATATATAAAAGGACTAAATTTCACAGTAACAGACACATAAGAGAAATGTAAATGATGAAATACAATTATATGATGAGGATGAAATGTCTCAATATCACCATATATACACCTTTAGTATAAGCTTCCCGAAGAGAACTCATGGGGGGTTCCGAACCCATATATTATCACAATCTTATATGTCAATCAACCTTACCGGTACATCCTTTAGTCAAGACATTTTATAAAGTGTTTCATTTTTTTTGAAAATTAGTATTTCTCTATGGTATTAGTTCCATATATATGGATGAATGCAATGAGGATGCATGCTCATAACCAAAATAATATCATGAAATGAATCAAGTCAATAATGGTATGAATGAGCTCAAATATCCTCAAATCTCAATAAAACATGATATAAGTAGCACCCAATACCTAATTTTGAAACAAGAGAGTTTTGAAACAACCTTTGGGACCAAAACCAAAATACAAAACCACACATGGGTTCACACAAGAGAGACGACCCCAAACCAAATAAACCACACACACTACAAAGAAAAGAGTTTTCAATATACCAGTGTCAAAGACAAAAGTAGCACCCAATACCTAATTTTCCCAAGAAGCAACCCTTATGGAACACTCTTATTTTTTTAGGAAATCGTGACTCCTTACCTTGCCTATTTCCAACCTTACCTCATTTCTTCCCGTACCAATAGGACAGGAATGGCATAACGAAGTTGTCACCATTTGGGTCAATGGATTAGTAGAGTGATAAAACTCAGTAAAAGTAACCCCTCTCTGAGGTAATCGAGAATGAGTTCCACCTTACAAGATAGGGTCAGTGGAGACTAGTGAAATTCCACGGGGAAAACTAAAATCTGCGACCCTTGACCAGGTCTGTGCCCCATGAGTTGAACTATATACATTTATGTTGTCCTCGAGTGGAACAAGTTAGTTTCCAAGAACCTTTAGATGATTGAGAAGGCATAATCCGAAGAGTGAACTAAAAAATATTCAGAGAAGAGTTCAAGACCTTAGAATCTGTAGCTCCAAAGTAGAATAACCAAGAAAGTGAAGAATTCCTAGATGTCTCATAGCCTCCTGATTATAAGTATGGGGCACGACATACCCATAAGCAAGACTCTACTCGATACAACTTTGTGGATACCCCATGACAATGAAACCTAAAGCTCGGATACCAAATTGTCACAGCCCAAACTAAGGCCTAGATGTAATAGGAAATCCAAAGCCCAACCAAGACCAGGAACCGCCCCCGTTACCCAACCCAACAACCAAACACGTACCTTGAGTCAGCTAAATTCCAAACATATAACAAGATAACTTGTTTACCTATGTGGTGACTTTAGGATAAGTTTATAACTGAGACCAACCCAGTCAAGTCAACTACCCAATAACCAACCAAAACAATAAGAAAACCATAAACCAAAACCATTTATAAGAATCCAATGTATGTATACACTATAAATATTACATACCATACCCAAGTGCACAGTTGTCTATACAAAGCCTCTAGACCAACCAAAGAGTACCTAGTCGGGACATGACCCCGATCATAGCCAAAAACCAAAGTCTATGAAATACAAGAAATATAAAAAGTAAACCATAACATGAAATAGATTCCTTCCAAACTATGGAAGATCACCATTTCAATCCAACATCAACCGTACCTGAATTCGATCACTAAGCAAGAGGGGTAGAATGGCTGGTTCCTGCATAGCATGGGTATACAATTGATAACGCCCAAACTACAGCTCTCGTAAGAGTGTAAGCGGTCGCTGTCAAATATAGAACCCAACTGGGTTGGGTGTCGAATCCCACAGGGAATACTTGGTCACTAAGTGTTGCAATTATTAGTAGACTGTTGATCGAAAATTCCACGAAAAAGGGGGGATTGGATTGTGGCGTGAATTAATGCTATCAAAGTAACAACAGAATACTTTGTTTAGTAAGATTTAATCACAGAGAAAGATAAGTTAGGGTTATGTCCACCTTATGAGTTCTACGTATCTATTAACTATGAGTAATGCGGAATTCATACATGCATGCACTTATAGAGATTCGTATTCTAATGGTAAATCCTAGTGTTTCTCAACCATCAAGGATTATTTCACTTTAACTCTCTCGAGCTTAAAGCGTATAACTAACGGTACGAACTCTCCAAGAGGTTAACCCAGTTACGGCACTAACGTGTAAATAGGGGTTGGTAGCCCTATTTCCTTGTCACACTCTCTTTTCCAAACATGTAACTTTTCTCTCGAACAAGTTAATGCTATAATGGCCTATTCTCTATGTTTGCAACCACGAGAATTAAATTAAAACGAAGAGAGTAATGATATAAGTAGCATACACATCAAGAATTCACAAACTCATAGTAATAGATAGAGTCTCATAAGGCTTCCATAACCCTAACAGAGAAGTTTAGCTACTCATGATTACAACGGAGATCACAATAGATATAATCATCATACCACAACCTAGAATAAACTTGGAGATGGAGATGGTTTAGGCGTCAACTAGGGTTTGACGTTTTCCCTTCTCCGTTGCTCACAAGAGCCGTGCTTTCTCTGTCAGAAAGTAACGTGAATAATCCAAAAGTGGCGTCTCAATTATGAAAAACAATAATGAATGAATGAATCAATCAATGAATGCTGAAAAATTCAGCAAACAAGGTTTTTATAACATCCTTGTCCTAGTCCTATTAAGTTACTGCTGCACCCCTAAGTATTTAAAAATACTGCTTTTGCCCGGGACAATTTCTCCATGCGTCACATTCAGTCCATAAGCTTCCAAAAGCTGCCTTCCCTCTTCTGTGAAGTTTTCCTTTGCAGCCCAAAGGTCCACAAAGTGCTGAAATCTTCATCATTAATACCTGAAAACATGCTAATCACGTAGGTTAGCTCACTTACAGGAAAATGGACTAAAAGTGCAGGAATTATATATTTTATCCTCAAAACTTAGCTATAACATGGGTAAATTATGGTGTTTAGGCGTGTAAATACACCCAACATCAACACCCCCCACTTAAAGATTTGTTCGTCCTCGAACAAAATATTACGTCCATGCAAACATCTACTTCGGATTTCACAGCAGTAACATAAAATGTTCAACAAGACATGCACGACAATTATTAACAAAGAGTAGTTTTCTAGATCACTACTAGAAACCATTCAACCTCCAACATAGACTCGTAATGATGGCTAATTCGTATCCACAAGTTAAGTCACAAAGAATCATATAACACTACCCAACAATCATCAACCATGTGTGTCTCACACAAGTTATCACCCATAATCACTCACAAGTTTTGCATTTTTCGAAACATGGGTACAAGATTCTCCTTGCTCTCACTCTCACAAAGAATTCTTATGTTGCAACTGATGACCATAGGCTTGCCTTTAGTGTAATGCTCCACTAATATCAGAACGCTAAGCTTAGGATCAAATAGGTCTTTACAGGTTGTAATGTAGGCTAAGGGATAGGTAGGACTATTTTGGCCAGAAATAGTGACTATGTTCCCTAAGCGCTTTAATACACTACGTTATGTCATTAACACTCTCTTTTAAACAACCACTCTACCTCTCTTTCATCTACCAACCCCTTTTCACCCATTTTGTTATTCAATCATAAACACAACTATCTTTTTATTTTTCTAGATTTTTTTTAATTTTATTTTATATATATATATATATATTTTTTATATTAAGCATCCCTATAATAGCCACTCTTTTTCACAACACTTTCAAGTACCAATACACCCTGAGGCATCACTTTCACCATTCTCCTTTTATTTTTCCACATGATTCTACAATTTTAAAGCGCTTAGGAGTTTGGATCAAATTATGGTCTTGAAAAAAAATGGATTAGGCTACATATGAGGCTGCCAAAGAAAATAGCTAAAGGCTCAAAGGGGGTTCACTAGGATAATGTACAAAGGTAGGTAAAAAGAAGGTAAACAATTACAGGCTACCAAAGAAATGCCTAAATCATCTCCTAAACTCACACTCTTTATTTCGCTTTACACACACACACCAGGCAAGTTCTAGCATCAGTCACAACACAGAATATACTATAACCTCACGCACACAAGGCACATGGTCAACTTTATTGGGAGCAGTATAGACTCTTGACCCAACAGGTGAATGAATTGAACCACACAATTATCACACAGTGAGTCACACTTAGAGCCTAAATGTCTCAATAGTAATGATTTAGCATAAACTCTTGTTATAATACCATGCCGTCTATCAGAATAATTTCATGCAAAATCTAAAAAATTTTAAAAATCTAAAAATTTAACTACAAATCTAAAAATTTAACTACAAACGCGAATAAATGCAGGCAAAGAAGTACAATACAACATTAAAATACCAGCACCCCACACTTAGACGGGACACACTGTCCTCAGTGGAAAATAAATAAGGAAAACCTGATTAGTCGGACTCTTCCTCTATGTCTGGGGTCATACCCCCTGCATCGGAATCATCATCAGAGTCGTCGTCATCAGAGATATCCTCCACGTCTGAGTCTGGCTTTCGGTGATCATCGTCAGTCGGTACGTCATCATCGAGAGATTCCTCAAAATGTACACCTACTCCACACATAGCCCGCGCATGCTCATTCATTGGGTAGTCATAATCCAACTGCTGGAGCTCTGCATTAGTTGGAACACGTCCCCCACTCATCATGGTAAACCTTTTCATGCCATATAAATGGCGGAAGAAACTTTCATCGCGAGCATGTCTTTCTGCAGTGGTTAGGTTGACGCCATGCATAGTTTCAGGATCTTTAACCTTCGTAAGATCAACCTTCTTCGGGTTGTGTGGAAGCTTATGATCTGCAGGTTCCTCTTCAATGTCCTACTTCCTCAATATCGCGGTCAACAAATTGCCAAAGCTGAAGTGGGACCTCTTGTGCAGCCTAGCCTTACGCATTGACGACCGTATAACCGCACCAATGTGGATGGGACTATTAGTCATCAGAGCGTACACCAAGCATACTCTATCACGTGTGATCTTTGTGTACTGTGTCCCTGGAATCAGGCAAGAGTTGACTATCCGCAACCATATCCGAGCTTCTCTGTTTAAGGAAGCATACGGGAAGGTATTGTGCCGACCGGTATCCTTGTGACGACTCCAACGTGCCATTGATCTTGTTCCGCACAGTGTGTGTCTGATTGCCCTGTATGGAGGTCTGTGATAAAGCTCCTTGAGCGGTGATGGATCCACAGATGGAAGACCCAGAAAAGAGTTGAAGAACTCCACATTCAGTTGCAAGACTTGGCCCCGAATCTTCACTTCACTTCCGGTAGTCTTTGGGGACCAATTGGCATAGAATTCTCGTGTTAGATCAAGATTGCATTCTCCCATATCTCGGAAAATGAAATCAAGATGTATCACCATGAGTTTAGCCAAAATGCGAGATTCTCTCTTCGCTAGACTCTCCTTTTGTATCAACTCCACGTGAACATATTTTTTCACTTTGTTGTTCTTGTACCACTCCTTTCCTTCCTCCTCTAGGACCCATTTTATCCCGAACATGCAGCGAGGTATTTGCAGCGAGGAGGATTCTGCTTGCTCTTTTCTTCCCCTTTTCTGACCTTTCTGTGAGGAGGACACTTTTTCTTTTCCTGGTCGACCTTTTGGTGCCATTTTACCTGAGATTAAAATAAAGTCATGTTATCTTATCTCGGAAGATTTGATCGACAAACAAACAATAATGGCACCACCCCAGACTTAATTTGTTGGCACCAACTAATTAAGTGAATGATATCGATTACTCAGACTTCATCGACATACATGTAGGCGATATGTTCCAACAATATGTTCAGCACAGTCATACTTTCATGGAACCTTAGCTATTCTTTACAACTCTATTTCATGTAATCTTAACTACACTTTCATGTTTGGATTAATGCACCTTTTGAATAAGACTACTACATAGAGATCGTATCAAGTTATGGCAGAGAAATAATCACGACATCTCATGCTTGTATTCAATCATGCTTTTTATCTCGATGAAAGAGTCATTCAAACATTCAAGCTTTCATCTTACAAGATTATGTAATTAACTTTACCATTTCGATTCCGCAAAAAGATGACAGTGTATAACAATCAAATACAAATCGGAACAAAGTCAAGAACACCCACACGTATTCTTTCACTCAATTAGATGTATCATAACAAACCATCCACATTCAAATCATCAACACCACTTCAAGATTTAACAAATCATTATAGGCGTAGTATTGTAATAACTACGGAATATAAAAGAACTTACTTGGTGATGGACTTGGAAGATGATCTTGCAAGGTTAGATGAGAAAAAAGAAGAGTTTTGAGAGATTTGGGAAGGTTAGGCGGCGCCTAGGTTGAGCAAACAATGTGATTTTGTCTCAAGGTTGAAGTTCTATTTATAGACCAAGGCTTGGGTCGGGTTTGACCCATGAAAAATCAGGTTAGGAGACCAAAAAGCATAAGTAGGCGGCGCCTAATGCTTTGCCTATGCTTAGCATAGGCGGCGCCTTTAGCAAAGCCTAGTTGAACATAGGCGGCGCCTATGCTATGGCCTAGTTGGTCATAGACGGCGCCTATGTTATGGCATTGTAGATTCAGAGAGCAAAGGTAATGGCATAGGCGGCGCCTTTAGCTTTGCCTAGTTGAGCATAGGCGGCGCCTATGCTATAGCATTGTCGATTCAGAGAGCAAAGGCAATAGCATAGGCCTTGCCTTGTCCGTTTTCTAGATTTACATAGGCCTTGCCTTGTCCATTGCCTAGATTTGTATAGGCAATGCCTAACCGAAAGCCTTTTGCTCCTTCATTACTCACTTACTACCTTTAACATTGCTCACTTTCAAATCAAAATTTGAGACCAAGCTCTTCCTTTATACGTCTTCCCCTACACTTAATCAAAAACAACAAAAACGATTAGAAAGATGGGTTGCCTCCCACCAAGCGCCTTAGTTTTGGTCGTGGCTCGACTCTTCTTTTTGGATTTTTATTTAACAACACAAACTCTTAGGAAAACAAAACGACTAAAAACGATGGGTTGCCTCCCATGTAGCGCTTGATTTATTGTCGCGGCACGACATAGTTACCTCGATTACTTAGACTTCATCGAGATAGATGGTGCATCATTTTCTGAATGGATTCAGACGACGCTGATGCTTACTTGTAGGCATGCAATCTTCTTCGAGATGACTCTTGTGCATACATATCCCAGGAGGGATACCAATTATATCATCAATAGTCCAACCCATAGCTCTCTTGTACCTCTTCAGAGCAGAGATGAGAGCCTCTACGTGCTGTTCACCTAAATCAGCCGTAACACTCACCGAAAGTGTATTTCCACTTCCCAAGAACGCATACCTTATGTGACTGGGGAGCTCTTTCGATTCTAGCACTGGTGTCTCTTCAATGGAAGTCTTCGCTGTTGGTGAAGGTCGATTCCTAAGATCAAGGTCCAGCTTCTTAGTAGCATGAGAATAGGACTTTATTCCTGTTAGAGCACAAACAGTTTCTTCATATTCTTCAACATCCTCATGCTCAAAATTCAACAACACAGCAGACAATGGCTCAACAGTAAGCTGCTTCTCTACAGATAATCCTTTCTCATCCTTATAGTAAACATCAGCTACAGAGAACACATCCATATCTCTAGGCTGCTTCATCAATTTATATACATCAAAACGGACCACTTCGTCATTCAGCCGAAATAAAAGCTCTTAAATCAATCAGCACACTTCCAGTTGCGAGGAAAGGACGCCCCAAGATTATGGGAACTTCAGAATCCACCTCGCAATCCAAAATAACAAAGTCTGCAGGAAAGATGAAGGTGGAAACCTTCACCAACACATCATATAAGATACCAACAGGCCGTTTTACCGACCTATCTGCCATCACGAGCCGCATATTGGTTGGTGTAGGATCACCCAACCCCAACTTTCTGTAAATAGATAGAGGCATCAAATTGATGCTAGCTCCCAAATCGCACAACGCCTTAGCAAAATCCAACGATCCAATCGTGCAAGGAATAGTGAAAGCACCAGGATCTGCCTTCTTCTGTACTAGCGATCTTGTAGCGATTGCACTGCAATGATGAACATTATCTACCAGCTCATAACTTGCTGCCCGCTTCTTTGTCAACAGGTCCTTCATGAATTTAGCATACCTAGGCATCTGTTCCAGCGCCTCCACCAACGGAACATTAATAGTCAGCTGCTTTAACATGGTCATGAATTTACTGAACCTGGTGTCATCAGCTTTCTTCTTCAGTCTCTGCGGAAAAGGTGGTGGTGGAAGGGGAATCGTTTTCTCCACCACTTCCTCTTTATCTTGCTTCCGATTATCAACCTTTTCAGGAGTGTCATCAGCCTTCTTCTTCAGTCTCTGAGGAAAAGGTGGTGGTGGAAGAGGAATCGTTTTCTCCACCACTTCCTTTTTATCTTGCTTCCGATTATCACTCTTTTCAGGCTGGTGACGTCTAGGTGTAACATCATGAGCACTCACTTCAGCTTCTACGGCATCTTCAAACTCTGCTTCATCAACATTCTCTGCTATATCATCAACCACCTGCTTGCCTTTGGATGGATTTTCCAACACTTTACCACTCCGGGTAGTAATAGCCATACACGATCCGTCATTCCTTGGGTTTTGCACAGTGTCACTGGGTAGCGTGCCAGCCTTTCTTTGGTTGAATGCCGCTGATAATTGACTCAATTATTGCTCCAGCTGTTTTATTGCAGTAGAATACGAGTCAACCAATTGATTTATTGATGACAAATCATTCTTTACCTCAGTAACGCCCATATTGGTTGCCTCCACCCCTTTCAACAGCTTAGCCATCATATCATCCATGGAAATCTTTCCAGAGCCAGACGCTACAGCCTCACGGTTTCCAGGAGGAACATACAAACCACTCCTATTAGTCTTGTTCTTCCAACTACCTTGATCGCGGTCCTTGTATCCAGATTTATCATAATAGTTTCGACCTTGGTTTCCTTGGGCATTGCCTCGGAAACCCCCCTGATTATTCAAGTAATTTGCTTCCCCCTCAGAATCGAAATCATATTTTCCCTGTGATACAACAGCTTTAACCTTTTCGGTCTTCCCTGATAATAAATGCTTGGTAAGAAGATCCATCTATGTTTTCATGTGAGCCATATCTTGGTCACGTTCCTCTTGTCTACGGCTCTACTCTGTAGTCATGCCAACAGATAAAGTAGAGCTTGCTACCTCAGCATCCCTGTTATGCCAGGCTCTACTCTGCTTTGTCATACGGTCCAGTATATCACTTGCCTCAATTAAAGTAAGGTCCATGAATGACCCACCTGCAGCATTATTAACCACTGGCTTTGTCACTGAGTTCAAAGCCCTGTATAATATCTCCATCAAGTGGATGTTGGTCATCTGATGATTTGGGCACCGCATAAGCTTCTTCTTGAACCTCTCCTATGTTTCGTGGAGAGCTTCAGTTGGAAGCTGTCGAAAATTACTGATCTCATCTCTTAATTGTGCCCTCTTGGATGGCGGAAAGAATCTTTCTAGGAAAGCGTCTTTCAGTTGCCTCCAATTAGTAATAGAGTCAGGAGTTAGCCCGTTAAACCATAGAGTTGCCTCTCCAGATAGAGACAATGGAAATAAGCGCAACCGAATTGCATTCTGTCCAACTCCTGGATTGTCAAACGACTTGCATGTTGAAATAAAGTTGATCAGATGCATATTTGGATCATCGCCTGCGAGTCCACCAAATAACCCCTTGAGCTGCAATAACTGAATCATGGTGCTAGTGATATTGAACTTAGCTCCGGGTGCCAAGGGTGGAGGAATAATAGCCCCAGTGGCACCAGCTCCATCCAGATCGTCATCATCATCATCAAAAGGAGCCTGCAAAGATCGGTGGTCAGGTCTCATTCTAACTTGACGATCTCTCTTGTTCATAGGTGCCGCCACCTCATCAGTACGCCTAGGATTCAGTAACTCATCATCACCCAGGTCCTCATCATTAGGATTTGTTGCTCGCCCTGGGTTATCAATATTCTGTTGATGTACTTGAGCAGCTGCCAACGAAGCTAATCTAGCCTACTCCTATTGAGCAGCTCTTCTTTCAATGTAACGTTGTGCATCCATTCTGCCAATAAGATGTGGTTCAGGATTGATAGGTAATAACGGTCGACCTGAACTTCGAGTGTTTGGCAAGCACTCAAACAAACCTGAATAAAACAAAAACAACAACTAAAAGTAAAATCTGAGAATTTTTTTTTTTTGACCAAAGGGTCTAGTAACTATCACAAACTTAGTTGAAAACTGTATTCCCCGGCAGCAGCGCCAAAATTTGATAACGCCCAAACTACAGCTCTCGTAAGAGTGTAAGCGGTCGCTGTCAAATATAGAACCCAACTGGGTTGGGTGTCGAATCCCACAGGGAATACTTGGTCACTAAGTGTTGCAATTATTAGTAGACTGTTGATCGAAAATTCCACGGAAAAGGGGGGATTGGATTGTGGCGTGAATTAATGCTATCAATGTAACAACAGAATGCTTTGTTTAGTAAGATTTAATCACAGAGAAAAATAAGTTAGGGTTATGTCCACCTTATGAGTTCTACGTATCTATTAACTATGAGTAATGCGGAATTCAGACATGCATGCACTTATAGAGATTCGTATTCTAATGGTAAATCCTAGTGTTTCTCAACCATCAAGGATTATTTCACTTTAACTCTCTCGAGCTTAAAGCGTATAACTAACGGTACAAACTCTCCAAGAGGTTAACCCAGTTACGGCACTAACGTGTAAATAGGGGTTGGTAGCCCTATTTCCTTGTCACACTCTCTTTTCCAAACATGTAACTTTTCTCTCGAACAAGTTAATGCTATAATGGCCTATTCTCTATGTTTGCAACCACGAGAATTAAATTAAAACGAAGAGAGTAATGATATAAGTAGCATACACATCAAGAATTCACAAACTCATAGTAATAGATAGAGTCTCATAAGGCTTCCATAACCCTAACAGAGAAGTTTAGCTACTCATGATTACAACGGAGATCACAATAGATATAATCATCATACCACAACCTAGAATAAACTTGGCGATGGAGATGGTTTAGGCGTCAACTAGGGTTTGACGTTTTCCCTTCTCCGTTGCTCACAAGAGCCGTGCTTTCTCTGTCAGAAAGTAACGTGAATAATCCAAAAGTGGCGTCTCAATTATGAAAAACAATAATGAATGAATGAATCAATCAATGAATGCTGAAAAATTCAGCAAATAAGGTTTTTATAACATCCTTGTCCTAGTCCTATTAAGTTACTGCTGCACCCCTAAGTATTTAAAAATACTGCTTTTGCCCGGGATAATTTCTCCATGCGTCACATTCAGTCCATAAGCTTCCAAAAGCTGCCTTCCCTCTTCTGTGAAGTTTTCCTTTGCTTCCCAAAGGTCCACAAAGTGCTGAAATCTTCATCATTAATACCTGAAAACATGCTAATCACGTAGGTTAGCTCACTTACAGGAAAATGGACTAAAAGTGCAGGAATTATATATTTTATCCTCAAAACTTAGCTATAACATGGGTAAATTATGGTGTTTAGGCGTGTAAATACACCCAACATCAACAATCGCCAGTAGGCGGTTAGCAGGTGAACGCTAGCATGTACTCAGGATAAGGATAAAATAATGCCAGTTATAAAACCAAGTATAACCATCAAATGCACACAACCATACATATATATATAACCAAGCAGGGAAAGAGAATCGGGTTTAGCATGCCTTTAAAACCATTACTTGGGTTGTATAGCTTTGCCATCCTAAACTACCCACGGTCTATATGGGTTTATCTCCCCCTGCTGAAAGGGCCCAGTGTGTGTAGCCACATGACTAGGTAAGTATCCCATCAGATGACTAGTACATCCCCCAATAGTGCGACATCATGCACATGGTCCACTGAGACCAATCCTCATATCGTCAAATACGAGTTTCCAGTTTTGGTCCCTCCGGGATCACCACCTTCCACGACTTTGCTACATACCCTTCCATTATTGCCTAATTAAAACCAGTTTCCAAATAACCAAACCATTACCCATTTATTAACCAAGCCCATAGATATTGGTATCATCATACCAACCTTACATGCAAGTATCATCTATAGCCACCCATTTTTAGGTTTAAGGGGACTTTCAAGTGCCTTTCCAATTACCATATTAATCTACTTGAGAGACTTCCATGTTCTCCACAAGAATAACCATTTACACCTTTAACTTTCTAAACTATTTAAACAAATTCCATTAATGCATTCACTTGGGAGATTTCCATGTATCCCGCAAGGTTTTTAAAATAGACCAACCATGACCACCAAACCTTACCATTTAGACCATTCCAAACTATTTTAGACCATGCCAAATATTTACAGCATTTGTATCATTTAAACCATGCAAAACCATCCAAAACCCTTTAGAATTTCATTACCAAACCAAACCATGCAAGAGTTCCAATGAAAGTTCAATAATAGAGTAAAAAAATTCTTTAAGGCATTTTATCAAATATGTTGAGGGCATACCTTTACCAAGACCACAACCATTGTATAAATATCCATAATTAGGGTTACTCAAGACCCATTAGTTAAACCATAACTAAAAACCAACCACATATGCAAACTTTACCAAAAACATGTAAAAATGTAGTTTAAATCAATACCAAACCATATGCATCAAGATCCTCAACAATATTTTGAAATTCACCATTCATGATTCATAAACAAATATTTAAAACACAATACACATGCCTTTATTTTTAAATAACAATTAGGGAAGGAGTACATGCCTTATACAAGATGATTCACGAAAGAAATCTTGACCTTGAGCCCTTTGAAGAACATATTAAGAAACCCTAGCCTCCAATCTTCAAGAAAGTGCTTGAGAGAGTATTTGATGTGTTAGGTTCCTTTAATAAGTGTTATGGAAGACCATATAGTGTTATATAACGTGATAACACAAGGTTTTAGGAGGAGGAATATCAAAACTACCCTCGACTTAATAATTAAAATAGGCCACGCCCAGGGGTACGAATCCCTCTTACTATCCGTATCCTAGGGTACAAGTGGTACCCCAACTCGTATCCAAGACCTTACTTACCGGTTTCTATACAACTCATACCTTCTCACTCGTACCTAATGGGTACGAGTGACACCCCCCAATTGTACTCACCATCCGTATAGTGGATAGATTTCACAAGACAACTCAAACTTGCACCATTCGACTTGTCTTGCACCACTAGTATATTCCTATATGACTCTTACCCTTGTGAGTCATATATTTGTAAGTAGACAATCCTACCATATTTCCTAGGGTATGAGTGAACCCTTGAGTCATACCAAGCCTAGTGAGTCCAAAACTTAGGAAATTTTGCAAGGGTCTAAGACTTGGGATGTTTCAATACCACACATACCTCAATTTTTTTTATTTCTTGAAGGAACATTTGATTTGGTAACCCTTGAAAATGAATTGTTGAGAGAAACCCTTGTTTTGGTGTTCTTGATTGCTTGTAAGGAAAAGGGAACCGCTTGTTCTTGGAGAAATTTTAGTGTTGTGTTAAGAATGAAGGATTTGGGATTGTTTTGGATTTAAATTTAGCCTTAACATGGCTTAAACGATGTAGTTTTGGTGTTAGAAGAGTGGAAAAGACCAAAAAAATCCTTTGAAAATGACATAACAGTGCAAAACAATCCCGGGTGACGGTTTGGGCGACGTACCATCACGCCCGTGACTGACCGTCACTCCAACCATCAGAAAATGACCAAATCTTGGTCTTTCTGCTTAAGGGTAATAATTTGTTGAGATGGGCCATCACTGATGTGACGATCCGTCACCCTGGCCATCACACCTTGGCTGACAGACACCCCTTTGGTAATACGGGCATAACGTTTTACTCCGATATCAGATTAAGGAGAAATTTATATCTTTGGAAAGATAATTAAATTATCTATCTTTAGATGGGTCTTGAGATTATAAATTCTTAGTATACAAAAAGTTATGCTTGTTTTAAACTGACTATAGTTATTTTCTTCACAAGTATTTAATCGCTAAGGAATGTTTTGACTTGTCTACAAGCTAAGAGATATTTGAGGACTTAGAATATGTCCAAATCACTTATAAAACTACAAAAAAATTATTTTTTTATTATTCATGAACTTGAAGCATGGTTCTAATAATGGCTTGAATTTATGGGGTGTTACAATAACTCACTAAGCTCACCATGAAATCCTCAAAACTAAGCTAAACACGCATAGATAATGACATTTAAGAGTATAAATATTCCCAAGATTGGTGCTTGGCATGTAGAATTGATTGGTTATAGTTCATCTAAATGACTATTTTACGCTCCTAATAGATGACTATCACCAATCGCAAAGATTTATTTCTCATGGTTTTATATTACTAACCACTATCATTGATCCCATAATAGTCTATCACATTTATCAACTCAAGTATAATTACATGAAGGTTGATAGCTTCAAGTATCATTGTTGATTCCCTTTTCCAATTCGTTACTCTTATCAAAGGTCAGAGTAGAGATAAAGCAAGTTCTAACATTAGCCACCATTTACAAAGCAATCACGTGATGACCCATTTCATCGTTACTAAATTATTTGTAATAAATTCATGAAAATTCTTAATTTTCATTCCTCAATATTAACTTGTGTTCAAAATAGCCAATATTTTATTTATTAGGTCACCTCAAACTTTTTGGCGAAGATTTTAGCCTTTGGATGTATCTAGTTAGATTCAAGCCCGATAAATTTAATTATTCATGAGTGATAATATCAATACTTTAGTTTTAAAGTTTGTTAGTTATGAATTAAGGTCGTACAATATCCCTAACACAAAGTTAAGTATAAAACTTTCTTTCCGATACAGTTTCGATATGGGTTTCTATCAGGGTAAACTTCAAACGATCATATCTCATAGAATATAAGGATTTAAGGATCCCATTACCTATCAAATAAAATATCTATGAGTCCTCTTTCTAACTCAACAAACTGTTCCTCAATCCGAATTCGGAGTAAAGAGTTATGACTGTTTTACTGAACATTGTCCGGGCTGAAATGGGATTTCGCTGTGGTAAGTTTTTCCATTATTTTCTTCACTTTTTAATCCTTTAAAATCTTAGAATCCTTAGAAAGACCTTTAACGGTGGAATTTTTTTGGGGGAATACTCGTGGGTGTTTTTGGTATGACCTAGAGTTGATTCTAAACTATAAATTAAAGATTCCTAACGTGAATTTCGTAAACTCTATTATGAATTTTGATGGTTCGGAACCTTGAATTCCATAAAGATGAGACCTTTTGACCCCTTAGTCTCAAGTCTTCAAGTGGGTGCCCTTGGAGAGCATTATATGGACGGTTTTATACCCTTTTTAAGTCCTCATTTGCACTTCACTTTCGCACTCCAAGCCTCGGGTTCAATACATCTCACTAACATGCATCCTCGTGGTCGTACCCGTATCCTCCTCCCCTTCTTGAAAAGGATTCGACCTCGAATCCATGACTTGAAAAATCAAGAGAAGACAAACAAGCACACATCCTCATGACATGAGGGTTAAGGTTAGCAAAATACACATATCAATATGCCATGCCGAGGTGGATAAAACTTGAAGTACATCCATGGATCCTTTGTGTTGAACATAAAAAACTTAGTACAAATGGCACAAAGAAAGTGGTCACCACTAACAAAAAGAGATAAGGAAGAACCTTGTCTTCCCTCCTTAGCACCCACAATCAAACATTGCTTATCTTCTTGACCAAGTATTAAGTGGAGAGTGTCGAGATTTTCACATTCCAATAGGGTGCCGGGATCAAATTGAAAAATTAGCCAAGGACCTAAGCCGAGGCTAGCCCTTCCTTCCCCTAAAATGTCACTCCCATATTCGCACGCAAAAATATTTTTATACACATGATCTCTATGAACAAAACTAATTACAATGCTTTTACCACACAAGATGTTCAAAGAGTCATGTGCATTATCAAGATCAATTTTATAGACATCATCACTAACTTGAGAATTTTTAAGCATACTATTCACATGCCCAAGTAGTGAACTACTTTTAAGAGTAAATTGATCATCATGAACACCAAGAGTACTACCAAGGGTACTCATTTCCAAGACTACAAATTCCTTGCCCATAAGAGTACTCTCATCTTTCAAGAAGAGATTTCCATCTTTAGGAGGAATGTTGTCACACCATAGTGGGTTAACATATAGGCTATAGCTTCCAAGACAAGCCATGCTGTCAACATCACTTGCACCACTAGGTTCATTAGGAGTAAATAAACTATCTTCAAACAAGACATTGTGACTAAAGAGTGAATGATCTAACCCGCGGATAGATTTGGAACTTTCACTCTCTAAGGAATCATTATCAAGTTTCAAAGATATGTCAAGCACATTATTAACCCTATGAGCCAAACAAACATTAGCATCTTTACAACAACATAGGCTCATAGGTTCACTCCTTTTTCCTTGGCCAATATCTTTAAATCCTTTACTCACTTGAGATTCATTAATCACATCACACATATCCTCAAGTGGTGGGAAAGTTTTACTCACAAGTTGGGCAGCAACTTCCTCCGGGAAGCTCTCAACACAAGGTGCTTGGACAATTGGATTTTGTGGGTAGATTTTGGGTAGCAATTGGCATATAATTTCAATGTGCCGTTTCATATCTTCAATATTGTCATTGATACGATCACATGTGGCATTGAAATTATGGACAGACATTGTACCTAACAAAAAGACACAACAAACAAAGAAAACAAACAAACTTGTTAGATCAAAAATGCCTCACCACACTCTCACTCTTAGTTTTACCTCACACTTGGTTTCACAAGTGTTGAAAGCCGGCTTGTACTTCGTGAGTGATTGAGTGTCGAGTCTACTCTTGTCCCGAAATGGATTTTTGTTTGAAACTCAAACGAAATCTTGTAGGACTTGAGTCAAGAACTAACAACGAATTCAAAAAGATAAAAGTACACAACAAACATAAACACGAACAAACGGACACAAAACTAACTTACAAGCTAGTAGGAGATTACTAGGTTGTCAATTAGTGTTCGAACCAACAAACGAACTAAGAGACAATAAAATGAAACTAAGAAATCTAAAATTTTGAGCTCAAAAATATTGTGTGAACAGTAGCAATGATGACGTGGCAGCCATGTATTGGTTCGGTTTTATCAAGTGGTTATTCTCAAATGCTCAAGTCTTGGTCAAAAATTAATTTGGATTGATGGAATTTGTTTTAGGAGTGAAAATAAGTCTTGGGGCCTTTTTCAATTTTCAAGACTTGACTTTTTATTGTACTTCTCCTTAAAACATGGGTCCTTAAATCATGGAAAAGTGGTTGAGAAGTGATATAAAGTCTTTTGGTGGTTGGGGGTCTTTCAAGACTAAAAAGTACATACACCTTTTTTCCTTCTCCTTTTAGGATCTAACATTCACTTTATGTTCTAACAATATATGAAGGAAGGTGAAGAAATTCAAGAACAACAACAACTACACCAAGAACAATAACAATAATCTTCAAGAACAACAACAATTCCAACGGCCAACTCCAATCCACAATAACAATATCTCCAACACTTGTCCAAGACAACTACAACTTCAACAAAATGGTTCTCAAGCCACCAAGTAACAACAATATCATGTGGTCAAGTTTAGAATATCAAGGAGAAACCACACGACCAAAACAGTCCACCACAACAATGGTCAACAACAATGGGCCAAGCTTATGTTCACAACAACAACTTTCAACAAGTTCAAGCTCAAGTTTAGATCTAGATTCAAAGTGTTAGTGGACAAGAAAACTAACACTAGAAACAATA
Source organism: Capsicum pubescens (assembly GCA_030864215.1). Taxonomy (NCBI): domain Eukaryota; kingdom Viridiplantae; phylum Streptophyta; class Magnoliopsida; order Solanales; family Solanaceae; genus Capsicum; species Capsicum pubescens. The sequence continues at coordinate 263,237,329 of CM061542.1, forward strand.
AAAAAAATAAGAACACTACTAGATCTAGTCACACAACAAACAAATCTCGGCCAAGACACAACAAGAACACAATTTTGGCCAAGAACACAAACACGGACAGATTGCTATTTTTCTAGAATTTTCAGTTTTTAACACTTTTTTTTTTGAATTTTCTAACAAGCAAGCCCAAGATTGATCTTGTAGGAACAAGATAAAGCCATGATTTGATACCAAATGGTACGGGACAAGATAGGAAAGGCACAAAACAACCAAGCTAAGTTACAAAACAAGAAGAAGAACACAACAATATTGTAACAACAACTTACGGATTCCCTGGAAACGAGAACAAAATAGTACAAATGATTACAAGAATAAAAGGAACAAAGGATAGATAGCTAGACCTTGGTTGATATAATCTTAAGAACCCAAGAACATGTGATACTCTTGGACCCTTAAAACTACACGCAACGGTTAACCTAACTCCTACATTGACAAAAGAGGGACTTTACCTCCTCTAAACACCAACGTCTCAAGCCATGAATGCAACACTAGTGATTCCACACTAGTATCATCCTAATTTTGGGTTGCCTCCTAAAGAGAAGAGAGGACTTGTCTTTCAAAGTGTTATACAACTTACAAATATCATCAAAGTCTCCTAACAAATGACCTAAAAGGTTCCTTATATAGTAGTTTACAAACAAGGTGTGGAATGTCCAAAATGACCAATTAGTCTCAAGTCTTCAAGTGGGTGCCCTTAGAGAGCATTATATGGACGGTTTTGGACCCTTTTTAAGTTCTTATTTGCACTTCACTTTCGCACTCCAAGTCTCACGTTCAATACATCTCACAAACATGCATCCTCGTGGTCGTACCCGTATCAATTTATGATTACAGGTTGTTCCTGTGAATATAAGTAATAAAAAATATAAGGTGAATAAAGAGGAATAGTGATTTATTATCTTTGAATTGTGGTTGATTGTGTGAATTAATGAGGCTAGAGTATGTTAGTAGTGAATAAAATATTGATGGAGTTGGAAGAGTAGTTGGATGATGTAAGTTATATAGGTAAAGTAATAATGTTATTACAACCTTAGTTGAATTATATTCCATTCAAGATGTCATGATTTATTTTTCTTAATTCTATTTTATGATTATATGGACTAACACGGTATGCCGATGATGCCTACCAGTACGTGTGGTTGTACTGACCCTACTCTTCTACATTCTTTCTTGGAGTGTAGACTAAATGCAGGTTTGTTGCAGTTACTAGATGGATGACGATATTCAGCACTAACTTCTGCACTTTCTTCCTGGCAGATGTTAGAGTCTTTGTATTATTTATTTTATTGTCAGTCTATATTGTAGTAGCTAGCCCTTGTACATGTATGACCAAGTTTGGGATAGTGAAGGACACTTGTAAGAAGTTTTTGAAAAAAATTATTTATTAATATTTAATTTACCTTATTATATTTAATCCACTATTCCCTTGAAATAGAAGTCATTTGCATATTTTTAGTTGGGTAATAAGGGTTATCCTAGTTGCTTAGAACAGCGTAGGTGCCCACACGGTCCAGTAGTTTGGGTCATGACAGTTGTTATCAGAGCGTTGGGTTTACCGGTCCCACAAGTACAAGGGCAATGTCAAGTAGAGTTCTGTAGATTGGTGTGTAGGGCCCCACACCCAATCTTCAGAAGGCTACGAGGCATGTAGACGTTATTTTTCTTTCTTTCTCTCCATCGTGCCGTCCTAATCTTGGACTATTATATTAAATCCAATTAGTATCTAGACAATTCTAATTGGTATCTTAACAGAGCTCAATTGGAGTGTACTTGATTTCAATTGGTATCTTAGTAATTTTGAATAAAAATCTAGGAGATTTCAATTGGTATTTGTTAATAAGTTCTAAAAGTTATTGTTAATAGGTAAAGACTTGTGAAAGTTGTGAACTTGTTGATTGCTTGTGTTTGATATTTAGCTAAACTTGTGTTGCTAGATTTTTGTCATTGTTGTGAATTGTTTTTGTTTGAATTTAAGTGATGAAAATTGACCAAGTTATATTTGTTGATAATTGTGACGGGATAGTTTTATTTCTTATTATTAAGAAACTAGCAATTCTACGGTGCTTACTTATTTTTGGTACTATTATACTGATGAAATTGATGGTATGAGAATTGAGAGGATTATGAGAACATGATGTCAAGAAAATATGATGAAAAAGTGAAATGAATAAAAGAGTACTGAGGTGATATGTGTTTTTTGCAATGAGAGGTTCTTGTTAATGATGTTGTGGATAAATCCTTGTGTAGTTCGATTATTTGATATTATTTGGGGATCCTTGTGTGGTCCGGTCATTGAGATTGTATTTAGAATTTTCGTGCAGTTCTATTATTAAAATTATAATGGGTTCTTTGCGAGGACTAGCTAAGTGACATTATCTTTGAGTTCTTTATGTGAACGAATTCTTAATGCTTGATAAAATAATGAGTTTTAAGTAAAAGTGACAAAAACTAGTAGAGGTTGTTTATACCTACAGAATTTGATCGATGACTTGTCTAGAATGTGATATTGGTGATGAGATTGTTAATGAACTATAATTGATTTATTTTGGTTGGCCTTGATTATGTGCTAGTGGTGTAGGGACCACTCTTGAGGTGATTAAGAGTTAAGTGAAGCCCGTAATAAAAATATTGTTAGGTAGAAATAAGAATGACTCTGTATATCTAAAATTGGTGTTAGTGATATAAGAGTGGTTTGGCTTGACCATGAAGTGTTTGTCATTGAAAAATATTGAGTTAGTGATTGTCAGGACATAAGTTGTAGCTGTGGATTTATGCATTAGGAAAAGTATTGAGAAGATAAATTATTATTGACTTGACCTTGTGACTGAATTATACATTTGCATATCCCACAGAGTTGGCTAATATATGACACTTTTAGAGGATAGCAGTTTCCTTTACAGTGGCAATGCAAATCAAATGACTTAGTTACATTCATAAAATAATTAAGGATGATCCTTAATGGGAGAATAAATAAATTATTAAATGGCATGATTGATCTTTTCTTGGGTGATACTAGGTGGATATTATTTGTTGAGTGATTAAGGTATGATGATTAGATGGATATTAACAATGTTGTGGTGGAGAATGTGTTGTAGGCTTTAATTCTGTCGGATCTTTATGGATAATAGTGTAAGTGTAATAAGTGAGAGGTTATGTTGTCATCTATGTATAGTAGTAAATACTAAGCTTGAATCGTGGGTAATTTTGAGGTGAAAAAAAATAGTGTTTATGAAATGGTGAAGCTAGCTTTATAGAATGAATTTAATAATCTTGATTGAGTTCATGCAAATATCTAAGTTATGTGACTTGTAAGTGGTGTGGTGACTTAAATATGATCCAATGTAGATTCTCCATGGGGCAGTCTTGGATAGAAACCGAGTTAGGTGTCTCAGGGAGAATTTGTGTGTTGAATGGATTAGATGTGACTTATCTAGTGTTGAGAATTTGAAGTAGTAGATTCATGTAGCATCTCATAGCACTTTTCATATAGAATTTGGGGCTCTAGAGCTTCGGTAAAAAAAAAGGTATTTTTGAATATATATCTTCTTCAAGGTGAATCTTTTAACCATCTTTATCTTGCTTTCGTAAAACTCAAGTTTAAGAGTTAGGCCGTTGAAAGGAGAATAAGTGATTCGTGTGTAAATATTTGGCTCCACGTCTTCGTATTTTGAAAAGCTTTGATAGAATGATTGAGTATAGAATGTGGGTTGGTAGATAAGGATATCGAGTGAGTGAATAGGGTGCAGTATAAACAACTCTATTAGTAATGTCTCTCTAATTCAAACCTCATGCTTTTTTCCACTGAATAATCGTTCGGGGACGAACGGATGGTAAATTGTTATCTGATTGTAATGACCCATTTTGTCGTTACTAAATTATTTGTAATAAGTTCATGAGAATTCTTAATTTTCATTCCTCAATTTTAACTTGTGTCCAAAATAGCCAATATTTTATTTATTAGGTCACCACAATCTTTTCGGTGAAGATTTTAACCTTTGGATGTGTCTAGATAGATTCAAGCCTGATGAATTTAATTATTCATGAGTGATAATATCAATACTTTAGTTTCAAAGTTCGTTAGGTATGAATTAAGGTCGTACAATATCCCTAACACAAAGTTAAGTATAAAACTTTCTTTCCGATACAGTTTCGATATGGGTTTCTATTAGGGTCAACTTCAAACGATAATATCTCATAGAATATAAGGATTTAGGGGTCCCATTACCTATCAAATCAAAAATCTATGAGTCCTCTTTACAATGCAACAAACCTTTCCTCAATCCGAATTTGGAGAAAAAAGTTATGACTGTTTTACTGAGCATTGTCTGGGCTGAAACGAAATTTCTCTGTGGCAAAAATTCTGATGGTATTTAAATCAGCTTCATCCGTATTTTAGTTCTAAAAATCCCAAATTTCATTCCAAACCCTAGAGAGGTGATTTCCCAAGGCTTAAGATAAAATTCATTCATTGAGGTAAGTTTTTCCATTATTTTCTTCGTCTTTTAATCCTTTAACATCTTAGAATCCTTAGAAAGACCTTTAATGGTGGAATTTTTTTGGGGGAATACTCGTGGGTGTTTTTGATATGACCTAGAGTTGATTCTAAACTATAAATTAAATATTCCTAACGTGAATTCTGTAAACTCTATTATGAATTTTGATAGTTAGGAACCTTGAATTCCGTAAAGATGATACCTTTAGCATAAAAACTCCATTAAGGGAGATGGGTTAAGCTTGAAAGAGCTAATTAATCGCTAACTGACATTGAGGAATGATATAGACCTTGAATTAAGGATAGAACTAGTGAGTTTGAATACCTAAGATATTTGTTTGAAGATCAATTATTTAATTACTCTTATTATTGGTTGATTTTTAGATGGTTGATTATTTCAAGGCATGAAGGAAAAGAAATAACATTCTTATTGCGGCTTGCTTCATTCAAAAACTTGGCGCCAAGGTAGGCTAGGTTTAATGAGTAGAAGATTATGTTATTTTATATTTTCATAATTTAAAATTGATGGGAGAAAGCATCTCTAGGTCTGCAGGCATGGATTTGAGGTGGATAAAGACACGAGAACTTAACTTTAATCCTGAAAACTACATTATCGATTAATTATGTGATACTTTTGATATTAAGTGCTATCTCCCCGCAAGGAGATTGTTTTAAATGAAGTATGCGGACATGATAGTTTTTAGTTGTTCTAGTGATGAACCTAGTTGAGTTATAATTATATTAAGTTGCATGTATTGGACAATAATATGATGAGGAGAATCATGATAGGATCAAGTATTGATGAAGAATCATGATAGGATCAAGTATTGATGAGCATAGTAATATCTAAAGGATAGATGACTTGAATAAGTGTAATGATTGTATTATATGGAAAAAAGTACTGACATTTTAATAAATAATAAGTAAGTATACTCTAATAGTGACTTGTATGCTTAAGTGCTAAATTGTGATTTATTTTATGATATTCTTGTTTTGGTATTGATAAAAGAACCTTATCTATTGGATGCCCTTGAGAGGCTAAATTGGTGATTATGATGATTTATTGAAATGTGCTTATGAGAGGCTTGTTTGATAATGATAACTCCTTGTATTAATTTAATGAATGACTTGTTGATGTTTGTATTGTTGGTGCATGTATAAATGATTATTAAAATTTACTTGAAGAAATTATCTCATGACTTTAAGTGTACTTGTAAACTCGGTACATCGTGTTGTATGCTGTGAGGAAGTGTAAATTTAATATTAATATTACTTTTTTATGTTGGATCGGGTACCACACCAGTACGGATATGTATATGTTAGATCGGGTACCACGCCGGTACTGATATGTATATGTTAGATCGGGTACCACGCCAGTATGGATATGTATATATTGGATTGGGTACCACTTTGGTACGGATATATATATGTTGGATCGGGTACCACGTCGGTACGAATATATATATGCTGGATCGAGTACTATGCCGGTACGGATATGTATATGCTGGATCGGGTACCACACCAGAATGGATATGTATATGATGGATTAGGTACCACACCTGTGTGAATATGTATATGATGGATCAGGTACCACACCGGTATGGATATGTATATGTTGGATCGGGTACCACGCCGGTACATGTATATATGTTGGATTTGCTACCACGCCAGTATAGATGTGTATATGTTGGATAGGGTACCACTCCGGTACAGATATATATATGATGGATCGGGTACCACGCCGGTACGAATATGTATATGGTGGATCGGGTACCACGCCGGTATGGTATATGAACATAGATTGTTCCCTGCAAGTCATGACTATTGGGCAAAAATAAGTCCTATAGCATGTGTGTACATATTTTTGTTGAGTCTGTGGATGTTTATAGTATGGTTGATACTCTTGATGGTTATGTGGCTTGCTTGTGAGCATTATTTGATCTATTATTGTTGTATTATTGATTCATTGGGTATTTGATTGTGTGATATGTATTTGGAAAAGTGAAACTTGGTACTTACTTATATGTTGGTTGACTTGCTTCATTTTTACGTATTTTAGTCGTAGCTTACCAGAATGACTAGTTATCATTCTTTAATATTATAAGAGAGCATTTGGCTGTTAGCTCGAGAGTTTAGTGTGGGTTGTTTATGATTACAGGTTGTTCCTGTGTATATGAGTAATGAAAAAGACAAGGTGAATAAAGAGGAATAGCGATGTATTAGCGTTGGATTGTGGTTGATTGTGTGAATTAATGAGGCTAGAATTTGTTAGTAGTGAATATATTATTGATGGAGTTAGAAGAGTAGTTGGATGATGTTAGTTATATAGGTAAAGTAATAATGTTATTACAACCTTAGTTGAATTATATTTCATTTAAGATATCATGATTTATTTTCCTTAATTTTATTTTATGATTATATAGACTAACACGGTCGACCGATGATGCCTACCAGTACGTGTGGTTGTACTGACTCTACTCTTCTACATTTCTTCTTGGAGTGTAGACTGAATGCAGTTACTAGATGGATGACGATATTCAGCACTAACTTCTGCAGTTTCTTCTTAGAAGATGTTAGAGTCTTTGTATTATTTATTTTATTGTCAATCTATGTTGTAGTAGATAGCTCTTGTACATGTCTGACCAAGTCTTGGGATAGTGAAGGACACTTGTAAGAAGTTTTTGAAAACAATTATTTATTAATCTTTAATTTACCTTATTATATTTAATCCAGTATTTCCTTGAAACAGAAGTCTTCCGCATATTTTGAGTTGGGTAATAAGGGTTCTCCTAGCTGCTTAGAATAGCGTAGGTGCCGGCACGATCCAGTAGTTTGGGTCGTGACAAATTAATATGAAGAGAAAAACAATACATGCAAAAATATCATTCAAGTATTACTATATAATTTAACCTACTTTGTTAATTCATTATTGTTTCTACAATCCGAGTTGTGGGATTTAGCTACTCATGGCTTGAAATCTCAATTAAAAATCATAGACAAAATTATAATTATGAACTTATAAATTTATTATAATAATTATATAAACTTGAATTCTCAATGAAAAATTAATAAAGATGGAGAAGAAAATAATACACATATTTCTTCAGCCTCCATACTAGCTCCTAGTTCAAAAGTTCACAAGTTATCTCTCGAAAGATACTAAAGTTATGTCGAAACTATTTTTTTGGAATATTTATATATGTAGGAGAAAACCTCAAATAAAATAATTAAGTCCAAAATGTACTAAGAAAATAAAATCAAAATAGATTTAGACTGTTACACCATCGAACAGTGTTGCCTCAACCCTTCTGTTCCTGGATCCAATGCTGCCACATGGCAGTAATTGCCTTGCCTTTTTTAGTTGTAAATTTGAATTTGCTGCTAAGGTTGAATGTGCATCTCTCTCTCTCTCTCTCTCTCTCTCTCTCTATATATATATATATATATATATATATATATATATATATATATATATATATATACAATCTTCCTTTTTCAATTTCGTTTTTGCACCAAATTCCTTCATCTTCACACCAATTTATTCCCTCAAATAAAAATATAATGCTAAGCACAATTCATAAAATTAATGCTAAAAAGGAATAATAAAAATATTTAATGGGAGGCAAATAATATGTGTGTGTGTGTGTGTATGTATGTATGTATATATATATATATATATATATATATATATATATATATACACACACACACACACACATATAAAATTTTAGCCTTACATCAACACCCCACGCTTAGATTCTTCTTCGTCCTTGAGCAAGCATTAAATCTCATCTCAATTAATCCTGTTTAGGAATGCCACCACTTTATTTGATACAAACAATTAGACCATATAGCAATTCACAACATCAAGTACACTTCCCGATCATTATTCAAGAAATATAAATAAACAACAAGCCTCTAACCTCCCAACCTCAAAGATGGACTCTGACTTATCAAATTTAAGTTCGCTTACCTATTCTTATCAAAGAAATATAATAACATCACATATCTATCATGAAACAAGTTCCCTCACAAGAAGAAATAATTCACATATTCAAATCAATGATTGAATATAAATTCAGGACTTAACATCAAAGAACAACTCTCACACTCATAAAGAATTCACATGTATGCACAAAGAACCATAAGTTTGCCAATATGTACATCTCCACTAATTAAACATGCTCAAATAAAATTAAATAGGACTTTAACGAGCTATAATATTGGCTGGGGGGTAAGTAGAAAAATTATATAATAGTGACTTACACTTCCCAAAAACTTTGCACTTTATAAATTTCATCACGAATTACTTTCATCACCTTTATTTTTCCAGCCCTCTCTTCATCAATTATTTTTCACTAGTATTTCTCATCATATCAAGAATGTTATAACTAATTTATTTTTATTTTTATTTTTTCATGTCACATTCTTTTAAAGAGGGTATTTTCATCACTTTGTAGCTATCATTGATCATCCACTCAAGCACCCATTTTTTTTCTTCAGATTTAACAATTTGAACACAATCTATGCCATAATGCTGAAGGAAGTAGGGTGCAAAAATTAGGAATTCAGAAAATGGATTAAAGTAGAAATATGGCTACCAAAAAAAAAAGCTACAGGCTCAAAAGTGCTAACTAGTGATATAATATTTGAAAAAGATAAAATTTACAAGACATAACAAAGCATACTTTGAGCTTGCAATTATCCTACTTATGTAAGATAGATCAATTTCACTTCTAAGATAGATAAGGTCATATCTAACTACAAAATAAAAATAGGATATTTTTCATAAGTAGCAAACTTAAGACCATAATTAGGAGTTTTATAGCAACTGTTTCATAATTACCTGAAATAACAACTTGTCTTTTGTATTTTAGATACTTTTTGCTACTAAAGTACATATACAATGAGATTTACTGCCCTTCTTTAACTCAAATTAATTGAGTTAAATAATAAATAATTACCCCAAGTATTTAAAGCAGTAGATTTCTTTTTCATAAATTACTCTTATTTAAAAGCAGTAGATTTCTTTTTCATGAATTACTCTTATTTAAAGCAGTACATTCCTTTTCAAATCAAACTCAAGTCAACTGAAGATTATTATCTTTATGATCTTCAAAATTTCAAAATAAAGCATCATTGTTATTACAGGTATTGAATCATAAAATTGATTTCGTATGTGAATTTCAACAAACTAAGACGACTTAATCATGAAGATCATATTGTTCGATATCCCAAATCATGTTGTGTGAAATTATTTTTTATATTTGATCATTTTTTCAGCAAATCATTTTTCGTCTCATATTATATTTTGAATATTTGATCAAATAACATTATTTGATCGAACTAAATATTGATCGAACTTAGAGAGTTATCCTTTGACCAAACTTGATTTTGCACATACTCAATGAACATTATCAGTTTTATTTTTTCTAGAATGTAGTTGTATAGGTGGTGAGTGTATTTGTATATTATGAAGAGTGAAATTTTGTTTTGTTCTATTTTTATTTGTATCTTTTGGTTTGTGTTTGTATATTTTGATTGTATTTGTATATTTTGATCTCTGTTTATATATGTAAATTATAATTGTATATTATTAATTTATTTGTATGCTGTAAGTGTAATTGTATATTTTTGTGCAATTATGGCATTGAGAGTGTAATTGTATATTATGTCTGCATTTGTATAATTAGAGTTACGTTGTATATTTTGACTGCAGTTTTGTCATTATGATTTTATTTGTATGTTCTCAGTATAGTTATATATTATTTGACTGATTGAATATGTTGTCTTTGTTAATTTTATTTTTTTTGATAAGGTTTTTGATGTGTTGGATATTGGCAGTGAGAATCATTCATGTTCTTGTGAAGCACTCTGGGAGATGAACATATTGTCATAACCTAAAACAAGGGTCATGATAGCACTTATCACGGCATACCCCGACAAGTAGACCTACCACCCAGACTGATACAAAAAGAAAAAAGAAAAGACAAAAATACCCAACGTGAGGCTTCTAGAATAAAGTCAAACCATACAAGTAGTCATAACAATACGTAAAGAACTTATCCAAAATACCAATCATTGCCCAAAACTAGGTGTCAATAGTGTAAGAACTACTAATACAATCCAAGAGTCAAATACATCAGAAAAATTACCACAAAGGAATAAGATCTATCTTTGAATACTAATACAGACATAATTAATACAGAAGGAAAGAGGTAAACTCCGAACGTATGAATGTCCAATCACTACCTTGAGTAATCTGAAGGGGCCTAAAATCCACCAGTCTGAGGTGCAGCTAAACCTAAAGCTACACCGAAAGGGTGAAGTAGGAGTGAGTACGGTCCACTTATACTCAGTAGGTATCATAGGTCGACCGAGCAAAGTAGAAAATAAGGAATACAAAATACAAACTAAGGGACCATCACCTGCAATTAGAAAATGTCCTACAATGGTAACCCACACCGCTTACACTAACAGTTCTAATATATCACATATATTACAACATCACACCAAGATAGAACGCAAGTATGCATTCTATTACATATAAGTAGAACTAGGGGGAACATGAATATACAAGATCATCAAATACAAGTAAAAGAAGATAAGACAATTACATATATGGCAATTCAATATGGCAATACAATACAATATAAACACAATAAAGTAAGTGCAATGTGTATGATGAGATAATGATGATGCACGATGTCATCGTACAATCTCCGAGGTTGTCGCATAATCCTCGTATACACCTATGAAGGCAAGCCTCTCAATGCAGTACCCACGAGGAGCTCGTCAACTCGTATACAATCCACATGTCATATATCTCCTTTGTGGCACATCCCTCAGAAAAGGTTTTATAAGGTGTTATAATATCTCCACCTTGGAATGTCCCTTAGAGAGAGTTTTTGTAAGACCTCGCAAAATTTTAATCATTTTAGTCTGATATAGATTGCCAAAAAAGGGGTTCCCGAGTTAGAAAAATTTGGCTAAGTGTTAAGACTTAGAAGCATTTTTAGCCTTCAAAATTAGACGATCTTATTTTTTATCATGCTCCCCAAGTGTTTGATAGAATGTCCATGTGAATTGAATATTGTAAGCATGAAATATAGCATGTGTTCTCATTCATGTAAAAGTTCATAACCTCCAAGTGTTTGACGTAATTTCTCAATGAATGAATTGTGAACAATTGACTATTGTTATGTTTTCAAGATTTTCTATGTTCTACTGTTGATGGTATCAAGTCCTGGGGGTATTTGTTACCCAAAATCTAGTTGTTTACTTAGTTGTAGTAGTTATAGAATTATTCTGGTAAAGGTCAAGAACAGTACAAGGCAGTCATGTAGCAGAACTCAGTGAAATCAGCCCAGTTCAGTCAGTCAACATGGTCAGTTCAGTGAAGCCTAGTATAGTCTAGTGATCAGTTCAGTGTCAATTCAGTTGGGAGTAGGACTCAGCATCGAGCAAACCTACGGATGGGGGTATTCTTGCCAGCATAGGGTTTGATCCTTAGTAGCAGTCCTTGTATTATAGAACTACATATCCAGCATAGGGTAAGTCATCCTCTTGCTAGATTAGGGTTGACACAATCATACATATCTATTTCATGAGTCTTCCTGCCAGATTAGGGTTGACACAGCCTTATTAGTATCCCTAGGTAAGGTTCTAACACCTTTCCAACTGGGGTCACAGGTTGGACCCCAACTCAATTTATTATTGGGGTATGTCGATTAGATGAACACTCTCACAGTTACAGTAACAGTATCAGTCTCAGTATTCAGTAAAAAACTCAAATAGTTTTACAAAACTATGGCTATCAGTTATCAATTACTTAGCCATCAGAATACAATACTTTAGTATCAGTCTAAACTTTCAATTATCAGTATTCAGCTATCAGAACTCAATATTTTATGGTGAGTTCTACAGAACTATGGCTAGTTCAGATAGACGTTATATGCATAGTATTACATATTCAGCATGTTCAGTAGTTATAGTTTTGCATGTACTCTCATCCAGTTACTTCATGATGTTTATTCAGTCAGTTATCATCTCATGCATATGAACCCATGTATATCAGCCTGCCTTACTTAGCATACCGGTATTTTCCATGTACCGATGCATACTCTTTCTTTGTGCTATGATGTCTCATATCATAGGTTCAGACGCTCAAGGTCCTGACTGTACTTAGCATCTCAGGCTATCAACAACAGATATAGTGGTGAGTCCTTATATTTTAAGGACAGAGTTTATTTATATTAGTATTTCAGTTAGCTCAATAGTTATTTCAGTTGGGGTTATTTGGGGGTTTATCTCATCAACTTCATATTCAGACAGTTAGAGGATTTCAGACTAGAACAGTTAGATAATCATTTTTTCAGTATTATTATCAGTACATTCAGTTATTATTACAGTATTTTGAGAACCTTATGGCAAATTCAGTTATACTTTCGCATATATTTTCTGTATTATTATTCAATGCTCACAATAGGTACCAGTCATAGGTTAGATTATGATCCTTTAGGGTCGTAAGCACCGTGTGATATCCAGGGTGTAGACTCGGGGTGTTACAAACTTGGTATTAGAGTCAAAGGTTCAATAGAGTCCTAGAGAGTCTGAAAGTCACGTCAAGTAGAGTCTTGTGCATGGGTGTGTAGCGCGCCACACTTATGGACAAAGGGCTATGAGACTTTTTTAGGAAAGGTTTCCCTTCTTTCAGTATTCATATTGTGCGATTTAGCATGAGATCAAGTTAAACCCTCTATCTAATCTAATTTTCCTTTCTGTTTATAGAACATGCCTCCTAAAAAGACCAACAGAAGAAGAACTGGGAATCAGCCAACACCTCCGCCCGTTCAAGAAGATCCCCTGGACGAGCATGTCTCTCACGCAGAATTTAGAGCAACTTTTACCACTCTAGATCATTCTGTAGAAGCCCAAAATGAATGCCCAACTGTTGTTCAGGCTAACCCAGTGGCCAATACTACTGCAGCTAGAACTTAGGACTTCATCAGAATAAATCCTCCATCATTTTTAGGGTCTAAGGCTGAAAAGGACCCACAGGAATTCCTTGACATGGTGCAGAAGGTAACAGATATTATAGGGGTAACCGCTAGTGAGAGTGCTAAGTTAGTTGCCTATCAGTTGCAGGATGTGGCTCATACGTGGTTTAATAAGTGAAAGGAAGATAAGGCCACATATGCAGGGCCTATAAATGGGAGAAGTTTTCTACTGCCTTTATATATAGGTTTTTCCTATTGGAGTGGAGGGAAGCCAAGGTTTTAGAGTATATTAACCTAAACCAGGGCAGCATGACAGTGAAAGAGTATTCTCTCAAGTTTACTCAGTTAGCCAGATATGCTTCTCATGTGGTAGCCGATAGTAGATCTAACATGAGTATGTTCATTTCTGGTGTGTCTGACAGTGTGGTTAAGGAGTGTAGGACCGTAATTGTAATGCCCTGAGTCTGTACTCCAGAAGCTACACTATGCTAGCAATCCTGAAGGATCGCTAGCTAACCCATAATTGGTACCTGCTGTGAGCACTGAATAATAATAATACTGTAATAACAATATAACTGAGATAAATGCAGAAAAATGCCATAAGGTTCAAATCTGAAATCAATACTGTATACTGGAATCAGAATACTAAAAAAACTATCCAAAAATACTCTAGTCTAAAAAGCCTCTAAACTGTCTAAAAATATGGTGTTGATGGGATAAGCCCTCAACTAACTCTGACTACTGAGCTACTGATAAACCGAAATACTGAATTGCTAATTATGTCCTCAAACTATGAGGACTCACCACAAAGTTTGTTGTTGATAGATTGGGATTCTAAGTACGATCAGGAGCCCATACTTCTAAACCTATGATATAAGACATCATAGTGCAAAAGAAAAATATGCGTCAGTACTTTGAATGTACTGGTATGCTAAGTGAGGTAGGATATAATACATGGGTTCGTATGCATGAATAATACTGACTAGATGACATGAGAATATCTAAATGAGAGTACATACATGAGACATAAACTGTAACTGAGATCATGATAACATTAAGTACTGAGTTCTGAATACTGATTAGCTGAGATTTGAGTTTACTGATACTTTACTACTGATAACTGAGTGACTGTATCTGACAGTCTTGATTTTATGGAACTATGCTAAGTTCCATACTAAGCTGAGTGGTTGTGTCTGACAGTCCTTAATCTGTAGAACTGAACTGAGTTCTATACTGAGACTGAATCAGAAACTGAGACTGTGGGAGGTAGTCATATAACCGACATGCCCTTTTTTCTAAATAAAGTTGGGGTCCAAGCCTGTAACCCCAGTTGAGGGTGTCAGTAGCATGCCATGGGTAAATACAACTGAAGAGATACCCTCATCTGGCAGGTACTCTAATGAGAGCGTTGGAACCCTCAACTGACAGGTTAAAACACCTCATCAACCTTTAACTGATAGGTTTGATATCTCAGCCTACGCTAGCTACATAGTTCTTGAATGAACAGATTGCTTCTAAGAATCACACCCTCTACTGGTAGGTGAGTCCCCATCTTTGGGTTCACTCGGTGCTGAATCCTACTTCCAACTGAATAGAGACTAAACTGATTTCCTATCTTATACTAGGCTTGACTAAACTTCTACTAATCATACTGTTTAACTAAACTGGACTGATTTCACTGAGTTTTCGTTGACTAATGGATTACTATTGAATTCTGTTAACTGACTGAGTTTACTGAAGACTGAACTGAATACTGAACGGGACTAGACTGATGCTGAGTTTACTGAGTTTTTCCTGAGTTTTGTAACTGACTGAGAGTATTACTGATCATGACGTAACTAAGATCATTCTGTAACTGACACTGTATCTAGGTATACAGCTAAATTATCGGATATTAAATACCCCCAAGACTCGATTGCATGAATAATAATAAGACATGATAATTCTTGGAAACATAAGAATAGTCAACTGTACACAATGCAATCAATGAGGTATTTCATCAAGCACTTGAAAATCTTGAACTTGTACATGTATAGGAATGCATAATATCATGTCATAAGTACACTAAACAATTCACATAGGCATTCCAACAAACACTTTCAAGTTATTGCTTTAACATGGGAGTCATTTTTAACATGTAGTTCTATCATGAAGTCATCATAAGATCACCTATGAATCACAAGGCACAATTTATTCACTTAAGTATTTGGACAAACACATGAGAGGCATAACCTTGTGCTTGGGCATGAATAATAACCAATACATCATGTCTACATCAAATCAATTCAATTTCAAGGACTTCAATCCACATGCTAATATAAATTCATGAAATTCATTAAACATCACAACTTGAAAATCATACAATAAGATCAACATGAGTACAATATAACCCACAACATGGAAATCATGATTCAAAATTTTAAGAGGGGTTTCTTGAACTCCAAGGGTGAAAGGTACCCTTGGATGAACACATCACATACCTTGATTACTACTTTCGAGAAGATTGAAGTGAGTTCTTGAGACTTAAATTCTTGAACTTGATGAGGCTAGGGCTTTCTCTTGAGAGAGTTTATGAGTAAAGAATGAGATTTTTCCCTATATGCTGATTAATTTCGTGTTAAGGCTAAATAATAGGGGAAAATGACCCATTTACCCCCACAACCCGTATTAAAATAATGCTGAATAGGGTTGTCCTCGCATCGCGACCCCTGCTTGGGTCAAGTATCCATTGCAACACGACCCCTACTCAGGTCAAGCATCCATCGCGGTGCGACCCTTACTTGGGTTGACGGGCCCTCGCGACGTGGGGCTATAGCAACCCTTCACTATTTTGGGCATCCAAACCTGCCCTTACGCTAGTCCGAAAAATCCAAAACTCACCTGAGATTAACTACAAGTGACCCTGATCATGAATTAATTTAAAAATTGACAAACTAAGTCTAGGAAGGTCAGAAATAAAATCCTCCAAATTTGGATGGCCAAAATGATTCTAAGTCTTGATACTTAGCTAAAATTTTCTCAGTCTGGGACCCTTAACAAGCTTTAAAGGGATGAATTAAGCTTATGATTTTGTGGGGTCTTACAACAATGCTGATTAAGGAGATGGACTTGGCAAGGTTGATGGTCCATGATCAATAGATAGAGGAGCAGAAAACTAAGGAGAAAGAAAGGAAGAGCAAAAGGGCTAGAACAGGTAGCTTCAGCTTTACTCTGCCTAAGTCAGAGGGTGGTAATCGTCCTCAGTTCCACCCTAAATCTTCATTCCAGCTTCGTCCTCAGCCAGTGCTCTGGCTCCTAAATTTAGAAACGGTAGTAAGGATAGGGTGTTAGGCTCTAAATCCCAGGGTAGCATTAGCAGTGCCCAAACAAATCCTTTTTGTCAGAAGTGTGGTAGAAACCATCAGGGTGTCTATAGATCTAGAAGTGATGTATGTTTCGGGTGTGGCAAGCTAGGCCATAGGATCTGAAGGTGTCCTCAGGTGGGTTCATAGAGTTAGCCTAATCACCCCCCAGCTCAGTTCGGTCGCCCATCTCAGCAGGGTGCCGCTTCTAGTGCCACCAGTGGGCAACGCCTAAACAGGCTCTATGCACTTTAGTCCCGACAGGATCAGGAAAGTTCTCCTGATGTGGTCATTGGTACATTACAAGTTTACCATTTACATGTTTATGATTTCCTAGATCCAGGAGCTTTTTTTTCCTTTATAACTCCTTATATAGCTGTTGACTTTGGAGTTAGTACCAAAATCCTATTAGAGCCCTTCTCAGTCTCTACCCCAGTAGGTAAATCTATCATAGCCCGATGGGTATACGGGAATTTTCTAGTTATGGTGTCTCAGAAAGTTACTTCAGCAGACTTATTAGAGTTAGAGATAATGAATTTTGACATCATTCTCGGCATGGATTGGCTTCATTCATGTTTTGCTTCAGTTAATTGTAGATACAGAGTTGTCAATTTTTAGTTTTTGAATGAACCTGTCCTAAAATAGAGGGGTAGTACTTCAGCACTTAGGGGTCAACTTATTTCATACCTTAGAGCAATAAAAATAATATCCAAAGGGTGTGTCTATCATCTTATTTGAGTTAAAGATTCTAGTTCCGAAACTCCTAATCTTGAGTCAGTTCCAATAGCAAGGGAATTTCTAGATGTGTTTCCCGAAGAACTTCTCGAAATTCCTCCCGAAAGGGAAATTGACTTTGAAATAGACCTTTTTCCAGATACTCAGTCCATCTCTATTTCTCCATACATAATGGCTCCAGCTGAACTTAAAGAATTGAAGGAACAGTTGAAGGATATCCTAGATAAGGAATTCATCAGGATTAGCATCTCCCCATAGGGCACACCAGTTCTATTCATGTGTAAGAATGATGGTTCTCTCAGAATGTGTATTGACTACCGTCAGTTGACCAAAGTCACAGTCAAGAATAAGTATCTGCTTCCTAGAATCAAAGACTTGTTCGACCAACTTCAGGGTGCCAGTTACTTTTCTAAAATAGACCTCAGATCAGGCTATCATCAACTCAGAGTCATAGAATGTGATATTTCAAAAATAGCTTTTAGAACCCAGTATGGTCACTTCGAATATCTAGTCATGTCATTTGGTCTTACCAATTCCCTAGAAACTTTCATGGACTAGATGAACCGCGTGTTCAAGCAGTACTTAGACACGTTTGTCATATTCTTCATTGATGATATTCTTGTCTAGTCTCGCAGTGAGAATAATCACGCCGATCATCTCAGAATAGTATTACAGACTCTCCGATCCCATAAGTTATTTTCCAAATGCAGTAAATATGAATTTTGTCTAAGGTTAGTAGTTTTCCTTGGTCATATAGTTTCTGGTGATGGAATTAGATTTGATCCTTAAAATACTGAAGTAGTGAGAAACTAGCCCAGACTCATCTCTTCATCAGATATCAGGGGTTTTTTAGGTTTATCTTGCTATTACCAACGGTTTGTTAAAGGATTTTCAACTATTACATCCCCCATGTCAAGATTGAATCAGAAGAAAGTCAAATTCCAGTGGTCAAACTCTTGTGAGAAGATTTTTTAGGAGTTGAACACTCGACTTACTACAGCCCCATTTTTTACTTTGGCCGACGGTTCAGATGGATTTGTTGTGTACTGTGATGCTTCCACAATTTCTTTGGGGAGTGTTTTGGTGCATAGGGGTAAGGTCATGGCCTATGCCTCTAGACAACTTACTCCCCATGAAAAGAATTATCCCACCCATGATCTAGAGTTAGCAGCTATTGTGTTTGCCTTAAAGATATGGATGCACTATTTGTATGAGGTACATGTTTATGTGTTCACAGACCACAAAATCTTGCAGTATGTATTTTCTCAGAAAGAGTTAAACTTGCATCAGAGAAGGCGGTCAGAGTTGTTAAAAGATTATGGCATGAGTGTTTTGTATCACCCAGGCAAGGCCAATGTAGTAGTTGATTCCCTCAACAGGTTGTCCATGGGTAGTGTTGCTTATGTTGGGGATAGTAAGAAAAAGTTAGTTCAAGAAGTTCATTAGCTTTCCAGGCTAGGTGTCCGTTTGGTTGATTTGGCTGAGGGTAGTGTTTGGGTGCAGAATAGTTCAGAATCATCTTTGGTTTCCGAAGTAAAAGAAAAGCAGGCCAGAGATCCCGTTTAGTTAAGATGATAGAGTCAGTTAGAGATCAGAAAATGGAGGTTTTTTCCCAAGGGAGAGATGGTGTGTCATTGCTAAGATATATTATTTATGTCATGTGTGGATGGTGTGAGATAGCAGATTCATGCAGAAGCACATAGTGTGCGTTACTCAATTCATCCAGGGGCTACTAAGATGTACCGCGACTTGCAAGAAGTCTATTGGTGGAGTGGGATGAAGAGAGATACTGTAGAGTTTGTAGCTAAGTGCTCTAAGTGTCAACAGATTAAGATTGAGCATCAGAAGCCTAGTGGGTCTATGCAGGAATTCAGTATTACCACATGGAAGTGGGAAGAAGTAAAAATGGACTTCATGATAGGTTTGCCTCGTACTCGTCGTAAACATGATTCGATTTTGGTCATTATGGACAGGATGACCAAATTAGCCCATTTCTTGCCAGTTCATACCTCTTATTCAATCGAGGATTATGCCAAGCTCTATGTTAGAGAGTTGGTCAGATTGCATGGTGTCCTATTGTCCATTATTTCAGATATAGGTATGAAGTTCACATCTTAATTTTGGAAAGCCTTCCAAAAGGGTCTTGGTACCCAAGTTTACCTCAGTACTGCCTTTCACCCTTAGACAGATGGTCAAGCAGAAAGGACCATTCAGACTTTTGAAGATATGTTGATAGCGTGCGCTATTGACTTTAAGGGCAGCTGGGATGACCACTTACCCTTGATAGAGTTCGTATATAATAACAACTATCATTCCAGTATTCAGATGGCTCCGTTTGATGAACTTTATGGGAGGAGATGTAGATCTCACATTGGTTGGTTTGAAGTAGGTAAGGCTGCAGTAGTAGGGCCTGACCTGGTGTTTGTTGCCTTAATAAAGGTGCAGTTGATTAGAGAGAGGCTTAAGACAGCTCAGAGCCCACAGAAATCTTATGTAGATGTAAGAAGAAAATATCTCGAGTTTGAGATTGACGACTTTGTATATTTGAAAATCTCTCCTATGAAGGGAGTGAAGAGATTTGGCATGAAGGGGAAGCTTGATCCATGATATATTGGTACTTATAGGACTCTCAGTTATTTCGGTAGGGTAGCTTATGAGCTTGAGTTGCCTGCAGACTTAGCATCAATGTAACTAGTGTTTCACGTCTCCTTGCTAAAGAAGTGCATTGGTGACCCAACAGTTATAGTCCCTATAGAGAGTATAGATGTTCAGAATAGTCTCTCTTATGAGAAAGTCCCAATCTAAATCCTTGATCGTCAGATTCGCAGACTAAGGAATAAAGAAGTTCCTTTGGTCAGAGTTCTTTGGCGGAATCAGTCCGTTAAGAAGGCTACTTGGGAAGCAGAAGTAGACATGTGAGCCAAGTATCCTCACCTCTTCTCCACAAACTAAGACTAAGCCTAAGGTAACAGTCTTCCTTAGATTTACTCTATTCCATGTTTAGTTACAGCTGCAAAACACTCTCATATCATTCATGCATTCATGAAACAGTTCAGTCATGTGTCATGTCTCTAGAATTTAGTCATGCTTCAGTTATGCATGTCAGTATAAGTATAGATCCTCGGTTACTCTCAGTTCAGTCAGTCTCATTCGAGAACGAATATTACCTAGGGGAGATATTGTAAGACCCCACAAAATTCTAATCATTTCAGTCCTATATAGAATGCAAAAAAGGGGTCCCAGACTTAGAAAAATTCAGTTAAGTGTTAAGACTTAGAAGCATTTTTAGCCTTCAAAATTGGATGATCTTTTTTTCGATCTTTTTGACCTTAGAATGTCAATTTTTAAATTGATTCATGATCAGGGATGTCAATAGGTCCTATTGGGTGAGTTTCGGAATTTGTGTACTTTGTTTTGGTTATGTTTGGTTGGGTAAAACATCAAGCCAACACGATCTTGAAGCGTCACGTTGGCTACCACATTGCACCCATCGACGCGATGCGTCAGTGATTGCATCGATACCATCGATGCGGAGCGTCGCCAATCGCGTCACTGGGCAGTTTTGTGTATTAAAAATCTGAGTTTTGAAGGGAATTTAGGTCCTTTTGCCCACACCCAATTCAGCTAAAACATGAGATTAAGCCCCAAAATGGGCAAAATTCATTCATTCTTCACAAATACTCTCAAGAACAAACCCTAGTTCATCAAGCTCAAGATCAAGTCCCAAGAATTCACCACAATCTTCAAGAAATCAACAAGCAAGGTATGTTAGGTGTTCATCCTTGGGTTTCCTTCCACCCTTGGAGTTCAAGAACCCCTTTTAAAACTTGAATTATGATTCTCATGCTATGAATTGAATTGTGCTCATGATTGTATTGTTGTATGGGTTTCAAGTTAAGATCTTTTATGAGTTTCCATGAAATTATGTTAGCATCTGTGTTGAATTATGAATATCCCATGTCAAAACCCTTGAATTTGCAAGATTTCATGTTAAAGTTATGTTACCCTATATGTTATTCTTCATGTATCACAATCATGTTCCCCAAGTGATTGATAGAATGTCCATGTGAATTGCATAGTGTAAGCATAACATGTAGCATATGTTCTCATTCATTTTCAAGTTCATAACCTCCAAGTATTTGACGAAATGTCTCAGTGAATGAATTGTGAACAATTGACAATTGTTATATTTTTAAGATTTGCTATGTTCTATTGTTAATGCTATCGAGTCCTGGGGGTACTTGTTACCCGAAATCTAGTTGTTTACTTAGTTACAGTAGTTATAGAATCATTCTGGTAAAGTAAAAGAATGGTAGTATGCATTCATGTAGCAGAACTCAGTGAACTTAGTTCAGTTCAGTCAGTTAACACGATCAGTTCAGTCAAGCCTAGTACAGTATAGTGATCAGTTTAGTGTCGATTCAGTTGGGAAAAGGATTTAGCACCGACCAAACCCAGGGATGGGGGCAGTCCTGCCAGCAGAGGGTTTGACCCTTAGTAGCAGTCCCTATGTTATAGAACTACATAGCCAGCGTAGGGTAAGTCATCCTCCTGCTAGATTAGGGTTGAAGCAATCATAAATATATATATTTCATGAGTTTTCCTACCAGATTAGGGTTGACACAACCTTGTTAGTATCCCTTGGAAAGGTGCTAACACCTTTCCAACTGGGTCATAGTTTGGACCCCAACTCAGTTTATAATCGGGGTATGTCGGTTAGATAAACACTCCCACAGTTATAGTTTCAGTCTTAGTATTTAGTAAAGAACTCAGAAAGTTTTGCAGAACTATGGCTATCAGTTATCAGTTACTTAGACATCAGAATTCAGTACTTTAGTATTAGTCTAAACTTTCAGTTATCAGTATTCAGCTATCAGAACTTAGTATTTCAATTTTAGTCTAGTTCAGACAGATGTTATATGTGCAGTATTGCATATTCAGCATGTTCAGTAGTTACAATTTTGCATATACTCTTATCTAATTACTTCATAATGTTTATTCAGTTAGTTATCATCTCATGCATATGAATCCATGTATATTAGCCTACCTCATTTAGTATACTAGTACATTCCATATACTGACGCATACTCTTTCTTTGCGCTATGATGTCTCATATCATAGGTTTGGACGCTCAGGGTCTTGACCGTACTTAGCAGCTCAAGCTATCAGCAAAAGATACAATGGTGAGTCCTTATATTTCGAGGACAGAGTTTATTTATATTAGTATTTCAGTTAGCTTAATAGTTATTTTAGTCGGGTTAGTTGGGGGTTTGTCCCATCAACTCCATATTTAGAAAATTAGAGGCTTTCAGACTAGCACAGTCAGATAATTAGTTTTTCAGATTATCAGTATATTCAGTTATTATTTAAGTATTTTAAGAACCTTATGCATATTCAGTTATACTTCTGCATATATTTTCAGTATTTTTATTTAGTTCTCAAAGCAGGTTCTAGTCAAGGGTTAGCTTGTGATCCTTCGGGGTCGTAAGCACCGTGTGACGTCCAGGGTGTAGACTCGGGGCGTTACATTTTTCAAAAAGGTGTTGACAGTGTTACTCAGGTGTTGCCACGGTGGTACCAATGTTTCATAAATAAGTTTAAAATGAGGATGTAATGCTCAGAACCAATCACAATGAGTATTTCCACAACTAACCACATGATATATTACCACAACCAACCACAATTATATATTTTCCTAACCACGTGAACCAATCTCCACTCATTATTTCTATTTGATTGATGAATTTCCATATGTCGCATATGCTAATAAAATATGAATATAATCACAAATACACCAATGGTACCACATTAAATATTTTAACAACACAATACAATTATTCACATGTATTCAAGACTATCAATATCACGTAGAACCCAACAGGATCACATATATCACATAATATCTCAATTTTGATAATTACATCATATATAGGTGTAAAACCCCACAAAAATTTCCTCATAGTTTGAGCCTTAGAGCATGTTGAGTGAAGTGTCATTCCGGCCTTAAAAGTTTAAGAGGTGTCTTCCTAAGTGTGAAATATTTTGAACCGTGTGGAATTTCCTTAATATCGAATTTTTTTGATATAGAGCATTGAGTTAGCTTTCCAACAATACCAATTTCGTCAAAATCCAACATCGAACGAGGAAGTTATGGCCGTTTTACTGAACGTTGTCGGAATCACCCAAGTTTGACGAATGATTCAACAGACCGTCAAGTCTACGATAGACCATCAATCATCCCATCAAAACTAAGGCAGTGACCCCTTTTTTTGGCCATCGTGTGACGGCCAAAATGACGAACCACCAATGTTTTGACGGACTGTCACTTTGACCGTCGCTCTGAGGCAGTGTGGCCTCCTCCTGGCCATCGTGCGATGGAAAAAATGGAGGACCGCCAAACTTTTAATGGGCCATCGCAGCGAGGCAGTATGTCCCTTCTTCTGTCCATCTTGCGACAGACGATCCGACGGACCGTTGAACTTTTGACGGATCATCGATTCGACCTTTGCAGCCCCCGGTTAGTATTTTTAACCCATTTTTAAGGGATATTTTGGTATTTTTCCCTCTTTTAAACCCTCCTATATATTCTATGCGAAGCAGCTGCCTTATTTTCCCATCTCTAACACTAATGAGCTAGGGTTTTCTCCTCTAAATCAAATCAACACAAAATTCTTCTCCAAGGAATCTAAGAACTCACCATGGATTCTTCAAATTGAGTTGAGATTCAAGTTTCCTAAGTCAAGTGTCACAAGAACACTCTCTTTCAAGGATAAGAAGAAGAATTTAGAGAAAGCTTGTTCATCCAATGTCATAATCTAAGGTATGTGGGGTTTTGAACAAGGGTAACCCTTTCACCCTTGTGCCCAAAGTCTTATTTACATCATGATTTTCCTGAAATCTATGAGGCTTTACATGAATTTGAATTGGGGGTTTTCACCCATTATTATTGAATGCATTATCTTGATATTTCCCATGAATTAAGAGTCAAATGGCATTATTTCTGCATGTTTTATTAAGAATTTACAGTTGGGTATAAACTCCATGATTTTACTTCTTGAAAAGCTAATATTTGCAATGTTTGAGATATTGAAGCATATGACTATATTGAGATTTTGAGATAAATTGCTGAAATTCCCAGATTTCCACATGATTTATGAATCTATATGCTATACATTATGCTTTTGATGATATTTAACTTGAGATTTAACTATGGGTTAGTAAGCCCTATTTGGGACTTGTGAATTTGAGAACTATTGTGCTATAAGTACCCATGATTTGAGTATTTTGAGATGATTGCAAAATGAATTGACTTAATGGTCCGAGATCTTTGAAATCCACTTCACTATATGAGACTATTGATTTGATTATTGGGTTCGTGGTGAACTATGAGATTATTCTAAAAGTTGATTTTTATGAGATGAGCGCAAATAATCCAAAGGGAGTAGTATTTAGCACAGAGTGGAGAAGTTACTATGACTTCTTACCCCAAAACTACGTGCCACAATAAGTTGGGCCTAAGGCCGAGTTTATGATTATTGGCCCTAAGGCCGAGTTGATATTGGGCCCGAGGCCGAGTTTCATTTAGTGATCACTAGACCAAGGTTATTGTAAGGAAACTGACACACATAACTGACTTGATCATAAAAATGGAGTCCACAATTCACCATATCATAAGTAGAGGATTTCACACTAAGAATAGTTCTCAACATCTTATGTATGGAAGGAAAATTCATACAACATGTGTACACTTGCATAGCTTCAATATCATGCTCAATCCATGTCACAATAATGATGCATATCAATCACGTGGAATTCATGTGAAATCATAAAGCATAAAGCATGGACTTGTCATTTAAGCACTATTAAATCATGGGACACAAATCTTATCACCTTAAGCATTTTATCAAACACTTTGCATGCATTCTTTTAGCTTAGGTGTGTTTTCATGAATTTCCCCATTTTAAACCACATAAAGTTCATGGATTTTAACTAACGACACATATACTTCATGAAAACACCTTTTGATATCATCTTGAAACTTAAACAACAATCATTAACATGTACATGGTCATATCCCAATAAGATAATCACAAAATAATATTTAAAACATGGTTCTTGAGCTCTATGAATGAAATGGATCCATAGATGAACACTACGCATACCTTAGATGGAAGATCCATGAAAATTTACGGTGAAATCCTTTGAATCTTGAAGCTCCTATGAAAACCCTATGGGGTTCTTGAGAGAATTTTGGGAAAAGAGAGTATAATATGGCTGGATTGGGGCTAAATTCCATGTTAATGGAATATATAGGGTTGGAAAGATGACCCAAATACCCCTCTAGATGCATCATTTAATTTTTGTGAAAATTACCCGATTTGGGCCCCTGGAGCAATGCGGGGATATTGTGTTGCCACTCGTTTATGACTTGGAAACTCACTGCGATGCGGTTGAATTGCATAGAGACACTGGAAAATGACAAACGTCATTTTGTCTTATGGCGCGACGCGCCACTGACTGAAATGACGTTGCTGAAACTTTAAATCGCCATAACTTCTTCACCGGGTGTCCGTTTTAGGTGAATTTGGTATAGACAGAAATCTTATTCAATTCTCTACAATTTATGGGGTACAAATCTTCCAAAATACCACCTATAAACCAAGTTATTCTCATTCAAAGATGACCTATATGAAATCATACACTAAAACTTGGTGGATTAAAAAGTTCTTAGCTTGGCTTACTCTAAGTGACTCTTATGAACATACTTAACACATTATAAGCTCTATTATCACTAGGATACTCATCTTAATTCATGTACTAAAATATGAATCACAGGCTAGGAGGTTTCATGTGTAGGAGCAATGGTTCATTTTCTAGCTTAGAAATATACGGGGTATTACAATATCTCTCTCTTAGAAACATTCATCCTCGAATGAGACTGAATGAAATGGGGAGAGATGATAAACTGGAGTACATACAAGACATACACTAATGGAACATGATCTTATAACGAACATGACTGATAAGCTAAACATATCATGCTGGACATGCATATCTGATGCATGAGTAACTGATTCATGAATGCATATCTGAGATTTCTGATAACTGAGTTCTCTCAATGATAATGCATATTTGATGTATGATTATACACTGGAATGATACATGAATTCATGAATGAATATGCATTGGTACTTGATACCAGATTTATGATGAACCATGAGCATGAACTGAATACCAAGTTGTATAGAATACTGAACGGGAAACTGAATAAGCTTAGGGAGGACTGTTACCTTGAGCTTGATCTGAATTGGTGGATGAGAGGTGAGGATACTTGGTACGCATGTCTACTTCTGCTTCCCAAGTATCTCCCTCAATAGACTGATTTTCCCAAAGAACTTTGACTAAAGGGACTTCTTTGTTCCTAAGTCTACGAGTCTGATAGTCTAGAATTTTGACTGGAATTTCCTCATAGGAGAGACTGTTCTGAACGTCAATGCTCTGAATAGGGACTACGACTGATGGATCACCTATACACTTCTTGAGCAAAGAGACATGAAATACTGGATGACCTGAGGCTAGATTTGAAGGCAATTCGAGATCATAAGCTACCTTGCCTAAACAAATGAGAATCTTGAAAGGACCGACATATTGGGGACTGAGCTTTCCCTTCTTGCCGAACCGCTTCACTCTCTTCATGGGAGAGATCTTTAGATAGACATAGTCACCTATATCGAACTCGAGATTCTTTCTACGTACATCTGCATAGGTCTTCTGTCGGCTATGAGCAGCCTGAAGTCTTTTTCTGATCAACTGGACTTTCTCTAAGGCGTCGAATACTAAGTCAGTACCTATGACTGAGGCCTCACTAACTTTGAATCATCCGATTGGAGATCTGCACCTCCTACCATAGAGAGCTTTGAACGGAGCCATTTTAATACTGGAATAATAGCTATTGTTGTATGCAAACTCAATCAAAGGAAAGTGGTCATCCCAATTCCCTTGAAATCAATTGCACGCGCCCTTAGCATAACTTCAAGAGTCTGAATGGTCCTTTCTGCTTGACCATCTGTCTGAGGATGAAAAGTTGTACTGAGATGAACTTGGGTACCAAGACCCTTTTGGAATTCTTTCCAGAAGTGAGAGGTGAACTGGGTACCTCTGTCTTAGATGATAGATAATGGAACACCGTGTAATCTAACCAACTCCTTAATGTAGAGTTTGGCATAATCCTCGGCTGAATAAGAGGTATGGACTGGAAGGAAATGAGCTGACTTGGTCATTCTATCTACAATGTCCCAAACTGAATCATGCTGATGACGAGCTCAAAGCAAACCCGTCATGAAATCCATGTTCACTTCTTCCCACTTCCAAGTAGGAATGGTAAACTCCTGCATGGAACCACTAGGTTTTTGATGCTTTATCTTAACCTACTGACATGTAGGGCACTTAGCCATAAATTCTGCAATATCTCTCTTCATCCCACTCCACCAATAGATCTCCCATAGGTCACGATACATCTTAGTGGCCCCTGGATGAATAGAGTATCACGCACCATGCATTTTTGTAAGAATTCGCTGCTTTAAATCATCTATACCTGGAACACAGAGACGACCCTGACAACGAATGACACCATCTCCCCCTTGGGAGAAAAACTTTACTTTCTAATTCTAAACTGACTCTTTTAGATTGACAAGGCTAGGATCCCTGTCTTGCTTTTCTTTCACCTTGGAAACTAGAGATGACTCTGAACTATCCTGAACACATACACCACCCTCTGAAGAATCGGATAAGCGAACACCAAGTCTGGCAAGCTGATGGATTTCCTGAGATATTTTATTCTTGTTATCCTCAACGTGAGAAACACTACCCATGGAGAGTCTACTGAGAGCGTCGACCACAACGTTGGCCTTGCCCGGATGATAAAAGATACTCATGTCATAATCTTTCAAGAGCTCTAACCACCTTCTCTAATGAAGATTAAGATCCTTCTAAGAAAAGACATATTGGAGACCCTTATGATCTGTGAATACATCTACACAAACTCTGTATAGATAATGCCTCCAAATCTTCAAGGCAAATACTACGGCTGCTAACTCAAGATCATGAGTAGGATCATTCTTCTTATGGGGCTTTAACTGCCTGGAGGCGTAGGCTATGACCGTTCCATGCTGCATGAGGACACAACCTATACCTACTCTAGATGCATCACAATAGACTACGAAACTATCTGAACCATCTGGAAGAGCTAGAATTGGAGCTGAGGTGAGTCGAGTCTTCAACTCCTGAAAACTCTTCTCGTAAGAATCTGACCACTGAAACTTGACCTTCTTCTGAGTCAATTTGGACATGGGGGATGCAATATAAGAAAATCCCTCAACAAACCATCTGTAATAGCCAGCCAAACCCAAAAAACTCCTGATATCTGATGGAGAGACAGAGTGAGACTAGTTTCTTACCGCTTTGGTCTTCTGAGGGTCTACTCTAATGCCATCACCGGAAATAGTATGGACAAGTAATGCTACTTACCTTATCCAAAACTCGCACTTACTGAATTTGGAAAATAGTTGGTGATCTCTGAGAGTCTGAAGAACAATTCTGAGATGGTCTGAATGATCATGCTCTGTGCGGGAATAGACCAGGATATCATCTATGAAGACTATGATGAACATGTCCAAGTACTTCTTGAACACATGGTTTATCAAGTCCATGGAAGCGGCTGGGGCATTGGTAAGATCAAAGGACATAACTAGAAATTCGCAGTGACCATACCGAGTACGGTAAGTTGTCTTTGGGATGTCACATTCTCTAACTTTGAGTTGATGATAGACTGATCTAAGGTCTATCGATGAGAAATAACTGGCACCCTAAAGTTAGTTAGACAAGTCATCTATTCTGGGAAGAGGAAACTTGTTCTTGACCGTAACTTTATTGAGCTGACGGTAATCAATACACATCCTGAGAGAACCATCTTTCTTCCGCACGAATAAGACTGGTGTGCCCCACGGGGAAACACTGGGTCTAATGAATACCTTATCTAAGAGATCCTTCAACTGATCTTTCAGTTCATTGAGTTCTGTTGGCGCCATTCTATATGAAGGAATAGAAATAGGTTGAGTATCTAGATTGAGATCAATGCCAAATTTTGTTGCCCTTTCGGGAGGAATGCCTAAAAGATCTTCGGGAAAGATATCTGACTATTCGTTAACCACTGGTACTGATTCAAAGTTAGAAGATTCGGAACCAGAGTCTTTAGCATGAACGAGATGATAAACACATCCCTTAGAAATCATTTTCCTTGCCCGAAGGTAGGAAATAAGCTGACCCTTGAAAGATGAAGTACTACCCTTCCACTCTAGTTAGAGCTCATTCGGGAACTGAAACTAAACTATCCTATTTTTGTAGTCGACTGTGGCATAGCAGGAATCAAGCCAATCCATGCCGAGAATGACATCAAAATTAGTCATCTCTAACTCGACTAAATCTGTTGATGTGGCTTTCTGAAATATCATAACCGAGAAGTTCCTGTATACCCACCGAGCTATGATGGTTTTACCCACTGGGTAGAAACTGAAAAGGGCTCTGCTAAAATTTCGGGACTGATTCCGAAATTGCCTGCTATATAAGGAGTAACAAAAGACAAGGATGCACTTGGATCTAGCAAAGCGTAAACATGAACATGGAAAATTTGCAATGTACCAGTAACGACATCAGAAGAATTTTCCTGATCCTGTTGGGTCTGAAGATCATAGAGTCTGTTTGGGCATTGCCTACTAGTAGGACTGGAAGTGGCAGCCTACTGATTTGGGCGACCGGACTGAGCTGTGGAACGATTCTGCTGACCTTGTAGACCTGACTGTGAACACTCTCTAATCCTGTGTCCTGGCTTTCCACAACCGAAACAAACATCGCTACCAGCTCTACAGGTACCCTTGTGGTTCTTACCATAAATCTAACATAGGGGATTAGTTCGGGTACTTCTAACACTGCCCTGAGACTTAGATCCTGGTGCTCGATCTCTGTTGCCGTCTCTGAATTTCAGCACTGGGGCACTGGCGGAGGAACGAGATGGAACTGCTGTCTTGGGACGAAACTGCAAACGGTTTCCTCCTTCTGATTTGGGTTGAACAAAACTGAAACTGCCTGATCTTGCTCTCTTGTTCTCCCTCTCCCTAGTCCTAATCTTCTGCTCTTCTATTTACTGAGCATGGTTCATGAGCCTAGCTAAATTTATATCACTGTTCAGCATCGTAGACCTACACTCATTTACCACGCTATCATTCACTCCTGACAAGAACTTGCTCATCTTAGCCCTGTTGTCTGCAACCACCTGAGGGGCATATCTGGATAGCTGAGTAAATCTGAGAGAATACTCTTTAACTATTATATTTCCCTGCCTGAGGTTGATGAACTCAAAAACTTTTGCCTCCTTTAGCTCTTGGGGAAAGAATCCCTCTAAGAAAGTCGTGACAAATTTCTCCCACTCAATGGGACCTGTATCCTCTAACCTCTCAGACTCCTACTGCTTGTACCAAGTATGAGCCACATCTTGCAACTGGTATGTGGCTAACTCAGCACTCTGACAAGAAGTAACTCCCATGATGTCTATGACCTTCTGGACTTGGTTAATGAATTCCTAAGGGTCTTCATCAGACTTAGACTCGAAGAAAGATGGAGGGTTCATTCGGGTGAAGTCCCAAATCCTAGCTGCGGCTGAGTTGACCACTGGATTGGCCATAATAACTGGTGGCCATTTATTTTGGGAAGCCACAGATAGAGAAAGTATGGTGAATGCAGCCCAAAACTCCGCATGAGAAACATGTTTGCCCAAAGGATCTTCGGGCTGAGGAGCAAGCTGGTTTCTTCTCTTTGGAGGCATATTCTGAAAAAAAAGAAGAACGAATTAGACTAAGAGTTTAACTTGAGATTATGATCACTAGCACGACATGAATACTGAAAGAGGGGAAATTGCTCCTAAAACATCTCATAGCCTCTTGCACATAAATGTGGCGTGCAACACATCCATGCACAAGACTCTACTAGATGCGTCTTTCAGACTTTCTAGGACTCTATTGAACCTTAGGCTCTGATACAAAATTTGTAACACCCTAATTTTCTGAACCGGAATGCTACACGATGCTTATGATCCCGAAGGACCACAAGCTAACCCATGACTGATATCTGTACTTGTACACTGCATAATATACATGCAAAATACGGAAAAACATGAACAATAGGCCATAAGGTTCAACTGAATAAAGTGTCTGACAAAACATAACATCCATATGGGTGACAAATACCCAAAATAACTGAAGTCTGAATCAAATATGAACTAAATCTGAAAGCCTCTAAATACTGTCTAAAATAAGAAATTGAAGGAACATGTCTCCAACTAACTTCGTCTAACAAAACTGAACTGAAATAATGAATGAAATAAAATAATATCGTCCTCGGATGGATAAGGACTCACTGCCACTCTGTGTACTGGAATGCTACTGCTACTGCTGATCTGGAAATCGTGACTCTAAACCTATGGTGTAACATAAAAGAAAGCACCATAGCGCAAATACGTTAGTACAACTGAAAGTACTGAGTATACGAGTGGGGTAGGCTAAATGAAAAAGGGCTTACATGCATGAGCAATGCTAACTGACTGACTAATATGAACGCGAGAGTGAAAGAATGCATACATAGTAACTGAGATCGTGAATACGTGATATCTGGATCTGTACGCTAATACATGGTTTATTGATATCCAACATGACAGATATTGGAATTTTGAATACATGGATGACTGTGTCTGGCAGTCCTAAATCTGAGAGAACTACCTGAGTTCCGTACTATGACTGAATTGACTGTATCTGATAATCCTGATATCTTGAAGAACTATCTGAGTTCATTTACTGAGACTGATACTGAAACTGTGGGAGGTAGTTGCCTAATTGACATGCCCCAATAACTCATAAAGCTAAGTTGAGGTCCAATCTCTGCCCTGACTGGAAGGGGATCAATACCGCACCACTGGTAAGGACAGCTGTGAGTGACCCTTAGCTAGAAGGTACTCAAATGAGAACGGTGGGAACCCTAAACTGATAGGTTAATCCACCTCATCAACCCTAATCTGACAGGTTAAGATGTCTCAACCTACGCTGGCTACATAGTTCTGGAACACATGGATGACTACTAAGAATCACACCCTAACTGGCAGGTGAGTTCCCATCCTGGGTTTGCTCGGTTATAACTTCTACTCCTATCTGAAGAGATTGAACATGATTTAACTGGTTGTACATGGACTGAGTAACTGACTTTTATTGAATGACAGAATAGTACTACTATCTGAGAATTTATTGAGATCATGAGATTTCTGAGATTTCCTGAGTCACATGACTGACTGAGTTCTATAGATCATGGCTTGACTGAGATTATTGTGATGACATAACATGGATCTAGGAACATAGCTATATTTTTTGGGTACACGTACCCCCAGGACTCGATGGAAGGAAACTGACACACATAACTGACTTGATCATAAAAATAGAGTCCACAATTCACCATATCATAAGTAGGGGATTTCACACTAAGCATAGTTCTCAACATCTTATGTATGGAAGGGAAATTCATACAACATGTGTACACTTGCATAGCTTCAATATCATGCTCAATCCATATCACAACCATGATGCATATCAATCACTTGGAATTCATGTGTAATCATAAAGCATAGAGCATGGACTTGTCATTTAAGCACTGTTAAATCATGGGACACGAATCTTATCACCTTAAGCATTTTATCAAACACTTTGCATGTATTCTTTTATCTTAGGTGTGTTTTCATGAATTTCCCCATTTTAAACCACATAAAGTTCATTGATTTTAACTAACGACACATATACTTTATGAAAACACCTTTTGATATCATCTTGAAACTTAAACAACAATCATTAACATATACATGGTCATATCACAATAAGACAATCACAAAATAATATCTAAAACATGGTTCTTGAGCTCTATGAATGAAATGGATCCATAGATGAACACTATGCATACCTTATATGGAAGATCCGTGAAAATTTACAGTGAAATCCTTTGAATCTTGAAGCTCCTATGAAAACCCTATGGGGTTCTTGAGAGAATTTCGGGAAAAGAGAGTATAATGTGGTTGGATTGGGGCTAAATTCCATGTTTATGGAATATATAAGGGTGGAAAGATTACCCAAATACCCCTCTAGATGCGTCATTTAATTTTTGTGAAAATTACCCGATTTGGGCCCCAGGCGCGATGCGGAGATATCATGTTGCCACTTGTTTGTGACCTAGAAACTCACCGCAATGCGGTGGAATTGCAGAGAGACACTAAAAATTGACAAACATCATTTTGGCTTATGGCGCGAAGCGCCACTGACTTAAATGACGCTACTGAAACTTTAAATTGCCATAACTTCTTCACCGGGTGTCCGTTTTAGGCAAATTTGGTATCGACAGAAATCTTATTCAATTCTATACAATTTAGAGGGTATAAATCTGCCAAAATACCATTTATAAACCAAGTTATACTCGTTCAAAGATGACCTATGTGAAATCACAC
The DNA here is from genome assembly GCA_030864215.1 of Capsicum pubescens. Taxonomy (NCBI): domain Eukaryota; kingdom Viridiplantae; phylum Streptophyta; class Magnoliopsida; order Solanales; family Solanaceae; genus Capsicum; species Capsicum pubescens. The sequence goes on from CM061542.1 coordinate 263,271,520, forward strand.
ATGAAAACTTGGTGGATTCAAAAGTTCTTTGCTTGGCTTACTCTAAGTGACTCTTATGAATATGATTAACACATCATAAGCTCTATTATCACTAGGATGCTCATCCTAATTCATGTACTAAAATATGAATCACAGAATAGGAGGTTTCATGTGTAGGAGCAACGGTTTATTTTCTAGCTTAGAAATATACGAGGTATTACAGTTATACTCCCTGGAAAGAGTATGACGCTCCTCCCCAATGTGGGGTCTCTTACTTAGGAGGAAAAAATATTGGACTCCATGCATCGCGCATGGTTTATGTCGGTTACGAAAACCTCCCTTGCCTTTCAAACTTGAGATCATCTACTTCCTCGGAAACTAAAGTATTGTCTCTCCTATGAGCTATTTTCCTACTAATAAGGTTGTAAAATGGTTTCCTAGCTAAAGTATTCCCTTGATATGAATTGTCTCTTGAAAAGGAAGTGTTTTCCCTTGATTTTGTATTTTCCCATGAAACCTTGAGATGAGTTATTTTCACTAAACTAGAGTATCTTCCTTTTGAGATTGAATGATTTTCCTAAAGCTTGAAATAAGATATTTTCCTAAAGTGAATGAAATGCCTTCAAGTATGTTTCAAAGTGATATGATTCCAAATTCCAAGTATTTGAGTTCAAAAAGAGTTATGAGATCTTGAGCACTAATGAAGTTTTACTCTCTTTAAGGCATATGCATGAGTTGATAGTATTCTTTAAAGCCCCTTTGGTCTTGAGTATTGAGAATAGTAAAAGATTTCTGATTTTAAGGTTAAAGAATGATGACTCACGAGATTTGTGTTATGTGCCTCATCTTACATGATTTATGAGCTTTACATTTGATACTTGTTCAAGCTATGTGAGTCATCCCATATTGCATCCATGATTTGACTGAAGAAGGTTGATACTGTTTTATACATGTGCATTCACCCCTATATACTCAGTACATTCCCAACTGCTGATCCACATATATGTCTATGTGCTACATTGTCTCATAATGTAGGTACAAATTGTAGCATATGTACCATGTCCGATCAGTTCGCAGCTTCAGTTGGCAGGTGACGAATCCTTTTGATTCAAGGGCTCGAGTCAGTGATACGGTTGAAACGAGTGGTATTTCCCTTTTCAGTCGTATTGAGTCGGGGTGCTTGGGAGTCATGACCCAACTACCCATGGTCAGTACTAGTAGAGGATTCATAGATAGTGGGTAGAAGTTGATGTATTGGGTTTCGATTTTATTGAAAAAAGTTGAGTTGTAACCTTGTGACTCCAGTTTTGGTATTGAGCAAATTCATATTAGAGTTATATTCCTCCTTATTCTTTCAGTTTTATGAATTTTATTCAGTTATTTATGTGTGATGCCAAGTGAAGGGTTTAGCTTGGGATCACTTATGACCCTAGGCACCATGTAGCGTCCCGAGGGGTGATTTCGGATTGTTACAATAGGCCCCCACACGGTCACAACACATAGATAGCCGTTTTCTTCATGATTAATTCTCACCATTGACATGTATTTTGAACCATCATTTACTACCAAGCCTAGTTTTAAAGAGTTAAGTCATAACCTACCTCTAAAGTAGGGATGAGTGTTCGGTATTTCAGTTCGAATTTGTTTCTTTTATTTTGATTTTTTTGGTTTTCGGTTATGAAATTAGGCGTACCGAAAACCAAACTATTCGGTTCGGTTTGGTTTATGCAAATTTTAATTTGATTTTATTTCGGTTTAATAATTTTGATTTTTCGATTTTGGGCCTGTTTAATGGGTTAAATTATATTTGTAAGTTGGACTATTTTTTAAGGTTAACCACTTGTTTTAATAATTTCTAATAATCTATTTTATGTAAATTGGGTTGCTGATAGGACGGTAACGAGCCAACGAATTTTAATATGTCAAATTATCAATTACTTGAATGTATTTTTCAGTTTTCGTGGGCAAGTATTATGTTTAAAAAAAGATTTAATGACATATTGAATCTCTCGTGTGTTATTTTTAAGATCCTCACTAATTTTTTTTTTGATAACCAAGACCCTAACTAAATTTGTCATACCCTTTATACAGAGCCAACCAAAAAGACTAACTAGATTTATATATATATATATATATATATAATATATATATATATATATATAATAATTAAAAAAGAGTATATTAAAAAAATTGGTTTAAATCGAAAAACTGAATTACGTCAATGTAAAAAACAAAAAACAAACCGAAATACCGAATTTATAAAAAAATCGAACCAAAAAATCAAAACCGAAAAACCAAAATAATTTGATTTGGTTCGGTATTTTGATTTTTTGGTATTTATGTCCACCCCTACTCAAAAGTCGAAATACCGCAACCAAGACTTCGCTCCCAAAGCCTTACTCCCACGAACGGTCCATAACTCTACTAAAAAACATCAAATATAAAATCTACATGTCAAAACAAAGCCAACGATGTCCATATTGACTACTTTTAGTTCGGAATCAAAACGAACTCCGAAATGGTTTAAAAAAAGAAGGGAAAATAGCAACTTTACTTCAAAAACTTGTTCCTCATATTTTTAGGAACTTATAGCTGAAAACCCAAGTCAAATAGAGTAAAAAATGAGGTTCAAATCAAAGAAAATTTATTTTTAAGCTTTACCGGAAAAATCTTTGAAATCCGGGTTAAAATCAAGAATCAGAGTTGTTTTGAAGGTTAAATTGATTAAAAAAAAACTAGTAATTATTGGATAAAAATATTATTCAAGTGAAAAGGAGTGAAAATGGGTTTAAAATCAAGCCTTAAGATTTTTGGGGTTTTGAGAAATTAATCAAGAAATGACTAAGAAAATGGGTGATTTCTTACCTTAAATCCGTAAGAGAATCAAGATATAGATGTTAATCCAGCTTCCCAAGCTCCCACAAGCTTTATTTTTAAGTTCTCACACTATTTTAGGGTTTAACTCTAAAGAGGCAAGGTCAAAGAATGGACAAAATGGGCCCCAAAAAGGGTAAAAAAACTGTTATATATTGTAGAAAAATCTGCTATAAGTCCAAACGGACTTCGGCAGAGTGTCCGAGATTCGTTCGGAGTTCGAGATATGCAAACAAACTATGTAACTACACAAAATTTGATGCTCAGGACTCAATGGCGATATAATATTTTTGAAAAAATATTGTTTTCACAAAGTTGACTCCTGAAACCCGTCGCAATTTTTCAAATCTAGGGTCGAAATGATATTTAAAAGCTGTAAAATACACCAAATATGTTACCACCCTAAAATCAATGTTCTGGATTTGCTGATGAAGTTAAATTTTCCATTTGAGGTCGTTTCAATCAAATGTGAGTCCCACACTCAAATTTCCAATTTTTAACTTTTCGACCAATAGGTCAAAATGAGCTCGAGTGCACCGGGACCAGAACCAAAAGTCTACCTAGCCTAAAATTGATATTTTGGTGTTGTTGGCGCAGTCCATTCAGCCATCTATCATACGGATCAAAAAATATCCACATAAGTTCAAAATAAGGCTCTCGAAGCCATCAAAAACCACAACATCGCATAAATGGTACAAAAATACATCGAGAATCGTATTAATCACCCTCATACCTAGAAATACCATAATACAACTACATGGAGGGGTAAAATAGTCAAATTACACAAACTCACAAATTTCACATATTTCATCAAAAAGCAAGTCGTTACATCATCCACCACTAAAAAGTCTAGTTCTTTCTCGAATTAAGGCAAAGAAATACCTGAATCAATGAAGAACTAGGGATAAGAACTACGTATATCAGACTCGACCTTTTAAGTAGCCTCATCTACAGGTCGATGTCTCCACTAGACCTTAACCACAGGGATCACTCTAGAGCTCAATCGTCTAACATCCCTAGCCAATATGGAGACCGGCTCTTCAACAAAAGACAACCGCCCATCTAACTGAACTAACTCCCAACAAATAACATGAGACTCATCCGAATGTAACGGCAAAGCATAAAAAAATGAAAAACTGAATGAGCAACTGATAGATCAGGGGGCAAAGACAACTCATAAGCCACATCACCAACTGTCTGAAGAATCTCAAATGGACCAATATACCTGGGGCTAAGCTTACCCTTCTTCCCAAACCTCATCACACCCTTCAAGGGTGAAACTCAAAGAAAAACACGATCACCAACACCAAATCTCAAAACATGAAGTCTACGATCTGAATAGCACTTCTACCTACTCTGAGCCGCTCTAAGTCTATCCTGAATAATCTGAACTCTCGCCAAATACTCACAAAGTAAGTCCATACCTTGGGGTCTAACCTTATAAACATCAAACCAACCAACTCGAGAGCGACAACGCCTACTATACAACGCCTCAAAAGGAGTCATACCAATACTGGAATGGTAGTTGTTATTATAGACAAACTCTGTTAAGGCCAAGTACTGCTCCCACTGGCCACCAAAATCCATTACACAAGCACGGAGCATATTCTCTAAAATCTAAATAGTCCGCTCTAGCTGACCATCAATCTGGGAGTGAAACGTTGTACTGAGATCAACCCGAGTTTCCAACTCATCCTGAAATTTCCTCTAAAAGTGAAATGTGAACACCAAACCATGATCTGAGATGATAGACACTGGTATACCATGCAGACGCATAATTTCACAAATTTAGATACGCGCCAACCTCTCGGCACTAAAGAAAAACTGAACTGGAAGGAAATGAGCTAACTTGGTCAATCGATCCATGCTGACCCAAACACTATAGAAACCATGAGTGATATGAGGAAAACCAGTCAAAAAGTCCATAGTGATTTGTTCCCACTTCTACTTGGGAATGTATAACCTCTAAAGAAATCCACCAGGTCTCATATGTTTGGCCTTCACCTGATGACAACAAAGGCAGCGAACAACGAAATCCGCCACATCTCGCCTCATAACACCCCACTAGTAGTGTTATCTCAAATCATAGTACATCATAGTCACTCCTGGATGGATAGAATATCTAGAACAATGGGCCTCCTCTAAGATCAACCTAATCCAATCACCTACACTTGGCACACAAACTCAGCCTCCAATCCGTAAAATTCTATCTAAATCAAGCGAGGCTTCCTTTGCCTCCCCACTCAACATCTTATCTCGAATCAATCTCAATCTAATATCATCAAACTAATGAGCTCGAATCTGCTCCATCAAAGAAGATCTAGCCTCCACACATGTCAAAACATGGCCAAGAGTCAAAATATAGAGCCTAACTATATGGTTAGCTAAAGACTTAACCTCTGAGGCTACATGTCTTTCCTGGGTCAAAAGATGTGTCAAGCTACCCATGCTAGTCGACTTCCAGCTCAAGGCATCTGCAACCATATTATCATTGCCCGTATAATAGAGAATAGTCAAGTCATAATCCTTAAGCAACTCACGCCAACAATCTTCCTTATATTAAGATCTTACTGGGTAAAGAAGTACTTACGGTTACGATAATATTAGAAGATCTCACAACGAACTCCATACAAGTAGTGCCCCATAACTTCAAAGAAAAAACAACTATGCACAACTCCAAATCATGGGTAGGATATTTTCCCTCATCATACTTTAACTGACGAGACACATACGCAATCACCACACCCTCTTGCATCAACTTAACACTATGGTAAAGGCCACACCCTCTTAGGCAAAGTCAAGATAGAAGCTGAAGTCAACAAATCCTTAAGCTTTTAAAAGCTCACCTCACAAGTATCGAACCACTGAAGGAAATCTTATTCTGAGTCAACTTAATCAAAGGAGCTGCAATAGAAGAGAAATCCTCAATAAAACACCGAATATAACCTGCCAAGCTAAAAAACACTGAATTTCGATGGGCGAAGGAGGTCTTGCTCAATCATAAACCACGATAATCTGGCTGGATCAACCATATTACTGTCACGACCTGAGCCAAGGCCTTGGCCCCGATGAGTATCTTGAACCATGAAGGCCCGAGAGACCCCTGTCTCTGCCAAACCCACCAGTGATATTGTCCGCTCTGGGCCTAAGCTCGCACGGCTTTAAAACACGTCACTAGGAAGTAAGGCTTGCTTACTTATATACCCAGCATCTCTCATGTGTTTTGCTAATGTGGGACTCCTTATCCTAAGTTGGGGTGTTACATACACCCCCCTTATGGACTCAGCGTCCTCGCTGAGGTTTGCCCCACAAAATGGGATTTACCTACACTCAGAACTGAGGTTTTCCCGGCCTTACCGGGATTCGCCTACAATTAGTTTAAACTTTGGCCCACATCGACAGGGGTGACACAAGAGCGACTTTGATACCATTTTGTCATGACCCGAGCTGAGGCCCTGATCGCGACGGGAATCCCGAACCATGAAGGCCCGAGAGACCCCTGTCTCTGCCCAACCCACTAGTGATATTGTCTGTTCTGGGCCCAGGCCCGCACGACTTTAAAATGCGTCACTAGAAAGTAAGGCTTGCTTACTTATACACCCAGTATTCCTCATGTGTTTTGCCGATGTGGGACTCCTTATCCTAAATTGGGGTGTTACAATTACCCTCCTTAGTCACCACATAACCCAAGAAAGAAATAGATTCCAACAAAAACTCACACTTGGAGAACTTAGCATACAGTTTCTCATCCTTCAATCTTTAAAGCACCATCTGCAAATTCTCCTTATGCTCAACCTCACTCTTGGAATACACCAAGATATCATCTATAAATACAATAATAATGGAGTTGAGATACAGTCGAAACACTCGGTTTATCAACTCTATGAATGCAGTAGGGGAATTGGTCAACCCAAAAGACATGACCAAGAACTCATAATGACCATATCGGTCCGAAAAGCTGTCTTTCAAATATTTGAAGCTCTAATCCTCAACTATGATAAACGAATCTCAAATCAATCTTCAAAAATACCACAACTCCCTGAAGTTGATCAAATAAATCATCAATACAAGAAAGAGGATACTTATTCTTAATTGTCACCATGTTAGACTGTCAATAATCAATACACATACGCATAGATCCATCCTTCTTTTTAACAAACAAGACAGGCGCACCCTAAGGTGATACACTAGGTCAGATAAATCCCTTATCCAACAACTCCTAAAACTAATCCTTTAATTCCTTCAACTCGACTGGGGAAATCCTATAAGGAGGAATATAAATGGGCTTGGTACCCGGCTAAACATCAATAGAAAAGTCAATATAATTATCCGGAGACATACCAGGCAAATCTGTAGAAAACACATACATAAACTTACGAACAACACAGACAAAATCTAAAGAAGGAGGTGAAAAAATACTAGTATCACGAATATGAGCCAAACAAGATAAACATTCCCTATCAACAAATCTACGATCCTGAACTTAAGAGATAACCCTCTTAGGACCCGAATAAAATGCACCCTTCCAAGCTATCCTTGGTACACCCGACTGAGTTAAAGTCACGGTCTTAGCAAAACAATCGAACATAACATGATAAGGAGATAACCAATCCATACCCAAAATAACATCGAAATCAACCATATCAAACACAAGTAAATCTGCCTAAAGTCACATGGCCACAAAAATTCATAACACAAGATCAGTACACCCGATCTATCACTAAAGAATCTCCTACAGGGGTAGATACATGAATAGGCATGGCAAGAGGCTATGTAACAGAATCAAAACCCGAACTAAAATACACAAACACATAGGAGAAAGTATATCCCAGGTCAAATAATACAGATGCAGGTCTGAAATAAATGGGGATGATACATGTGATTGTTGACACCTAATTTTTTTCCTCCATGACAAACTTTAGTTCTGAGCTTCTTCGATTTTAAATAAAATTACAACATTTATTTTATCCTAATAAAATGATTTTCAAAGTATTTATCTAAATAATATTGCCATTGTGAGTAGCGATTATATATTATCGTATTTAATTATATGAAATTATATAATTTTGTTACTTAGATATTTATTTTATGAAATCTCGGATTTTAATCAAGGGAATTATCTTGAAAGTTAATTCAAATGGGAAAATCTTGATTTAGAGATGATTTGTTCTCAAAAATAATTTATTGGAGAAATATTTATTTGATTTTATTAAATCAAAAAGTTTAGGATTAAAAGAAGTATTAATTCGTATCGAATTTCAATTTAATTTAGCCAATCTATTAGATTTGGCCATAATTGAAATCAAATTGGCCATAATTGCAATGCAATCCGCCAATTGATTTTTAATTTGATCAAAATTAAATAAATTTGGCTAAATTTTAAATCTCAATTGGAGTTATATTTTAAATAACCTCAAAATTTCCAAAAATTCTAGATTGTATAATTCCCCCTCAACTTTGTTCTTTTTCTAATTTTAAAATTCAAAAATTATACTATATTGTACAATTTCTCCTCAACTTTGTCCTTTTTCCAATTTTGAAATTCAAAAATTGTACTACATTTTACAATTCCCCCTCAACCTCATCCTTTTTTTTCAAATTCAAATTATCAAATTTAAAAATTGTAATACATTGTACAATTCCCCCCTCAGCCTTGTCCCTTTTTCAATTTTGAAATTCAAAAATTATACTACACTGTACAATTTCCTCCCACCTTATCTTCCACTTCACCTTATCTTCAATTTAAAATTCCAAAATTATCCCTAATTACTTTCTCCCACATTGATTGATTAATAGAATTGGATCCTCATCCTTTCCTATAAATACTACCCACTATTTTGGTTGAAAGACCAAGTTTCAAAGTCTAAGAGTATCAAGGTTGGAAAAAAGTTTTGAGCAAAGAAAATTTTTTATTTTAGTAAAAAAAATTCCTTTTCCATGAAATTCATGAGCAAGTCGAAATTCTCGAGTTGAACGCTTTCCGGTGGTGATCAAGACTCCGAAGAAATGTTGTAGTCTCGTTTTGGTGCCCAAAAAAGGTGAACACACCTAACTCTTTTTAGTTTTATTATCGTTTTCTTCTTCGTAGGTCGTAGTTATAATTTTATTCGTTGGAATTATTTGTTGTAGACGATTTTGAAGGCCATAGGACGTTGTGGTATCGATATTATGGTTATTTTCATGTTTATGGTATAAAAATGAACTAGCAATAGTTGTACGTGCCATTTTGACTTTATTCTTTGATTATTATAGATAAAGTTTCAATCTTTGCTTAAAAGATGTACTTATGGTTTGTTTAAATTTATTATTGGTGCATATGTTTATTTTTAACATGTAAAGTTGTTTCATTTATGTTAAAAAGATTGGTTGTTTCTCCTTTTTGACTTTATTCTTTGATTATTATAGATAAAGTTTCAATCTTTGCTTAAAATATGTACTTATGATTTGTTTAAATTCATTGTTGGCGTATATGTTTGTTTTTAGCATGTAAAGTTGTTTCTTTTATGTTGAAAAGAATAGTTAATATTGATTGTTTCTCCTTTTTGACTTTATTATTTGATTATTATAGATAAAGTTTCAATCTTTGCTTAAAAGATGTACTTATGCTTTGTTTAAATTCATTGTTAGCAGATATGTTTGTTTGTATCATGTAAAGTTGTTTCCTTTATGTTTAAAAGAATAGATATTGTTGATTGTTTATTATTTTTTACTTTATTCTTTGATTATTATGGATAAAATTTCAATCTTTGCTTAAAAGACGTTCTTATGCTTTGTTTAAATTCATTGTTGGCGGATATATTTGTTTTTAGTATGTAAAGTTATTTTCTTTATGTCAAAAAGAATAGTTACTATTATTTGTTTTGCCTTAATAAAATAATAATTGGTTAAGTTAAGAACTTGTCATTTACTTGCTAATTATTTTAATGAATTTTAAAATCCTCATATAAGAGATGAAATGCTAGCTTTATTTTTCATCCAAGATGTTTATTTTTCTTCTTTTTTTCGCATATTGTTTTGTCAAAATGATGAGAAATTTCAGATCCTTGTGGCTAAATAGAATTATTTATATATTTTCGAGTCATGTATTGTATGATTGTTGAATGATATTTCACTTTTAGAGATGCTAAGCTTTTATTCTAATTTTTTTACTCCAGATTGTTATATGTGCTCTTTGTGTGTGTAAAGATTTGATTCATATCTCTCTTTGATTCATAATATCAAAAGAGAATCACCGATGTCTTAGAAAGATAAATCATAGGTCGTTACATGTTTTCCCTAAAGTGGCCATGATTTGGATGTATGAATCATTGTTAATGTCGCCTTAGTTGGAGTTTAAAGATTCCCTTTTTGAAAAGTTAGCCTTTATTTACTTTTGTTATATGGATTAGTGTCTATATTTGTTCAATTTTAAAAGTCATGGGTATTTTTCTTATTGCCTCATCCTTTTACTTTCGCAAGCTTACGTTGTTTGTTCTCGCATTAATTCATTGAATATGGTCTTCTTCCTTTTACCTTTATTCATTCTTAATACGAACATAAATCATGAGGCATGTAAGTGGGTGTCTTTAATTTGTATTTTATCTGTTGACTCTCATTCTTGTTATATGTGTGCAAGTGTGCTTATCATTTTCATTCAAAAAGATTGGTTCTTGACATTTTCTTTTGCTTTGAAACATGTCACTTTTATGCCTTGAACGTATATTAATTTCTTTATCTTTTCTTTGCATGGAAAAAATATCTCGAGTTTAAATAGACTCATCTTTGTATTTTGTAATGGGCCAATGAGGTCCACCTCTTTGAAAATTACGTCCAAAAGTCGATTATATGACGTGTGAATGCAAGAAGATGGAAGAAGAAGGAAAATAAGTCAAAACCCATTAATGATGTCGCTAAACGACTTGAAAATTCTCGATTTTTATTATTGCTTTATTTTTGTTTAGTCATTTAGTCATTTATTTGGGCATCGAAGCCAAAGTTATAAACTAATACAGGTGAAGCATATTATGGGTCAAAATGGCTCGAAAATATAGTTTAGGACAAGTTACGAGCCCAATGCCCAATATTAAGATAGGACAGGTGATGATGGGCCGAAAGCTCAAATTAGCTTAGGACAAGTTTATTGATTTGGGCCTAATGGCCTAAGTGTTCTATTTTCCTCCTTCCCTTTTTATGTTCTAGTTGTTATTAATTTGTTTAGACTTAGTTAAATTTCCTACTAAGTCGCCAAAATTTATTTTATACAAGTCTTTTTCCTAAAATAACTTTTTTTTTCAAAAACCAACTCCTTTTCTTAAAAAAGTTTGTCAATAGAATCATTTTCAAATAGTCCGGATAACCGCAAGTTAGCGGACATTTTAGGTGCCTTAAAAACCTTCCTAAAATGTTAATAAAAAACTCTTACCCGGGATTTTCTTAAAGGCCTAAGTCTTTTTCTGTTTTGAGACTTAGGATTTTATTTTAAAAAGTTTTCTTAATTTCTTTTCAAATAAATTAAGTGGGGACTCTTAATTTCTTAGATTGTTTTGAAATTTTCTTTAAAGTTTTGAAATAGTTTAAAAAGTCAAAATTAATGTTTTCCAACCCTTCGAGTTAAAAGGGATAAAACAAAAATGACGACTCTGCTGGGGAGTTTGAAATAGGTTCTAACCAAATGTTTGAATTTATCTTTTGACTAATTGTTTAAATTGTTTACGTGATTATATGTTTCAATTCTGCGATATTTAATTATTTCATTTCATGGAATAACCCCGCATGATGATTATTAAACTATTTTGGGGTTTCGTGGATGTCCCGGCCCCTATTGTTTAACTCCAAATAAAGTTTCGGAAATACGACGGTTTATTAACACGTTAGGCGTCTGATGGTTGTTCGTATTTCCAAACCCAAGTAGTCCTCTTGGGAACCTGGTTCAAACTCACTTTAGACACCTAGGATAGAGAGAAACCAAAACGTTTTTTTAGGTATGAGCCTAGGACGACCTAATATTCGACGGGGTATTAGGCCCATTAGAAAACCTACCCTGCGTTTATTGACCACAAGTCAATTAAAGATAAATCATACTTATGTGTTGAAGAAATATATGTTATTTAATCCAATACATTATCCTTTGGGGTAGGGAAAGGCTTACTTTGTTTGTTTTCATGTGAGGACGCCTCAATCATCCACAAATTGAGAGAGGAATTAAAGTGAGTCAGGCAAGAGGTTAATGATTGATCAATTTGGACGATTGCATGATTTTCCAAACTAATGAGCTATGAGTATGGAGCACAGTTACACGGGAATCACTTGATCATTAACATATGTCGCATATGACAAGAAATGGACAAAGCTAAGAGGGAGAGGGCCGATGAAGGAACATCTAGGAGCTATTATCCCCTGCGCGGGACATTGTTCTTTTGCACATGTTATTTTCCCTTTTCTTAAAGATTGTATCCCTTTTGTTCAACTTTTGTAAGCAATCATGCCTTTTTTATATACCTATGGAGGTTTTGGGGGGATAATGGATTGGTTTTAAAAATAATATACTTCCTACAAATACGTTAGGCCAACCGTTGGCTTAAAAGGGTCGCCCAATTAGAATGCACGTTTATCATAATGTGTTTGTGTGATATAACTTCTTCATGTGATTATACATGTTATGTTGATATGAATCAAAGGAGAATTGATCCAACCCTATTTTTCAAAGAGTACCTCTAAGCAGAAAAATACCCACTATACAAAAGTCCGACCAAACATACTTCAGGTCTCCCAAGTCTCTCAGGAAAGTCCAAAATCATTCTTAAAACTTCCTAAAAGCTCACTACCATTTCAGGAAGGTTGACTACGGACTCAGAAGAAGCCATTATATGTTAAAACTACGCAGGTCCTGATTTCTCCTCTGTGAGATACATAAGTAGTCTTTTGGCCCGACCCCTATTTAAAAAAAACTTTATTGTCCTCCACTTGCGTGAAAGAAGAAATAAGTTTAGAAATAGGAGCTAAACCTTTCTGATAAATTTCATTTGTCCATATCAATAAGCAAAATCCTGTTCATTAAAATTCTCGAGTTATCATTAGTCCATGAATCAATTCGTATAAGATGACAAATCACCTTATGTGTTTACTTCCTTTCTTTTTATCTTGTGTTGCTTATTACTAACAGAATCTAACACGTTAGCCTTTGAGTTGTTTTTACTTTGCAGGTAATAGAAACTACTCTATGTTGGCATAAAATAACCCTACTTGATTAGATCAAAGTGAATAAGTTATTCCCCTCTCGACTATAACTTTGTTACAGGAAAGAAAAATGACCAGCAGTAAGACTGGACTCTAGCAATCATTTTTCTAAACCTATAAGTGATGGTCTCGAGGATGGAATAGGGAAAATGTGATGGAAGAATTTTCCAAGATATCCAAAATCAAGGAAGATGAATTGGAGAAAATGTTGCTGAACTAGACTTTCACTCCACTTATTTTACCCCGATCAATAAGATAGATGGAAAAGTGAAATTTAATTTTTTCACAAAGTCGGTGGAAGTAAAGATGAGACCCGATACCCACCCTTTAAGTTTATTTACTTATATTTTGTTTTTTATGATTTTCGAAAGGCATAGACTCGTACTTGTGCGGGTCATGGACAAAGTTCATAAATATTTTCTCACAGTTCAACAAAAACCTCCCATATAGTAAATCTTTACTGTTTATTTGATATTTTCAAAATTTGTCTTGCTTTTGAAAAAAGTGACAAACATTTAAAACCTGTTATTGTCATGTCTTGCCAAGAAGCAAAATAAGCAAATCAAGAAAGATAATGATGAAAGGGAGACAATATCCCTAGAATAGTCAACAAAAGATCCATAGGGTCCGAGAATCAAGAAAGCCTAACCTAGAAGAAACAGAGGCGGTCGACCAGGGGATAATGATCAAATTAAGAGAATCAGGGTCGATGTTTAGTAAAATCAAGGAAGAATTGATGAATCAAAGGTTGTAGAAGTCACAAGATATCCAACATGGCTAGCCAATATTGTCTCAGTGCCGAAAAAGAACGGCAAGATCTGAATTTTTGTTGACTACAGAGATTTGAATAGAGTCAGTCCTAAGGATAATTTTCCGCTACCCAACATCCACATCCTCATCCATAATTGTGCGAAGCATAAAATACAGTCTTTCATGGATTGTTTCACCGGTTATCATCAGATATAATGGATGAGGAAGATGCAGAAAAGATAATTTTCATTACGCCCTGGGGTTGTTTATCATTACAGGGTAACACTGTTTGGTCTCAAGAACATTGGGGCAAATCCTAACCTACTTGTTTATGGGAATGAAGCGGTGATACATGCCAAGGTTGAAATACCTTCCTTAAGGATTATTCAAGAAGATGGATTAAGTAACGAAGAATGGGTTCGCGCTCGCTATGAACAACTCTTATTGGTTGATGAGAAGAGAATGGTTGTCGTATGTCATGGTCAGTTGTACTAACACAGGATGATCCGTGCCTTCAACAAGAAAGTAAGAGCTCAAACATTTGAAGTTTGGCAATTGGTTCTCAAATGCATATTCCCTCACCAAGAAGAGTACAAAGGCAAGTTCACTCTGAATTGGCAAAGACCATACATAGTCCGCAAGGTACTATCCGGAGGAGCTTTAATTCTATCTAAGATAGATAGTCAAGAGTGAACCAAACCAATCAATTTTGATGCGATAAAGAGATATTATGTTTGAAGGATATTTTAGTTTTTATTTCCTTGGTTTATTTGTAATCGCCTTTATGATAGTATTTGTTTTATGATGTGCAATTGCCTAGAACTCCCTTCCTTTTATGTATGAACTACATTTGACCTGAATTCCCAAGAAATGGATACATAGGCAACCTATGTCGGCTTCGGTCAACCCTTTAGAAAAATTATCCTTTTTTTATGTATGAACTATGTTTGACCTGAATTCCAAAGAAAGGGATACGTAGGCAGCCTATGTTGGCTTCGGTCAACTATTTAGGAAAATTATCCTTTCTTTTTATGTATGAACTACGTTTGACCTGAATTCCCAAGAAAGGGATACGTAGGCGGCCTATGTCGGCTTTGGTCAACCCATTAAATTTCTATATATATCTTTAGCGTAGTCCTGAACTAGGCTTGACCTGATTCCTACTTCAACGAGATACGTAGGCGCCCAAACGGCTCGATCATATAACCCCAGGAAATAGAAAATGGGGCAGAATTTTTGAGCAGGAATCTCAAAAATTCGCAAGAGGAAGATCATCATCCAATAAAGAAGATGACGACCCACGAAGACATCAGATCCTCTCAAGCTGAGATCATCTCAAACAACTTTAAACTGGGCAAAAAATTTGAGGAAGGCCTTAAAATTTCCACTAAATACTGGAATATATTTCAAATTTCCCAGCACCAGAGGTCAAATTCAAGCTTTAGAAGTCACCAGCTGCGACAAAGTCTAGGAAGACTAAATCTATGGATATGACAGAACTTTTTATAAAAACCCTCAGCGACGATGATGAATCCCAAAAATTTCTCCATCAAACATCGGATACAGTTAGAACCAAGAGAAGGATGTTTATTGAGCTAGTATATGACAAAACTAATAGAGATTTACTAAATCTTTTACAAAATTTTTGAAATTAGTTTTTAAAAATTAAGACTACTTTCAAAAATCTATGCAAATCTTCTTACTTAGTGATTGCCTAAGCATCTATTGACGGGGAGTTAGGGTGGAAGTCCCAATATGACAGAGTACCCGAAAGATGGCGAAGATCAAACCAAGGATCAAAGAAGGTCAACACGGAGTAGTTTCACTCAAAAACTAATCATTTTCTGTGGATGCAGGGATCAGTACACAAAAAATAGAAATCTTTTTTGAAAAAATCCCCAAGTAGGTTGTGAGCCATACCAAAGCATATAATGCTCAAGAACGGTATTTTCGAGTAGCCCCGAAGACGGGTTTGATACTCATTTATCGAGGACCTTTTAAATTATCTATCATATTTCTTGAGACCATAAAGGACAAACAAAGGCGTCTTATCTTCTTTATGAATATTGTATTTAGAATTCTTTATATAAAAGTAGTCACTAGCATAAGCGACTTTGTGTCTATTAAATATTTACTTTGAGCACAGGTGCATTCAAAGGAGTCAACACAGTAAATACAACAATCAAAAGGATCACTTAATAGAAGGAAGAGTGGAAATTCTTCCTCAAAATTCATTGAAGCAAAAAGAGCAGTATTTGAGTGACCCTAAAAAGGGATTTTACCCATTTATTTATATCTGGTGGGTATGCTATTTAAATACTTCTTCGAAAAGAGGATGAATAGAGGATTAAACCATTCAGATTATGATTTTGAGTATTTGTCATTTAGACTTTTGCAAATTTGACTGTGGTCTCCAGTGAGAGCAACATCGTGTCTACTAACTATCTACATTGAGTATAGGTACATGTAGAAAGCAAAAACGCAGACAAACGAACTCGTGTAAAATCGTTTTTATTGCCAAGGGGGCCATTGCACAAAGGATCATCAGCATTTATTATCTGTTGATACACAAAGCACAAACACTGGCGTCAAGGATATCATCAGCATTTAATATCTATTGACACGTGAGACACAAACGTTGGTGTCGAGAATATCATCAGCATTTAATATCTATTGACATGCGAGACACAAATGTTGGACTCGAGGATATTATCAGCATTTAATATCCGTTGACACACGAAAAAAAATGTTGGCATTGAGATATCATCAGCATTTAATATCCGTTGACATGCGAGACACAAACGTTGGCGTCGAGGATATCATCAACATTTAATATCTATTGACACACGAGACACAAACATTGACGTCAAGGATATCATCAACATTTAATATCTATTGACATGCGAGACATAAATGCTGGCGTCGAGGATATCATCAATATTTAATATCTGTTGACACGTGAGACACAAATATTAGCGTCGAGGAAATCATCAACATTTAATATTTGTTGACACGTGAGACACAAACGTTGGTGTTGAGGATATCTCATCATTTTATGAATCAGTATCTGAATTCATCAAGAGCACGCGATTTGATAGGATGCCTTTAAGTCGTTATCTGAAGACGGATGATATATGAGATTTCCTAGAAATTGACAATTTGAGGGTCATCTATAAATCATATTATTTGAAATAGGATAGTGTGCAAAATTACCTATGAGTTGATAACCCATAAGTCATTTGTAAGGCGTAACCACATCCTGATCGGATAGTGTGCAAGGTTACCCAAAAATTAATAGTTTGAAGGTTATCCATAAGTCACAACTAAATCCTTACCGGAGAATATGCGAGATTATCAAATTGAAAAGTCCAAGGGTTCTCTATAAGCCGCATCATATTCAAAGATCAATTATGAGCAGGATTATCCAAAGACTAGCAGTTTGAGAGATATCTATAAGTCATATTATATCCAAGTCGGATGATGTGCTAAAATACCTGAGAGCTAGCGATTGAAGGGATATCTGTAAGCCATCTCTTATCCAAGGTCGGATAATGTGGGATTACCTGAATGCTAAAAATTCAAAGGATATCTATAAGTCACCTTGTATCCAACATCCAATAATGCGTAAGATTATCCAAAGATTGACAATTCAAGAGAAATCTATAAGTCATATCGATACAAAAGATGCACAAGACTTACCCGAGGTCACCGACAAAGAGTCATTGTCAATGAACGAAGAAGTTATCATTCCACATACAACCATCATTATTGGTGACCAAAAGGGTTACCGCATCAACATATGATTACATGGTTGTAGAGACCATTTTGCATAAAATGGCATCAGTGTCCAAAAGGGCTACCCCACTTTAAAAATATATTTAATCGACAAAGGAGCTAATTATGTAACAAATAAGAGGGTTGTTGTGTATGTTATTGCAAGTTATTTTCTTCCAAATAGGAGATAAGGGGATGACTTTGCTTTTTAGGCAACAACTCACACGGGGATATGGTAAAAGACTATATACCTCTTTTGTGAATTATGTTTAACACTAACAATCTTGTTTGAGACATTGTCGAGAGCATCCGAGAGGATGAAAATCTCAAATCAAAACCACAGGTGTGGACAACTCCAGATAGGACGCAGCACAACATGGAACGCTCTCTTAGAAGCAAAACGGGACATAGTCTAGAGAGAGACGTCAAACTCTTTGGACGTGAGCTAAAGGATAATCGCCACCAATAATCAAACCACACCTCTGTTATAATTCATGTGTGTACTTCGGTATATTTTTGTTTCAACTTCTCCTTTGGGATATTTCTAAACTCATACCGAGGGTAACCTTCTCTTTCTTTCAAATTCAGGTGATAACATACCTAGAGTTTTGGAAATTATGTCCAGCTAAGTTCTTACCTATAGATGTGAAGAGCTCCACATTCATGGTTAAGAGGTTACAAGCCTCTTTTCCACAACTCAATCAACTAGTCACTCCTCCCGGGCCAAAGATCATCTAAAATAAAAGATTATCTTTTCTACTGATTGAGTCGAACTATAAGTAGTCTGATTCCCTGAGTCTCAGAGATATGTAGGCTGGGATCTATTTTGAAAACTAGACTGCATTCCAACCTCCCCCCAAATCCCTTTATTCTCCAGCTATTCGATTTTAATCAAAAATTCCAAAATCGAGATAGCTTGTGAATTTTTGAAAATCATGCATAATGAATTACAAGTGGCCTGAATTCTCATGAAACCTGAGATATGTAGGAAACCTGACACCGAGGTTTGATCATAACTTTAAAACTCATGCGAAAACCAACCTCTTTCAGAAATGAATTTGTGGTCGGACAAAAATTAGGAACATAAAACTCTCTTTGCCCAGGGTTACTTGCATCCACCCTACCCAAAGGGAGGGGGCAGTTGTTGACACCTAATTTTTTCCCTCCACGATTAACTTTAGCTCTGAGTTTCTTCGATTCTAAATAAAATTATAATATTTATTTTATCCAAATAAAAAGCTTTTCAAAGTATTTATATGGATAATTTTTCCATTGTGAGTAGCGATTATATATTATTGTATTCAATTATACGAAATTATATATTTTTGTTGCTTAAATATTTATTTTATGAAATATCATATTTTAATCAAGGGGCTTATCTTGAAAGTTAATTCAAATGGGAAAAACTTGATTTATACATGATTTGTTCTCAAAAATAATTTATTTGGAGAAATATTTATTTGATTTTATTAAATCAAGAAGCTCAGGATTAAAAAAAGTATTAATTCGTATCGAATTTTAATTTAATTTAGTCAATCTATTAGATTTGGCCATAATTCAAATCAAATTGGTCATAATATCAATGCAATCCTCCAATTGATTTTTAATTTGATCAAAATTAAATAAATTTGACTAAATTTTAAATCTCAATTGGGGTTATATTTTAAATAACCCCAAAATTTCTAAAAACTCTCATTACTTCTATCCAATTCCCACCAAAAATAATTTCAAATTTGTACTAGATTATACAATTCCCCCTCAACTTTGTCCTTTTTTCAATTTTGAAATTCAAAAATTGTACTACATTGTACAATTTCCCCTCAACTTTTTCCTTTTTCCAATTTTGAAATTCAAAAATTGTACTACATTGTACAATTCTCCCTCAACCTCGTCCTTTTTTTCAGATTCAAATTTTGAAATTTAAAAATTGTACTACATTGTACAATACCCCCCCCCCCAACCTTGTCCTTTTTTCAATTTTGAAATTCAAAAATTATACTACATTATACAATTTCCCCCCACCTTATCTTCAATTTAAAATTTCAAAATTACCCCTAAATACTTTCTCCCGCATTGATTGATTAATAGAATTGGATTCCCATCCTTTCCTATAAATACTACCACTATTTTGGTAGAAAAACCAAGTTTCAAAGTCTAAAAGTCTCAAGGTTGGAAAAAAAATTGAGCAAAGAAGAGTTTTTAATTTAGTAAAAATTTTCTTTTTCCATGAAATTTGTGGGCTAATCGAAGTTCTCAAGTTGAACACTTTTCGGTCGTGATTAAGTCTCTGAAGAAAGCTTGTCGTCCCATTTTTCTGTCCCAAAAAAGGTGCACACACCTTTCCCTTTTTTTAGTTTTATTATCGTTTTCTTAATTTTTTCTTCTTTGTAGTTCGTAGTTACAATTTTGTTTGCAGGTATTGTTTGTTGTAGACGTCCTTGAAGGTCATACGATGTTGTGGTATCGATATTATGATTATTTTCATATTTATGGTATAAAAATAAGCTAGAAATAGTTGTACGTGTCATTCTGACTTTATTCTTTGATTATTATAGATAAAGTTTCAATCTTTGCTTAAAAGATGTACTTATGCTTTGTTTAAATTCATTGTTGGCGGATATATTTATTTTTAGCATGTAAAGTTTTTTCCTTTATGTTGAAAAGATTGATTGTTTCTCTTTTTTGACTTTATTCTTTGATTATTATAGATAAAGTTTCAATCTTTGCTTAAAAGATGTACTTATGCTTTGTTTAAATTCATTGTTGGCGGATATATTTATTTTTAGCATGTAAAGTTGTTCCTTTATGTTGAAAAGAATAGTTAATATTGATTGTTTCTCCTTTTTGACTTTATTCTTTGATTATTATAGATAATTTTCAATTTTTGCTTAAAAGATGAACTTATGTTATGTTTAAATTTATAGTTAGTGGATATGTTTGTTTTCAGCAAGTAAAGTTGTTTCCTTTATGTTGAAAAGAATAGATAATATTGATTGTTTCTTCTTTTTGACTTTATTCTTTGATTATTATGGATAAAGTTTCAATCTTTGCTTATAAGACGTTCTTATGCTTTGTTTAAATTCATTGTTGGTGGATATATTTGTTTTTAGCATGTAAAGTTGTTTTCTTTATGTCAAAAAAAATAGTTACTATTGTTTGTTTTTCCTTAGTAAAATAGTAATTGGTTAAGACAAGAACTTATCATTTGCTTGCTAATTATCTTAATGGATTTTAAAATCCTCATATAAGAGATGAAATGCTAGCTTTATTTTCCATCCAAGATGTTTATTCCACTTTTTTCCCATATGTTGTTTCGTCAAAATGATGAGAAAGTTCTGATCTTTGTGGCTAAATAGAATTATTTAGATATTTTTGAGTCATGTATAGTATGATTGTTGAATGATATTTCACTTTTAGAGATGCTAAAATTTTATTCTATTTTTTTTTACTCCGAATTGTTATATGTGCTCTTTGTGTGTGTAAAGACTTGATTCATGTCTCTCTTTGATTCATAATATCAAAAAAGAATCAATGATGTATTAGCAACATAAATCATAGGTCGTTACATATTTTTCCTAAAGTTGGCCATGATTTGGATGTATGAATCATTGTTAATGCCGCCTTAGTTGGAGTTTAAAGATTCCCTTTTAGAAAAGTTAGCCTTTATTTACTTTTGTTATATGGATTAGTGTCTATGTTTGTTCAATTTTAAAAGTCATGGGTATTTTTCTTATTGTCTCATCCTTTTACTTTCGCAAGCTTATGTTGTTTGTTCTCGCATTAATTCATTAAATATGACTTTCTTCCTTTTACCTTTATTCATTCCTAATACGAACATAAATCATGAGGCATGTAAGTGGGTCTCTTTGCTTTGCATTTTATTTGTTGACTCTCATTCTTGTTATATGTGTGCAAGTGTGCTTATCATTGTCATTCAAAAAGATTGGTTCTTGACATTTTCTTTTGCTTTGAAATATGTCACTTTTATGCCTTGAACGTATATCAATTTCTTTATCTTTTCTTTACATGCAAAAAATGTCTCGAGTCTAAATGGACTCCTCTCCTCTTGTATTTTGTAATGGGCCAATGAGTCCTACCTCTATGAAGATTAAGTCCAAAAGTCGATTATATGGCATGCGGGTGCAAAAAGATGGAAGAAGAAGAAAAACGAGTCAAAACCTATTAATGATGTCGCTAAATAACTTGAAAAGTTTCAATTTTTATTATTGACTTATTTTTATTTAGTCAATTAGTCACTTATTTATTCATTTATGTGGGGCCTCAAAGCCAAAGTTGTAAACTAATACAGGTGAAATAGATTTTGGGCTAAAAGGGCTCGAAAATATAGTTTAGGACAGGTTACGAGCCCAATGTCCAATATTTAGATTAGGACAGTTGATGATGGGCCGAAAGCCCAAATTAGTTTAGGACAGGTTTATTGATTTGGGCCTAATGGCCTAAGTCTTCTAGTTTTTCCCTTCTCCTTTTACGTGCTAGTTGTTATTAATTTGCTTAGACTTAGTTAAATTTCCTACTAAGTCGCCAAAATTTATTTTATACAAGTCTTTTTGCTAAAATCACTTCTTTTTTTTCAAAAACCAACTCCTTTTTTTTTAAAAGTTAGTCAAAAGAATCATTTTCAAATAGTCCGGATAACCGTAAGTTAGCGGACATTTTAGGTGCCTTAAAAACCTTCCTAAAGTATTAATAAGAACCTCTTACCCGGGATTTTCTTAAAGGCCTAAGTCTTTTTCTGTTTTGAGACTTAGGATTTTATTTTAAAAAGTTTTCTTAATTTCTTTTCAAATAAATTAAGTGGCGACTCTGTAATTTCTTAGATTGTTTCAAAATTTTCTTTAAAGTTTTGAAATAATTTAAAAAGTTGAAATCAATATTATTCAACCCTTCGAGTTAAACTGGATAAAACAGAGATCACATCATCTGAAGCCTCTGCCTCAGGTCTGACTGATATGGCATAACACTGTCCACTACTACTAGTTGGCTGAGTAGCCTCATGACCACCACGACGGGCTCCACCACCTCTACCTCTCGCTAGTACCCTTACCTCTCACAACTGAAATAAGAGTAACTCGAACTATCTGGCGGGTATAGTCCCTGGCCACATGGCCAATCTCATCACACACATAACAACCTTTACGACCAGTCTCAACAGGAGAAGGTACAACTGGGCCCGAACAGCCACTCTGAACTGCTACCACCTGAACTCTATAAAGTTGCCTGCACTAGCCTACTATGGTATCCATGAAAACCTTTAAAATCTCTGCCTTGAGAGGTCTAACTTTGGAACTCACCAAAATGTCGCGCCTTCTTGGCGCCACCTTGAGATACTCAAAGAATACCCTTTGTCATCTTGGCATGATCACAATTCTCTAAAAAGACACTCCAAACATAACCATCTAAGAAGTATCCAACATGAGGCTTGGAGGAGAGTCCTCTAGCACTTCTCATTTATGGGGTTGATCCACAGGCTCATCCACTCCCTTAAGTTCGTTCATGACTTGAGGCTTGCTTTCTGGGAGAAGGCTTTAAATCTCTAACCTCAGGGGACCTAGTTAACACCATCTTCACAGTAAGAGTGAAACACAACTCAAAACACAAGGTATGAAAAAACTACGCACGATAAAGAATAAAATGAGAGAAGTTTCCTAAAGATGTCTTGTAGCCTTTCGAAGATAGATACGGATGTCTACATACCGATTTTCGAGACTCTATTAGACATCCCGTTCTTATGCCATCGAGATTAATGAAACTGGATGCTCTGATACCAATTTGTCACTATCTAAAAATAAGGGTCATGATGGCACTTGTCGCGGCCTACCTTGACAAGTAAGTCTATCACCCAAACTGATACAAAAAGAAAAAAAGATAGAAATACCCAAGGTGAGGCTTCTATAACGAAGCCAAACCATACAAGTAATCATAATAATGCGGAAAGAACTTATCCAAAATATCAATCATGACTAAAACTAGGTGTCAATATTGTAAGAGCTAGTAATACAATCCAGAAGTCAAATACATCAGAAAAATGACCACAAAGGAATAAAATTTATTTCTAAATACTAATAAAGATATAACTAATACAGAAAGATATAGGTGAATCTATACATATGAATATCCAACCGCTACCTTAAGTAATCTGAAGGCGCTCAAAATCAACCAGTCTGAGGTGCACCCAAACCTGAGTAAATTGGCAACACCTTTTTAAATATCCTCCCCAAGGGATGTGTTAGGGAGCAGACATTGTAACACCTTATAAAATCCTTTTTTAGGGATGTGTCAGAAAGGAGATATGAGATGTGTGGATTATAAATGGGTTGATGAACCCCTCATGGGCCTTGTGTTGGGAGGCTTTCCTCTATAGGTGTATACGGAAATTGTGTGACAATCCCAGAGGTTGTGCGATAACCTTGTGCATTATCATTATCATCATTATATACATTGCAGTTACTTTATTATGTTTCTATTGTGTTGTATGCCATATTGACTTGTCATCTATGTAATTGTCTTATCTTCTTTTACTTATAGTTGATGATCTTGTATATGCATTTCCCCCTTATTCCACTTATATGTGATATAATGCATACTTGTATTCTATCTTGATGTGATGTTGCAATATATGTGATATATTAGAACTGTTATTGCAAACGGTGTGGGCTACCGTTGTGGAACATTTTTTTATTGCAGGTGACGTGCCCTTAGTGTGTATTTTCTATGCATTATTTTCTACTTTTCTCAATCTGCCTATAATACCTACTGAGTACAAGTGGACCGTACTCACTCCTACATCACCCTTTCGGTGCAGCTTCAGGTTTGGGAGCACCTCATACAGGTTGATTTTGGGTGCCTTCAAAATACTCAAGGTAGTGGTTGGATATTCATACGTCCGAAATTCACCTCTATCTTTTTGTATTAGTTATGTCATTATTTGTATTCATAGATAGATATTATTCCTTTGTGGTAATTTTTCTAATGTATTTAACTCCTGGATTGTATTAGTAGTTCTTGCACTTTTGACACCTGGTTTTGGGCATGATTAGTATTCTGGACAAGTTCTTTCCGTGTAGGCTTACTTATCAAGGAACACTGCGATAAGTGTCATCATGACCCTTGTTTTTGGGTCGTGTGTTCATCTCCCAGAGTGTTTAGCAAGAACAAGAATGTTTCCCACTGCCAATCTCCAACGCATTAAAAACGTTATCAAAAAATACAAATTTACAAAGACAACATAATTAATCAGTCAAATAATATACAACTATACTAAGAACAACAAATAGAATCATAACGACAAAACTGCAGTAAAAATATACAACGTAACTCTAATTATACAAATGCAGACATAATATACAATTATACTCTCAATGCCATAATTGCACATAAAATATACAAATACACTTACAAAATACAAATAAATTAATAATATACAATTATAATTTACATATACAAACAGAAGTCTAAATATACAAATACAAACACAAACCAAAAGATACAAATAAAAATAGAACAAACTAAAATTTCACTCTTCATACTACACAAATACACACACCGTCTATATAATTACATTCTAAGAAAAAACTGATATTGTTCATTGAGCACGTAGCAAAATCGAGTTTGATTAAAGAATAACTCTCAGTTCGATCAAATATTCAAAATATAATATGAGACGAAAAATAATTTGCTAAAAAATGATCAAATATAAAAAATAATTTCACACAACATGATTTGGGATTTCGAACAACATGATCTTCATGATTAATTCGTCTTAATTTATTGAAATTCATATACGAAATTAATTTTATGATTCAATACTTGTGACGACAATGATGCTTTATTTTAAAATTTTGAAGATCATGAAGATAATAATCTTCAGCTGACTTGAGTTTGATTTGAAAAAGGAATCTACTGCTTTAAATAAGAGTAATTCATGGAAATGAAATCTGTTGCTTCTAATAAGAGTAATTCACTAAAAAGAAATATATTGCTTTAAATACATGGGGTAATCATTCGCTATTTAACTCAACTAATTTGAGAAACAGAAGGACAGTAAATCTCGTTGTATATGTATTTTAGTAGCAAAAAGTGCCTAAAATACAAAATACAAGTTGCTATTTCAGGTAATTATGAAACAATTGTTATAAAACTCCTAATTATGGGCTTAAGTTTGCTACTTATGAAAATTACCCTTTAAATATATAATCTTAAAAAATATATTGTAGAATTTTAGCACTATTCTCAAAATTACAATAATAGCCAGAAAATAATTATAGATTTAGCCAAATTTAAACCTAAATAAATTCTCATTTAATTTAAATCAATTCATTAAAAATATGAAAAACGGTTTTCATTAATTAGGGAAACTAAGGTAGCTGAACAATTGCTTATTACTTCATTTCCTTTTTTATTACCTTTCTCTTTTTTTCCGTTTCTATATTGATAAAATAATTCTGTTATGATGTAAAGATATAAGCAAGCAAAGTAAAGAAAACAGAATTGAGAGTGTAAAAATTCTATGTCCCATTATATCAAAAAACAAAAGTGGATATATATCCAAGGAAGGGGTGAAGGATGACACAATTTCTACTACTTTAATGGTATGCCACATGTCCTTCATTGTGGACACATGGACTTACATTACATGGACTCCATCATATTCTATAACACTCCCCCTTGGATGTCCATGTAAAGAAAAATTTATTGAATACACATTTGAGTGTTGCCTCATTAAAAATTTTACCAGGAAAAACCCAGAGGGATAAAAATCTTGGTTAAGAAAAAAAGAGTACAACGCATATTCTCACTCCCCCTGATGAAGATCCCGATTCAACCGGTTCAGTCTTCGTATCTCAATCCCGTATAACATCTTCTCAAAGGTTGAAGTTGGTAAAGATTTGATGAACAAATTTGCTGGATTGTCACTGAAACGAATTTGTTGTACATCAATATCACCATTCTTCTGGAGATCGTGCATCAAGAATAACTTTGGCGAGATGTACTTCGTTCTATCTCCCTTTATAAAGCCTCATTTTAATTGAGCTATGCATGCTACATTGTCTTCAAATATAACTGTAGGAACCTTGATATCGAGCTTCAGGCCGCATCTCTCTTTGATGGAATGTATCATTGATCTCAGCCATATGCATTCTCTACTTGCCTCATGTATAGCTATTATCTCAGCGTGATTTGAAGAAGTGGCAATAATGGACTGCTTTGTCGATCACCATGATATTACAGTATATCCGTATGTAAACACATAGCCTGTTTGAGATAGTGCTTTATGTGGGTCAGATAAATAACCTGCATCTCAATATATGCTTAATTCCATTCCAGTGTCTTTGCATAGGAGAAGAACTATACATCGCTAGCAAATTAATAGAAAATGCTATATCCGGTCTTGTAGCATTAGCAAGGTACATAAATGCACCAATAACACTGAGCATAGTACTTCGGGACCAAGAATCTCTTTATCCTCTTCCAGAGGTCGGAATGGATCTTTACTTACATCAAGTGATCGAACAACCATTGGAGTACTTAATGGATATGCTTTGTCCATGTAAAATTTCTTCAAAACCTTCTCGGTATAGGCACTTTGATGAATGAAGACCCTGTCTGCTAAATGTTCAATTGCAGACTAAGACAAAGTTTTGCCTTTCCAAGATCTTTCATTTCGAATTCTCTCTTTAGATATTCAATTGCCTTTTGGACCTCTTCTGGAGTCCCAACGAGATTTATATCATCCACATAAACAGCGAGTATAACAAACCCTGACGTCGTTTTCTTAATGAAAATACAAGGACAAATGACATCATTTATGTAACCTTCGCTTTTCAAGTACTCACTTAGATGATTATAACACATACGTCATGATTGTTTTAGACCATACAATAATCTTTGTAATCTGATCAAAAATAATTCTCGAGAATTTGAACTATATGCTTCAAGCATTTTTAATTCTTCTAGGATTCTCATGTAAATATCATTATCAAGTGAACCATAAAGATAAGTTGTAACCACATCCATTAGATGAATTTCAAGATTTTCATGTACAGCTAGATCGATGAGGTATCAAAACATTATTGCATCCATAACAGATGAATATGTTTATTCATAGTCGACACCTGGTCTTTGAGAGAATCCTTGTGAAACAAGGCGTGCCTTGTATCTTACAATTTTATTTTTCTCATTTCTTTTACCTACGAAGGCCCATTTATAGTTGACTGGTTTTACACCATCTGGGGTTTGGACTACGGTCCAAAAACCTCTCGTTTAGTAAGTGAGTTCAATTTTGATTGAATTGCCTCTTGCCATTGTGGCCAATCTTTCCTTCGTCGACATTCTTCAATAGATAGAGGTTCAAGGTCCTCATTGTCTTGCATGATATTTAGTGCGACATTATATGCAAAAACATTATCCACCATAATTTTCAATCGATCTAAATTTACCTCATCACTAGTAGAACTTATTGAAAGTTATTCATTTACTTGAGTCTCGGGTTCACTAATTTCTTCAGGAATATCAGGATTAATCAGATTTTGAGTCTCTTCAGGAGAATCTTTTATAATATTATCTTTATCATTCTTCGCGCTTTTTTTCTAGGATTTTTATCATTTGAACCCAATGGCCTACCACGCTTCAGGGGTGCTTAGGATTCAGAAGCTATGACATTAGTAGATGGTTCTTTTGGGACTTCAATTCAGACAGGCATATTCACTACAGGGATATATGACTTAGTTATCTTTTTTGAATCAGTAAATGCATCTGGCATTTGATTTGCTAGTTTCTATAAGTGAATGATCTTCTGGATCTAATTTTCACATATGGGGGTACGTGGATCAAAATGAGATAATGATGAAACTTTCCACGCAATTTCTCTTTTCAGTTCACATTTTTCTCCCCCTAATTGTGAGAAATATGTTTCATCAAATCGACAATCTACAAATCGAGCAGTAAATAAATCTTTCATCAATGGTTCAAGATAGAGAATTATAGAGGGTGACTCGAACCCAACATATATTCCTAACCTTCGATGAGGGCCCATTTTAGTACACTGAGGTGGTGCAACTGGCACATATAAAGTACATCCAAAAATTCATAGATGGGCAATATTTGGTTCATGACCCAGGACCAATTATAACGGGTAGTACTTATTATAATGAGTTGGTCTAAGACAAATAAGTCATGTTGCATGTAAGATAGCATGACCCCAAACAGTAATGGGCAATTTCATTTTCATGAGTAGTGGTCTTGCTATCAATTGTAGGAGCTTAATAAATGACTCAGCAAGGCTATTTTGAGTATGAACATAAGCTACTAGATGTTCAACTCGTATCCCAACTGGCATACAATAATTATCAAAAACTTGGGATGTAAATTCTCCCGTATTATCGAGACGAATAGCCTTAATGGGATAATCTATAAATTGCGCCCATAATCGTATTATTTGTGCCAATAATTTTGCAAATGTCAGGTTGAGAGATGACAAGAGGCACACATGCGACCATCTTGAAGATGCGTCTATTAGGACCATAAAGTATCTAAATGACCCACTAGGTGGGTGAATAGACCCACATATATCCCCATGTATACGTTCTAGAAACAGAGGGGATTCGACGCCAACTTTCAGCGGTGATGGTTTAGTTATCAGTTTACCTTGATAACAAGCAGCACATGAAAATTCATCACTTGTAAGAATCTTAAGGTTATTCAGTGGATGCCCTTTTGAATTTTCAATGATTCATCTTATCATTATTGAGACAGGATGGCCTATTCGATTATGCCAAAGAACAAATGTATTTAGACCAATAAACTTCTGGTTTACGACAGAGTGTGCTTTAGCTGTACTAATTTTGACATAGTATAAGCCGGAAGACAAAGTTGGTAATTTCTCCAACACTTGTTTTTTACCTGAGACATTCTTGTTAATGCCAAGATATTTGGCATTCATTTCATTTATTCTCTCAATATGATATCCATTTCGGTGGATATCTTTAAAACTTAATAAGTTTCTTGGGAATTTAGAAGAGAACAATGCATCTTCTATAACTAATTTTGTCCCCTTAGGAAGAAATATAGTAGCTCTTCCGGAGCCTTCAATTAATTTTGAATTGCCAAATATAGTTGTAACATTTGCTTTTCTTCTAAGTAAGTGGAAAAAGTATTTTTCATCTTTAAATATTGTGTGCGTTGTCCCACTATCAATTACACAAATATTGTCACGATCAATTATTGATCCAAATAAAATTTGCGGAGTATCCATATTCTTCAAAATGAAAATATAAACAAAATAAACATTATAAAATTACTAGCACATAACATATTATATAAACTTTATTTATATACAAGATTAGTAAATGACAGAAACATAAACTAATACAACTTGAACAGAAAAGTAACATAATCAGACTATTTCATAATTATCACCGATAGGGTGATTTACATGTTCATCAGGAACTACAAAGAAATTTGAAACTTCCAAGTCCATGGGCTCAACATTATCTTCAAAGAGGAAGTTTGCTTCAACATCGTTTTCTACTTTCTTAAGGGACGCCTGATAGAGTTTTAACAGATGCTTTAGCGTACGACAGGTACGCGATCAGTGCCACCTTCCTCCACATTGATAGCATTTACTTTCAGAGTTCGTCCTTGGCATTGCTTCAGGAGCTTCCCCCTTCTTTTTGCACTGCTGGTGCTGAGGGTTATTGTTTATTGCAAGACGATCACCTTGATTAAAATACATTCCACGACCACGACCTCGACCTCAACCACGGCTACGGCCTCGACCACGGCCACGGCCACGGCCAAGACTGGGGTCAGGACTTCTTTCACGCCGAGTTGGGCAAAAATTTACAACATTCACTTCTGGGAATGGAGCAGTACCAGCAGGTCGACTTTCATGATTTCTCATTAAAAGATCATTGTGTTATTCAGAAATAAGAAGATGAGAAATCAATTCAGAATATTTTTTAAATCTCATTTCTCGATACTGCTGTTGCAGGAGCATACTCGAGGCGGGAAAAGTAGAGAATATTTTTTCTAACATGTCATGATCTGTGAAATCTTTTCAGCATAAATTAAACTGCGATTTATTCTAAACATCGCAGAATTATAATCAGTTATATTCTTAAAATCTTGCAATCTTAAATGGGTCTATTCATAACGAGCTTGTGGAAGAATGACAATTTTTAGGTGGTCGTACCTTTCTTTTAAATTGTTCCACAATATAAAGGGATCTTTAATTATAAGGTATTCCATTTTTAAACCTTTGTCAAGATGATGACGAAAAAATATCATGGTCTTGACCTTATCTTGATTTGATGCCTTATTATCATTTTTTATGGTGTCTGCCAGACCCATTGCATTTAAATGTATTTCGACATCTAGTGCCCAGGACATATAAGTTTTGCCCAATATATCTAGGGCACTAAATTCGCGTTTAAAAATATTAGACATTATTTAAGAAAATAAACACTAACCTTTAAATATTATCGAGAAGTTTTTGCAGAGGCTCATGTTGATAGCGTGATATAAAAATATAAGCAAGCAAAGTAAAGAAAACAGAATTGGAGAGTGTAAAAGTTCTATGTCCCATTATATTAATATTGTCTATTTATTGCCAAAATACAAAAGTGGATACATATCCAAGGAAGGGGTGAAGGATGACACAATTTTCTACTACTTAAATGGTATGCCACATGTCCTTTATTGTGGACACATGGACTTACATTACATGTACTCCACCATATTCTATAACATGTTATTCTTTTTGCAATTGAAGTTTGAATAATTATTTCGTCTTAAAATATATGTAATAATTGTATATTACCAATATCTATATCTATATATATTATTAAAAGTGTGAAGACCCTTATAAAAGTGATTTGAACTTTTTGTCTTTTATTAAAAGATTCTTTTTTAGATAAAATTATCTTTTCACTATTTTTTAAATTTATTATTTAATTATATTTTATTATATTAACTAGACTTCCTAAAATATGTGGGACTCCTAAAATAAATGATAGGAGAATTAATAAATATTTTTCTTTCTGTTCAATTAGAAAAATACTCCTAAAATAGGACAATATTAATGAAATACTTCTATAAATATTAAGATGTACGTTAAACTAGAGAACAAACTGGTTTACCTATTGGGAGAATATGATTGATGCTCATCTAACTTGAGTCGATTGCATGTCTAGATTGATGGATGCTTAATTTTTTAACCCTCAACTTCTTCTTATTTTGTAGCTTTGTGATCACTATTATATTATTATTTTATAGTTTACAGGTCGTAGATGAATGTCAGTTGATTTTGAAAAATTTCTTATGTAAAGGTTAGGTTTAATTGTATTGTTTTGATATATTTATTATCTTATAGTTTTATTTTAATTTACAGATGTTAGATGAATGTGGGTAGACTTTGAAAAAAAAATTTAGGTAAAGGTTAGGTTTATTTGTATTATCGTAATATCTCTATTAGTTTGTTATTTTGTGGTAGATTACAATTCGTAGATGAATCTCGATCGGTTTTGAGAAATTTTTGTGTGCAAAATTTAAGTTTACTTGTATTATTTTTATATCACTTTATCATATTATTTTGTTGCAGTTTACAGGTGATAGATAAATGTTGGTCGGCTTTGAGGAATGTTTTTATGTAAAGGTTAGGTTTAGTTGTATTATTTTGATATCTCTATTATCGTGTTATTTTGTTATTGTTTACAGGTGGTAGATGAGTGTCGGAAGACTTTGAGAATTTTTTTGTGTAAAAATTAGATTTAATTGTATTATTTTGATATCTCTATCATTATATTGTTTTATTGCAATTTACATATGGTAGATGAATGTCGATCAACTTTTAAAAATATTTTTGGTAAAGATTAAGTTTAGTAAATAAATTCTCCATCTTTACATACTCAAAAGATATTAAATTTAGTTATCATATTCATCTTTATAATTTAAACAAATATCATATTTAATGTAATGTTTGAACTCATTAAAGTGAGGTACACGCGCAAGACGCGTACACCTAAACTAGTATCTTAAACATCGTATGAATATAAATTTTATTTTTGAAATAGTACTGCAAATATAATTTTATTAATGTATTATATATGATATATATTAATTTCATATAATATTTTATTTATTAATTTGTATTATATAATTTATATATGATATGTATCATTTATTTATCTTGCATATAATATTTATACGATTTATATTTTGATAAAGTGTATATTTACCGTGTATGATATTGGGACAATAATTGATTGAATAAGATAAAAAAAATTCATACAAATATTAAATTAAAAATTAAATTTGAGACGATAAAATGTATATTTATATTATATCAACTGTATAGGATTAAAAATTATATCTCGCATGCTTAAATAAGATATTTGTATTATATCAAATATTTAATATTAAAAAAATATATTTGACACAGTATAAAAATATATTTTTATCATGTCAAATATATAGAATAAAAAATAATTAACAAAAAAATATAAAAATAAATATGTGAAAATAAGAAAAATTGGTGTCATTTATTGGAGAGAGAAATTAGAATTAAAAGAAAGACATAAATATGGATTCTTAATTGGTTTTTGGGACCTCATTTTATATATTTATTTAATTAAATAAATATGCAGATTTTTTAAAATGTGCTAAAAATGATATAAATTATGCTCCTTATGAAAAGATGTAAAAGTTATGTCACTTATGCAATTAACTATAACAATTATGTGATACAACATAAAAATCTCTATTCAAAGGGACTTGAGCCTAAAAGCTTTAAGTCCAATTAGCTTGCTATTAACTTTAATTACTTCATGTTTAACTTAGTTTGAATTTCTCCATGGAATTGTCTAATTTCATTTGCAATTGTTTTTCTTCAAAAATTAGTTAATTATATAGTTGTTTTAGTCATTAAAAGATCATTTTCTCTAAAGTCCTTTGGCATGCTCATCTTCGATAGATAAAGTTCGGATTTTATAAACAATATTCCTTTTTTTTTTAGTCAATGAAGTTAGTTTAAATAGTTCGGACAATGCATGTTATCAGATTTTTTAGGTGTCCTAAAATTCTTTCTAATAGAAATTCGTATCGGATCTTTTTGAACTTAGATTTTTTTTTTTTTTCGATTTAAATCTCTTAAAGTGATTTTCAAAGGGTTTCTTAATTTTTTTTTCTAAAAAGATAAATTAAGCGATGACTCTGTGTTGAGTTAAGTTTTGAAACTTTTCCTAAATTATCAAATTCGAATAAGTGATTTCCCCGCAAACCATTTTTTTTTAAAACTAGATCTTTAAGGAAATGCATTTGAAGAAAGAGACAAGAATTTTTTAAAGAGAGCTTTATATTACTCAAGATTTGAAAGATTTTGATTGATGATTTTAAGAAAAATGTTTTGTTTTCACCCTGAACTATACATGAAATTGCTGACGGGTGACTTCTCATATCCTACGCTGACTACATAGTTCTGGAGTATAGATACTGCTAATAACGACTCTGCCTATATGACGGGGAAGCTGCCAGCCCTACATTCACTCGGTGCTAAATCCTACTCCTAACTGAAATACACTGAAATACTAAACTGTTCTGAGTTTAACTAACTGATAATTGACTATTCTGATAATGCTCATAGTATGTTCTGAAGACTATTCTGTAATTTACTGAGACTAGACTACATAAACGGCTATGGTTTTTGGGTATTCAATACCCCCAGGACTCAAAAACAACAATGGTAAAATGACACTAAAGCTTAGGGGACAAAGCATGAAGGTTTTCTATTAAATCAATCACTCTTGTAGGCATTTTATCAAACACTTATAGTTCATGGTTTAAAACAATCATAAAAATGTCATGGAACTTATAGAAATCGCATGAATTCGAGATAATAGTACTAAATCAAGGTTTAATTCAATAAATAATTATATTAAAACATGAGGGATTGAGTAACAACAATAATTTCATTGAATCGTGGTATAAAATCAATAGTACATGAAAATTCATGGGTGAAATCACATTTTAAAGTCAATTAACTTGCAAAGATCAAGATTTTATAATTTAAATAGGATACTTGGACTCCATGGATGAAAGGAATCCATGGATGAACATCTAACATACCTGGGACAATGAATTTAGAAAGATTGATGGAGAGTTCTTGAGATTGGCCTTGATTCTTGAGAGCTAGGGTTTGTATTTTAGAGAGAAAGCTCTTGAATTTAAGGGAAAATTGAGTGAATAATGAAGTAATAGGTTAATTAGGGGGGAATTTTGTGTTAAAGGCTGACAGGGGTGAGTCAAAAAAAACTTTAATGCTCTCAGATTTAAAACTCGAAATTACTAAAAAAAAACCCGATTTTGTGGGCTGGCGTGATGCGACGCTATCCCCATAGATTTAGCGAATAGCTGGCACCTTGAAGTTGATCAAACAAGTCATCGATTCTACGAAGTGTATATCTGTTCTTGACTATGACTTTTTTCAACTGACGGTAGTCAAAACATATTCTGAGAGTACCGTCTTTCTTATGTATGAATAGAATAGGTGCGCCCCACGGGGAGACTCTGGGTCTGATTAATCCCTTATCTAGAAAATCCTTTAACTGTTCTTTTAACTTCTTGAGTTCAACTGGAGTCATTCTGTATGGAGGAATAGACATGGGCTGAGTATCTGGAAGAAAGTCTATTCCGAAGTCGATCTTTCTTTCGGGAGGAACTCCGAAAAGATCTCCAGAAAATACATCTGAGAATTCATTTACTACTGGAACTGATTAAAGAGTTGAATTTTCTGAGTTAGAGTCTTTGACTCACACAAGATGGTAAATACACCCCTTCGATATCATCTGTCTCGTTCGAAGGTACGAAATCAACTGACCCCTAAGAGCTGTGGTAGTACCCATCCATTCAAGGACTGGTTCATTTGAGAACTAAAAATGAACTATCCTATTTCTACAATCAAATAAGGCATAGCATGAGTGGAGTCAATCCATGCCAAGAATGATGTCAAAATCCGTCATCTCTAACTCCAAAAGATAAACTAAGGTAACTTTCTAAGATATTGTGACCGGACAGTTCCTGTATACCTGTCTGGATATGATGGAAACACCTACTGGGGTAGATACTGAAAAGGGCTATACTAAAGTTTTGGGACTGACTCCAAAATTGAAAGCTATATCTGGAGTTACAAAAGAAAGAGAAGCTCCAGGGTCTAGTAAGGCATAAACATGTAAGTTAAATACCTTCAACGTACCAGTAACTATGTTAGGAGAATTTTCCTGATCTTGGTGGGACTGAAGGCATATAATCTGTTCGGACGTTGACCACTAGTAGCACTGGAAGCGGCACCCTGCTGAGTTGGGCGATCGGATGAAACTGACGACTGATGGGACTGGCCTTGTTGGCGCGCATCCCTACCTTTCTGATCAACTTCCCGACACTCCTGAATCTAATGGTCTGGCCTACCATACTCGAATCACACATCACTACCCACTCTACACTCATCCTGATAGTGTCTACCACATTTCTGTCATAGAGGATTTGTACGAGCACTGCTAACACTGACCTGGGACTTAGAGCCTGGTGCTTTATCCCTATTGTCATTTATGAATTTAGGTACGGGAGCACTGGCTGAAGAGGGTGCTGGGGTTGAAGACCTCTGATGAAATTCAGGACGGTTACCACCCTCTAACTTTGGTTGACTAAAGTTAAAACTACCCGTCCTAGCCCTCTTGTTTTCTCTCTCCCACTCCTTAATCTTTTTCCCCTCTATCTGTTGAGCATGGACCATTAGCCTAGACAAGTTTATCTCACTAATTAGCATTGTGGTCATGTACTCCTTGACCACACTATCATATATGCTAGCCACAAACCTACTCATCTTAGACCTGTTATCAGCCACCACATGAGGAGCATATCAAGCTAACTGAGTAAACTTGAGGGAATACTCCCTCACGCTCATGCTGCCTTGCCTCAAGTTAATAAAATCTAACACCTTGGGCTCCCTCAACTCCAATGGGAAGAATCTGTCTAAGAAAGTCGTAGCAAACTCTTCCCATTCTACAGGCCCTGCATCAATACCCATATCTACCTTCCACTACTTAAACCAAGTATGGGCTACATCCTACAACTGATATGCAGCCAACTCAGCACGCTGACTAGATGTCATCCCCATAGAATCTGTAACCTTCTAAACCATATCTAAGAATTCTTGTGGATTCTCTTCAGACTTGGATCCCATAAAAAAGGGAGGATTCATCCAGGTGAAATCCTGAATTCTGGTTGCAGCAGTTTTGGCCACTGGTTAGCCGAAACAGCAGTTGGTCATTCATTCTGTGCTGCTATGGAGTTCGCTAAAGTAGTGAACGCATCTCTGAATTCTGCGTGAGAGACATGCTCGTCCAGAGGATTTTCTTGGACGGGCTGAGGGGTTGGCTGGTTTCCTGTTCTTCTTCCATTCTTCTTGGGAGGCATGTTCTGTAAATGAAAAGAAGAAATGGATTATACAGGGAGTTTAACTTGAGCTCATGCTCACTCACACGACATGAATACTGAAAGAAGGAAAACTTTTCCTAAACGCCTTGTAGTCTCTCGTCCATAAGTGTGGCATGCTACACATCCATGCACAAGACTCTACTTGACACGGCTTTTAGACTTCCTAGGACACTTTAAAACCTTAGGCTTTGATAGCAAGTTTGTAACGACCCGAGAGTACACCATGGGCATCACACGGTGCTTACATTCCCGAGGGACCACAAGCTAACCCATGAGCTGGTACCTGCTGTGAGCACTGGATAACATGATCATAAATGTGAAAGAACACTAACATGCCATAAGCTTTTAATAACTGAATTCAAAACTGAAATATGAGTCTATAGAAATAACTAACTGAATCTAATAAAATACTGATAAACTAGATAACTAATTATAATTTCTGAATACTGAATAATTTACTCTAATGTCTGATAAACCTCTAAAACTGAATGATTGTAAGTTGATGGGACAGGCCCCAACTAACTACTAAACTGAGACATGAAATAATGTAAGTCTGTCCTCAAAGTTTGAGGACTCACCACTGCTACTCCTGAGGATATGATCATTCTAATCGTGAGCCAGGAACTGAGCGTCAGAACCTATGAAATAAAACATCATAGCTCAAAAGAAAAGGTATGCGATCAATACTTTCAATGTACTGGTATGCTAAATGAGGTAGGGTGATATGCATAGTTTCATGAACAGAATTAATAATTAGTTGAATATGCATATAAAGCATGCAGGACTGAATAAAGAGCATAAAAATATAGATACGGGGAATATGTGAAAATCTATAAATATTGAGTATGCATGAAAATCAATAAATACTGAAGATACGTAAAAATCTATAGATATTGAGGATGCATGACCAAGCATATAAAATGAACAAAGTAAAATCTATAAAATAAAATAACTGAAATCTGTATGCTTTGGTCAAACAACACTAAGACTAAATAACGGAACTGAGACTGTAACTGAGACTGTATCTGAGACTGTGGGAAGTATCATCTAGCCGATATTCCCTAATTTGAGCTAATCGGGGTCCAACCTGTAACCCCAGTTGGAAGGGTGTTAATACTCTACCACGGGTATTAACGCTGGCTGTGTGGATCCACTAAACTGATATAATGTCCAAAGGATAAAGGGTGTCAAGCCTGAATTGACGGGTGGCCCCTGTGAGATAGTCAAGCCTAAGCTGATGAGTGACTTCTCATATCCTACGCTGTCTACATAGTTCTGGAGTATAGAGACTGCTAATAATGACTCTGCCTATATGACGGGGAAGTCGCCATCCCTACACTCACTCGGTACTAAATCCTACTCCCAACTGAAAGACATTGAACTACTAGACTGTTCTGAGTTTAACTGACTGATAATTGACTATTCTTATAATGCTCATAGTATGTTCTAAAGACTATTTTGTAATGTACTAAGACTAGACTACAAAAACAGCTATGGTTTTTGGGTATTCAATACCCCCAGGACTCAAACATAACAATGGTAAAATGATACTAAAGCTTGGGGACAAAGCATGAAGGCTTTTTATTAAATCAATCACTCTTGTAGGAGTTTTATCAAACACTTGTAGTTCATGGTTTAA
Organism: Capsicum pubescens; assembly: GCA_030864215.1. Classification (NCBI taxonomy): domain Eukaryota; kingdom Viridiplantae; phylum Streptophyta; class Magnoliopsida; order Solanales; family Solanaceae; genus Capsicum; species Capsicum pubescens. Next base: position 263,310,257 of record CM061542.1, read on the forward strand.
AACAATCATAGGAATGTCATGGAACTTATAAAAATAGCATGAATTCGATAAAATAGTATTAAATAATGGTTTAATTCAATAAATAATAATATTAAAACATGGAGGATTGAATAACAACAACAATTTCATTGAATCATGGTATAAAATCAATAGTACATGGAAATTCATGGGTGAAATCACAATTTAATATCAATTAACTTGCAAAGATCAAGATTTTATAATTTAAATAGGATACTTGGACTCCATGGATAAAAGGACTCCATGAATGAACATCTAACATACCTGGGATAATGAATTTAGGAGAATTGATGGAGTGTTCTTGAGATTGACCTTGATTCTTGAGAGCTAGGGTTTGTATTTTAGAGAGAAAGCTCTTGAATTTAAGGGAAAATTGAGTTAATAATGAAGTAATAGGTTAATTGGGGGGAATTTCGTGTTAGAGGATGACTGGGGTGAGGGGAAAAAGACTTTAATGCCCTCAAATTTAAAACTCAGAATTACTTATAAAATCCCGATTTTGTAGGCTGGTGCGACGCGGAGTTATCACTCCGTGTCACTAGAATTGGACAATTAGAAAATGCACAGTGGCGCGATTGCACATCGCGTTGCCACCTTTTTTGCGACCTAAAATCTCACCGCGACGCGGTAGTGTCGCGTGGGATCACTGGAAATTGACAATTCTGAACTGAGCCTGTGGCGCGATGTGCCAACATCGCGGAGGCCTACTAGTTTTTGACAACTTTCATTTAGACTGGCTCCGCGATGCGCTAAGGGTCAAAATGATGGTGTTTAACGACTGAAACTTAAAATCGTCATAACTTCTTACCCGGTTATTGAATTTGGACAAATTTTATATCGTTGGAAAGCTATTTCAATTTCCTACGCAATGGCAGGCTCTAAACTGAAAAAAATAATGAGTGTTTCGAAAATTATATATACAAATATTCATTTATTGGGACTTAAATTATGCTAGAGAAATACGGGGTATTACAATATCTCCCCCTTGGGATCATTCGTCCTCAAATGAGACTAGTTAAGATGAGGGAAAACTGATGAACTGAGCTTACACACTGAACATGCATATCTTATGCATGGAATGCATGACTGAACTGGCTCATGAATGCATGATTGACATGAACATGATGTGCAATTGAAACTTCACATGATAGAGAGAAATCTTAAGAAGATTAGTACCTTCTACTGAATCTGGATTCGCAGAGAAAAGATGAGGGTACTTGGTCCGCATATATGCTTCTGCTTCTCAAGTGGCTCCCTCAACGGACTGATTCTGCCAAAGAACTTTGACCAATGGAACTTCTTTGTTCCTTAGTCTACGAACTTGATGATCAAGAATTTTGACTGGAACTTCCTCAAAGGAAAGACTGCTCTGAATATCTACACTTTCTAAGGGAACAACTACAGCTGGATCACCAATAAACTTTTTCAACAATGAGACATGGAACACTGATGTACTGAGGCTAAATCTAAAGGTAACTCAAGATCATAAGCTACCTTTCTGAAACGACAGATAATTCTGAAGGGACAATCATATCAGGGACTGAGTTTTCCTTTCTTGCCGAATCTCTTTACTCCCTTCATACGAGATTTTTAAGGACACAAAATCACCAACCTCAAACTCGAGATCCTTTCTCCTCACATCAGCATATGATTTCTATTGGCTCTGGGCATCCCTAAGCCTTTCTATGATCAAATGAACCTTCTCTAACGCATCAAACACCAAGTCAAGCCCTACTACTGCGGCTTCACCCACTTCAAACCAACCAATTGGAGATCTACATCTCCTACAATAGAGAGCCTCAAACAGAGCCATCTGGATACTGGAATGATAACTATTATTATATGTGAATTCGATCAAAGGCAAGTGGTCATCCCAACTACCTTTAAAATTAAGTATGCATGCTCTCAGCATATCTTCTTGAGTCTGAATGGTCTTTTCTACTTGACCATCTGTCTGAGGGTGGAAAGTTATACTGAGGTAGACTTGGGTACCAAGAACCTTTTGGAATACTTGCTAAAAGTAAGAGGTAAACTGGGTACCTCTATTTGAGATGATAGATAAGGGAACACCGTCCAACCTGACCAACTCTTTGAGATAGAGTTTGGCATAGTCCTCGGCTGAATAAGAGGTATAGACTGGTAAAAAATAAGCTCATTTGATCATTCGATCTATGATAACCCAAATAGAATTACGCTGATGATGAGTATGAGGTAAACCCGTCACGAAGTCCATGTTAACTTCCTCCCATTTCCAAGTAGGAAGACTGAACTCCTGCATGAACCCACTAGGCTTCTGGTGCTCAATCTTAACTTGCTGGCACGTAGAGCATTTAGCTACAAACTCTGCAATATCTCTCTTTATCCCACTCCACCAATAAATCTCCCATAAATTACGGTACATCTTAGTGTCCCCTAGATGAATAGATTAACGCGCACCATGTCATCTATACCAGGCACCTACAATCTACCCTAACAATGCAAAACACCATCTCCCCCTTGGGAGAAAACCTCTATTTTATGATCTCTGACTACTTCTTTCAACTTAACTAGACTGGGATCTCTATCCTGCTTTTCATTTACCTCAAAAACTAGAGATAATTCTGAGCTACTCTGCACCCATACACTACCTTCTGCTGAATCGAGTAAGTGGACACCTAGTCGGGAAAGCTGATGAACATCCTTAGATAACTTCTTCTTACCATCCTCAACATAAGCAACACTACCCATAGACATTCTACTGAGAGCATCAGCCACTACATTGGCCTTGCCTGGATGATACAGAACACTAATGTCATAACCTTTTAACAACTCTAACCACCTTCTCTGACGCAGATTCAAATCTTTCTGAGAGAACACATACTGCAGGCTTTTATGGTCAGTAAACACATCTACATGCACCCCATACAAGTAATGCCTACAAATCTTTAAGGCAAACACTATAGCTTCTAGCTCCAGATCATGAGTAGGGTAATTCTTCTCAGGGGTCTCAAGTTGTCTGGAGGCATAGGCTATAACCTTATCTCTCTGCAAGAGGACACAACCTAAACCTACTCTAGATGTATCACAGTACACAACAAAACCATCTGAACCATCTGGCTAGGTAAGAACCGGGGCTGAGGTGAGTCGAGTCTTCAACTATAGAAAACTCTTCTCGCAGGAATCTGACCACTGAAACTTAACTTTCTTTTGAGTCAATCTGGACTGGGGGATGCAATAGAAGAAAATCCTTCAACAAACCGACGGTAATATCCAGCTAAACCCAAGAAACTTCTGATATCTGATGGACAGATAGGTCTAGGCCAGTTTCTCACCGCTTCAGTCTTTTGAAGATCAACTCTAATGTCATCACCGAAAATAATATGGCCATGGAAAGCTACTGATCTTAGCCAAAATTCACACTTACTGGATTTAGCAAATAACTGGTGAGCTCAAAGAGTTTATAACACTATTCTGAGATGGTCTGCATGATCAGTTTCGCTACGAGAGTAAACAAGAATGTCATCAATGAAGACTATGATGAACATGTTCAAGTAATGCTTGAACACTCGATTCATCAAGTCCATGAAGGCTGTTGGGGCATTCGTGAGACCAAAGGACATAACTAGAAACTCAAAGTGACCATACCAAGTTCGGAAAGCTGTTTTCAGAATGTCACATTCCTTGACTCTAAGCTATTGATAGCCTGATCTGAGATGTATTCTTGAAAAATAGATGGCACCCTGAAGTTGATCAAACAAGTCATCGATTCTAGGAAGTGGATATTTGTTCTTGACTGTGACTTCTTTTAACTGATGGTAGTCAAAACACATTCTGAGAGAACCGTCTTTCTTATGCACGAATAGAATAGGTTCGCCCCACGGGGAGACATTGGGTCTGATGAATCCCTTATCTAGAAGATCCTTTAACAGTTTTTTTTAACTCCTTGAGTTCAACTGGATCCTTCTGTATGGCGAAATAAACATGGGCTGAGTATCTGGGAGAAGGCCTATTCCGAAGTCGATTTCCTTTTTGGGAGGAACTTCGAGAAGATTTTCAGGAAATACATCTGAGAATTCATTTATTACAGGAACTGATTCAAGATTTGAAGTTTCTGAGTTAGACTCTTTGACTTGCATAAGATGGTAAATACACCCCTTCGATATCATCTGTCTCGATCTAAGGTACAAAATCAACTGACCCCTAAGAGCTATGGTACTACCCCTCCATTCAAGGACTGGTTCATTTGGGAACTAAAAATGAACTATTCTATTTCTACAATCAACTAGGCATAGCATGAGTGAAGCCAATCCATGCAAAGAATGACGTCAAAATTCATCATCTCTAACTCCACGGGATCAACTGAGGTAACTTTCTAAGATATTGTGACCGGACAGTTCCTGTATACCTGTCTGGCATTGATGGAAACACCTACTGGGGTAGATACTAAAAAGGGCTCTACTAGAGTTTTGGAACAGACTCCAAAATTGATGACTATATCTGGAGTTACAAAAGAAAGAGAAGCTCCAGGGTCTAGTAAGACAAACATGTAAGTGAAATACCTTCAACGTACCAGTAACTACGTTAGGATAATTTTCCTGATCTTGGCAGGACTGAAAAGCATATAATCTGTTCGAACGCTGACCACTGGCAGCACTGAAAGCGGCACCCTGCTGAGTTGGACGACCGGATGGAACTGACGACTGATGGGACTGTCTCTATTGGCGCACATCCCTACCTTTCTGAGAAACTACCCGACACTTCTGAATCCAATGTACTGGTTTGCTACACCCAAAGAACACATCATTACCCGCTTTACACTCACCCTAATGGTGTCTGCCATATTTTTTACATAGAGGATTTGTACGAGCACTGCTAACACTGACCTGGGACTTAGAGCCTGGTGCTCTATCTTTATTGTCATTTCTGAATTTGAGTACGGGAGCACTGGTTAAAGAGGGTGCTGGGGTTGAAGAGCTCTGATGAAACTGAGGACGGTTACCACCCTCTGACTTTGGTTCACTGAAGTTAAAACTACCCGTCCTAGCCTTTTTATCTCCTCTTCCCCTTCTTAATATTCTGCTCCTCTATCTGTTGAGTATGGACCATTAGCTTAGACGAGTCCATCTCACTAATCAGCATTGCGATCCTGTACTCCTTGACTACACTATTAGATACACCAGACATAAACTTACTCATCTTAGACCTGTTATTAGCTACCAAATGAGGAGCATATCTAGCTAACTGAGTAAACTTGAGGGAATACACCCTCACGCGCATGCTGCCCTGCCTCAAGTTAATAAAATCTAACACCTTGGCCTCCCTCAACTCCAATGGGAAGAATCTGTCTAAGAAAGCCATAGAAAACTCTTCCCATTCTACAAGCCCTGCATCAACACCCCCATCTACCTTTCACTACTTAAACAAAGTATGGGCTACATCCTACAACTGATATGTAACCAATACAGCACTCTGACTAGATGTCACCCTCATAGTATCCATGACCTTCTAAACCATATTTAAGAATTCCTGTTGATCCTCTTCAGACTTGGATCCCATGAAAGAAGAAGGATTCATCCGGGTGAAATCCTGAATTCTGGTTGCAACAGTTTTGGCCACTGGGTTGGCCAGAAAAATAGTTGGCCATTCATTCTGTGCTGCTACGGAGTTCGCTAAAGTAGTGAACGCAACTCTAAATTCTGGGTGAGAGACATGCTCGTCCAGAGGATCTGCTTGGACGGGCTGAGGGGTTGGCTGGTTTCCTGTTCTTCTTCCATTCTTCTTGGGAGGCATGTTCTGTAAATGAAATAAAGAAAGTGATTAGACAGGGAGTTTAACTTGAACTCATGCTCACTCGCACGACATAAATACTGAAAGAAGGAAAACTTTTCCTAAACGCCTTGTTGCCTCTCGTCCATAAGTGTGGCGCGCTACACACCCATGCACAAGACTCTACTTGACGCGACTTTTAGACTTCCTAGGATACTTTAAAACCTTAGGCTTTGATACCAAGTTTGTAACGACCCGAGAGTACACCCTAGGCGTCACACGGTTCTTACAGTCCCGAGGGACCACAAGCTAACCCATGAGCTGGTACCTGCTGTGAGCACTGGATAACATGATCATAAATACGGAAGAATATTGACATGCCATAAGTTTTTAATAACTGAATTAAAAACTGAAATATGAGTCTATATAAATAACTGACTGAATCTGATAAAATACTGATAAACTGGATAACTAAATGTAATGTCTGAATACTGAATAACTAACTCTAATGTCAGATAAGCCTCTAAAACTGAATGACTGTGAGTTGATGGGACAGGCCTCAACTAACTACTAAACTGAGACATGAAATAAAGTAAGCTTGTCCTCGAAGTATGAGGACTCACCACTGCTACTGTTGAGGATCTGATAAGTCTAATCGCAAGCTGTGAACTGAGCGTCAGAACTTATGATATAATACATCATAGCGCAAAAGAAAAGGTATGTGATCAGTACTTTGAATATACTGGTATGCTACATGAGGTAGGCTGATATGCATGGTTTCATAAATAAAATTAATAATTAATTAAATATGCATGTAAAGCATGGAGTACTTAAATAAAGAGCATGAAATCTGTAGATACGGGGAATATGTGGAAATTTGTAAATATTGAGAATGCATGAAAATCTATAAATACTAAAGATACGTGAAAATCTGTAGATACTGAGGATGCGTGACCAAGCATATAACATGAACTGAGTAAAATCTGTAATCTGAAATACTAAAATAACTTAAATACATATGCTTTGGTCAAACAACACTAAGACTGAATAACTGAACTCGGACTGTAACTGAGACTGTATCTGAGACTGTGGGAGATATCATCTAACCGGCATTTCCTAATTTGAGCTAATCGGGATCCAACCTGTAACCCCAGTTGAAAAGGTGTTAATACCGTGTCATGGGTACTAACGTTGGCTGTGTGGATCCACTAAACTGATATAATGTCCAAAGGACTAAGGGTGTCAAGCCTGAACTGACGGGTGACCTCTGTGAGATAGTCAAGCCTAATCTGACGGGTGAATTCTCATATCCTACGTTGGATACATAGTTCTGGAGTATAGGGACTGCTACTAACGATTGTGCCTATCTAAGGGGGAAACTGCCATCCCTACACTCATTCGGTGCTAAATTCTACTCCCAACTGAAAGACACTGAAATACTAGACTGTTCTGAGTTTAACTGACTGATAATTGACTATTCTGATAATGCTCATAGTATGTTCTGAAGACTATTCTGTAATGTACTAAGACTAGACTACAAAAATAGCTATGGTTTTAGGGTATTTAATATCCCCAGGACTCAAAACAACAATGGTAAAATGACACTAAAGCTTGGGGGACAAAGCATGAAGGCTTTTTATTAAATCAATCACTCTTGTAGGCATTTTATCAAATACTTGTAGTTCATGGTTTAAAACAATTATAGGAATGTCGTGAAACTTATAGAAATAGCATGAATTCGACATAATAGTATTAAATCATGGTTTAATTCAATAAATAATAATATTAAAACATTAAGGATTGAATAACAACAATAATTTCACTGAATCATGGTATAAAATCAATAGTACATGGAAATTCATGGGTGAAATCACAATTTAAAATCAATAAACTTGCAAAGATCAAGATTTTATAATTTAAATAGGATACTTGGACTCCATGGATGAAAGAAATCCATGAATGAACATCTAACATACCTGGGATAATGAATTTAGGAGGATTGATGGAGAGTTCTTGAGATTGAACTTGATTCTTGAGAGCTAGGGTTTGTATTTTAGAGAGAAAGCTCTTGAATTTGGGGGGAAATTGAGTGAATAATGAAGTAATAGGTTAATTAAGGGGGAATTTCATGTTAAAGGTTGACTGGGTGAGGGGAAAAAGACTTTAATGCCCTCAGATTTAAAATTTGGAATTATTGAAAAATTCTCGATTTTGTGGGCTGGCGCAACGCGGCGCTATCACCCCGTGTTACTGGAATTGGATAATTGGGAAAATGCACAATGGCGCGACGCGGTGCAATCGCGTTGCCACCTTGTTTGCAACCTGAAATCTCACCGCGACGCAGTGGTATCGCGTGGGATCATTGGAAATTAATAATTCTGAACTGAGCCTATGGCATGACGCGCCAACATCGCGGAGGCCCACTGGTTTTTGACAACTGTCATTTAGACTGGCTTCGCGATGCGCTAAGGGTCAAAATGACGGTGTTTAATGACTAAAACTTAAAATCGCCATAACTTCTTATCCGGTTATCGGATTTGGACAAATTTTATATCGTTGGAAAGCTAATTCAATTTCCTACGCAATGACAGGCTCTAAACTGAAAAAATTAATGAGTGTTTCGAAAATTATATATACGAATACTCTTGTATTAGGACTTAAATTATGCTAGAGAAATACGGGGTATTACAATTTTGAGGATTTTTCATGAACATTCAAAAAATTCTACGATCTTTCATGAAAAATCTCCCTAATTCTCTAGAATATTCCACAAAGAGATAATCTTTCTGTCATATAACTCTTCCACCTGGACAACTTTATGTAATGATGCGCCTACGTGGCATGGTGATGTGGTGAGTCATCACATTTATCTCTAAAACATATGCAATTGTCAATTTACTTTACCAAAATTCTTTAAGTTTATCTTGTGTGTGTACAATGTTATGATGGAGCAATTAATATGTAAGGTGATATCAATGACCTTAGGATAATGTTGTTTAAAAAAAAAAGTAGATCGGTTTATTCTATTCATTGTTTTGCTCATCAACTTCAATTGATTCTTGTCGGTGTTCCTAAAAAATATTTTTGAATAAGAGAAGTACTTGTATACTTAGTTTCAGATATTTTTAATATGTTTGGGGACTTCTTATAAATGAATGGATGAATATCGAGAATCTCAAAAAATAAAAAATCAAGAAGCTTTTGATATGAATGAGCTTAAAAGTGGTAAAGGCTTGCATCAGCAACTTGGTAGTTCTAGAGCTTATGTTACTCATCACTTTAAATCTTTAATTATTTTATCGTTAAGTTTGTGTCATGACTCGAGTCGGGATCCTGGCCGCGACAGGCATCCCAAACCATCAAGGCCCGAGAGACTCCTGTAATGGCCTAACCCACTAGTGATATTGTCCGCTTTGGGCACAGGCCTGCATGGCTTTAAAACGCGTCACTAGAGAGTAAATTTTACTTACTTATATACCCAGCATCCCTCCTGTGTTTGCCGATGTGGGACTCATTATCCTAATTTGGGGTGTCACAGTTTGATACAATTATACATATATTTGATAATATTGTTTAAACTGCACATTCTTCGATGAAAGATCCAGTACAAATGGCATGTTATTTATTAGAGTAGTCAAGAGAAGGTTGAAAGGGTTGAGGAAAGATAAAAAAAAAAAATTCTAAGGTGTCTACATTTTGTATCTAATATAACATCGTGTTACCTAATTTTAATGAGCCATACTTTAACTCCAGAAGATTACGATGTAAATCTGCCGATTGTACTATCTTTCATTATTATCGTGTTGAAGTATTTTACAAAATAATTGATTCACAATTACTAGAATTTAACGATCGTTTCGATGAGTTGACAATTGAGTTATTTTATGATGTTGCTTGTTTGAATTCGGTAGACTTATTTTCAAATTTTAATATTCAGAAAAGAATGAGAATAACTGATGGCTTTAATGAACTTAGCATGTGGGTACGTGAGAATCAACTTGTAAATGACATTATTGATATTCATGACATCGATAAGAAATTCTCCAATTTAAATGAATTTTGTAATCTTTCAAAGATTAATTCAGACAAAAAAATATATGTGTTATCTTCTTGTATTTAGTTTGGCGAAATTTATTTTGTTTCTGCCAGTTGCTACTGCATTAATTGAAAGAGCTTTTTGAACAATTAAATTTATTAAGAATGAGTTATGAGTATATATGCATGTCTAAGGTTGCATTTATTTTTTTAAGATTCAGACGTCTGAATCTGAATGCACATCTGAATGATTAAGATGTTGTCTCTAGATCTGAAAACTTAATGATTAAGACTATTTGTTTTTCAACATCTGAATGTGCAAAAAAAAATTATTTGTATATATAATAAAATAAAAAATATAATTCAAATAAAAAATTAATTATATATCAGAAAAGTATGTAATTTAATATCTATTATTGGAAAACATTATTATTGGATTGGAAATAAATAAATATTTATGTTTGTTAGTGATAGTGGAGATGGTTTATAATAGTGGTTGCGGTGATAATGATTGATATTAATGATTAGTAATGTTAGTGGTGATAGTTGTGATGGTTGGTATTGTAGTGACTGTTATGATTGTGGCGGTTGATAGTGGTGGTGGTGGTTGTGATGTGACGTTGCTTGATATTAGTAGTTGGAGATGTTAATTGTGATGGCCGAAAAATAAATGCATGATGGTTGACAATGTGTTGGTGCTAGTTGGAGATGTTATTAGTTGTGATGGTGGAGATGGTTGTTAATAGAGATAAATTGTAACAATGATAGTGATTAAAGTGATGGTAGAGGTGGCGTTACTAGTGACAATGGTGGTAACCGCCGAAGAATGTATGGAGGTTATGATGTATTAGTGGTAGTTAGCGGTGGTGCTAGTTGTGATTTATGAGTCGGTCGATAGTAGGGAAACCCGGTAGTGGTTGATGATGGTGGTGCTGTTGACGACAGTGATAGCGGTAAATATAAATAGAATAATAGAGGTAGTAGGTGTGGTAATGGTTGACAATAGTGGTTGGTAGCAATATTTATTGTCGATGGTGGTTGTGATGGTGGAGGTGGTTGGTGGTGGTGGTTGGTGGTTGACAATGATGGCGGTGGCAGAGGTGGTGACCGATGATTATAAATAGAGTGACACTAGAATATTTCTTCAGATCTATTAAGACTTAATTTTAGATCTGAATGATTCAAACCTATTAAAAGTTAAAATGTTAATAAAAAACAAATGCACTTAATGATCTAAAGTCTGAACCATTTAGATTCAGACCTCCATTAAGTATAAACAAATGAGCCCTAAGTAGGTGTAATTTGTCCCAGATATACTATATCCGAACAAATAACCAAACAAACCCCATCCTTTCCGATGAGTCAGTCCCTTCCTCTCTTTCCAATGATATATGTTAACAATTTCTCTGTTTTACAGGTTTTTCGGCGCCATTGCTTCTCCATCTTTGTACAGCCGTGAATCGAACTCATTACGCCGGTGCATAACCCAGCAAATCAGATCTGGCCGGATTCCCAATTTTTCGTTGATTGGTTTGATTTCTTTCCTCTTTTCTTCTCTGAATATACACATTTAGGTGGTGTTTTGATTTCTTTCCTCTTTTCTTCTCTGAATATACAGATTTAGGTGGTGTTTTGTAATTATTAAAAGTTCTTGACTTATTATGTAGATACACTGGTTCTATTTGTGGTTTCTGCAAAATGCTGCTAATTGTTAATAAAAGAATCAAATTTGTCTTTTTTCCCTCTATGCCTGAGTGGAATATGAATTTAATGGACCAATGAAGAATCTACAAAGAATCTGTTCTTGAATTCGACAGCGAACAAAAGAAAAAAGATTCTTGTTATCCAACTTCTCATGATATATACAAGAATTTGCTTCTTGGGTGTTACATTATTTAATATCGATACGCCACTACTAAATTTATTTGATGTTGGGCTAATATTCTGAATGCTAATGTCGTTGCACTGCGTATAAACGTTCCCCTAGAGTACTTGTTAATACAAATAAGAAGAACTCCATGCCTCAAGCCACATTCAATACAATCTTCCAACAATTTTTATATTACATTATCATACACAACCCGAGAACTCAAATTAAACAAGCAAAAATGAAACAAAACATAGAAAAAAGAAGAGTTAAAATTTAACAATAACTCAAAAAAAAAAAAAAATAGGTTGTATATATAGGTAGGTCATAACTTAGGTTATATATGCTTGGAAACTTAGCCATGGTAGCTAATAAAGATCATTCCTCTTTTACTTTCTTTTGTAGTAGCTTTTAATATTTCAATCTTGATATCACATCCCTTTCATCTCAAATTACCCAAAAAAGAAAAAATTTTTGAAGAATCAGGTAATAATCAAAAAAAAAAAAAAAAAAAACTAATATATTGAAGGTGTTGATGCCCAATTTAATTAGTCATGCTCCTTTTCTATCCAATCTGGTCTTCCTAATGTGAACTCCAAGCTGGGGTTTTTCTGATCCAAACTGCAACCTACATAGCTCATTGGTCTTGAATATTCACAATCCTGCAATAATTTCTTCACACATTTAGTACACACTTAATCAGGATTTTCTCTGTTGAAACGGAAGGCAACATACTTGTGATGGACCAATTCTCTAGTTATAGACTAGATCGTCTAAATAACTGATCTCAACTTGCTTGGATTGAAACAAACGTAGTTAGTGTTGGTCTAGTGTCAAGTATTTGGACCATATATAACAAGTCTTTTTTTTTTTTTTTTGGTTAAATGAAAGAGAAGTTGGTCTAAATATTTTAACTTATTATGGTGTCCCTCCTCTACTTTTTTTTTGTGTGAATAAAATCTCCCACAAAGCGTCTTTATTATTAGCTAACATAGACAAATAGATAAAAGAAGAAAAATAGGGGACCATATGTAAAACATCTTACAATTCACATTTCGATGGATAGAAGGCTAAATTAATGTGTTTTATCATACTAGGACCAAATCATCAGAATAATTAGATCATATCGAGGGACCTAAACTGGATTTTTTTTTTCCGTTTAAAACGATGAATATTTTCTGAAATATAAATTACAATTTGGGGCTAAAACATCAATTAAACATGTGATAGTACTTCCATGCAAAGTAAAATGAGGAGAACACTAGTACTAGATATATAGAAAGATAGGGCCGGCAAGATGCATGTAAGTTGATTCAAACGTCATGTTTACTAGAAAAATGAGAAGAGATTGAGGTAAGTACCTCAATATGGTGGCCAGACCTTTGTTGAGGTGGAAAAGAGGATGATCTAATGAGTCCATTCGATTCGTTGAAGTTAGCTTGCGACCATCTTTCTCTACTGCTGAAAATTCAAGTAGAAAATAAACAAGGTTTATGGCTTGAACGTACATGTCGCATAATATGCCATACTTTACTTTTAAGGTTTTTGAATACTCCTTTATGAGAAATATTTATATCAGAAGATCATATGTCTAAAATATCCAGTACTTAAATGTTTCATTTAATTAAATAATGAATCAACACATCAAGCGGTGTTGGGGTTCTTTCAACTCACTGTTAGCCGCTAGTAGCTTAGTTGGTTAGTTACCTGAACTTTTACCTTGTTGGTGAGGGTTCGATTCCACACATTGTAATCCCCTCGCCCATTCGCCTTCCCCTACCTCCAATTTATTAAAAAAAAAAAAAAAACCATTGAATCACTTGACTTTTGTTCCAGGCCCACTCTTTAACTTGTTTTTTGGATTAATAAACGTGAAGAGGGCGTTAGAGAATACACTTCTTTTTTCAATTAATGGTGCAAGACCTTCAATACTTGTTCTTGAGTCGAGGGCCTATTAGAAATAATCTTTCTACCTTTCAAGATAGAGGTAAGATCTAAGTACATAGTACCCTTCCCAAACCCCACTTGTGGGACTGCATTAGGTATATTTTTGTCGTTGGTGCAAGAGTTTTCAAAAGAATTTCTTAAGTCCAGACAACACTCACTTACCTTGAGAACTTATAATCTCTCACACCTCCTCACAGGGTATTTGTAAATTTTCTCTTTATATGTCCAAATCATCAGTCTCGTCTTCCTATTTTCATAAGATAGGGATAAAGTTGTGTATACACCACCTAATTAGTTACGCGAACTCTTCACTTTTGATACCACATTCGTGCCGGTTCTCAAAAAATACACTACTCTTAAAAAATTCAACTCACAATAGCACACCACTCTACTGGGATCTCACTTGTGAGATTTTACTAATACGTTGTTGTTGTAAGGAAAAGGACAATTTATGGAGCAGATTTTCCTAATACGTACATAGAAGCTGCATTTTAATTAAAAAGATCTGATTGTTTTTCTAATTGCTACTTAATATATTAAGCAGAGACAAAAGAGACAAACACACGTCCACACAAACACCATGCATAAATAAATAGTACTTTATTTAAACAAATGAAGTATATAATAACTTTGAGAAAAAGAGAGCACTTAAGTCAAGAGACAGGTCTTTTTTTTTGGACCTAAGCCTGTCAAACGGGTCGGGTTGGCCCGGCCCGCCTAACAAATCTGGCCCGATCAGCCCACGGGTCGCTGTAGGATATCGAATACTGGGCTGGATTATTTTTTATTTGGGCCCAGTTAACCCGACTCAGACCAAAACTGATTCAGGTTCGCCGGTTAACCGGCTCGGTTAAGCTTTTTTAAAAAAAGTAAAAATTGGATTTTTTAAGAAAATGGTCGTTGGGCCATTATAGCCGTTGGACCCAACGGCTATATGACCGTTGGGAGCCCAAAACTGCTATAATGGCCGTTTTTAATAAAAAAATAAAAATCAATTAAGATATTTTTTAAAATCCAAAAAAATTCCTATAAATACCCTACACTTTCAAATCATTTTCCACGCAATTTTTCATTCGCTCAAATCTCATTCTTTCTCAAATCTCAATTCTCAAATATTCTATATATTTCCTAAAGTGCCACTTTAATTTTTTAATTTTGCGATTACAAAGTACGAGTGGAAGTTTCTAAAGCCACAACCTTCGGATACTTTCAAAATTTGATATTGTCGTTCCATCTCTTACTTTTAATTTTTAACTAGTGTATTAATTGTTGAATATTTAATTTTATTATATTTGTGTATTTCGAATTTTTTTAGTTTAATTTATATTATGGATAAATTAAGAAACCTAGTCACTAAAGGTGTAAAAAAAAATTATACCGGAAATGGTAGTGGTAGTAAAAAATGAATTACTAGCGGTAGAGGTACTTCAAGTAGTAGATATACCTGTGTGCCTCCGTCTCTGGTGCCGCTTAGTCAACCTTTTGAGGAAGAAATAGGTGTAGGTACTCACAATATGGATTATGTAAAAGCTCAGGAAAATTACGGTATAGAAGAAGAAAATGAAGTAGATACGATTAATTTAGATGAAGATGATGAAAATATTGGTGATACACCCGCAGTAGGAAATGCTAACGTTAGATCTGAATCGGTTAATCTCCCTCCTCGTTCTCCCCGTGCCCCAAGAGCTAGTAAAACAACTAGTATTGCATGACAATTTTTCGAACGTATATCAGATATTGAGGTGCAATGCAATATTTGTCAACAAATATATAAGCTTAAAAGAGGAGGCAAGCAAGGGGGTACGGATACGTTAATCAGACATATAAGTGAAAGAGAGTTAAAAATTGCACAAGGTGATGCGGATGTTGGTGGGCCAACACAAACTAGAATGAACCCAGCGACCGGTCAGGTAATGAAGAAGTATAATAAATTGAGAGACCAGAAAGAAATAGCAAAAATGGTAGCTGTGGGTTGTTTGCCTTTTAGTTTTCCTTCTTCTGATGTCTTTATTCATTATATTCAAGTAATTTATAATCTTATGCTTAATGGTATTCCTAGAAGTACTTGTCGGGCCGATATTTTTAGACTTCATTCACAATATTGTTTTTATTTATCAATATTGTTAAAAAATATTCAATGTTGAATGTCTCTAACTTCTGATCTTGGTCGTGCTGTAAATAAAAATGATTATTTAACCATTACTTGTCACTGGATAGATAATAATTTTGTTATGCAAAAACGTATTCTTGCTTTTTTGTATGATGAAGATCGTAAACATACTGGAGATTTTATTGTTGATTCGATTGCTAAAATTGCAGAATTTTATGGTATTGAAAATAAAATCTTATGTATTGCTTTTGATAATGCTTCTAACAACAAAATGCTATAACAAAGTTAAAATCTAAGTTATCTCCATCGTTACCTGAAATTTTTCCTGTTAAGTGTGCTTGTCATATATATAATTTAATTGTAAGAGATGGTCTTGAGTTTTTTTGAGCTTTATATTGAAAAAATTCGGTTTGCCGTTAGTTTTATTCAAGAAATAATCGTAGAAAAAAAATTAGAGATTTTAAACTTAAATGTGAAAAAAATGACCTTGCACCGATATTGATGCCTGAAGAATGTGATATTAGATGGAATGCTACGTATGATTTTTTAAAAACTTGTCATAAATATAGAGTTCCTATGACACTATCTTTTAACCAACATTATAGTTCATTTGCTGATTCTACTCATTGCATGCTACATTATTCTGATTGGGCTGTAATTAATGATCTTGTTAACTTTTTGGAAAAAAATTATATAGCTACGGTTGAATTTTTCGGTGCTTATTATCCTACTGTTTGTAATATTTTGGCATATATAGCCGATATTTCTGGTTTGCTCAAAGAATATAAAAATAAAGAAGGTTACAAAGAAGCTGTTGGTGCCATGTTTGTTAAATTTAAAAAATATTTTTTTTCGATTCCCTCTATTTACTTGGTTGGTGCTATATTAAATCCGTGCATGAAATATACTACTATGTGCCACTTTAGTACTCTTATTTATGTTAACTTAGAGATAAATACTATAAATGATTCTGATGATGAAGAACAAGTGTATATGTTTTATAAATTAGTATATAACTATATATACAGTATGTGTATCTATTGTAGTATATATATTGTAGTATATTTTATTTAAAGTAGTACATATATATTGAATGGTACGTATATATGTGTATATATCTTCTATAGACGTATATATTTAACAAATATATGTGTATATGTTTTATAAATTAGTATATAAACTATATATATAGTGGGTGTATATATTGTAGTATATATATATTATAGTATATTTTATTTAAAGTAGTACATATTTATTGAATGGTACGTATATATGTGTATATATCTTCTATAGACGTATATATTTAACGTATACATGTGTATATGTTTTATAAATTAGTATATAACTATATATATAGTGTGTGTGTGTATATTGTAGTATATTTTATTTAAAGTAGTACTTATATATTGAATGGTACGTATATATGTGTATATATTTTCTAAAGTAGTATATATTTAACGTATACATGTGTATATGTTTTATAAACTAGTATATAACTATATATATAGTGTGTGTGTATATATTGTAGTATATATATATTGTAGTATATTTTATTTAAAGTAGTACATATATATTAAATGGTACGTATATATGTGTATATATCTTCTATAGACGTATATATTTAACGTATACATGTATAGATGTTTTATAAATTAGTATATAACTATATATATAGCGTGTGTGTATATTGTAGTATATATATATTGTAGCATATGTTTTATTTAAAGTAGTACATATATATTGAATGATACGTATATATGTGTATATATCTTCTATAGACGTATATATTTAACGTATACATGTGTATATGTTTTATAAATTAGTATATAACTATATATATAGTGTGTGTATATATTGTAGTATATTTTATTTAAAGTAGTACATATATATTAAATGGTACGTATATATGTGTATATATCTTCTATAGACGTATATATTTAACGTACACATGTGTATATGTTTTATAAATTAGTATATAACTATATTTATAGTGTGTGTATATATTGTAGTATATATATATATATATATATATATATATATATATATATATTGTAGTATATGTTTTATTTAAAGAATTACACATATATTGAATGGTACGTATATATGTGTCTATATCTTCTATAGATGTATATATTTAACGTATACATGTGTATATGTTTTAGAAATTAATATATAACTATATATATAGTGTGTGTATATATTGTAGTATATATATTGTATTGTAGTATATGTTTTATTTAAAATAGTACATATATATTGAATGGTACGTATATATGTGTATATATCTTCTATAGACGTATATATATATATATATATATATATATATATATTGTAGTATATTTTATTTAAAGTAGTACATATATATTGAATGGTACGTATATATGTGTATATATCTTCTATAGACGTATAATTTAACGTATACATATGTATATGTTTTATAAATTAGTATATAACTATATATATAGTGTATATGTATATTGTAGTATATATATTGTAGTATGTTTTATTAAAGTAGTACATATATATTGAATGGTACGTATATATGTGTATATATCTTCTATAGACGTATATATTTAACGTATACATGTGTATATGTTTTATAAATTATTATATATATCATTATATTGTAGTATATATCGTGTAGTATATGTTTTATTTAGAGTAATATATATATATTTAACTAGCGTATAGTCATATACACGATTACATGTGTAATTGTGTATATCTGTATATATTTTTTAAATTCTAATGTAGTATACTATATATATAGTGTATATATATTGTTTAACGTATTTAAAATGTATATAGGTGGGTATATATAGTGTATATCGGAGAAAAAACTTTCTTTTAATTTTTGACCGGTTTTGACCGAATTTTTAACCGATTTTGATCGGATTTAGGCGGATTGGACCGGGTTGGGTTAAGTGGGCCAGTTCAGGGTTGTTTTTAAAAAAAGGAAAAAGGACATGGTATGATCATTTTAAAAAAAAATGGTCCACATTTGAAAAGGTGGACATGTTGTAGCCAGTCGGCTAAAGTAATTCCCCTTTTTAGCCATTTAACCCAATTGGGCACATGCAGTCTCTATACTCAATTGATACATTTTCTTACCACATTGATACACTTTCATACTATATTGATACATTTTTTAAAAAAAAGAAAGGAAATTTTATGCAAACAAATGCAGTCCCTATACCCAATTGATACTCTTTTATACCACATTGATACACTTTTATACTACATTGATACACTTACAGTGTCCATATACTCAATTGATACTCTCTTATACTAGATTGATACATTTTTAGAATGCATGTAAAAACTATATAGAGTCGTATAAAATATGTATCTAAATTATAATTGTAGTTAAAAATTATATAAAATGTGTATAAAAATGTTATAATTATTATATAGAATATGTATATGCATAGAAATTGTATCGTTATTATATATAAATATATATCTTTAACAATTGTATTGTATTAAAAGTATATGATATTATATTTTATTGTATAAATAAGTAAAACTAAACAAAACAATTAGTATGTTATTTTAATAATGTTGATGAATGCAAAATAATTTGGATATGTTTTAAAAGAATGTCATTTTTTTTTATCTAATAAATATTTAAAGATATTATTATACTTTTATCTTTATTAAATCTCTTTTTTTATTTTTTAAATTTCGTACTCAATCAAAATATGTTACATAAAACTGGAAGGATGAAATATTGGATAGCCGATTAATAAGACGGAGAAGTACCAATTCCAAATCCAAGTCAGAAAAGCACACACATTTGACATTATTAACGCATTCCTAAATGGAGTCGCAGTCTCATGATTGGACCAATTTCTAATCCTAATAAAATTTGGAGTGTGCAATCAACGCGTATAATATTGAAACCAAAAAAAAAAAAACCAAACTATAAATAAGGGTGCGGCCATCCCTTAATGGCTATTTACTGAATTTTTAAATTTAGGTGCTAGTTTTGTGAAATTATTTTAATTTTAGATGTTATTTTTATCCTTTCTTCTTAAAAAAATTATTGTTGGGTCCGAATTCAAACCGATCCATTTAACCAGACCCGAATCCAAACCGGCCCATTAATCGGCTAAAATTCACAAGCTGATTCCGAGTTGACCCGGCCTGGCCCACTTAACAACCCTTGACCTATGTGTTAAAGTCTCCTCGTGAAGAGAATAACAACAAAGTAAAAGGGTTTTTGTCTATTTACTTAGAATTAAAAAATACACTCCATTCTTTCTTATTTGTCAAACTTTTCTTTTTAAAAATCAAATAATATAAATTCTGATCAATTAAAGCATATTTTTTTAATAATACTAATATGAGAAAAGTTATAATTTATAGTATTACTTTTCATATAGCTTTTGAATATTTAAATTTTAATTTTAGTATATTAAATTAATTTAATCTAATTTAATTCTAAAAATTAGTTAAATTGACGTTGGATAAGCTAAAGTGATAATTATAAAGAAATGGTGGGAGTACAAAATATAAAGAAAGAAAAAGGAAAAGATAAAGTGCTTGTCGCAGTAATTACATACTACCTTTTGTGTAGTACTACTATCACTCTTTTTATGTTTCTTTAATTAAAAACAAACTGTGTACGTACGTCTAAAAAATCTTCAGGTGAAAAAAGAAAATGAACCAGATAATAAGATAATTAAAAGGGGAGAAAAGTGAAGGAAAATGAAGTAGAACAAAAGCAAAAGCTGCCATAAAAAAAAAAGATCTTATATTATATATGTAGAATTAGAAAATGAAGTACGTGGGTTTGCATTTCTAAAGATTCATGCAAAAAGTAAAAGGAAATCTGCTTATCAATTTTGTTCATCATTACTTCAAAAGTTAATGTACGTGTAAAATATTAACCCCATCACACCCAAAAAAAAAGTTGAAAATATTAGCTCCACTTTCTATTTCTCATCAAATACTTCTTTTCCATTTATTTTTACGTGTTTACTACACTCAAAATATATGTTCACTTTTACTATTTTAGTTTGAACTGTGAATTAGTCCATTGAAATTTTCTCTATCTCAGTTGTTAGTTTAGGTTAGTAGAGGCTGAACTTTGAGAAGGGTTTGAATTGGCTGATTCAGTCTCGCTTTGTAATAATTCATTTAATTGATAAAATACTTTTGTAATTGCCAAAAAAAATAAAAATATAATTAGGGGTATGGTAAACTTATTATTTTAAGTATCTTATTAAATAGATTTACATTTAACTAACTTTTAAGTATCTTAATTGTATAAAAAATATTTCTTACACTGCAAGTGCATATACGTGAAAGCTCAACCTATACAGTACTTACTAGCATATATGCTACTATAATTTTTATTAGGTCATCAATTACTTTCTTCAATCCAATTTATGGCAATGGGCACACGTATTTTAGAAAGAAAGGACTTCTCAAATTTATAATTTAAATTTAACAAGCCATATATGCATTCGTTTTGCAGTAATATAATCATCTCACTAAGAGTAATTGTACGAGAAATTTAAAGTCATTATATCTAAATAATTATTTTTGAGATAAATAATTTTTTTAAAAATAAAAAATACGTCATATAAAATGAGATAGTGTGCTTATCATAACAATTTATGTTCGATGACCTTACGAATAAATCATCCGAGCATAAAAGGTAAACTCTTTGAATAAAAGATATGATCATACTCTCAAAAATTTATATATAATTTATGTGTTAATAAATGTACCTTGAGGATTCACCCAAAAAAAAAAAAATGTACCTTGAGGAGTTACTCCAAAGAGTAGTAGCAGGATCATCACATCCATCAGATGGACTTCTCTGCTGCTGATCCAAAATCCTGTCTATTGCTAACAGATCTTCATCACCCGATCCATCTGATTGCCCTTCGAAAAATAAATTTATTAATTAAAGATGAACAATTTCTATCGTTAAACAACTAAAATCAGTTAGTAGTTCTATTTAATAACGAATTAGTGATGGATTATCAAAATTCCAGTTATAAGCTATTTAACAATAAATTTTGTAACCAATTCCTATTTTTATAGTGAATTTTAAGGGGTTATATTTTAAGGCTGGGGCAAATCTAGGAGGGGCAAGGATGCTCACTCAAATTCCATGGACAAAAAATACATTACATTTATAAGGTATTTTTTAGTGTACATCTATAAATTTTGAATCTTTTGAACACAAAAGTAGAGGTTGGTTTAGTGATTTAGGGATTCAAAACTTACTTTGAGGTTCTATTTTTAAATTTCAAACGCTATATTTTTATATTTCAAACCATGAAAATTTTAAATCCGCCAGGTGAAGAAAATTTAAAAATATAAGTATTCTGGAGCAAGATTGATTAAATACCTGAGGAAGCTGCAGGTTTGTCAGTGGTTTTAACAGTGCGATACATCTGCATTAGAAAAGGCATTTTACAATTTTAGACAACAATTCAATAAATACAAAAAGATTCCAACGACCCCCAGATTTCCTCTCTCTCACACATTCCGGTGGAGCTAAGATTTGAGGTTTATGAGTTCAAAACTATAATCTTTTGAAGTTATTGAGTTATAAATTAGCTATTCAATAAACATAAGATAAATACAAAAGATTCCAATTACCCTCAGATTTGCTCTCACACATACTTTGATGGAGCTAAAATTTGAAGTTCATGGATTGTTCGAAATTCTAATCTTTTAAAGTTATTGAGTTATAAATTACATATTCAATAAAATTATGATAAATATACAATTTAGACCGAAGTTACCGTCAAATTCTTAATTCATATTTCCAGCTTCACCCCTACTCACAGAGATATATACGGGTAGAGACACGTGGGTGTAATGAGTTTATCGGAATCTCCTTCGACAGAAAATTTATATTATAGATATAAGATTAAAATTATTTTTTATGTATATATAGCAGATGCTGAATCTTCTTGATTTTTTGATATGTTGTACTTATTCATATTTTGAACACTTTTAATTAAAATTTTGGCTCGGGATATAGTGTTGCCAAAGAAAAGAATACTAAGAAAGAAGAGATTATAAGAGAGTTGAGTTCAACAATGTGTGTAGCTTTTGTGCATATCTAGTGTATATTTCCTTATCTCAATCTAGGTGACACGCTTGAAATTTTTAATCTAATACAATATAGAAGCTTTAAATTTTTTGAAATAAAAGTTATATATTTAAAATTTATATAAAAAATATTATAAATCATATAATTAACAACTTAAAATTTTTAAGAGTCATATAAAGAAATTTCCATCAAAAAATTTGGTTCATGACTCTCAAAATTTAAATTTAAATTGTGCCATATATATAATTATATAAACTGGGACTGAGGGGCGTATATTTTACAACAATTAGCCATTGCACCTAGATATCTTCTCTTTAACAAAAACTTTTTTCTTTGACATATGCTTATAAATGTTACTTAAAAAAAAAAAAAAAAAAAAAAAGAGGGAGATAATACTTGAGTCGTGAGTCAAAATGTTGATAAAAATTGATTCATTAATCACGAGGTTGATGTTTTTGATAAGGTAGAAGTATGTATTATTATTGAATAATGATGACTTACTTTTGTCTGTTTTCTTTTTCTTTATACTATAGTATCTCTGCTATACTATCAGAACTTGTTTCTTTAATTCACTCATTCATTCACTGCATTCATTTCATTGGTTACTGTGCCGGAGAAACAATTCACCCAAACAACATAAATAAATAAATATATAAATGAGAAAAAATTGAAACTGAATTTTTCCTTTTACTTTTTTCATTTTTCCTTGTAATTTATTTTTATTTTTACCTGTAAATGGCTTTTGACATGAGCTAGAGTGAGATCTTTGACATCCATTAGCTCCAACACTGATTTTGGAGTAGCCCCTAAAATTCAAGAAATCCAACATTAGACTTTTAGATGCAATTTACATTATTAAGCAACAATAATTTCAACATTATTAAGTAAGCAACAATAATTTTCAAATGAAGTACAGATAAATGCATTAAAATGTTGATGAATAGGTACATATATAAACCCGAATTGCAAAAATGTATTGAGTTAAAAAGTGTCAAAAACAAAAGTTGAATCGGTCAAATTTAAATTCTAAATCTTTCAGACCTCAAGCCTAATGTACCCTAAATATCAAATCAGAGGAAGTTGAGAAAAAGAAACTCAAGATAATTAAAGATTTATGGAGCTTACTTTCATGTTCATTAGCCACCACGAGATGTATTATGTACCCAAAAAGGCCATAAAAAAATCACCAAAAAAATGAAATCTTTAAAAGATAACTAAACTAGGGAATGAAAAATGATTTTCAAGAATTGGAGTTTTATTTTCATGACCACAAAGCAGTGCATTACATATGCAACCCCCCCCCCCCCCCCCCCACCACCACCACCACAAAAAAAAAAAAAAAACTAAAAAAAGATCTTGAAAAATAATTCAAACTAGGGGATAGAAATGAAGTTTTTACTTTCATGGCCACCAAGAAGCTCCACAGCATGAACAAACCGGGCATGAAGTGAAGTTGTCCATCGCATTCGCGGTGCCCTCATGCTTCTTTTAGCTGGAAATTTTGGTAGAAATCTTGATCTCATCAAACTATTTTCATGAGAAGAAGGCCCTAATCCCACACCATAATATTGGCTATGTTGATGCTGATTGTGAAATCTATTAGTCACCATGGGTATCCGATAAGGAGAAGGAGAAGAAGCATTAGTACCACAATTCAAGAATGATAAATGATCCAAATTATAATAACCTCCACTGAAATGAGGTGGTGAATAAAGGGATCCAAATGATCTCTTTGGGTCTTTTTCCAAGAAATTAGTGAAATTAGAAAATGAATCTTGATGATGATAAATTGGTATACCCTTTATAGGGCTTAAATTTTGTGAAGTAACATCTAATAAAGAAACCCCATGATTTATATGATTCATTTGGCTAGTTGGTTGTTGATGAATCATATTATAACTATTGTTTTGGCTTTGTTGGAGAAAAGGGTTTCTTGAAAAACTCCTATTTTCTTCACTAATAGTAGTAGTGGGATGAGCTAAAGAAAGCTCAGTGAGACAATTATTTGTTGTTGTTGATGACTTGTTTGTTGAAGTAGTAATATTTGGAGGGCTAATATGTAGAGAAAGATCAGGAATTTGTTTTGATGAAGAATTATTAGAAGATGGTTGTTGAACAAAAACACCTTCTAAGGGCATTTTAGCTTTGTGGATAAAATAAATCTTTGAAATAATAATAATAATGACTTCAAGATTTGTTCTTTTATGTTGGCTTTGGCTTTACCTAAAAATAAAACCCCAAATTGATGAAAGATAGAGTACCAAAAAGTTACACACACACAAGATGTGGAAAAGAAAGATGAACAAACTTCAAGTTTGATTCTTGATGATAGATTTAGGTGGAAAAAGTAAAGTGTAAGTGAAAAAAGGGGGGCAAAGATTTGAGTTCTCTTTTATCTTCTTTTTAAGTGGACAATGTTTGATGATGAAGAAGAAGGGATAATAGTGTGTTGTGAAAACAATGGAAAAGAAAAGAAAAATGTGTTGTTGGTAATAAATGAAAGAAAAGAAAAGAAAGGAATCAAGAAAAGCTTTATGGAATGAGAAAAAAGGGAGAAAGGGATAGGAGACTTGTGTTCCTCGAGAAGTACTGCTTATTGGAAAATGACACTTGAACACAAGGCTCTTTTCTTTTTGATTGCCTCTACACTCTATAGTCTATAGTCAAAACAAAAAAACGAAGCAACATGTATAAATTGCGGGTAAGAAATTTTTTACATTATCCGATCATAATAATTTTTTCAATTTATTTTGTTTGTCATGTTTTTTTTTTTTCGTTTATTAAGAAAATATTAACTAAAAAGATATTTTTTGGTTCATTTTTACTTGTTTAATATTAACTTGTCACACTTGTAAAAGAACAATAAATAGAACGACAATTTTATTAGAATACTCTTTGAATATAATAAATTCAATGTGGAAAATGCATAGAAAAAATGAATGTCTATAGTTAATAATAAGGACAAATTAAAAAGTAAAAGATTAATTATCTCTTGATTTTTCAAGCAACACAGTAAAAAAAGACATTTATATTTCTATTACTGGGTTAACAGTGGACTGCAAGAATATTTTAGATCATCTATTTTTAGTAAGAACAATAAAAAAAAAAATGTAGTAGAGAGAGCATTTATTAGTGAGACTCTTAACTTTAATGTAAAAATTGCAATTCTGGAAATAAGATAAATCACTCACTATATTAATAAATATAAAGATGA
The DNA here is from genome assembly GCA_030864215.1 of Capsicum pubescens. Taxonomy (NCBI): domain Eukaryota; kingdom Viridiplantae; phylum Streptophyta; class Magnoliopsida; order Solanales; family Solanaceae; genus Capsicum; species Capsicum pubescens. Next base: position 263,336,274 of record CM061542.1, read on the forward strand.
TTTGATGGCATAAAAGTTCTTTACAATATAATGTGTATAACTTAATTAAACTCAACGTATAAAACCTGTTTCATTTTATGTGGACTTAATCTTAATTTAAGAAAATAAAATAAATTTTAAAATCTTCTGATCTTATAACTTATTATGTGATATGTTAAAATTAAGGAGTTTTAAAATAGAAAAGAAGTAACACATAGGTAAATTGTAACGTCTAGGGAAATATAAATAAGAAAAAAGGAAATGAAAAGATAAAGGGTCACTGTTTGATTGATTTTCCTCTCCGTAGAGAACGGGTTAAAAATGGTTGAGGGTGAAATGAAAGAGACACTATCTCCTATTCTCCACTGTTGATTCTTTTCCCCCCACTCTCTCCGCTTCGTCTTCTTGTCTTTTTATGTGTTTCTAATTCAATTTACCTTTTGGATATTTGTTACTTATCATAACATGAGTATTTAAATTGTATTATATTATATCATATTATACTATTTTAATAAATATAATATTTGAATAGACTGTATCATTTTTTCGATCATTACATAATGAACGTTTTTGGGATGCATACCACTAAGAACCAACAAATGACAAGTGTTTTTTCTTGTGTGGATTCTATTTCAATGGAAACTTGATGAGTTGATTCACCTACATGTTTTGCTTTTACTGTTATATCGGAAGTTACTTCACGTATTGCTTTATGTAAAATGGATATCACACATTAATAATTTGAAGCATAAACCTACAAAACAAAACATGATACATAGTAGAGCTACTATTAAATGGTAGGTAAAGAATAAAATTGAATTATTAAATAATAAGAAAAGAGAAAAGAATTAAAATAACGATGTGATCTCATCAAATCGATATTTACATAAAATAAGACTTTTAATCATAATCTAACAATAATTTGATGATATAATACAATTCAAAAAAATATCGTATTTAAACTAACAACACAGTAATTAACAACCATCTAAACAAGTTGTAATGGTATTATTTTAGTTGCCCTACGGTAAAGATTTACCTCCACCGAGGGTTTAAACCAATCCTGATGATACGTGACCATCTGTTTGTAGTTTGTACTTTGCACAGATATACATACACTCACACTTTATCTATTGTAAATTTATATAGTGCGGTGTACAAGCACCCAACGGCCAACGGGGGCCGTGGAAGTTTTTACCCCATGTCACTGTCTAAATTCTAAAGCTTGATTTTTACCACAAGTCTCAATTTTTTTTCTTCCTTTCTTAATTTGGTGGTCCATCAAACAAAGCTACATAACTTGGCACGGAGAATATAAGTATATATAATAAATGAGATTTGAGATTAATTGCATGCCAGAATAGATAAATGTACTAACAGTGTGTATGTATCTCTCTCTCTATATATATAAAAGTTAGGTTTTTTTAGAAGTGAGTACATCAACAAAATACAAAATATATATGCTAGCATGGCCCTTAAAAAAATATTCTGGATATGATCAAATTCTACTAAGATTTTGGTTTCTAGCATTATCCCCACCCTATCCCATGTTGAAATAGATTAGGGTTTTTAGGTCAAATTTACACATATGTAATAAATAAAAGTATAAAAGAAAATAAATGTATATATGAACATTAAAGTACAAGTACTGAGCCATTGACTTGAGAAAGCTAAGAGGGAGAGGGAGAACCACAAAAAGGGGCGTTTGTTCTCTAGTAGCAGTAGAATATGTGGTGTTAACATGTGCACAAACCTAAAAACAATTAAAACATATATTACCTTCTAATTCCATTTCATACTCCCAAATATTCCCTTCTAATCTTTCAACAACTTTGTCTGGCATCTTGGGTTTTAATATGTATTCTTTCACATGATCATACACCACTAAATATGAATCATATCCACTTACAAGAATTAATGTTTTCAAAACCCTAGGCTAAATCAAAGGGTTACAATTTTATTTTTTAATAATATCATTTTTACTATTTTAATTCTAAGATATTTTTGGATGGGATCTAGCTTATGTATGCACTTACATTATTAAAGAACTTATTTATACCATCAGGGTAATTTAATATATTACCATATCATCAGCCATAGTTAGTCATGTGCGATAAGGGGTTCATCCTAATTCTTTTCATCATAAAACTACACTATAATTACAAATTCAAATTATTCTTTATATATATAAAATATGTGTTGAATTTTCTTTTATTTCTTCGTATATTTACTTATTTATATTTTGAATCGTCTTACTGATTATATGGCTCCGCCACTAATCATTGGTTAGTTATCAATTTAGTTGGTTATCAATTACTCTCTTCATTTCCAAATAAGTGCTCCTTTTGGATTGGACACATCAGTTAACAAATTACTAACTCCTATAAAATAAACAATAATTTTACCAACTTACTCCTAATTAAATTTCTCTCTTTTCAAGTTGTCATTGATTACATTTTATCTAAGCAAGAAATTTTTTGAAAAGATAAGACCAATTTATTCTTGAATACTTAAATAAATACTATTTGTTTAGAAACAAAATTAAAAGGCAAAAACAACACTTATTTAGCAACAGAGGAAGTAATGCTTATCATAGCAATATGGGGACCAGGTCATTTTATGCTCATGGCATTTTTACTCCCTAATGTGATACCTTAGCTTTTCGAAAGAAGTCTTTGAGCAATGGTATAATTATTTTGTGTGATTTATAAATCATTAGTTTAAGCCATAGAATCAATTATTACTGGTACTAAACACCAAGGCAATTGTGTAGATATACCTTTTTGAGAGTGCGATTATTTTAAAGGTCTATATGAATATGAAATGTTTTATAGATCGAGCTGCCCGTTTTAGTGTGACACTTTGTCCAATGTTACACTAAATGACATTAATCTATAGGTGGTGTTTGGCTGGAGTATTCAATGCTAATGTTTTGGTTCTATGCTTGGTACGTAATATAATTTTATATTTTTGCTTTCCAATTTTCAAAAAAAAAAAGTGCGCTGAAATATATTCCATTGGAAGTATTGAAGACAAACTCTTATGAATTTCAAGTTTTGGGTAATGTATTGCCTACATAACCAGTATGGAATGATGTACGCCTGAAGTTTGTGTCGGAAATTCACTGTTATCCATCATTATAGAATACGTACATAATGTATTTTTCAGTTTTAACATAATAAATTATAAGATGGAGTGGACATTGAACTTTTGTTGTTAGTACGATATGCTTCCATGACTATAATGTGTGGTGAAATGAATAGAATTTCTGATCTTAGTTTGATAAAGAAATGGACACTGAGCTTAAGAGAAGGATCGTCCTATCCCACAAACATTAATGTTGGACTCCACCACCTCTCCCACGAACATCTAAAGCGTGAACAATATAAAATTATAAGTGGGGTGAGGGTGGGGGTAAGATTAAAAACAACGAATTATAGAATGGGGCTAGTTCTACTATCTTGATTAACAAAATAGACCTTGAGCCTAGCTTAACCGCAATAGCTAATCATGAGGAAAAGAATTATCCAAAACCATAAGGAGACCATGATCTCATCCTGCAAACAGTGTGGGAATCAAACAATAATAAAAGGTTTCAAAATTGAACTTCGAATATTGAGTCAATGTCAATTCCCCATATTGTCACTCAAATTAGTAAAATGTCCTACTAAAGTCACTTATCTTTTTTTTGTTCCAACAATGTCATTCAACTTTGTACATTTTCCTTACAAACTAACAATTGCGAAAATAGTTCTTATTCTTTGTAAGAAAAATGAGCAAAATAGTCCCTTGAATTAAACCATGAATTTAAATAGTCTTTATTCTTTTGTTTGAAATATTAATAAGCCTCCAACTATGTTTCACATTTTTAATTCATTACATACTCCCACTATCTCTTTTTAGTTGGGCATATTTCATTTTATATAGTGATTAAAAAAATTATAAATTGAATGAAAATTTTTATTACTTTATCCTTTAGCAATATAATATTAATGATATGGACATAGAAATGAATATTGGAATTGTTCACATTTTAATGTATACTATGAATTGTAGAGGTATCATGGAAAATATTAATTAATTCTATTTCAATTTAGTAAGTGATCAACTAATATGAGTCATTTAGTTTTAGTAAGACGGTCAACTAAAATGAGACGGAGGGAGTAATAAAATTTAAAAAGACATATCACAATAAAAAGCAATAAAAAAAATAAAAAAAAATTGAGAGATGCATTTAGTTCAAGTTGAAGAGGTGATTAGTTTTTTCACTCACAAGATTAACAAAAATAATATTTGAAAACTTTAACATTTTTAAATTCCACAATGATTATATGAATTTTTCTAATTTTATTTGATGTTAATTGATTTATGATATTATCATGATGTCCTTTATCAATATTTTAATATATTATAGAAATTCTGTAAAATATTTATATATGATTGTTTTTCTACTAGCTAGAGAGTCGGGAGGTTGAAGGAATTCATCATCTTCTATATGAATTATGAATTTTCTGACAAATATTTTTAGAAGAAACTAACAACTAAATTCGAACTATTTTATCATAAAATAAAGATTAATCATAAAATAAATAAACATAAAATATTATTTATGTAGGCCGGCCCTATAAAATTAACCGGGTTGTGGGCCGGGACGGGCCGGGTTGGGGTTAAGTGGGCCGGTCTGGTCCGGGCTCAACAGTAAAAATTTCAAAAATCACCCTAACCCGGCCCACTTAACCCAACCCGGTCAAACCCGATTAAAAATATGATCAAACCCGAACAAAAATTAAAAAAAAAAATTCAATATACACAATGTATATCCACCTATATACATTTTAAATACGTTAAACAATATATATACACTATATATATAGTATATACTACATTAGAATTTAAAAAATATATACACATATACACAATTACACATATATACGCACCATTAAATATATACGACTATACGTACTACTTTAAATAAAACATATACTACAACATATATAGACTACAATATATATAAGTATATATATATATTATAGAGTTATATACTAAGTTATAAAACATATACACATGTATACATCAAATATACACGTCTATAGAAGATATATACACAAATATATGCACCATTCAATATATATGTACTAGTTTAAGTAAAACATATACTACAATATATGTATATACTACAATATATATAGTTATATATTAATTTATAAAACATATACACATGTATACGTTAAATATACATGTCAATAGAAGATATATACACAAATATACGCACCATTCAATATATATGTACTACTTTAAGTAAAACATATACTTCAATATATGTATATACTACAACATATAGAGAGTTATATACTAATTTATAAAATATATATACAGGTATACATTAAATATACACATCTATAGAAGATATATACACAAATATACAAAACATATGCTACTTAATATAATAAATTATTAATAATATTTGGTAGTAAATTAATAATATATTAGAAGTAAGTTTTAAATATAAACTAGAAAGTCAATTTAAATCATTAAATGAAAAAAATTATAAAGTAAGGACTAAGGAGGAGTGAATGAATGTTGAATTTTATTGATTGCGATTTGCGAAATGATCCAAAATTTATAATTTACATGAATGAAAAATCTACAAATTATGCATCATTTTTTCCAACCCATTCATGTTAATATTAACGGGAACTTGCATAGGATAGTCAAATTCAACAGGGGTAAAACCATGCATTGAACTTGATTCTGCTGAGTTCTCCCGTGAAGACATAATTTCTTCAAGTTTCAGCTCGTCGCTCGGCTCCGGTTCCATTCCTTGGTTTCTTCTTTCCGCTATGAACCAATCTCTGAGGCAAACTAGAACATTCATTGCATTGCTTCCCAATGAGTGTCGGTTGTCTCCAAGTTGTTGTCGTCCCTGACTAAAGGCGCTCTCTGATGCAAAGATTGACATTGGAACATTCGAGATGTCTCTAGCTAATCTAGAAAGCACGGGATATTGTGTTTCATTACTCCCCCACCAATCCAACATGTTGATCCGTCGTCTGCGATCCTCTGGCGGCGACCGAAGATAATATTTCAGCTCTTCCCGATAAGTTGAGGTGTAAGTTCTCTCATCAACACTGTTCCAACAAGGTAAATCATAAAAGGAATCAGGAAAACCACTATGTGCCGGCCTTTTAGAAGATGATGGCTCCTCGGGAGGATGAGGAGCGACAGTTGGAGTGATATTTGTAGGTACGGCTAAGTCAAATAAATCAGCATAGTGATTATATAATTATTCTATGTATTCATTCGCATCACTCATAGCCGTCCACAAATCAGGTTCTACTTTTTCATATTCAGAATCATTGTTAGTATTTATTTCTAAGTTAGCATAAATTGTAGTACTAAAGTGGCACATAGTATTATATTTAATGCACGGATTTAACATAGCACCAACCAAGTAAATAGGGGAAATCGGGAAAAAATATTTTTAAAATTTAGTAAACATGACATCAATAGCTTCTTTATAACCATCTTTATTTTTATATTCTTTAAGCAAACCAGAAATATCGGCTATATATCCCAAAATATTACAAACAGTAGGATAGTACGCACCGGAAAATTCAACCATAGCTATATAAATTTTTTCTAAAAACTTAACAAGATCATTAATTAGAACCCAATCAGAATCATGTAGCATGCAATCAGTAGAATCAGTAAATGAACCGCAATGTTGGTTAAAAACTAGTGTAATAGGAACTCTATATTTATAACAAGTTTTTAAAAAATCATATGTAGAATTCCATCTAATATCAATTTCCTCAGGCATCAATATCGGTGCAAGTCCATTTTCTTGACATTTAATTTTAAATTCTCTAATTCTTTTTATCCGATTATTTTCTTGAATGAAACCAACAGCAAGACGGATTTTTTCAATATAAAGCTAAAAAAATTCAAGACCATCTTTTACAATTAAATTATATATATGACATGCACACTTAATATGAAAAATTTCAGGCAATGACGGAGATAACATACATTTTAATTTTTTTATAGAAGTCTTGTTGTTAGAAGCATTATCAAAAGCAATACATAAGATTTTATTTTCGATACCATAAAATCTGACAACTTTAACAATAGAATCGACAATAAAATCTCCAGTATGTTTACGGTCTTCATCATATAAAAAAGCAAGAATACGTATTTGTATCACAAAATTACTATCCATCCAGTGACAAATAACGGTTAAATAATCATTTTTATTTACAGCACGACCAAGACCAGAAGTTAGGGACAATCTACATTGAATATTTTTTAACAATGTTGATAAATAAAAATAATATTGTGAATGAAGTCTAAAAATATCAAATCGACAAGTACTTCTAGGAACACCATTAAACATAGGATTATAAATAGCTTGAATATAATGAATAAAGACATCAGAAGAAGGAAAACTAAAAGGCAAACAACCCACAACTACCATTTTAGCTATTTCTTCCCGGTCCATCAATTTATTATACTTCTTCATTACCTGACCGGTTGCTGGGTCCATTCTAGTTTGCGTTGGCCCATTAACATCCCCACCACCTCGTGCAATTTCTAACTCTCTTTTGTGAGCATCACCTATATGTCTCATTAACGTACCCGTACCCCCTTGCTTGCCTCCGGTTTTATGCTTATATATTTGTTGATAAATATTGCATTGCACCTCAGTATCTGATATACGTTCAAAAAATTGTCATGTAATACTAGTTGTTTTACGAGGTCTTGGGGCACGGGGAGGACGGGGAGAGAGATTAACCGATTCAGATCTAACGTTAGCATTTCCTACAGCGGGTGTCTCATCAATATTTTCATCATCTTCGTTTAAATTAACCGCATCTACTTCATTTTTTTCTTCTATACCGTAATTTTTCTGAGCTTCTACATAATCCATATCGTGAGCACCTACACCAATATCTTCCTCAAAAGGTGTACCAAGCGGTACCAGAGGCGAAGGCACACGGGTATATCTACTACTTGAAGTATCTCTACCACTAGTAATTCGCTTTTTACTACCACTACCACTTTCGGAATAAAATTTTTTAACACCTTTAGTAGCGAGGTTTCTTAATTTATCCATAGTATAAATTAAATTAAACTAAAAAAATTTAAAATACACAAATATAATAAAATTAAATATTCAACAATTAATCCAATAAATAAAAATTAAACTTAAGAGATGGAACGACAATACCAAATTTTGGAAGTATCCGAAGGTTGCGAATTTAGAAATTTCCACTCATACTTTGTAAACGCAAAATAAAAATTTTAAGTGAGCACTTTAGGAAATTAAATATATTGAATATTTGAGAATTGAGAGTTGAGATTTGAGAGAGAATGAGATTTGAGAGAGCGAAAAATTGTGTGAAAAATGATTTGAAGGTGTAGGGTATTTATAGAATTATTTTTGGGATTAAAAAATTATTTTAAAAGATTTTTTTGTTTAATCAATGGGCCCAAACTAGCCGTTTGGACCCAAAAACGGCTATATAGCCGTTGGGCCAACGGCTAGTCTAGCCCAAAATCCCAAATTTTCAAAAAAAAATAAAAATCCGGGTCGGGCCGGTTAATCGGTGGGCCTGGATCGGGCTTGGTCCGGGCCGGGTTAGCCTGACCCAAATTAAAAAAAAACTCGGCCCAGGTCCGGTACCCTAAAGCCCTTGGGCTTACTGGGTGGGTCAAACCGGGCCGGTATGTGTAGATGGGTCGGTTCGGACCGGGTCAGCCCGACCCACTTGACACCCTTACTCCTAAGTTTTCAACTAAATAGAGTGCATATAAGTTTTTTACCAATATCAATCACATTTTTTGGTGGACTATATTATTTTAATATTACAAATAGAAGTTGAATTAAAATTATACGCGCAATTTTTTATAGTTAAAAAGTTATTAGTATATCATATTGTTAAAGAACATGGATCATTCCTATTCAAAAATTAACTTAAGAGACTATTTTGGTTATTTTTCTTTTAAAAATAAAGATTATTTTAGCAATTATCAATTTGTAAGGAAAATGTACAAAGTTGAATGATATTATTGAAACAAGAAAAAGATAAATGACTTTAGTGGGATACTTTCCTAAATTGAATGACAATATGAGGAATTGACTCTCGAATATTCAACAAATCTTGATAAGGAGTGTTTTTCCCATTAATGAAACTTATATTACCCGAAATACAAATTATCAAAGCCGCAAAATGAATACCCGACATCAACAGTGGCGGAGTCAGACTTTTGGTTAAGGGTGTTCATATTTTTCCTTGGGCAAAAAACTGTTTAAAAAATAAAGAAAATAAAGCACTGCTACACCTGCCAAGGTTCAAACCCGAGTTGTTGATGCAGAAATGCAGACTCTTGACCACTGGACTATGCTTATATAGCTTGTCAAGGGTGTCCAACAACATGTATATAATCATAAATATCTATATTTAACCTATATACTCGAATTTTTTTTTCAACGAAGGATATTCATCTGACCATTCTTTGTTGGCTGTGGCTCCGCCACTGGACACCAAAAGGGATACCCAAATAACAAAATATGCTTCCCTGCAAGTATTTCTTTAGTTAGATTATATTTATTTTATTTTTATTATCTCAATATATTTAGTCAAAAGGTGTCAGGTGTATTTTATAATTTAAACTTTATACGTGCCATTCAAAATTGGAAATCAGATTATACAAGACGCAAAGGAACCATTCAAGTCAAAATTCGAAAGTCATTATCATACTACATTTGGACATTTCTATTACCGTATTAATTATTCATGAAAAGGGAGAGAAAGTTATATAAAAAATTAAAGAATTTGATACCAGTTGTTCACTATTAAAAAGAAAAAGGATACTCCACATGCATCCATTAAAATTTAACGGGGTTCACTTTGAAAAGAATGTAACATCGAGGATATGGAATAGCTTATATGTACTAGCAGGGGCGGCTAGTTTGTGGCCTAAGGTCAAAATATAATGGAGACCTTTCGTTTTTAAAGAAAAATTAATTATTTTTGTGAAGTCTACTTTTAAAATTATATAATCAACTTCTTTTAATAATTTTTTTTTAATAAATAATATAGTCAATTCATTAAATCTTTCTTGAGACATATATAATACTTTACACTAGATATATCAAACTTCTTCTAAATTTTTTTTAATATAAAAAGTTTATTTTTTCTACAAATAGTATTTAGTATATTTTTTTAAAATTTGTAATCTATTTTTTTTTTTTTAAATGAGACCCCTTAAATTTGAGGGTGTAAGACGACCGCCTTTTTTTCGAAAGGGTAGAACCACCCCTATGTACCAATAATAAGATATGCAATATATTAAATATTTTGGATTTTTGGTACAATTTTATATACTTATTCCCTATCAAATCAGAACAATGACATTTAAGTGGTCCCATGTGATAAAACATTTCGGAAAAAAATGAAAAATACAACAAAATCTATTCATCATCAATTATCTATTCATCATCAAGCATTCTCAAGAATTCGGAATCAAAATATGCCTTTAATTTTAAAAAAATAATCAATCTATATTTTGAAATTGAATTGTAATCAAAATAGGTTTTGTGCACAAATAATTGTACTATACTTTTTTAAATGGACCATTTAAAATGAACAATGTACTTTTTTTATGCATTATTTTTTTTTTTTAATATAATGCACGAAAATAGTGCCCTATTGATTATTTTTTATATAATACACTATTTTTGTGCACTATTCATTTAATTTTTTTTTTCTGCTAGTTGGTGGAAAGTGCACCTTTTTGTGCACTGTCTTTGTTTTTTTTTTTTTTCATATAGTGCACAAAAATAGTGCACTATTAATTATTTTTTGTATAGTGCACTATTTTTATACACTATCCATTTAATTTTACATACAGTGTACTATTTTTTTATGCACTATCCTTTTTATTTTTACATAGTGCACTATTTTTATGCACTATTTTCTTTTTTTTTTTTGCAAATTATCATATGGTGCACAATTTTCGTGTATGTTCTCTTTCTTTCATATAGTGCACTATTTCAATGCATTTTTTTTTTGTCAAACACATCGACAAACCCCTTAACTTGGCACCATCTTTCACTTTGGCACCTCAAATGGACGTTGTTCATTTTTAGCACCTCAAGTAGCTATAAAGTGTGTCACTTTGACACCTTTTATTGATTCAGCACATTGTGTGTGTTGCACTATACTAAAGGCGCGTGAGGAGCTCTATTTTATGATTTTTTTACCTTCTCCATCTTTCCTCTTTCTTCTTCCACCAACTCAACCTTCCACCACCATTAACAACCATTGCTAAGCTTCCAACATCAACTTTAAACCTTCTTCTTCTCCATCCATCAGCTTCACCTTCCAACATCACCACCATCATCCACCAAACTACCACCAATTTTTTTAATTTAAAAAAATAAAGAAGAAAAAAATCACATTCTAATTTTGAAAATTAAAAATCACATTTCCATGATTGTTGTAGAAAATTAAAAATAGTGTAATCAAATTTTTCGCACAACCATCATTAATTTTATTATTCACCTCCATAATTTTTGCATTACAATTGAATTCAATATCACCATCAAACTTACCTTCACTCAATTTTCATTAATTGAATCTATTCTTAAATGTGATTTAACTAAAATATATCAGATATATATCTGCACGAAACCATATCAAAACAACATCTCCTCATCACCAAGTAGAAATAACTGCTTGTTTTCAACCTTGACGGAGCTAGGCAACATCTGTGTGTTATAGCTTACCAAAATAAAAATCAAGTTTGCCTTGGAACTGGACATATTGGAAGTATGGCTTTTATTTGTCTTTGTTATCAGATTTATTTTCTCCTATTCTCAAAATTGAGGCCAAATGAATTTCTTCTTAAAATAATTTTTTTGACCAATTTATTTTTGCTGAGACTAAATTATTGTCAATTTGATCAGAAATTATTGTCAATTTGAATGGAGGGTGAAAAATTATTGTAAAATATTGTCAAGCTGTTGTAAATTTGATGTCAATTTGATCGGATTGTTGTAACGATTGGAGGCGGAAATTTGTGGATTGGGGAAGACAATATGGAGGGGGTGGGTGGTGGGGGTAAGAGAGGGTGGGATGGCAGCAAATGATCTAGGACCAATATACCTGGGACTAAGCTTGCCCCACTTACCAAACCTCATCACACCATTCATGGGTGAAACTCAAAGGAAAACACGGTCACTAACACCAAATCTCAAGGCACAAAGTCTACGATCAACATAACACTTCTGCCTACTCTAAGTCGATCTAAGTCGATCCTGAATGACCCAGACTCTATCCAAAGACTCACGAAGCAAGTCCGTACCTCGAGGTTTCACCTTTAAAACATTGAACCAACCCATTGGGGAACGACAACGCCTCAAAAGGAGCCATATCAATATTAGAATGGTAGTTATTATTATATGCAAACTCTGCTAAAGCCAGATGCTGCTCCCACTAGCCACCAAAATACATCATGCATGCACGGAGTATATCCTCCAACACCTGGATAGTCCGCTCTAATTGGCCATTAGTCTAGGGGTGAAATACTATGCTAAGATCAACCCGAGTGCCCAACTCATCCTGAAAAGTCTTCCAAAAGTGAGATGTGAACACAGAACCTAGATTTGATATAATAGATACCGATACACCATGCAGATGAATAATCTCACGAATATAGATACGAGCCAACCTCTTAGCACTGAATGATACTTGAACCAAAATAAAATGCACTAACTTGGTCAATCGATCAACGATGACCCAAAAACTGGCAGACTCATGAGATGTACGAAGAAAACCAGTCACAAAGTCCATGGTGATCCGTTCCCACTTTCATTCGGGAATGGGTAACCTCTGAAGCAACCCACCAAGCCTCATGTATTCGGCCTTCACCTTCTGACAACATAGGCAATGAGCCACAAAATATGCCACATCTCACCTCATACCACCCCTACCAGTAATGCTGCCTCAAATCATGATACATATTAGTCACACCTGGATGGATAGAATCTAAAATAATGGGCCTCCTCCAAGATCAACCTAATCCAATCACCCATTCTCGGCACATAAACTCGACCTCCAATCCACAAAACTCCATCTGAATCAAGTGAGATTTCCTTATCCTCCCCACTCAACACCTTATCTCTAATCGACCTCAATCCAATATCATAAAAATGATGAGCTCAAATCTGCTCCATCAAAGAAGATCTAGCCTCCATAAATGCCAAAACACGCCCAGGTGTCGAAATATCGTCTAACCATTTGGTTAGCTAAAGACTGAACCTCTAAGGCTAAAGGCCAATCCTGGGTTAAAAGATGCCAAACTACCCATGCTAGTCGAGTTTCAGCTCAAGGCATCCGTAACCACATTAGCCTTGCCTGGATGGTATAGAATAGTCAAGACATAATCCTTAAGCAACTCAAGCCAACGACGCTGCCTTATATTAAGATCTCGCTGGGTGAAGAAGTACTGAAGGCTACGATGATTTGAAAAGATCACACAACGGACTCCATACAAAAAGTGCCTTCACAACTTCAAGGCAAACACAACTGCACACAACTCCAAATCATGGGTAGGATAATTCCTCTCATGAGGCTTCAACTTATGAGATGCATAAGCAATCACCTTGATCTCCTGCATTAACACAACACCTAACCCAATACTTGAAGCATCACAAAAGATGGTAAAACCCACGCCCTCCTTGGGCAAAGTCAAGATAGGAGCTGAAGTCAATAAATTCTTGAGCTTTTGAAAGATCGCCTCACAAGCATCGGACCACTGAAAAAAATCCACAAGCATCGGACCACTGAAAAAAAATCTTCTTTTGGGTTAACTTGATCAATAGAGCTATAATGAATGAAAACCCTCAACAAAATGCCGATAATAACTAGACAAGCTAACAAAACTCTGAATCTCAGTGGGCGAAGTAGGTCTAGCCCAATCACGAACCGCTGCAACCTTGGCTGGATCGACCATAATACCTTTCTTAGTCACCACATGACCCAAGAAAGAAACAGACTCCAACCAATGCAAATGCTCCTCATGCTCAACCTCACTCTTGGAATACACCAAGATATCATCTATAAATACAATAACAAATGAGTTAAGATATGTTCAAAACATCGGTTCATCAACTACATGAACATGGCAGGGGCATTGGTCAACCCAAATGACATGACCAAGAACTCATAATGACCATATTGAGTCCAAAAAGTTTTCTTTGAAAGATCCGAAGCTCTAATCCTCAATTGGTGATAATCAGACCTTTGGAAGATCCGAAGCTCTAATCCTCAATTGGTGATAATCAGACCTCAAATTAATCTTAAAAAAATACCGCAACACCCTGAAGCTGATAAAATAAATCATCGATGCAAGGAAGAAGACACTTATTCTTAACCGTCACCTTATTTAACTACCGAAATTCAATACACATCTGCATAGACCCATCCTTTTTCTTCACAAATAAGATAAACACACCCCAAGGTGAAATACTAGGTCAGCTAAATCCCTTATCCAACAACTCCTGCAATTGATCCTTCAGTTTTTTCAACTCTACTGGGGCTATACTATAAGGAGGAATAGAAATATGCTTGGTGATCGGCTCAACATCAATAGAAAAATCAATATCTCGATTCAGAGGCATACTAGGAAAGTCCGTAGAAAACACATCCAAAACTCACGGACAATACAGATAAAATCCAAGAAAGAAGGTGAAATAACACTGGTGTCGAATATGGGCAAAGTAAGATAAACATCCCCTCTCAACCAATTTATGAGCCTGAACATAGGATATAATCCTCGTAGGAACCGAATGAAGTACACCCTTCTAAGCTATCCTTGGCACACCTTCGAAGCTAAAGTCATGATCTTAGCAAATTAATCTAAGACTGCGTGATAAGGAGCCAACCAATCCATGCCTAAAATAACATCAAAATCGACCATATCTAATACAAGTAAATCTACCAAAGTCTTATGCCCGGCAAAATTCACAACATAAGATCTATGCGCCTGATCCACCACTAAAGAATCACCTACCGGGATAGATACACAAATAGGCATGGCAAGAAGCTGACTAACAAAATCAAAACTCAAAGAAAAATATACAGACACATAGGAGAAAGTTGATCCGAGATCAAA
This sequence comes from Capsicum pubescens, assembly GCA_030864215.1. Lineage (NCBI taxonomy): Eukaryota > Viridiplantae > Streptophyta > Magnoliopsida > Solanales > Solanaceae > Capsicum > Capsicum pubescens. Next base: position 263,351,433 of record CM061542.1, read on the forward strand.
TAATACAGATGCAGGTCTGAAAAAATAGGGACGATACCTGTAATCACAACATTAGAAGCCTTTGCCTCAGGTCTGGTTGGTATAGCATAACACTGACCACAACCACCAACTGCCTGGGTGGCCCCACGACCACCAACTGCCTGAGTGGCCCTACGACCAACCCATTGAGCTCCACTGCCTCTGCCCTACGCATCTCTGGTAGTACCTCTAACCCTCACAGCTGGTATAGGAGTAGCTCAAACCACCCGAAGGGGATAGTCCTTGGCCACATGGCCAATCTCATCACACACATAGCAACCTCTACAACTAGTATAAACAGAAGAATTTTCAATTAATCCCGAACGGCCACCCTGAACTGTTGAACTAGAAGGTCTACCACTTGAACTCTGTAAAACCTCCTTCATTGGCCCACCATGGTATCTATGAGAACCTCTAAAATCTCTGCCTCGAGAGTTCTGACTCCTGAACACACCAAAATATCACGCCTTCTTGGCGCCTCCCTGAGATGCACTAAGAATAGCCTCTGTCATCTTAGAATGAACTACAATACTCTAAAAAGAAGCCTCAAATATAATTATCTGAGACGTAGCCAATTGAAGAGAGACATCCAAACCCTTCACAAACTTTCAAATTTTCTCAGACTCGGTAGAAATGCTATCATAGGAATATCAAGATAAGGAGTGAAAACGTTCCTCATACTCAGCAACTTTCATGGAGCCTTGCTCCAAATGATCAAACTCATCCTGCAGATAATCTCTCAAACTAAAAGGCACAAATCTCTCTAGGAAAGCCTCGATGAACTGATCCCAAGTCATATGTAGAGAATCACGGGGTGTATAACTAACAAACGACCTCCACAAATCTCTCGTTGCATATCTTAACTGATAAGATGTATAAGTAACTCCATGGGACTCGAGCAAACCCAAATTGTGCAACTTCTCTAAAAAATCAACCAAAAACTTGTAGGCATCCTCGCTCACTGCACCACAAAATCTGGAAGGACCCAACCGAGTAAACCTCTCTTTTGATCCTCAGAAGACATCACTGTATTAGCCATGAGAGGAGGCATAGTAAATCTGGCAGGCTATGAGGAGGTAACATAGATGGCGACTTGGCTCCTGATCTCAGAACCCCATAGTCAGATGTCGAAACTGAAGGTGGAATAAAACTTGGGGTCTGAGGAGTACCCAAACTAGAAACAGGTGCAACATGAGGATCCATATTCTGAACTGGAGGAATACCCGGCATAACCAAAGGAGAACTCTCTAAATGGGTCAGCAAATGCACGACCAATTAGGGCTGTGACAAAACCGAACAGACTGATAAACCGAACCGATAAAAATCTCATTAGGTTATTGATATTGGGTTATCGGTTTAATAGTTTTTTATTGGTTTTATAAAATTTTTTATAGGGTAAACAGTTCGGTATCGGTTTTAGCTTATTGGGTTATCGGTTAAACCGATAACCCAATAAGGATACACTAAGTTATTATTTTATTCCTATCTATCTATCTATCTATCTATCTATCTATCTATCTATCTATCTATCTATCTATCTATCTATCTATCTATCTATCTATCTATCTATCTATCTATCTATCTATCTATCTATCTATCTATCTATCTATCTATCTATCTATCTATCTATCTATCTATCTATCTATCTATCTATCTATCTATCTATCTATCTATCTATCTATCTATCTATCTATCTATCTATCTATCTATCTATCTATCTATCTATCTATCTATCTATCTATCTATCTATCTATCTATCTATCTATCTATCTATCTATCTATCTATCTATCTATCTATCTATCTATCTATCTATCTATCTATCTATCTATCTATCTATCTATCTATCTATCTATCTATCTATCTATCTATCTATCTATCTATCTATCTATCTATCTATCTATCTATCTATCTATCTATCTATCTATCTATCTATCTATCTATCTATCTATCTATCTATCTATCTATCTATCTATCTATCTATCTATCTATCTATCTATCTATCTATCTATCTATCTATCTATCTATCTATCTATCTATCTATCTATCTATCTATCTATCTATCTATCTATCTATCTATCTATCTATCTATCTATCTATCTATCTATCTATCTATCTATCTATCTATCTATCTATCTATCTATCTATCTATCTATCTATCTATCTATCTATCTATCTATCTATCTATCTATCTATCTATCTATCTATCTATCTATCTATCTATCTATCTATCTATCTATCTATCTATCTATCTATCTATCTATCTATCTATCTATCTATCTATCTATCTATCTATCTATCTATCTATCTATCTATCTATCTATCTATCTATCTATCTATCTATCTATCTATCTATCTATCTATCTATCTATCTATCTATCTATCTATCTATCTATCTATCTATCTATCTATCTATCTATCTATCTATCTATCTATCTATCTATCTATCTATCTATCTATCTATCTATCTATCTATCTATCTATCTATCTATCTATCTATCTATCTATCTATCTATCTATCTATCTATCTATCTATCTATCTATCTATCTATCTATCTATCTATCTATCTATCTATCTATCTATCTATCTATCTATCTATCTATCTATCTATCTATCTATCTATCTATCTATCTATCTATCTATCTATCTATCTATCTATCTATCTATCTATCTATCTATCTATCTATCTATCTATCTATCTATCTATCTATCTATCTATCTATCTATCTATCTATCTATCTATCTATCTATCTATCTATCTATCTATCTATCTATCTATCTATCTATCTATCTATCTATCTATCTATCTATCTATCTATCTATCTATCTATCTATCTATCTATCTATCTATCTATCTATCTATCTATCTATCTATCTATCTATCTATCTATCTATCTATCTATCTATCTATCTATCTATCTATCTATCTATCTATCTATCTATCTATCTATCTATCTATCTATCTATCTATCTATCTATCTATCTATCTATCTATCTATCTATCTATCTATCTATCTATCTATCTATCTATCTATCTATCTATCTATCTATCTATCTATCTATCTATCTATCTATCTATCTATCTATCTATCTATCTATCTATCTATCTATCTATCTATCTATCTATCTATCTATCTATCTATCTATCTATCTATCTATCTATCTATCTATCTATCTATCTATCTATCTATCTATCTATCTAATAGATAGATAGATAGATAGATAGATAGATATGATATCTAGATAGATATCTAGATATATAGATATATAGTTATTGTATGTATATAGATTATATGTACTACTAATTTATAATTTAGTGATTCACAAAGTATTAACCTATTAGTGCAACAAAGGCACAATATAACGTTCGGTTGTTACCATAATAAAAAGCTTGAAGCATTTATTGCTTCCAACAATTAGGATTCAATTTTTTTCCTAACTAACATTCAGTTCAAGTTTGAAGATTCTTGTAAACTAAAATGCATTGCGTAGGTTTTGGCGGTAATTAAGATTTCATTTTTTATGCTAGTTGTTACTATTTCTATTTTATTAGTATTTTCTTATTGGTTAAATCAAAAAATGAACTGTTAAGGACCAAAAATCGATAAACCAAAATCAATAAGAAAATATCTTACTGGTTGGTTATTGGTTTTACATATTTAAAAACCGAAAATCGATAAACCGAACCAATAACACCTTAAACCAAACCAAACTGACTGATGCATACCCCTACCAACAATCCCTCCAACCCTAGGAAAAATGAACTCTGAAGAACTGGAGTAGGACCCACACCTCTAACCTTCTCAACACGAGGCTCAGGGGAGAGTTCCCTAGCACTCCTCTTAGATGGGGATGCACCGCGGGGACGTCCCCTTCCTCGAGTTCGTCTATGACTCGAGGCTCGCCCTCTGGGTGAAGGCTCTGCATCACTACTATCATAGGACGTAGTCAACACCATCTGTGCAGAAAGAGTGAAATGTAACTCAGAACACAAGATATGAAAGAACTTCGCACGATAAGGAATAAAAATAAGAAAAGTTTCCTAAAGACATCCTATAGCCTCTCAAAGATGGATACAAACGTCTAGGTATCGATCCATAAGACTCCATTAGACATCCCGTTCTTACATAGTTGAGACTAATGAAACCTGGATGCTCTGATACCAATTTATCGCAACCTAAAAATGAAGGTCATGATGGCACTTGTCGCGGCGTACCTTGACAACTAAGCCTATCACCCAAACTGATACAAAAAAAATAGAAATATCCCAAGGTAAGGCTTCTATAATGAAGCTGAACCATATAAGTAATCATAACAATGCGGAAAGAACTTATCCATAATACCAATCATGCCCCAAATCAGGAGTCAATAGTGTAAGAATTACTAATACAATCCAGGAGTCAAATACATCAGAATATAACCTCAAGGGAATAATATCTATCTCAAATAGTTATAAAGATGTAATTACTATAGAAAGATAGAGGTAAATTTTGCATGTATAAATGTCCAACTGCTACCTTGGAAGCTCCAACAATCGCCTGAGTCAAGCAAGCTGAGGAGCACTCGAGCTAGGATCTGCACCAAAAAGGCGTAGTAGGCATGAGTACGGTCCACTTGAACTCAGTATATATCATAGGTTGACCAAGTAAAGTAGTAAATAAAGCATAAAAATTATACACTAACGGCACGTCACCTACAATAAGAAAATATCCCACAATGGAAACCTACACCATTTGCACTAACAGTTCTAATATATCACATACACACCAAGATAGAATACGAGTATGCATTATATCACATATGAGTAGAACAAGGGGAATATACATGTACAATATCATCAAATACAAGTAAAAGAAGATAGGACAATTATATAGATGGCAAGTCAATATGATAATACAATACAATATAAACACAATAAAATAAGTGCAATGTATATGATGATGATGATGATGATGATGATGCACGAGGTCGTTGCACAACCTCTAAAATCGTCGCACAATCCTGATATACACCTAGGAGCTAAATCTTCCCGATGTAGGACCCATGGGGGTTCGTCAACCCGTATACAATCCACATATCTCATATCTCTTTTCTGGCATATCCCTCGAAAAGGGTTTTATAAAGTGTTACAATATCTCTTCCCCGACACATCCCTCGGGAAGGGTTTTAAAAAGGTATTACCAGTGTTACCCAAGTGTTTCCATGGTGGTACTAATTTTTCATGAATGAGTATGATATGAGGATGTAATGCTCACAACCAATCACAATGAGTATGTCCACAACTAATCATAATGATATATTTCCATAAGCAACCACAATTATACATTTCCACAACCACATGAGCCAATATTAACTCATTATTTTTGTTTCATCCATGAATTTCAATATTTCTCATATAACAATAAGTATGAATGTATCACAATAACAATAGTACTACATTAGGCATTTCAACAACATACTATAATTATTCACATATATTCAAGGCTATCAATATCACATAGGACCCAACACGGTCACGCATATCACATAATATCTCAATTTCGATAATTACATCACATATAGGGCCCCACACGGGCATAACACATAGATATGCATTTTTCATGATTAGTTCCCACCCTTAACATGCATTTTGTACCATAATTTACTACCCAACCCAGTCTGAAAGAGTTAAGCCATAACCTACCTCAAAAGCTTAAATCGGTCCGCTACACTTCGAACCCACGACCTTAATTTGTATAAAAAATCTTCAACTTCACTAAAAATATCAAATATGGAATCTATGCGTCAAAACAAAATCAACGACACTCATATTGACTACTTTTGGTTCGGGGTCAAAACAGACCCCCGAAATGGATTTTTGAAAAAGAAGAAAAAATTAAAACTTTATATCAAAAATATTTTCTCCATATTTTTAGGAATCTATAGCTAAAAATCCAAGTCAAATCGAGTAAAAAATGAGGTTCAAATAAAAAATAACATTTTGAGCTTTACTTGGTAAAATCTTTGAAATTCGGGTTAAAATCAAGAATCAAAGTTGTTTTGATGGTTAAATTGATTAAAAACTAGTAATTATAAGATAAGAACATTATTCAAGTTAAAAGAAGTGAAATTAGGGTTTAAAATCAATCCCTAAAATTTTTGGGGTTTTGAGAAATTAATCAAGAAATTATTAAGAAAAAGGTGAATTCTTACCTTAAATCCGTAATAGAATCAAGAAATAGATGTTAATCTAGCTTCCCAATCTCCCACAAACTTCACTTTCAAGCTCTCACACTATTTTAAGGCTTAACTCTCAAGAGGAAGGTGAAATAAAGAGCAAAAACCATATAAAAAAGGATATTTATATTATACCTAGATTACCAAACATTTAACACATAAATTGCAATCCTCAATCCCAATTTACCTTTTTTGTATTTGGTTGCACCAGCAACTTGGTGCACCAGATATTTTTTAAGTCAAAGAGAACTTTGTCGAGGGGCCCAAAATTTGATCGGAGTTTGATATATGCAAACGAAATATGCAACCACACAAAATTCGATGCTCCAAATTTAATGGAAATATCAAAATTTTGAAAAAACATCGTTTTCACAACCCCCAAAATTATAATTTTTCAAATCGAGGGTCGAAATGAGATTTAAAAGCTTTAAAATTACACCAAACATGTTACCACCTTAAAATAGGCATTCTGGATCTACTGGCGAAGATTTTTCATCCGAGGTTGTTTCGACCAAATGTGGGTCCCACACCCATATTTTTAATTTTCAACTTTTTGTCCAATAGGACAAAATGATCTCGGGTGCATTGAGACCCGAACCAAAGGTCTACCTAGCCTAAAATCGATATTTCAGAGCTTCTGGCGTAGTTCATTCAGTCATCCACCGCACGAATTAAAAGATATCCACATAAGTCCAACATAAGGCTCTCAAATCTATAAAAAAACACAATATCGCATAAATGGTACCAAAATGAATCAAAAACTATGTCAATCACCCCATACTCCAGAAATACCATAATGAAACTACGGGGAGGGATAAAACAATCAAATAATACAAAATCAAATATTTCATATATTTTATCAAAAAGCTGATCGTTACATCACTATATATTTTTTTTTAACAAAGTGCAAATTTAGCTACATAATAGGTGACAATTTAGCATATACAAATGCAATAAAATAATTTACTATATGAAATAAATTAAATAATTTGGTACTAAATGAAAAAATGAAAGTGCACTACAGTCGTGCACTATATGAAGCACTCAAATAGTGCACTATGTGATATAAATTAATGTACTAAATGGAAAAAGAAGAAGAAACAATGGTGTACTAATTTTTTTTAAAAGAGTTAAAGTGAAAAAGAAATGAGCATTAAAAGCTATGAAATAAGGAAAAATGCATTAAAATAGTGCGTCATATGATGAATCTCACATGAAAAAATTAGTGCACTGTATGAAAGTTAAAAAAATAGAAGAAAAAATAGATAGTGCACATAATTAGTGCACTATATGAAAGCAAAAAAAAAAAAATACACTGAAATAGTGCACTATATGGAAGAAAGGGAGCGTACATTAAGATAGTGCACCATATGATAATCTGCAAAAAAAATTTAAAAATTAAATGACTAGTGCATAAAAATAGTGCACTATGTGAAAAAAAAAGAATAGTGCACTGAGTATAAAATTAAATGGATAGGGCACAAAAATAGTGTACTTGTAACACTCTGATTTTCTGAATCGGAATTCTACACGGTGCTCATGACCCCGAAGGACCACAAGATAACCCATGACTGATATCTATACCTATACACTGCATAATATAACATGAAAATTCGGAAACATGTACTGAATGGCCATAAGGTTCAAATCTGAATAAACATCTGATAAGACAATGTTTGAAAATGGTATAACAATACCAAAGGAAATTTGAAATAACTATCTGATATGCTATAGTCTGGAAAGCCTCTAAACTGTCTGAATAAGGAGTTGATGGGACATGTCCCCAACTAACTCCATCTAGCAACTGAACTAAAATAGTAAATGAAGAAATAATCATATCGTCCTCGAATGAGAAGGACTCACTGCAAACTCTGAACACTGGAATGCTACTACAGATCTGGAGCTCGTGCCTCTGAACCTAGGGTGTAATATAAGAGAAAGCACCATAACGCAAATACGTCAGTACGTCCGAATATACTGAGTATACGAGTGACGTAGGCTAAATACAAAGGGTTATATGCATGAACAATACTGACTGATATGAACGTGAGAATACACACATGCATACATAACTGTAACTGAACTCGTGGAGATACTGAATACTGAGTTTGAATACTGACAACATGAGTGTATTGATACTGAGATAATTAATAGATGAACGACTATTTCTGATAGTTCAAATTATGATGAATTGGTCTGATTGACTGTGTCTAACAGTCCTTGAACTAAATATTGAGTATGTAAATCACTAATAAGTGAGGAACTGATACTATATTACTAAATATTGAGGGACTAGTACTATGTTACTGATACATGAATAACTGTATATGACAGTTCTGATTATGAAAAACTGGTCTTGTTAACTGTGTCTGACAGTCCTGAAGCTGAATACTGATATCATGAAATCTGATAAATGGTGTGACTGATAACATGAGTTCTGAGAACTGATATAACTGATAGCATAAGTGATTGTATCTGACAGTCCATAAATCTGAAGGAACTATCTGAGTTCCGTTCTATTTCTGAGTTGACTGTATCTGACGGTCCTGAAATCAAGAAAAACTATCTGAGTTCTTTTACTGAGACTGGGACTGAAACTGAGACTGTGGGAAGTAGTTGTCGAACCGACATGCGCCAATAACGTATATAGATAAGTTAGGGTCCAGTATCTGCCCCAACTGGAGGGGTGTCAATATCGCGCCACTGGTAAGAACAACTGTGAGTGACCCTTATCTGGCAGGTACTTAAATAAGAACGGTGGGAACCCTAAACTGACAGGTTAAGCCACCTCATCAACCTTAATCTGACAGGTTAAGATGTCTCAACCTACGCTGGCTATGTAGTTCTAAAACACAAGGATTACGGCTAAGAATCATACCCTGAACTGGAAGGTGAGTTTCCATTCTTGGGTTCACTCGGTGCTAACTTCTACTTCCATATGAAGGACACTGAACTAAATAACTAAGATGAACTGAATAACTGAACTGCATTGATTAGTTGAACTGATACTGATTAACTGGACTGATACTAGTGGTACTGTTTAGCGAAGCTAAACTAAGTTTACTGGATTTCGATGACTGACGGAATGTACTGAGTTCTGATGACTGGTTGAGAGTACTGAAGGTACTGAGATTAACTGTGAATACTGAGGTTGCTGAGGTTACTGAGCACTGAGATTACTGATATTACTGGACTACTGAGATTACTCAGATTACTGAGTTTTCCTGAGTCACATGACTGATTGAATTTTATAGATCATGGCTTAATTGAGAGTATCTTGATAACATGACATGGCTCTAGTCACACAGCTATATTTTTTGGGTACAAGTACCCCCAGGACTCGATAGAAGAAAACTGACACAACTTGACTTTCTTGAGTACATGACCATCAATAACAATCCATAATACATGAGTGAGGGATTTCATGAAGTACATTGTCATCATAATATCTAACATGAATAGGAATGCTTATAATCAAGTCATGAATCTCATATTCTAATATCATGGGCATTCCGACAACATATACTGTTCATAACGATAACATGAAAACCATTTAAGCATAATGGAATGGCAAACATGTAACAATTAGTTCATATTGTAATAATTTGGGGATAACTCATATGATACTTCAAAATCATGATCTTGTTCATAGCATGGAAGACATATAGCCACACTATGAATCCATTCCCCAATCATCATTTACATTCCAATAACACATATATTGCACAACAATGACGAGTGAGCTCTTTGAACATAATATACTAGCATGAATTTATCATATAGTTCACCCCTAAGTTATAATACATGATTTTTATCATTCTAGGCATTTTATCAAACACCTTATATGCACAATATTGAGCATAGGTGTACTTAACAAATTTAGAAATCTTGAACCACCCAAATTCATGGGTTTCCAACTAACATGCCCATACACTTCTTGGAAACACATTTAGATAACATTTTGAAAAACAATTAACAACCATCAACATGAAAATAATCACACAACAACATAAAGATCATAATTTATTAATTAAAATATGGTTCCTGAGCTCCACGAATGAAAGAGATCCGTGGTCGAACACTACACATACCTTATTTCTTAATTACATGAAGATTGATGGAGAGAATTGTTTGAACTTGAATCTTCTATGAAAACCCTAGTTTGTGTTCTTGAGAGAATTTTGAGAGAAAAAATATGTTTTGGTGAAATAAGGGTTTAATTCCGTGTTTAGGCATTATATAGGGGTGGGAAAAGAACTATTTTGCCCCAAAAACGGACTGTTTAAGTCACCTGGAATACAACATGTGCGGCACACACTTTATTACACACATTAGGGTGTGCGTCTCACACCTTATCGCACGCATTAGGTTGTGCGTCGCACACCTTATGGCATACTTTAGGTTGTTCGTCGCACACCTTACGTTAGGCGACATTCTCCAATTTAGAAAGTCATAAATTCTTTCTCGGGTGTCGGATTTGGGATAAATTAGTATCGTTGAGGTTTTCCTTTCGGGAGTCCCCTGAAAACATGACAGCTACCGAAAAATGAAGAACTAAGAAACTAATATAGACTTTTTTACACTCTTTTTTTTGTTGAAGAACTAACTTACAAACTTTGGAAACTAAGAGCTTTAAGAACTTTCTCACTCTTGATTTTTTCTCTCTAGCTACTTATGTTTAAGTCTTCCAAAAGGAGGATATTTATAGGCATTTGTGGACTTCAAATACATTTTATGGATTTCAAATCCATTTATATTTTATAAGACTTTAGAAAGACTTTTGGCAACTTGGGTGGGGTCCATGATCACATGGCTATATCTTTATTTTATCCGTCTATTTATTTATCTGCTACATCATTGCATACGTCTGTAATTTTGTCTTTCGTGGATATCGTCATTGCTTACGTATCCAGATTGTGTAATGCTTCTGAATCAAACTCCACTCCTGAATCTTCATCGGCATTGAGTTGTGCAAATTGGTCCATGGCTGAGTTGTAGTCTTATTCATACTCGTCACTGCCTCTGTCTGATAATCCCAGTCTTGTTCCTATTATAGGTGATCTTGTCTCTTCTCTTGAAATTAAGGAAATTCTGGGTCTTGGCTCTAGCGATTCTGGATTCATTGATATTTGTTTGGGCAGTTGTTCTGCTAATAATTTTTTTATAGAGTCTACTACCATTTTTACTATATTCCTTTTTTCATTTTTCTTTTTTCTCAAGAAGAAACCTTTCTTATTTTGAGAAGGACTTCTTTAGTCTGTGGTCTGAATACCTGTATTCTTGAAACTAGCTGGGAGTATTCTCCCTACACTTTTTTGGCAAAGTGTCAGCCGTCAACGAATTTGATAAGTCTTTACTAGCTACCATTTGAGCTGGACTAGATGTATCATTACCCGATACAATAGGTCTTTCTACATTCGTTGGGGAATGCACACCCATTAACGGATTTGATAAGTCTTTACCAGCTACCGTTTGAGCTGGACTAGCTGTATCTTTACCCGATATAGTGGGTTTTTCTATTTTTTAATAAGATGAAGAATTCTTTAGAATTTTTTAAGTCTCATAAATTGGATGAGTCTGTTGTGAAAGTTCAAAGTGAAGAATTTTTATTCAGTTTTGTAAAATACTTATATGTTCTAACATTTGTCCTTTTTCATTTACAAGATTTTCATTATCTTGTCTTAAAACCTCATTGGCGTGATTTAGTCTTTTAAAAGCTTCAGTCATAGAGGAACAATGATCACAAAATATAATTTTGTCTGTATCTTTTTAATATTATATTGAGAAATTTTTTGCATTTCTGATCTTAAAGCTGGGGTAATTGATCTTGGGTTTATTTATACGCCTAAGCACCATAATTTATCCATATTTTAGCTATGTTTAGAGAACAAAGTGCCTAGTTTCTTATGTTTTTACTCTACTTCTATGTAATTGAGCTAACTGATGTGATTAGCATGATTTTAGGTATTAATGAGGTAGATGAAGATATTATGGGACTATGAAATGCGTATGACATATGACACAAGAGAGAGTAGCAATCTGGACCAAATGTGGCTCCTAGAAACTATGTCCAAGACTAGTTTGTCATTTATAATTAGTTCAGAGACTTAGAAGGCAATTATGAGAGAAAAGATTATTAAAAGGCTTAATGCTAAAATTTTATTCATTATTGAATTATTCATTATTCTGTATTATTCAGAGAGAGGAGAATAGCGGCTTAGCTTGAGGAGAGAGAGAGAAATGTTTTTCTCTCTTGTTTTTAGTATTCACACACCAAGATCGTCTTCTAGTCTTTGGTATGATGAATATATTTATGATGCTTTTCGTTTTATTCATGAGTAGCTAAGTTTATTAGTTAGGGTTATGGAAGCCTTGTAGCATACAATCTATTACTTTGGGTTTTGAATTCATTATGCATTGATTTGTTTACATCATACTCTCTTTGTTTATTTTGAATTCTTGTGGTTGCAAACATAGAGGATGCACCTTAAAACACAACTTGTTCGAGAGAAAGGTTGTTGTTTGGAAAAGAGAGTAGTGACAAGAAAATAGGATTTCCAATCCCTATTTCAAAATGTTAATGCCTTAGCAGGATTAACTACTTGGAGATTTCGGATTATTTTTGGTAAACGCTTTTGATTCGAGAGAACTAAAGTGAATTAGTCCTTGATGGTTGAGAAACACTTGGATTATGTTATTAAATACAATACGTTTCTCTGTAAACACGATACATGTATGAATTCGTAAAGCCCATAGTTAGAAAGTATTGAAAACTACAAGGTGGACATAACCCTAGCTTGCTATTTCTCTGAATTCGAATACTACTACACATATTTCATCTTGTTAAACTAAAATCATTAATTTGCGAACTGAATCAAACCCCCTATTTATTTTATGGAAACAAACGATTAAAAGTCAACTAATCTGCACACAACTTAATTAACACCATATTCCCTGTGGGATTCGACCCCAACCTAGTTGGGTTATATATTTGACAACAACCGCTTACTTTCTCGTAAGAGAGGTGTAATTTGGGCGTTATCAGTAATAAAATAATTTAGCCCTAAATTTATACGGGCATAATCTAAAGCCTCTGTTAAATCATCAAAGCCTTTATAGAGAGGGGTTGTATAGTCTTTTACAGAATTCATTACCTCTGTCCATGTCTGAAATACTCCCTGTGTCTTTTCCCTAAGAACAACATAAAATTTAAATCTATTAGTGCTATTTTTTTTAGTAAAATAATAACTTAGAGCATTAAGAACTGAAATAAAGTATCTAATATCTTTTGGTGTTTTGTTGTAGGAGATCCATAAATTATCGATCAGGCAAATCTGTTGTTTGTCCATCCTTACATCTGGTTTCAATTTGAAAGTCAGATCGGATGGCTCATAACTGGTGAGATTCTGAGGTTCGAAGATCAGTCTTTCTAATTTCGGATGTTCCAACATTGTTAGTGGCTTGTAACGAGTGTTACTTAGTAATTGGTTTAAGTAGTCTTGAGAGGATGAGGCTTCCGCCTTTTTTTTGTCTTTGCCTGTATACATACTAAAACAAAAATTGTTAGTTGTCTTCTTTTATTAGTCTACTTAGCTGATCTATTAGGTTATTATCTTTACCTTTAATATGTTCTAGAACAATATTGTAAATTGAAGTGACATCAAGAAAATTTATCCACCTCCTTTTACTACTATTCTTCTCTTTTATTTTTTGATAGAATTTTACTATAGCCTCGCAGTCTGTTCTTACTAGTATTTCTGATTTATTTAATATGTAAAGTTTGAAACTATTTAAGCAGTAAATTACTGCTAGTGTTTCTGCGTCTATGCTATTTAACTTGCCCTTTTCTTTAAATTTTCCACTTGAATAAGCACAAATTTTTCATCAATTTTGTCACTATATTTGTTAGGCTTTGCTTTTAATACTGCTCCCCATCCTTGAAGTCTTCCGTTCGTTTCAACTATTAAATAATTCGTTTCTTATGGTAAAGTTAAGTTTGAAATGTCTTGTATCATGCTTTTAAGTTGTTGCACTAATTTTATGTCTTCAGTTTTAAAGGTTTTTTGGCCTGTTGATCCTGTTTTAGAATATAACGGTCCTGCTACTTTACCTAAGTCTTTAATAAAAGCTCTAGCATAATTTAAAAGTCCTAAATTTTTTTGTAAATCTTTAGTCTTGTCAAATCTATCTGGCATTTTTAAGACTTTTTTAGCTATGTGTGGTTGTAATTTTATTCTACCATCTGCAATAACTACTACTAAAAAATTAATACTATTTTTACATAATTCCATTTTCTTTCTATTTATTATTATTCTATTATCTACAAATAATTTAAAAACTTGTTGTAAATATCCTAAATGTTCTCTCATATTATTACTAAAAACTAGAATATCATCTACATAAACCAATACAAATTTTTATAGTCTCTAAAAATACTATCCATTTTTCTTTGAAAAATTGGAGGAGTCATTTTCAATCCGAGCGGCATGACCAACCATTCAAAATGTCCTTCTGGACATGTGAAGGTTGTCTATTCTATACTATCTTCATGCATTTTAATCTGCCAATATCCAGATTTACAATCAAATTTACTAAATACTTTTCTTCCTTGTATTCTATTTATTAATTCTGTTTTATCTGGTAACTTATACCCATCCATTACAGTATTATCATTTAGTCTTTTATAATTTATTACCATTTTAGCTTTTCCTCTTACTATTTCACTATGGTTTCTTACTATGAAAGCTGCTGACCTATGTCTTGATGTAGATCTTCTAATTATTCCTAATTCTAATAGCTCTTTTATTTGTATTTCAAAGTCTTTAAGGTCTTCATTTGTAGCCTCTATAGATGCTGCTTTTATAGTATATTTTGGATTAATTATTTATAATTTGCAGGTAATTTGATTGGAGTCTCAATGTTGCAAGGGTTTTTCTCCGATTATCTCTAGCTTGTCTAGGATTTGTATTATTTTTCCTAAGTCTTTTTGATCTTTTATTACTCCTATCTGTTGTATACCCTTCTTAAAATTGTATAATTCTGTATCCATTTCTATTATAGTCTTTTTCTATTTCTTCTACTACTAATAAATTTTGTAATTCTTCATACATTGTTGCCTTTTTACTATCATTACATGTACAATTTTCTCCTTTATCACATTCTAGAGTTGTTTCTGGTTTTAATTGATCTTTTGAGTTTTCGATTCTTTCTTCTATCTTATTTTCAATGAAACGATATTTAGTTAGCAGGGGTTGTGTCTGCACTGGTGAGTGAGTGATATTACTAGCGAATATTATCCAATTTTTCGTAACAAGACATCCGCCATTATTTTGCATCATAAAATCTAATCCTAACACAAAGTCTGCCTTTATGTTTTAGTCTCTAACTAGTATTTCATTGAGTATATACGATGGTTGGTAGAATTTTTCACAAGTATTAATAAAACTTATTTTTGCTTTTGGTATATAGTCTGTATAGGTATTATATATTCCGTCCATTTGCATGGATTCTTAAGGTTTTACCAATTTTTTAATTAGTTTAGCTGGTAGAATTCTACTATTTAAAATGTTCTTTGTACATCTTGAATCAACTATAGCTAAAGTCTCGAACTCATAGTCTTGAATTTTTATTCTTGCTAAAACCTTGACTGTACTAATTTTCTTTTCTTCATTACATACCATTCCTTCAAATGGTAAATTCATTGATTTTTTAACTTTATTATTTTCAACCAATGTATTTAATAATTCTACATCTACTAAATCTTCTTCTCTAATTATCTCTTTACTGTACACTCTTATCTCTAATTTTCTTAGTCTTTTTTCTAATTCTAATATTCTGTCTTCTGTTTTTTGGTTATTGGTTCCTTGTTGTAAAATTTATTTAAATTACGGGTTGATTTTGGAGTTTCTAAGATTTTTGATGCTTTCTCTATACATTTTATGCATCCTTCCTTATAACATTTCCTACATTTTGCCCTTTTATTTTTTCTTGGAAACCATTTACAAAAACAACACTGATTACTGTCTAATCCTTTTCCTTCCTCAAATTCATGTTCACATTCTTCTATCAAATTTACTAAATCATAATAGTCTTAGTTTGTCTTTTCTAATCCTATTTCATTTATAAATTCCTCTTCTTCAGAATCGGAAGAATCAGATTTATTTATTTCTTCTGCAAAGACTTTCATACTTCTAATAGAGTATATACTTTCATTAACTGACATATATTCATCTACATTTATTAAATTTTCATTTTCATCTTCTATTAATTGTGTATTCCTAGATTTATTATTGATTCTTTTTGGACAAGTATTTGCTAAGTGCTCTATGCTACCATAGGTAAAACATTCTAATTTATTTTTGTAGGTTCTACTGGTGTTATATTTTCTTACATATTTATTCTTATCTAGGTAAGACTTTTTTGCAGTTGATCTTCTTGAATAATATTTCTTCTTAGGGAGATAGTCTTTTTTTATATGCCTTTCTATATTTTTTCTTTTTATAATCTTGATCATAATGTTGTGTAGTATATATGTTTTTACAAAAATCTGTATCACTTCTTTTTAATTGCTTTTGTATCTGTATATTTGTACAATTTTCTTGTAATACATCCATTACATGTTGTATTCTTTGTCCTATTGACCATGAGTTATTTGAGTTTTGTATTACCCCTTGTCTCTTGGACCATTTTTCTTCTATCTCTCTCCCTAGAGCTCCTAGTAATTTATTAAATAATCTAGCTCCTAGAGTCTGATCAAATAAGTTCTCATTAATTGTGCAATAATAAAAGTAATTATTTAAAAATTCTTTAATTCTTGACCAATGATTAATACTTAGTTGTTCTAAATTTATTAGGACCTTTTGCTGCAATACCACTAATCCACTATTTGGATCTTCTCCTATTAGTAAAGTATATACTGTGTTTACAAAATTGTATGAATTCGAGCCTAGTTCTACTAATTCTTGAAAGTCTTGTGGTAATATTGTCTTATAAGCTTCCCAAAGTGCTTTAGTACTTTCTCCTAGAAATGTTTCTAAATATCTATACACAATTTCTGCATCTGATTCTTGATTACCTTGTATATGTTGTATGTAGTCTTCTTCAACTACATTTTTTCATATGTCTATTACATCATTCCATGCCTGAGGATCATGAGCTGGTAAATTTAGATTTTTTCCTTTATTACCACCTTCTTGTAATCTAATGGGTTTTCTATTGGCATTCTTCTTCCTCTAGGTTTTATGTCTTGTTCTACTTGAATGTCTGAGTTCGTTCTGAATACTCTATATCTTGGTAAATTTCCTATTGTTACTGGTACTCTTTGCATACCGATTTTTCTCTGGAAAGGGCTTGCAGTGCTTGCTGCACTTTCCATAAATTCTTTTATACTTTCGTCTATACTATAAATTGATTCTGAGTCTTTACCTTTTAGTTCCTTTTTACATGTATAACCATAATTATCTGTTCTTAATTCATATTTTATAAAATGCTCTTTCATTTCTTCAAGTTTTAAGTTTCCTAATTTACAACTTGTACATTTAAATACTCTATTGCTATTTATTTCGTATAGGGCTTCTGCTTTCATTATGACCTTATTTACTTCAAAACCTTCTTCTAGTATTTCTATATTCATGAAATTAGTGTTCTCACATTCTTCAATCTCTTCCTCAGTTTTTTTTATTCGTGTATTGGTAGTCTGTGAATCTTATTGAAGTTTCTCCTTTATTGTTTATATATATTAAATGATCGGTTGGTTCTAGTATTTCTTTTTTGGAATTTTTTTTTAAATTCCATTCTAGTCCTGCATAGTCTTCTGAATTTATCTTTAGGGGTTTCATTAATTTAATACCTTTATTTTCCATTAAACTTACTACATCATCTATCTTTAGATTAAATTTTATACTACTATTAGTGGCAAGTTTTTCTATAAATCCTACACATATTAGTAAATTATTACCATTATTCATTTTTTCATAATCTTTAGTCTGAATTCCTATCTTTATATATTTTCCAAATTCTACAGAGTTTATCTTATAATCTGAACTACAATAAAAAAGTCCTCCACTTGTTGACATGTCTACTTCTGTTATTCTTATTATGGATCTTCTCAAGTCTGACCATCTATTATCATATATTGTAACTAATACCTTAGTTCCTAAATTTTTTCTAGTTAGGCCTTTTAAACCTACTACTACGAGTCCCATATGCATGAGGCTCATATTTGATTTTTCAATATGTCTTAAAGATTCTGGACTTATTAAATTTACACTAGCACTATCATTTTCAATTGAGCATAATTGTTCTTCCCTATAATATTTATATAATTGTGCCATTGAAAACATTCCTTCATTGTATAAAGTCTTAGCACTTAATAATTTTAATTTGTTTTGTTGAAAAAGTTGTATATCTTTGTCTACGTCTACTATTTCTTCTAGCTGTTGTCTTGAATTCATTTTGGGTCTATTTATGATTCTTGATAACATGTTTGTTGTTAATCTTTTTTGGGTAAAACTTGGTCTTGATCTACTTGGGGATGCTGAAAAAAGGTCTATGATTTTGATTTAGTTATTTTAGCTTCTTTTAATTTTTTTTGAGAGGTTATTTCTATCCTTTTTAGTTGTTTTATTAATTCTTCTATATTTTTGTTGTCTTGACTGTCTCTTTGTTTTTCTTCTTTTATGCTTTTATTAAGTTCTAATAGTAATAAAATTATAATATTATTTTATTTTATGATTGAAGAGTCTGCCTTTTCTTGGGGTTGATGATGTGGTAATCCTTCAAAATTTGGTTGAATTTGTGCAGCCTTTTATAATATTGCTAGATAAAGTTTATCTTGTAATATATCATTCATGAGAGTATTATATGTCTTATTTGGTTAATTTCTTTTTGTACTTCTTGTAATACTAACTTTATTTCAGGATTTTCTAGGTTACCCTTGTCTTTATTAATTAAAACTTTGAATTTTTGGTCTAATTCTGCTTGGTGGTTCTTTAAGAAATCAAAATTTAATTCTATTTTACTTAACAAATTCTTTTGTTTGTTTTGCAGGTCTTCTAATATCTCTAGAGTTTTTAATATTTTTGTATTTTCTTTTTGAATTTTTTCTCCTAGGTTTATTATAAAGTCTGTAATAGTATTTAGTTGTGGTTTATCTCCATGTAATATATGTTCTCTGTTGTTAAAATTACACTTAATAAGAGAACTGTATTTTAAACGTCTGTATTTCTTTTTAGCTTGGATTGTTAGATCTAAGTATTCTAGTTTCTTTAAATTATCAATTTTTTCACTACTATTTTTTATCCTAAAGGTATTTTGCTAATACAGTGGTTTCTAATGGTCTTAATTCTATAATTTCTATAGTCTATACAGTATCTAATACTTTCTAATTTGCACTTAAACAAATTTATACTGTGTGACAGTATCTAATACTTTCTAATTTGCACCTAAACAAATTTATACGGTTCACACAGTTTACTAATGTTCTAAGGTCTGAGATTATATTGGCTTCTGATAATTCTATAACTTCTAATATTTTTATTTGATTTATTAATATTTGTTCTTTTTCTAAAATTTTATTTCTTAGTCTTATTTCTTTATATAATTGATTATATTCTCCTTGTATTTGTCTCGCAAAAGGATGAGTTTTCATATATTTTACTTAATTTTATCCTAAAGGAATATCTATTAGGTCACACCGTTTCTTTAAATAACTTATCCTTCTATTGTAATATGTTATGTCGTTTCTAAGTCCATGTAAATCTCATATTATTTCACTTAAATATTCTTTGAAAAATTCTATTGTGATATTTGTACAGTTCCTAATGAGTCTAGATAGTTACTCAAAACTATTTCTTCTGCTACTTTGTCTGTCCTCTTTTTTATTTCTTCGTTTAAAAGTCAATATCTGAATCTTATATTGTTAGCAAAAGGATGTCTTTTCATTTATTTCAAAATTATGATTGGTTTCTACGCAGATTAAGAACTTGTCTAAGCAATGCCTGAAATTTATTCAACTAGGGAAAAAAGTTATATCTTTTTTCTTTCTAAATAATTTCGCAAGTTTTGAAAAAGAGAAGAAAAAGCCAAATTGCCCTTTAGAATGGTTTTCAAAGAGTTAGAATTTGTATGGCACAAAAATGAGAATATAAGTATAAACAAATGAAACTGAAGCTACTAGTATGCAATGTCTTGTAATGGTGACAACTCAAGATGAAAAGGAACAAAAATTTAGGCTCAATCTTCAAAGTATGACATACACATACTAAAACTTATTTTCCTTTTGAAGTGATGTATGGTCATATTGACCCTTATGTACCTTCACATAAAGGCATTAGCTATAATATTAAATACATGTAAGATCACGAGAATTCTGTAATTCTTGTTTAGACTCTATATTTAGTTGCTTGAAAAGTCAGTCTGATACATTAAAACTTTCGTTATGTATGATATCTGGAAAAAGGTCGGACCACAAGGTTCTATTGTATGGACTCTTATCTTACATTTTTTCAGTAGATTATTTCCATGACTTAACTTATGACTTCCTTGTCACATGACAACAAGTTTACCAGTTAATCCGAATTTGCCTTTCCTAAATTTAATTGCACGGGTTTGATGATAAGTTCATATCCGATAACTTTTATATCTTGGCCTAGTCTATGACACACATATATGGATGAAGTTAGCCACAAGCCTGTCTAACCGTTGGGAAGAATTCCGTAGTTTTGAAATGAATCATGTATACCTATTATAAAATATATTTAATAAATTATGGATTTGATTATAAGTTCATAACCGGTAACTTTTATATCTTGGCCTAGTCTATGACACAAATATAGGGATGAAGCTAGCCACAAGCCTATCTAATCGTTGGGAAGAATTCAGTAGCTTTGAAACGAATCATGTATATCTATTATAAAATATACTTAATACATATAAATAATTTATTTAGAACTCAATAAAATTCTTTATCAAATTAAAAAAAACAAACAAATAAACTCAAAATTTTAACCCCTCACTTCTTATAAATGGCAATGCTTAACGTTCATCTAACTTTAAAAAATTTGTATAGAAAGATGTTACTATATATGGAGCTTATTCTAAGCAAAACACTTGTTACCAAAATGCATCCATGAAGTCCTTTTTTAGGAAAGTAACTTTCACCAAGTGAAGTTTCAAAATTATAGTAATACATGAGTACATTTAATGCACTTTCATTCTTTCATCTTCTTTATTCATTTTCCAATCTATCAGCCTTTTCCATCGTTAGTTCCAAGCTTATATAAAGCATTTACCTTTGAGGGAAAGTGATAAGACATTGCCTCACTGATGCCCCCGTAGCATGCTCTTGGAAGAGTTTGAAGTGCATAAAATTCTCTCACTATATTAGGAGTTAAAGAAAAGGAGAGCCGGTGGGGGGGGGGGGGGGAGGAGGTTAAGGCTTAGAAAATATCAATCTTGATACAGGATTTAAGTTATATATTATCACGATTTAAATTCATGACACATATTATGTTACGACCCAATAAGTTAGGTCACGATGGCATTTATCGAGATTCAGTCTTGGTAAGTAAGCCGATTACCCAAAAAGGATAGAAAGATCGAAATGCAATTAAAACAAGACAAACAAGACTTCAAGAAGGAAGCCAGGTCAAACACATACATAATAAGCAGAAATCAGAACGAAATACCATAACCCCAAAGATACAAGTGTCATAAGCGTAAGAGTAGGTAATACAATCCGAAATAACTAAAATACATAGATGTGTCTTGGAAAGGTAAATAAAGACAACTAAGATAGAGAGAGGTCTGAAATCTGCCCCGAACTCTGAAACACACTAGTACCTTGAAATATTGACAGTCAATTCACGAGATCAGCTATCACATCTAATACTCATGCTAGGATCTGCACTAAAAAGGCAAAATAGGGATGAGTAGAGTCCATTTATACTTAGTAGATATCATAGGCTGACTGAGCTAAGTAGAAAATAATATAAGTAAAAGATACTATGAGAACCTGTAAATATAAAAGTTTTCAAATGGTAGCTCATAACGTCTCTGCCAACAGTTCAAATACATGTATAAGTGAGGTCAAAATCAACTCTATATGTATATAACTCATAATATCAGTCCTCGCTTGGCACCACTGGGATAAATAGGCATGTAAGACATCAATAATATCATATTTTAAACCGCATACTAAGGTATTATAACGACTTGAAAATTTATTGAAATATGTAAAATTTGTGATTTTATGTGATTTGATCATTTTACTCCTTTTTGTAGTTGCATTGTGATATTTTTGGGATGTGAGGGTGATTGACATGATTTTCGATGCATTTTGATGCCTTTTGTGCGATATTGTGGTTTTTGGTGGTTCGGGAGCCTTATTTCGGTCGTCTGTGGATATCTTTTGATTCGTGCGACAAATGATTAAACAGACCGCACCAACAGATCCAGAACGTTAATTTTAGGGTGATACCATAATTGTTGTAATTTTATGGCTTTTAAATCTCATTTCGACCCTTGATTTGGAAAACTGCATTTTCAAGTTTTCGGGGTCAACTTTGTGACAACAATATTTTTTTGAAATTTTGATATTGCCATTGAGTCACGAGCATCGAATTTAATGTGGTTACATAGTTTGTTTGCATATATCAAACTCCAAATGAATCCCGAGCACCCCACGGAAGTTCGTTTTTAGACTTGAAAAAATATGCAATATAAAAACAGCTTTTATTCCTTATTTTTTGCCCATTTTATCCATTCTTTCACCTTGCCTATTGAGAGTTAAACCCTAAAATAGTGTAAGAACTTAAACGTGAAGTTTGTGGGAGCTTGAAAAGTTAGATTAACATCTATTTCTTGATTCTGTTATGAATTTAAGGTGAGATTTCATCCTTTTCTACTCTAATTTTGATTAGTTTCTAAAAATCTCAAAAATCTTAGGACTTGATTTTAAATCTCAATTTCACTCCTTTTTACTTGAATAGTGTTTTAATCTTATAATTACTAGATTTTCATCAATTTAACCTTCAAAATCTTATAATTACTATTGTTGTTGTTTGTCCCACTTGATTTGTGTCTCATGTTGTGTAGGTGCTTTGGAAATACTGAAAATATTGAAAATATTAGAACTACCAAAAATTCATAAATATTGGAAATATCAGATTCTATTGACCTCTCTGAAGGATATGTGGAGAAGAGTCATGGATATTGGTTGTATACGGGTTGACGAACCCCCCATGGGTCTTATATCAGAAAGCTTTAGCTCTGCAGGTGTATACATAATAGTATACGGGTTGATGAACCCTCCATGGATTCTTCATCGAGAAGCTTTAGCTCTGTAGGTGTAGACAGAGATTGTGCGATGATCTCATACATCATCATCATCATCTCATACATTGCATTTTCTTTATTGTGATTGATATTATGATTAGATTGACATATTGACTTGTTATATGACAACTTGCTCTATATTCTGTTATTTATACTTGACTATCTTGTATATACATGTTCTTCTCTGTTTCTACTTTCTTGCAATATAATGTATACTTGTGTTCTACATACTGTATTATTATTATAATTATGATATATTAGAACTGTTAGTGCAAGCGGTGTGGACTACCATTGTGGGACATTGTCTGATTGTAGGTGACGTTCCCTTAGTGTGTAGTTTGTATGCTTTGTTTACTACTTTGCTTGGTCATCCTATGTTACCTATTGAGTAAAAGTGGACCATACTCACGCCTACTGTGCCCTTTTGATGCAGGTCCTAGCTCGAGTGTGCCTCAGATTGGTTGATTTTGAGCGCCTTCAAATTACTGAAGGTAAAGGTTGGACATTCATGCATTCAGAGTTCACCTCTATCTTTCTATAGTAGTTATGTATTTATTTGTATTTTGAGATAGACATTGACCCTGTATGAGTATTTCTGATGTATTTAGCTCATGGTTTGTATTTGTAGTTCTTATACTGTTGACACCAGGTTTTGGGAGTTATAGCTACATTTTATGCTTCTTTCCGCATTTATCACACTTGTGTGGCTCAACTTTGTTCTAGATTTTTTTGAGGGTATTTCTTTCCTTTTTTCCTTCGTGTATTAGTTTGGGTGATACGCTTACTTGTCAAGGTACTCCGCAACAAGTACCATCATGATCTATTGATTTTGGGTCGTGACAGTTATTCTCATTATGATAGCGGCAAGAATTCTCAAAAAGGTGTAAAACCCATACATTTAATGCCCTTGTAATGCCTTAAAAGTGACCCTTAGGACCCCTACATTGATGGTAGACCAAGTCTAGTGGTTGTGGTTTCCGTTAGGGGTACTTTTTGGTGTTGAAAATAAGTTGGTGTCGCAAAGGGGACCGTTCGCAAAGGCTCCACGCGGCAGAGGGGTCGCAAATGTACACTGCCTCGAGTTTTCTTTGTCTATGGCCACAAACTTTGAGGTTTTATTTGGCCATGCGCCGCAAATCCTGAGGTTTGCTATGGCCATGCATGACAGAGCCATTCCCAAGCATCAAAAAGTGCTCATTTTTATTCCATTTTAAGGGCGTTGAGGTCTTTTCACATCCTATAACTGTTCTTAATCATATATGGACGAAATTAAGGTCTTAACATATGTTATTTGACTTCTCAAATCCCCAAATCATCTTTTATTAAGCAAAAGAAAAGAAACTACCTAGGGTTGGGGATTTTAAGCTCGAAGGGTCAAATTACTCTACGTTTTCATCGATTCAAGGTATGTGGGACTATCCTAACTCTCATGAGCGTAAGTTTAACGTTTTAATCAAGATTTAAAGTGTATATTTGTGTATACGTAATGGGTTTAGAAAATCGTTAAACAACATGAATTATGATCCCATTTTTGATGAAATTATGTATTTTCTATGGGGCTTTTTCACTAAATTAAAATATATTCATGTGTATGTATGTTATGAGGTTTGAGAATTAAATTGAGAGCATGATTATTGATAATCCCCCTCTCATGATGAAATCACTTGTCTTACTTTGTCATGGGTTGTTTAAAATGCATGATTAAACTCTGGAGTCACATGTTTTCTATCAATAATGAAATTACATGGTTACATAATTAAACGAGAGGTGTTGTTCTTTCGTTATAAATTCTCTTGGTGTAAAACATAAGAATTTGATGTGATTTATTAAAAAGATGGCCATCCTATGTTAAATTCTTAAAAGAAAAGGGTTTTGCATAAGCTTCACTGGATATTTGTTATAAGTACTCCCTCATGTGATGTTTAAATCTTTTGGGAGGTCAATAATGTATTTTGTTTTAAATGAAAAGGGCTATGATTATGACATGATATGGCTTTCAAGTCTAGGTATGGAGATACCAAACATAGGATGCCTGATAACGCTCAAACTACAGCTCTCGTAAGAGTGTAAGCGGTCGTTGTCAAATATAGAACCCAACTGGGTTGGGTGTCGAATCCCACAGGGAATACTCGGTCACTAAGTATGCAACGATTAGTAGACTTTTGGTGAAAGTTCTACGGATAAAGGGGGGATTTTATGCGTGAAGTAAAATTATCAAAATAGCAAAGTAAAAACGGAATGTTTAGTAAGATTTTAATCAATGAGAATTGTAAGTTAGGGTTATGTCCACCTTATGAGTTTTATGTATCTATTGGCTATGAGTTATGCGGAATTCAGACATGCATGCACTTATAGAGATTCGTATTCTATGGTAAATCCTAGTGTCTTTCGACTATCAAGGATTATATCACTTTAACTCTTTCGAGCTTAAAGCGTATACTAATGGTACGAATTCTCCAAGAGGTTAATCCAGTTACGACACTAACTTTTAAACAGGGGTTGGTAGCCCTATTTTCTTGTCATTCTCTCTTTTCCAGACATGTAACTTTTCTTTCGAACAAGTTAATGCTATACTGGCGTATTCTATATGTTTGCAACCACAAGAATTCAATTAAGATGAAGAGAGTAATGATATAAACAATATACGTATCAAGAATTCACAAACTCATAGCAATAGATAGTGTCTCATAAGGCTTCCATAACCCTAACAGAGAAGTTTAGCTACTCATGAGTGCAACAGAAATCACAATAGATATAATCATCAGACCACAACCTAGAATAATCTTGGCGATGGAAGTGATATGGCGTCAAAAGCTCTCACACGTTTTGCCCTAGCCGTTCTTCTCAAGAGAGCCGAGTTCTCTGTGTTAGACTTACAGAATATTGTAACGTGAATTAGGAGCAAAAGTCGAATGAAAAAGTCTTGAATTAATGAATGATTGAATAATCAAAAGCTTGCTGAAAAATTCAGCAAATAGGGTTTTTATAACATCCTTGTCCTAGTCCTACTGAAATAGGATTTTTATCCTTGTCCTAGTCCTACTGGGTTACTGCATACTTGTCCTAATCCTACTAAGTTACTGCTGATCCCCCAAGTCTTTAGAAATACTGTTTTTGCCCGGGACAAGTTCTCCATGCATCACTTTCAGTCCATAAGCTTCCAGAAGCTGCCTTCCTTCTTACGTGAAGTTTCCTTTGGCGTCCAACAGTCCATAAAATGCTGAAATCTTCATCATAAATACATGAAATCTTGCTAATCACGTTGGTTAGCTTACTTACAGGAAAATGGACTAAAAGTGCAGGAATTATATATTTTGTCCTTAAAACTTAGCTAAAATATGGGTAAATTAAGGTGCTTTAGGCGTGTAAATACGCCTAACATCAAAACCCCACACTTAAAGCTTTGTTCATCCTCGGACAATATATCATGTCCATATAAGCATCTACTTAGGGTTTCACAGTAACAGCACAAAATATTCATCAAGACAGGCACAACAATTATTAACAAAGAGTAGTTTTCTAATCACTTCTAGAAATAATTCAACCTCCAACATAGTCTCGTGATGATGGTTAATTCGTATTCAAAAGTTAAGGCACAAAGAATCATACAAGACTACCCAAAACTCATCAACCATGTGTGTCTCACAATATATCACCCATAATTACTCACAAGTATTTTATTTTTCAAAACATGGATATAGGATTATCCTTGCTCTCACTCTCACAAAGAATTCATATGTTGCAACTGATGACCATAGGCTTGCCCTTAGTGTAATGCTCCACTAATATCAGAATGCTAAGCTTAGGATCAAATAGGTCTTTTACAGGTTGTAATGTAGGCTAAGGGACGGGTAGGACTATTTTGGCCAGAAATAGTGACTATGTTCCTAAGCACTTTAATAAATCACATTATGCCATTAACACTCTCTTTTAATCAACCCTGCTACCTTTCTTTCATCTATCACCCCTTTTCACCTATTTTTCCATTCAAGCATAACTATCTTTTTATTTAATCATAAACACAATTTATCTTTTTTTTTTCTATTTTTTTTTTTTATAACACACCTCTATGATAGCCACTCTTTTTAATAACAAATTCAAGTATCAATACACTCTAAGGCATCACTCTCACCTAATTTCCTCTTATTTTGTCACATGACTTCACAATTTAAAGCACTTAGGAATTTGGATCAAATTATGGTCTTGAAAAAATGGATTAGGCTTACATATAAGTTTGTCAAAGAAAATGGCTAAAGGCTCAAAGGGGGTTAACTAAGATAATGTCCATGGGTAGGTAAAAGGAAGGTGAACAAATACAGGTTGCCAAAGAAATGCCTAAATCATCTCCTAAACTTGCACTCTTTATTTCGCTTTACATACACACCAGGCAAGTTCTAGCATCAGCCACAAACACAGAATATACTATAATCTCACACACACAAGGCACATGGTCAACTTTATTGGGAGCAGTATAGACTCTTGACCTAACATATGAAGGAATTAAACCACACAACAGTGAGTCACATTTGGAGCCTAAATGTCTCAATAGTAATGATTTTAGCACAAACTCTTGTCATAATACCATGCCGCCTATCAGAACAATTGTATGCAAAAAAAAAAATTTCTAAAATTTTAACTACTAACAAAAAAAATTAACAAACATAAATAAATGCAAATGCAGATAAAGAAGTATTGCATACAAATACCAGCACCCCACACTTAGACGGGACACACTGCCCTCAGTGGAAAATAAATAAGAAGAACCTGATTAGTCGGACTCATCCTCTATGTCTGGGGTCATGCCCCCTGCATCGGAATCATCATCAGAGTTGTTGTCATCAGAGTTCTCCTCCACGTTGGAGTCTGGCATTCGTCGATCATCATCGGTTGGCATGTCGTCATCAAGAGGTTCCTCAAAATATACACCTACTCCACACATAGCCCTCGCATGCTCATTCATTGGGTAGTCATAATCCAACTGTTGGAGCTCTGTAGCAGTTGGAACATGACCCCCGCTCATCATGGTAAACCTTGTCATGCCATATAAATGGCGGAAGAAGCTTTCGTCGCGAGCATGTCTTTCTGCAGTGGTTAGGTTGACGCCATGCATGGATTCAACATCTTTAACCTTTGTGAGGTCAACCTTCTTCGGGTTGTGTGGAAGCTTATGATCTGCAGGTTCCTCTTCGATGTCCTCCTTCCTCAATATCGCAGTCAACAGATTGCCAAAGCTGAAGTGGGACCTCTTGTGCAGCCTGGCCTTACGCATTAAAGATCGAATAATCGCCCCAATGTTGATGGGGATGTTCGTTATCAAAGCGTACACCAAGCACACTCTATCACGTGTGATCTTTGTGTACTGTGACCCTGGAATCAGGCAAAAATTGACTATCCGCAACCATATCCGAGCTTCTCTGTTCAAGGAGGCATACGGGAAGGTATTGTGCCGACCGGTATCCTTGTGACGACTCCACCGTGCCATTGATCTTGTTCCGCATAGTGTTTGTCTGATTGCCCTGTATGGAGGTCTGCGATAAATCTCCTTGAGTGGTGATGGATCCACAGATGGAAGACCCAGAAAAGAGTTGAAGAACTCCGCATTCAGTTGGAAGACTTGGCCCCGAATCTTCACTTCACTTCCGGTAGTCTTTGGGGACCAATTGGCATAGAATTCTCGCATTAGATCAATATTGCATTCTCCCATATCTTGGAAAATGAAATCAAGATGTAGCGCCATGATTTTAGCCAAAATGCGGGGTTCTTTCTTTGCTAGGCTCTCCTTTTGTATCAACTCCACATGAACATATTTTTTTACTTTATTGTTCTTGTACCACTCCTTTCATTTCTCCTCTAGGACCCATTTTATCCCGTACATGCGTCGAGGTATTTGCAGCGAGGAGGATTCAGCTTGCTCTTTTCTTCCCCTTTTTTGGCCTTTCTGTGAGGTGGTTGTTTTTTCTTTTCCTTGTCTTGCTTTTGGTGCCATTGTACCTGAGATTAAAATAATAGTCATGTTAGCTTAATCTCGGTAGATACAATCGACAAACAAACAGTAGTGGTACCACCCCATACTTAATTTGTTGTGACAAACTAATTAAGTGAAAGATGTCGATTACTCAGACTTCATCGATATACGTTTAGGTGTTATGTTCCAACAATATAATCAGTGCCGTCATACTTTTCTTGTCATCTTAACTATCCTTTTTTGATTCTATTTCATGAACTCTTGGCAATACTTTCATGTTTGGATTGATGTACCTTTTGAGCAAGACTACTACATAGAGATTGAATGAATTTATGGCTTAGAAATAATCACAACATCTCATGTGTGTAGTTAACCATGATTTTCATCTCGATGGACAAGTCATTCAAACATACAAGCTTTCGAGTTACAAGTTTATGCAATTATCTTAACCATGTCGATTCCGCAAAAGTATGACAGTGTATCAAAAATCAAATTCAGGTTGGAACCAAGTCTAGAACACCCATACGTATTCTTTCACTCACTTAGTTGTATCACAACAAGTCAACCACATTCAAATCATCAATACTACTTCAAGATTTAACAACTTATTATAGGCGTAGTATTGTAATACTTACGGAATATAAAAGAAGAGCAAAAAAGTACTTACTTGGTTGATGGCCTTGGAAGATGTTCTTGCAAAGTTAAAAGAGCAAAAAGAAATTTTTTGAGAGATTTTGGAGAGGTAGGCGGCGCTTAGGTTGAATTTGCAATGCATTTTGGTTCTAAGACTAAGGTTCTATTTATAGGGCAAGCTTGGGTCGGGTTTTGACCCATTTGGAATCGGATTAGGAGACCAATAAGTGAGCATAGGTGGCGCCTTTTGCAAAGCCTAGTTGAGCATAGGCGGCGCCTATGCCATGGCATTCTAGATTCAGAGACAAAGGGCTTTTGCATAGGCGGCGCCTATGCTATGGCATTGTTAGGCATAGGCGGCGCCTATGCCATGGCATTCTAGATTCATAGAGCTTAGGCCATAGCATAGGCCTTGCCTTGTTCGTTGCCTATATTTTCATAGGCAATGCCTAACTCATAGCCTCTTGCTTCTTCATTCCCAACTTACCACCTTCAACATGCAATACTTCCAAATCGAAATTTGAAACCAATATCCTCCTTTACACCTCTTGCACCTACACTTATTCAAAAACAAAAAAAACGATTAGAACGATGGGTTGCCTCCCATCAAGCGCCTTAGTTTTGGTCGTGGCTC
Organism: Capsicum pubescens; assembly: GCA_030864215.1. NCBI lineage: Eukaryota > Viridiplantae > Streptophyta > Magnoliopsida > Solanales > Solanaceae > Capsicum > Capsicum pubescens. Next base: position 263,382,232 of record CM061542.1, read on the forward strand.
GACAAAATCCTAGGAAAACAAAAACAACAAAAAAAATTAAAAACGATGGGTTACCTCCCACCAAGCGCTTGATTTATTGTCGCGGCACGACATAGTTATCTCGATTACTTAGACTTCATCGAGATATTTGGTGCATCGCTTTCTGAATGGATTCAGACGACGCTGATGCTTAATTGTGGGCATGCAATCTTCTTCGAGATGCATCTTGTGCATACATATCCCAGGTGGGATACCAATTATATCATCAATAGACCAACCAATGGCTCTCTTGTACCTCTTCAGAGCAGAGATGAGAGCCTCTACATGCTGTTCACCTAAATCAGCCGCAACACTCACCGGAAGTGTATTTCCACTTCCCAAAAATGCATACCTTAGGTGACTGGGGAGCTCTTTCGATTCTAGCGCTGGTATCTCTTCAATGGAAGTCTTCGTTGTTGGTGCAGATTGATTCTTAAGATCAAGGCCCAACTTCTTAGGATCATGAGAATAAGACCTTATTCCTGTTAGAGTACAAACGGTTTCTTCTTGTTCTTCAGCCTCCTCACGTTCAAAATTCAGTAGCACATCAGATAGTGACTCAACAGTAAGCTGCTTCTCTACAGATAATTCTTTCTCATCCTCATAGTAAACATCAGCTACAGAGAACACATCTATATCTCTAGGCTGCTTCATTGCTTTGCATACATCAAAACGGACCACTTCGTCATTCATCCGAAATAAAAGCTCATTAGCTCTTAAGTCGATAAGCACACTTCTAGTTGCGAGGAAAGGGCGTCCCAAGATTATGGGAGCTTCTGAGTCCACCTCACTGTCCAGAATAACAAAGTCTGCCGGAAAGATGAATGAAGAAACCTTCACCAATACATCATATAAAATACCAACAGGTCATTTTACCGATCTATCTGCCATCACGAGCCTCATATTAGTTGGAGTAGGATCCCCCAACCTCAACTTTCTGTAAATAGATAGCGGCATCAAATTGATGTTGGCTCCTAAATCGCATAATGCCTTGGCAAAATTCAAAGATCCGATAGTGCAAGGAATAGTGAAGGCACCGGGGTCAGCCTTCTTCTGAACTAGTGATCTGGTAGCGATTGCACTACAATGATGAACAGTATCCGTCAACTCATAACTTGCTGCCCGCTTCTTTGTCAAAAGATCCTTCATAAATTTTGCGTACCCAGGCATTTGTTCCAGTGCCTCGACCAAAGGAACATTAATAGTTAGCTGCTTCAACATAGTCATAAACTTATTGAACCTGGTATCGTCAGCTTTTTTCTTCAATCTCTGAGGAAAAGGTGGTGGTGGAAGGGGAATAGTTTTCTCCACCGCTTTCTTTTCATCTTGCTTCAGTTCGGCGATCTTTTCAGGCTGTGGACGTTGAGAGGTGACGTCACGAACAACCTCATCAGCTGCTTTGACATCTTTTAGTTCTGCAATGATCTCATTATCTTCTATATCATCAACCACCTGCTTGCCTTTGGATGGATTTTCCAACACTTTACCACTTCGGGTGGTGATAGCCATACACGATCCATCATTCCTTGGATTTTGCACTGTGTCGCTAGGTAGTGTTCCAGCTTTTCTTTGATTTAATGCCACTGAAAGTTGACTCAACTGCTACTCTAGTTGCTATATTGCAGTAGAATGCGAGTCAACCAATTGATTTATTGAAGACAAATCGTTCTTCTCCTCATTCACTCCCGTATTAGTTGCCTCTACTCCCTTTAACAGCTTCGCCATCATATCTTTCATCGATATCTTCCCAGAGCCAGACGCCACAGCCTCACGGTTTCCAGGAGGAACATACAAACCACTCCTGTCAGTCTTATTCTTCCAACCACCTTGATCGCGGTCCTTGTATCCAGATTTGTCATAATAGTTCCGACCTTGGTTTCCTTGGAAATTGCCTCGGAAACCCCCTGATTATTCAAGTAGTTAGCTTCTTCCTCAGAATTGGATTCGTCTCTTCCCTGTGATACAACGACCTTAACCTTTTCGATCTTCCCTGATAATAAGTGCTTGGTAAGAATATCCATCTGCGTTTTCATGTGAGCCATATCTTGGTCATGTTCCTCTTGTCTACGCCTCTTCTCTGCAGTCAAGCCAATAGATATGGTAGAGCTTGCTACCTCAGAATCCCTGGTATGCCAAGCTCTACTCTGCTTTGTCATATGATCTAGCATATCACTTGCCTCAAGAAAAGTAAGGTCCATGAATGACCCACCTGCAGCATTATCAACCACTGGCTTTGTCACCGAGTTCAAAGCCCTATATAATATTTCCATCAAGTGGATATTCGTCATCTGATGGTTTGGGCACCACATAAGCTTCTTCTTAAACCTCTCCCATGTTTCGTGGAGAGCTTCAGTTGGAAGCTGTCGAAAATTGCTGATCTCATCCCATAATTGGGCTCTCTTGGATGACGGAAAGAATCTTTCTAGGAAAACGTCTTTCAGTTGCCTCTAATTAGTAATAGAATCAGGAGTTAGCCCGTTCAACCATAGAGTTACCTCCCCAGACAAAGATAATGGAAATAAGCGTAGCTGAATTGCATTCTGCCCAACTCCTGGATTGTCAAACGACTTGCATGTTGAAATAAAGTTGATCAGATGCATATTCGGATCATCTCCTGCGAGTCCACCAAATAACCCCTTGAGCTGCAGTAACTGAATCATGGTGCTAGTGATATTGAACTTAGCTCCGGGTGCCAAGGGTGGAGGAATAATAGCCCTTGTGGCACCAGATCCATCCAGATCGTCATCATCATCATCAAAAGGAGCCTGCACAGCTCAGCGTTCAGGTCTCATTCTAGCTTGACGATCTCTCCTGTGCATAGGTGCTGCCACCTTATCTGTACGCCGTGGATTAAGTAACTCATCATCACCCAGGTCCTCATCATCAGGATTTGTTGCCCGACCTGGGTTATCAATATTCTGTTGATGCACTTGAGCAGCTGCCAGTGCAGCTAGTCTAGCCTGCTCCTGTTGAGCCGCCCTTCTGTCAATGTCACGTTTAGCATCCATTCTGCCAATAAGTTGTGGTTCAGGATTGATAGGTAATAACGGTTGAACTGAACTTCACGTGTTTGGCATGCACTCAAGCAAACTTGAATAAAACAAAAACAACAACTAAAAGTAAAATTCAAGAATCTTTGACCAAAGGGTCTAGTAACTATCACAAACTTAGTTGACAACCTTATTCCCCGGCAACGGCGCCAAAATTTGATAACGCTCAAACTACAGCTCTCGTAAGAGTGTAAGCGGTCGTTGTCAAATATAGAACCCAAATGGGTTGGGTGTCGAATCCCACAGGGAATACTCGGTCACTAAGTATGCAACGATTAGTAGACTTTTGGTGAAAGTTCTACGGATAATGGGGGGATTTTATGCGTGAAGTAAAATTATCAAAATAGCAAAGTAAAAACGGAATGTTTAGTAAGATTTTAATCAATGAGAATTGTAAGTTAGGGTTATGTCCACCTTATGAGTTTTATGTATCTATTGGCTATGAGTTATGCGGAATTCAGACATGCATGCGCTTATAGAGATTCGTATTCTATGGTAAATCTTAGTGTCTTTCGACCATCAAGGATTATATCACTTTAACTCTTTCGAGCTTAAAGCGTATACTAATGGTACGAATTCTCCAAGAGGTTAATCCAGTTACGACACTAACTTTTAAACAGGGGTTGGTAGCCCTATTTCCTTGTCATTCTCTCTTTTCCAGATATGTAACTTTTCTTTCGAACAAGTTAATGCTATACTGGCGTATTCTATATGTTTGCAACCACAAGAATTCAATTAAGATGAAGAGAGTAATGATATAAACAACATACGTATCAAGAATTCACAAACTCATAGCAATAGATAGTGTCTCATAAGGCTTCTATAACCCTAACAGAGAAGTTTAGCTACTCATGAGTGCAACAGAAATCACAATAGATATAATCATCATACCACAACCTAGAATAATCTTGGCGATGGAAGTGATATGGCGTCAAAAGCTCTCACACGTTTTGCCCTAGCCGTTCTTCTCAAGAGAGCCGAGTTCTCTGTGTTAGACTTACAGAATATTGTAACGTGAATTAGGAGCAAAAGTCGAATAAAAAGTCTTGAATTAATGAATGAGTGAATAATCAAAAGCTTGCTGAAAAATTCAGCAACTAGGGTTTTTATAACATCCTTGTCCTAGTCCTACTGAAATATGGTTTTTATCCTTGTCCTAGTCCTACTGGGTTACTGCATACTTGTCCTAATCCTACTAAGTTACTGCTGATCCCCCAAGTCTTTAGAAATGCTGTTTTTTCCCGGGACAAGTTCTCCATGCATCACTTTCAGTCCACAAGCTTCTAGAAGCTGCCTTCCTTCTTACGTGAAGTTTCCTTTGGCGTCCAACAGTCCATAAAATGCTGAAATCTTCATCATAAATACCTGAAATCTTGCTAATCACGTTGGTTAGCTTACTTACCGGAAAATGGACTAAAAGTGCAGAAATTATATATTTTGTCCTTAAAACTTAGCTAAAATATGGGTAAATTAAGGTGCTTTAGGCGTGTAAATACGCCTAACATCAATGCCCTTAACACGAAAGAGATAAATGTTTAAAATCATGAAACATGGTTTTAAAGGACTAAAATTAGGCTTAAAGAGAGCTAGTTGGTTACCTGAAGAAGGCATGGGTTCAGAAAGCCCATTGCCCAAAATCTTGTTTTTCCGATACTATTCTTATAATATGATATTTGGTAAGTGGGATAATATGGTATGTCAGCAAGTTGCACATACTTTTTCATAATACTCCAATCCTTGCAACAAACTACTGTGTGGGGAGAATTTTCAGAGGCTTTCCTGGATTATTTCTTCCCCTAAGAATTGAGGGAAAATAAGGCTAAAAAATTTGTGAATCTGAAGCAAGGAAGATGAGCTTCAAGTAATATGCATTAAAATTCACTCAGCTATCTCGTTATGCTCTAGAGTTGGTGTGCAATATGAGGGCTCGTATAAGAAAGTTTGCATCGAGTGTTTCTGATGATTTGGTGTTGGAATGTAAGAAGGCAATGCTGAACAAGGACATGCATATCTCTAGGCTAACAGTGTCTATGTAAAAGGTATAAGAGGAGAAAAAAGAGAAAGGCAGAGGTAGAGGAAAAAAAGGCAGGCTAAGTGAGCTAAGTCTGCAGATCAGAATGTCAGTCAACAGTAAGGTGGAAAATGGGATAAGAAATGATCTAAGAAGAAATTTTGAAGAAATACTCAGTCCTCAGTCAGCGCCCTAGTGGCCATACCTCCAGTCGAGCAACGATTCCATAATTCCCATCCTAGTACTAGACCACAGACGCAGGGCACCCAGTCCTAGGGGAGTGTAACTTAGTTTATTAGGTCGTACCCTTGCTGTAATTCATGTGGAATGAATCATATGAAATGGTACTATAATGGGAGTAATATGTGCTACAGTTGTGTTCAGGCAGGACATATCGAGAGATTTTATCCCGTGTCCAGAGGAAACCTTGGGGGCTCGAAGGCCCAAACTACTCTAGCAACTCCTCCAGCTAAGGGCATTACTTTTTTTTATTGGGGGATGGCTGTAATCTGTTGTATGCATTATCTACACGTCAGGACGCTGAGGCTTCACTAGATATTATTACGGGTATGTTACAGATCTTCTCTCATGATGTGTATGCGTTCCTTGCTATCAGATCTACCTTGTCTTATGTGACCCCTTATGTGACAGTCGGTTTTGTTTTTTAGACCAAAAGTATTTATGAACCCTTCTCTATCTCTACTTCTATTGGTGACTCTATCATTGCTAGGAGGGTTTATAGAAATTGTGTGGTATTTTTTTTCCACCGGGATACTATGGCTGATCTTGTAGAATTTGATATGGTTGATTTTGATTCTATTATGGGGATGGATTGGACCCATTCATGTTATGATAGGTTAGACTATAGAACTAGGAAGGTCACTTTCTCTTTTCCAAATGAGCCAGTAATAGAGTGGGAAGGGTATTCTCTTGCACCTAGAGGGAAGTTCATATCTTATCTTAGAGCCCGTAAGCTCATATCTAAGGTTATTTGTACCATCTTATTTGGGTCAAATATTCTAGCACTGAGAGTCCTTCCCTCCAGTCGGTTCCTTTAGTTAATGAATTCCCAGATGTCTTTTCTGATGATCTCCTTGGAATACCCCAGATAGAAAGATAGATTTTGGCATTAACCTGTTGCCATACACCCAACCTACTTCTATTCTGCCATACATAATGGCTCCTGCTGAATTTAAAGAGTTAAAATATCAATTAAAAGTCCTTCTTGACAAAAGATTTATTCGTCCTAATGTCTCTCCCTAGGGTGCTCTTGTGTTCTTCGTGCGTAAGAAAGATGACTCCCTCTATATGTTCATAGATTACCATCAGTTGAACAAAGTCACTGTTAAAAAAAGTACTCTCTTCCTAGAACTGATGATCTCTATGACCAGCTCTAGGGTGCTAAATGTTTCTCCAAAATAGACCTTCATTAGAGTTATCATCAGTTGAAGGTTAGGGAGGCTGACATACCCAAAATAGATTTTCGAACCAGATATGGTCACTATGAATTTCTGGTCATGTCCTTCAGACTAACTAATGCCCATGCAACATTTATGGATCTCATGAATATGGTGTTTCATCAGTTCTTATACCTATTTGTAACAGTTTTCATTGATGAAATCTTAATTTATTCTAAGAGTGAGGAAGACCATGTCAATCACCTATGAATCATTCTTCAGACTTTTAAAGACCATGAACTGTATGCGAAGTTTTCCAAGTGTGATTTCTGGCTTAATGCAATTGATTTTTAGGGGCATATTATTTCTAGTTAGGGAATTAAGGTTGACCCCCAGAAGGTTAAGGCTGTAAGGAAATGGCCGAGACTCATGACTCCAACCGACATCCGTAGCTTCTTGAGTTTGGTGGGGTACTATAGGAGATTTGTAGAAATTTTCTCACCCATAGCTGCTTCACATACCAGATTAACTCAAAAGAAGTTAAACTTCTTGTGGTCTGACTCTTGTGAGAATGGTTTTGAGAGTTTGAAAGATAAGTTGACTACTGCGCCTATTTTGATCCTTCCTGAGGGTATAGAGAGATTTTTGGTTTATTATGATGCGTCCTAGATAGGACTGGGATATGTACTTATGTAGCTTGGTAAGGTGGTGGCCTATGCATCTAGGCAGTTCAAGTTCCATGAGAAAAACTATCCTACACATGACTTATGGTGTCTCTTCTATTGTATATCCTTTGACTAAGTTGACTTAGAAGAAGATTTACTTTCAGTAATTTTGTGTCTCATTTCTATGTTGTCTGTAGGTAAAGGCTGAGCATATGAGACTTGATCGTTTTCTTTAGAGATTACCCATTCCTGAGTGGAAGTGGGAAATGATAGCCATGGACTTTATGATTGGTTTTCCTCGTACATCTCATGGTTCTGATAATGTTTGGATCATCGTAGATTGATTGACTAAGTCAACTCATTTTATTCAAGTTCAGGTCTTATTTAGTGCTGAGAGGTTGTCCCGTATCTTTATTCATAATATTGTGTGTCTGTGGGTGTGCTGGTGTCCATTATTTTAGATCGAGGTTTTGTGTTCACATCTCACTTTTGGAAGAATTTTCAGAATGATTTGGGTACTCGGGTTAATCTTAGTACGATATTTCATCTTCAGACTGGCGGTCAGTTAGAGAAGACTATTCATGGTTTGGAGTATATGCTCCGCACTTGTATTATGGATTTTAGTGACTAGTGGGAGCAACATTTGGCTTTAACAGAGTTTGCATATAATAGTTGCTACTATTCCAATATCGATATGGCTTCTTTTGAGGCATTGTATGGTATGTGTTATCACTCGCCAATGGGTTGGTTTGATATTTTTGAGGTGAGACCTTGAGGTACGAACTTGCTTTACGAGTCTTTAGACAGAGTTCAGATCATTCAGGATCGAGTGGCTCAGAGTACGTAGACGTGCTATGCAGATCATAGGCTTCGTACCTTGAGATTTTATGTAAGTGATCGTATTTTCTTTTAAGTTTTACTTATGAAGGGTGTGATGAGGTTTGGAAGGAGGGTAAAGATTAACCCTAGGTATATTGGATCATTTGAGAATCTTCGAACTGTTGGTGATTTGGCATATGAGTTAGCTTTTCCTCTGTTCATCTAGTTTTTAATGTTTTTATGCTTCACCATTACTTTCCTGACGAGTCTCATGTTATTCTTTGAAGTCGGTTTTGTTAGATGAGTGGTTGTCCTTTGTTGAGAAGCCGATCTCCATTTTGGCTCGAGATGTTAAGAGGTTGTGTTAGAGTTATCCCTGTGGTTATGGTTCAGTGGCGATACCAATCCTGTAGATGAGGATACTTGAGAGGTGATCTTGGGCATATTTATAAGTCCAAACACCAATATTCACCCATAATAGGACTTGTTCTATGAGCTAAAATGTGTTATTCTCATTGTGTTGGATGTGTAATTGCATGATATAGCTAATGGACATGATTAATGATGCATGATGGATTTTTGATGGAATTGGAAAAAATTGGATGCATGACGAGAAGTGAGTGATGATTGATGCTTTGGGATTGATTGTATAAACTTGAGAAGACGTGGATTGAGATCAGAAAGCATGCGTTTAAAGTTAGAAGCAATTAAAGAAGTGATGAACTGAAGAGGAGTGAATTTTCGGACTAGAGATGAATTCCAGTGGGGATTCGTGATAGGCCCGCGGTGCGACCCTTACTCCCATCGACTGACCCACGTGGCGTGATTCTCATTCATATGCTATGACCCTAGCGATGCGGAGGTTCCTCCCTACTAGGCAAAAATCATCCTATTATAAAAGGAATACTTAAACACAATTGAGACTTCTTTGGATATGTACCATAGAGGCAAAAACACTTTCAATACTTCTCTTAGGGTTCTTTGAACTTCATTATTCCAAGATTACTGTTTGGTATGATTAATTATTCTTTTTTGATGTTGAGTCCGAACATGAATGGCTAAACACCCTTGTTCTGGGGTTGAGGCCAAAAACATAATTGCACTTTGATATTCTTTATCGTAGTTTATTGTTGAATTATCTTATGGGTTATTCTTAATATCTTGTGCTTACTATTTTGATGATTGGCCACCATTAAAATAAACTTATATTCCTATGTGAACCCGGGAGGATAATCATAAGATAGAACGAAGAGATTAAGGATCAAGGTTCTTATTCTTTTATAAAATAAGGGATTTGAATTGGCATCTAGGATTGGGATATACCTAGAAGCCTTGTTTGGTTCACTTGCAGGATGATGCTTAATGCATCTAAAGGGATTATTGCATCTCCGCTCAATGATGTAGTTGCAATGTCCAGTTAAGTAGAAGATTAGAGGCCGGGAGACCATGATCATACTAGAAACCGTGCGAATTAAGAACTTGATAATCAACTAAACTACAGTAGGAATAAAGATTCTTAAGAATGTTGAACGTGTCTCAACCCTGGAATTCTCACTAGTATTGTTTACAACCCTGCTTACATTGCTATTGTCACACTTTATTATTTCTTTATTAATTATATTTTTACTTGTAACTTTACAATCATCTTGATACTTTAAAACACTTTATACATTTTTGTCGAAAACTAAAGTTGGTTGAATTACTAGTTACATAGTCCTCGTGGGTGCGATATCCGACTATCTTAGTCACTATATTACTAGTACAATCGCGTGCACTTGCGTGTGTGTTAGACCACTATAAGTTTTTGGCGCCGTTGACGGAGACTAGTATAATTAGTAATTTTCTAAATTTTTGGGTTTTGATAATTAGTATAAGATTAATGACTTAATCTTAGTGGTTGACTTTTGCAGGACTAGTAAGGTATCGGACTGGAAAGATATAGAGAGTTGGTAGAGCCTTACTTAGAACTAGAACTGACATTTCATTAGAGGCGAAGAGCTCACTATTCAATTTAGCAAGTTCAAATGGCGGAGAAAGGAGATCCTGATCTTATTGATCCAATTAACCTAAACACGGGATGTGGTCTGGCTTCGACAATTTCAGCTGCTCCTTCTCGAGCAGAAGCTAGGACTATTCGTGAAGTGACAATTCTACTTACGAACCATGTTAATAATTTCATCCGCAAGTTAGAGGCGGGCAATCAGTTTGAATCGAAGCAGAATATGGTACAACTGTTGTGTTCGAGTGGACAATTTGCAGGGCTCTCACATGAAGATCCTCAGCAGCACATACAGATTTTCTTAGAAATCAGTGATATCTATATTCCGACTGGGGTGCCTACTGATTATGCCTGACTGACACTCTTCTTTTTTCTTTTATTAGGGAAGCAAAGAGGTGGTTATATGATGAACCACCAAACTCCATCACTTCCTGAGATGATCTAGCTCAGAAATTCCTTATGATATTTTTTCCACCAGGAAAAACAGTATGCTTGAGAAGCGAGATTCTGAGTTTTAGGCAGAAAGATGGAGAAAATCTTTACCAATCTTAGGAAATATTTAAGAGTATACTTAGAAATTGACCTCACCACCATCAGTCTAATAATGTATTAGTTTATACATTCATAGAGAGTCTTGAGGCCAACACCAAGATTCTCTTGGATTCAGTAGTAGGTGGGTAGGATATTGAGAAGACTTATAATGAATTATATACACTACTAAATCAGATTTCACAAGGGAATCCTGAGTGGCATACTGACTCAAGGAGTGCTCCTAAGAAGGTTGCAGGTGTGTTGGAGGTAGATCAGTTCACTGCTTTATAAGCTCAGCTTGCTATACTACAAAATTAGATAACTAATCAATTCAACAGTATGAAGTTGGGGGTTACACAACCGGTAACAATAGCTAATGCGAATCAACAGGCAAATGCATGGTGTGAGATTTGTGATAGCAGTAAGAATGCAGTGGATGCATGTGCGGTTAATCCATATTCTATCAATTATGTGGGGAATGATAATCGTCAAAGACATCAAAACTATGGTAACACTTACAATCTGAATTGGAGGAATCATCCTAATTTCTCATGAGGTGGAAATCAGGCACAGAACAATAATCAGTATAAGGAGACAGTAAAACAAAATCAACAACAACAAGTTCAGAGTAATCAGGTCGCGACTAAAACAAACAATATGGAAGAGTTGTTGAAATAAGTTATAGCTGCTCAAGCACAGTTGGCATCAACTATAAAGAATCAACAACTGATTACGAAGAATTTGGAGATGCAAATTGGTTAAGATTGTAGGAGCATAAAACACTAGACCTCAGGGAGATCTACCTAGTGACACTAAGGAGAATGTAAAATAGGTAAATACAATTACTACTAGTAGTGGTTTGAAACTAAAGGAGTTGGAGCCTGATCATGTAAATCCCAAGGTTACTTTTCCCCCAAAGGCTTTGGCAGTACCAAGAGGAGACTAGTTACAAGAAGTTTTTAGAGCTTTTAAAGCAGGTTCATGTTAATCTCCCTCTTGTAGATATTTTGTAAAATGTTTTAAAGTATGCAAAGTATGTGAAAGATATAGTGGAAAACAAGAACTATTTGACAAGATATGCTAAAATAACACTTACTGAGGAGTGCACATCCAAGATCTAGAATAAATTGCTCACAAAGCTGAAAGATCCAAGTAGTTTTACGTTACAAATCACCTTCGGGCAAGCCATTGGTGCTCGGGGGTTGTGTGACTTATAGGAAAAAATTAAACTCATGCCCACATCTTGGTTCTGGAAAATGGGTCTTGGGAGTCCCAAACCCACGGCTATTATTTTGTAGTTAGCTGATAGGTCCCTTCCTAGGCATGACAGAATCATTGAAGATGTATTGGTGTAAGTGGGATCACTTATTTTCCTAGTGGATTTTGTCATTCTTGATTTTGATGTTGAACCAACCGTTCTATTTCTTTTGGGACGTCCATTCTTAACAACTAGGTAATCTTTTATTGATACAACTGTAGGGAAGATGACTATAAGAGCTCATGGCAAGGTGGAGGTTTTCTATGTGTACAAGGCAATGAAGTTGCCTACTATATATGAAGAATTGTCTGCTATAAAGGTTGTAGACCTTGAGTCTGAACCCTGCCTCCTATTGTCTAATAATCCACTTGAGCGAGTTATTATGGGGTATGATCTCTATGGTGATGTTAAGGCACATGAAATGGTGCAAATTATGGATTTAGCAGTGACTGATACTAGAGTTACTGAGTTTGAGCCATTGAATAGATCGATTGGACCATTTCCTAAGGCATCCGTTGATGAAGCACCGAAACTAAAGCTCAAGGTTCTTCGTTCTCATTTAAAATATGCTTTTCTTGGTGAGGAAGATACTTTCCTTGTGATTTTGTCTGCAGGTTTATCTAATGTGCAAGTCAGAGAGGCATTGTCTGTGTTGAAATAAAGGAACAAAGAAATTGGATGGCATATTTCGAACATCATATGAATCAATCCTACTTTCTGTATGCACAAAGTATACATAGAAAGGGATAGAAAGAAAGTGTGCAACACTAGTGAACACTGAATCTTATGATGAAAGAAGTGGTCAGAAAAGAAGTCATTAAATGGCTTGATGCTGGGATTGTCTATCCTATCTCCGACAGCAAATGGGTCATCCCTGTGCACTGTGTCCCAAAGAAAAGTGGGATGAATGTTGTTACTAATGAAGATAATGAGCTGATTCTAACTCGCACAGTGACTGGGTGGAAGAAAAATCACTGTCCCATTTCATTTATTAATCAGATATTGGGCAGATTGGTAGAACAGGAGTACTACTGCTTTTTGGATGGGTATTCGGGGTATAACCAGATAACCATAGCACTTGAGGACCAGGATAAGACCACCTTCACCAGCCCTTATGGTACTTATGCATTCAGACGGATGCCCTTCAATCTTTGCAATGCACCAGTGACTTTTCAAAGATGCATGATAACTATCTTCTGCAATATGGTGGAAGATTTTATTGAGGTATTTATGGAAGACTTTTCCATTTTTTGTAATTCATTTGATATGTGCTTGCAGAACTTGGACAAGGTTCTGGCCCGCTGTGAAGAGACCAACCTTGTATTAAACTGGGAGAAGTGCCACTTTTTGGTCAAGGAGGGTATCATCCTTGGTCATAAGGTATCGCACAGAGGACTTAAGGTAGACATATCTAAGGTAGAGTTCATTTAAAAGATCCCATATTCGGTGTCAGTTAAAAGGGTGAGAAATATTTTTAGGTAGGAAGGATTTTACAAATGATTTATCAAAGACTTCTCCAAGTTAGCAGGTCCAATGTGAAAATTGTTGGAAAAAAGAGTCCAAGTTTAACTTTGGGGAGGACTGTAAGAAAGAATTTGATTCTTTGAGTAAGAAATTAACGGATACACCCATTGTAATCCTTCCTAATTGGGCATTACCATTCTAGTTGATGTATGATGCGAGTGACATGGTTGTTGAAGCAGTATTAGGGCAGCGTAAAGATAAGGTATTTCACTCTATCTATTATGAAAGTAAAATCTTAGATGTAATCCAGGTGAATTATACGATCATGGAGAAGGAAATTCTAGCCCTTGTGTATGCATTTGATAAATTTAGATCATACTTGGTGGGTACAAAGGTTATTGTTCATACTAACCATGCCGTCATCCGGTATTTGTTCAACAAAAAGAATGTCAAGCCAAGGTTGATTGGAATCCTGATTAGGTGGATTCTTCTACTCCAAGAGTTTGATCTAAAAGTTCGTGATAGAAAGGGAGATGAAAATCAAGTGGCGAATTATCTTTTGATACTTGAGAGTCATGATCATGTAGCTGATGATATTCTTTGTATTTAAGAGGTGTTTTTTGATGAGTAGCTATTGACATTGAAGGTAGCTGAAGTTCCATGGTATGCTAACATAGTTTACTATTTAGTAGCTGGTGTCTATCCTCCAGAGGCCACTAGTCAACAGAAGAAAAAGATGTTACACGATTCTTGTGTTTATGTATGGGATGAGCCATTTATTTTTAAGCAGGGTGCTGATCAAATAATCAAAAGATGTGTTTCAGGAGTTGAATCGATAAAGATACTTGAAAGTTGTTATTCAATGCCTTATGAAGGTCATCATGGTGGAGAGAGGACAACTCAAAAGGTATTGTTGTCTACTTTTTTCGGCCTAAACTATTTAAATATGCTATGAATTATGTTCGAAGATGTGATCAATTCCAAAAAATGGGCACAATATTAAGGCATCATGAAATGCCCTTGAATAATATTCTGGAAGTGGAGATCTTTGACATGTAGGGAATAGATTTCATGGGGCTATTTCAACCATCTCATGGAAATTTATACATTCTTGTGGCTGTCAATTATGTGTCTAAATGGGTAAAAACTTGTTTTTCTCCCAACGAATAATGCAAGAGTTGAGATAAAGTTTGTCAAGAAGCAGATTTTCACTCATTTTGACACACCATGAGTGGTTATTAGTGATGGAGGTACACATTTCGTGAACACTTCATGTAAAATTTATTATCTAAATATGGTGTTAGGCACAAGGTGTCCACAATATATCATCCATACACAAGTGGCCAAGTGGAGGTGTCTAATCGTGAGATCAAGAAGATATCGCAGAAGACAATCAATGGACAACGTAAGAATTGGTCGGAGAAGCTGGATGATTCACTATGAGCATAAAGGATAGCCTATAAAATGACTATTAGGACATCTCCTTATCGTTTGGTGTATGGAAAAGCTGGACACTTGCCTGTGTAACTTGAGCATTAAGCTTATTGGGTAGTGAAGAAATTAAATCTTGATATGAAGGCTACTAAAGAGAAGAGCTATCTCAAACTGAATGAACTTGATGTGTTTCTCTTACATGCTTATGAAAATGTGAAGTTGTATAATGAAAAGACCAAAAGATGGCATGATAAGCATATTTTGAATTGAGCTTTTGAGCCTGGACAACTTGTGTTGCTGTTCAATTCTAGATTGAGGTTATTTTTGGGTAAGTTGAGGTCTATGTGGTCTGGACCATTTGAAGTTGTGAGAATGACTTCTCATGGAGCTGTTGAACTATGGAACAATGACAAGACTAAAAAATTTATGGTGAATGGAAAGAGAGTGAAGCATTGTTGGGCAGATCATGGGGGTCAACACAATACGTCCATCACCTTTGTAGACGAATGAAGTTGAGTTGGGTTGTGCCGCGATGTTAACTTAGGCACTGCATGGGAGGAAACCCACGAATGTAATAGTGTAGTTTATTTCTTAGTTGTTTAAAGAATTAAAAAGAGAAAGAAATAGAAAAGAAATAAAAATACAAAAAATGTGTCGTGCCATGACCAAAACTAAGGCACTGAGTAGGAGGAAACCCACTTTTTCTTACGTTAGTTTGTTGTTTTTTTTGAGTGTGCAGGAATGGGAAACTTAACAACATGAGGGAGAACGAGAAGTAAGTGGGACATTGTTAAAGGAAAACTTTTGAGTAAGTAAAATATGCACTATGGAGAGGTACAGGGTTAAAAAGAATGTGAAATATCCCCCCAAAATGCTAAAATTCTTGGTCAAAATTGCAAATTCCAGTATCCCTACGCGATGAGCTCGAGTTGCGAGGCACACTCCTATGATGTACATTCCGAGACATGAGGCCCACTTAGGTGCACTGAGCCCTGCATTACAAGGCCCACTTCGATGTACTAATCCCCGTGGCGCGAGGCCCACATCCATTCAAGTCAAAGTTTCAACAACTGGTCCCCTTATTCCTCCTTATTTTTAAATACTTCCTTATTTTCCCAATTCCCCTTTCATATAGGAACCCTAGCTGCGCTGCCCTCCATTCCCTAAGCTAGTTACTCTCTTCTATTTTGTGATATTTTCAATCAAACAACAAAAAGTCTATCACTTATCTTCTTCAAGAAAATTAAGGTAAGTTCTCATATTCTAATTCCTTTGATTTATTTGAGTGCAAGAAGTGAATTGATTTTAGGTAAAATTTGAGTAAATAATTGTGTTGCTTTCTACTTAGTAAGATATTTTGAGTTCATAAAGGATGTTTGTGCTATAATATTTTTATGATGCTATATGTGCTTTGCGTGAATTGTTAGTGGAATATAGCACATGTAGGTAGCTTGAAAGATTTATAAATGTGTAGTGAAGGTGTGAGTTAAGTAGTGTCACTTACTTTAGCATGTGGGGTGGTTTGTTAATCTTCACATACTTAGTGGTTGCTACAAAATTGTAATTGTGTGCCATTGCCCTTGAGTTTATGCTTGACATTGTGAATACACTATTGTAGAAATATTAAATTGGGAATATGTATGAGTACATGTTAGTGTGGTTCTGTTGAGACAATGAAGTATGTACGCCTAAAGTTGTTTTGATGAAGTGATGTGGCTTATCAATGCCATAAGATTTAATGACGGTTTGAATTAATGATTGCTTGATATCTGAGGAGTTGTGTTTATGTGAAATGTATATTGAATAGGGGAAGTCTGAGTAGCCTAGTTCTCATACTTACGCACCTGTGCTAGCAACTAAGTGTGGGGTGTCTTCAATAGTTTCTCATACTTAGTGTTTTCTAGTTCAAAATAGGTACATTGTTTGATGTGTTTGCTGAATGTTATGATTAACAGGTGATATGTTTAGTCGTTAGGAAAAGGGTAGGACCTTGGCTGGACCTTCTGAGGCAGCACAAAAAGGAATAGGAAAACTGGTCGTGTGCTCGGACCTTTGGCTCTCCCACATGGGCAAGCTAGGAGGTACGACACTAAATGGGTTGTAGAGGCCGGAAAGAAGTGGTATACAAAGCACAATGAGTCTAAGTATTCGGCCGACCAATTTATTAATCAAGCCAGGTTGTTGAGAGAGTTCCCCTGCATGGTGTGCCGCATAAGGGAGCTACACATAAATTCTTATTTGAGAAACCCCATGAGTGAAACTTGAGACTAATTAGGGAGTTTTACGTAAAATGGTACCCATGGGAGAGGGACTCAGAAGTCAAGATATGAGGCCAGCTGGTAACTTTCACTGCTCATTCTTTGAATGTCCGTCTAGGTACAACTGATGTAGATACTGAGCCTTTGAATCAAATGAACATTGAGCCGCCTTATGCAGACATCTGGTATCTATTATGTGGGAACCAATATACAACTAGGTGGATACATCATAAAGATAATGGCATTCACCTTTAGTCAGGTGGATAGTATGATCTAAATTTAGGCAAAAATTATCTATACTTGTCTCATTCATAGGATACACATAACTGGGGTGACACGCGATAGGGTATGCCTTATTTATACCTTAATGCATGATGATATTGATGTGAATATAGGTGCTGTTATCTTTTCAGGTATGAAGAAGGCGAGGTTCCATACGATGCGCAGGTATGGTTTTGGTGGTTTACTAACTCAATTTCTGAGGGATCTTGGTGTAGAGAAGGAGGACCTCAATTATAGGACGTAAGTAGACACTCATCCGGTATACATATCCCATACTAAGGGGGTCACTGGGACTCATGGTCCAATATTGACTACGCCTAAGTGTCAGGCTCAAAATAACGAGATCACAACCCAAATATATGGACTGCAACTACTGTAGTTAAGGATAGGGGGATGTCTAACTACACCACAGGAGATTCGAGCTATTAAGATTGACTATCCTCTTGGTCTTCATGCCAGGACCATGGCACAAATTGGCCCAGACTTTATAGAGCTGATACACGATGATGTGCCCACGGACGAGGAGCATCGGCTGCGTGATTCAAATTTGGAGTCAGATGGTAAGGATGACGCTGATGATCTAGACTTGGGAGCTGAGGCCTATGGTACAGAGTCTGATGATGACATAGACATGATGTGACCAGGGAGTTTCTCCCCACCTCATACTAGGTTTACTTTTGAAGCACTGGAACAGTGCTTCATTTTATGTGTGGGGTGGTGGTATCACATTCCTTATACTCTTCTTGTCTTATTGTTTTATTTTTTTGGATATTTTTTTTTTGTAGGTTGGATTCATTCATTCTAATTATTCAAAACTATACGGTCTGTAATAGTTAGTATTGATGAGATTTGCTTAGTAGTAGTTTGCTTTTTAATTTTGTTGCTTAATAGTTACTTTTTCTTAAATGTAGGAGTAAATTTTTTTATTTTTGCCCTCAAGATAATTCTTAATAAGTCATCATAGTTAGGTGCCCTCCCCTATGATGGATGGATGACGATCGTCTTAAGGGGAGTTAGTCGTAGAAAATTGAGAAGTGATAAGAACTGAATCACAACTTTAATGAGAAATGCGTTGTGTTAGGACATGTGATTGATTGACTTAGAATATACTTGTTTTGAAATGGAAGCATGTCACAAATTAAAAAGGGATCTAGTTTAGACACTTAATCTCAATTGGTGTAATTATCGATTTATTGGCTTAAATTTGAATTTGACAAGTGCAAGATCGGAAACCAATAGGCATTCAACTTGAATCTAACATGCAATGAGAGTGAGAGAGGTGTTTAGTTATTCTACATGCATAGTTACGTCTAGAATTTTCCCGGTGTGTTTACGAAGCGAAATAAAAGATGTTGGGTTTAAGAAATGATGTAGGAATTTTTGTTGATAGCTGAATTTTTAGACCTTGTTTACCCACCCTTGTCCATATTCCTAGTTAGACCTGTTGAGCCTATAGCTTAATTTTGGTAGCCTCATAAGTAGCCTATTCTCCTTTTGTTCTTAACCATAACTTGATCCAAACTTCTAAGAGCTTTAGTTGAAACTATTAGTGTTAAGGAGTAGAAATTTGAATAAGGATTATGGTGAAATTGAAGCCCTTAAGATATTTCTATTGATATAGGAAGTTGATATCTGTGGTGGTTGAGAGTATGAAATAAAGAGAAGAAGAATAAAGAATATTGAAAATAAAAAAGTGGCGAATAGATGATACTCCCATCATAGTGTGTAATAAGTTTAAATAGAAAGGGCTAAAGAAAAAGAAGAAAGGAAGGTTGTGATGAAAGAATTTGGTTGTTAATCTGATGATTTAAACGTTTATGTGATTTACTAAAACTCTTAGGGAGATCAACCACTATTTACCCAAATAGTTCCTACCCATCCCTTAGCCTACATTACAACCTTGGAAGACCTAGTTGATCCTTCATCTCAACATTCGACTATTAGTGGAGTAGTACACTAAGGGAAAGGTTATGGTTCATTGTCTATCATGTATGAATCCTTTGTTGAGAGTGAGCAATTTATTTTTGATAGTCACATTCCGTTGTATATTGTAAGATTGTGAATAAATGTGGGAAACTTTCTTGTTTTGAGGGTGCATGTGGATGATAGTCAGGTGACTTATAATGTTCTTGATCGAGTAACTTGATTGAGTTTTCCATCAAATTGGAAGTTCACCTTTGAGGTAAGGATGTTTTTGAAAAGAATAATCCCATGTTTATAGAAGTGAATTTACATGTTTTGGCGAAAAAGTCATTGTTCGATTTATGAGTGCCCAACACAAGTATTTTTCCTAGGTTATGATGATAAACTTAATTGAATATAGTATTTATATGTCCAAGCACTAATATTCACCCATAATAGGACTTGTTCTACGAGCTAAAATATGTTATTCTTATTGTGTTTAACGTGTAATTACATAATTTAGATAATGTACATGATTAGTGATGTAAGGTGGATTTCTTATAGAATTGGACGAAATTGGATGCATGACGGGAAGTGAGTAATGATTGATGCTTTGGAATTGATTGTATAAACTTGAGAAGAAGTGGATTGATCTTGGAAATCATGTATTTGAAGTCAGAAGCAATTAAAGAAGTAATGAGCTGAGGAGGAGTGAATTTTTGAACTAGATATGAATTCTAGTGGGGTTTCGCGATAGACTCGCGAAGTGATGCTCATTCCCATGGACTGACCCACGCGGCATGAACCTTACTCCCATGGATTGACCCATAGGGCACGATTCTTATTCCCTTGTTATGACCCTCACGACGCGGAGGTGGCTCCCCATTAGAAAAAAATCATCTTATTATAAAAGGAACACTTAATTACATTTGAGACTACTTTGGAAACGTACAACAGAGGAAAAAACACTTTCAATACTTTTCTTAGGGTTGTTTGAACTTCATTATTTCAAGATTACTTTTTGGTATGATTAATTATTTATTTTTGATGTTGAATTCGAACATGAGTGTCTAAACACCCTTGTTCTGAGGTTGAGGCCAAAAACATGATTGTACTTTGATATTCTTTATCGTAGTTTATTGTTGAATTATCGTATAGGTTATTCTTAATCTTTTGTGCTTACTATTTTGATGATTGGTCACCATTAAAATAAACCTATATTCCTATGTGAACCTGGGAGGAGAATGATAGGATAGAATGAAGAGATTAAGGAGCAAGGTTCTTATTCTTTTATAAAATAAGAGATTTGAATTAGCGTCTAGCATAGGGATATACCTAGAATCCTTGTTTGGTTCACTTGCAGGATGATAACTTAATGCATCTAAAGGGATTATTGCATCCCCGCTCAACGATATAGTTGCAATGTCCAGTTAGGTAGAAGATTGGAAGTCGAGAGACCATGATCATACTATGAACCCTGTGAATCAATAACTTGATAATCAACTAAACTATGATAGGAATAGAGATTTCTAAGAATGTTCAAAGTGTCTCAACCTTGGAATTCTCACTAGTATTCTTTACAACCCTGCTGACGTTGTTATTTTCGTACTTTGTTATTTTTTTATTAATTATATTTTTACTTAAAACTTCACAATCATCTTGATACTTTAAAATACTTTATACATTCTTGTCAAAAACTAAAGTTGGTTGAATTAGTTACATATTCCTCATGGGTATGATATCCGACTATCTTAATCACTATATTACTTGTACGATCGTGTGCACTTGTGTGTGCGTTAGACCAAAATAGGAGGTCAAGTAAAATGTGCATAGTTCTTATCCCAAACTCTTTGTTGATTCAGGTAATTCATTGACTTAGTTCGAGGACGAACTAGATTTTTAGTGGTGGATGATGTAACGACCTAAAAATTTAATGAAATATGTGAAAGTTGTTATTTTGTGTGATTTGATTATTTTACCCCTCTCCATAGTTTCCTTGTGGTGTTTTTGGGGTGTGAGGGTGATTGGCATGGTTCCCAATGCATTTTGGTGCTTTTTGTTTGATATTGTGGTTTTTGGTGGTTTTGAGTGCCTGAATTTTGGACTTTTGTGCATATCTTTTGATCCATAAAACGGATGACTGAAGGGACTGTGCCAGTAGATCCAGAACGTCGATTTAAGTATGGTAACATATTTTGTGCGATTTTACGACTTTTAAATCTCATTTCAACCCTTGATTTAGAAAATTGCAATTATGGGTTTCGGAGGTTAACTTTGTGAAAACGATATTTTTCACAAAATTCCAAAAATTTTAGGGCTTTATTTTAAACCGTAATTTCACTTGTTTTGACTTGAATAATGTTTTCATCCTATAATTACCAGTTTTTCATCAATTTAACCATCAAAACAACTTTAATTCTTGATTTTAACATGAATTTCAAAGATTTTACCCGGTAAAGCTTAAAAATAATCTTTTTTAATTTGAACCTCATTTTTGTCTCAATTTGACTCAGATTTTCTGTTGTAGATTCTAAAAAATACGGGAAAAATATTTTTAAAGTAAAGTTATAATTTTTCCCTTTTTTTTTTGAAAATCCATTTCGAGGGTCCATTTTGACTCTGAACCAAAAGTAGTCAATAAGGATATCATTAGCTTTATTTTGATGCGTGGATTCTATATTTCTTAGTTTTAGTTAATTTTGGGACCTTTCGTGAGAAGTAGGGCTTTGTGGTTATGTGTAACGGACCGATTTCAACCTTCGAGGTAGGTTATGACTTAACTCTTTTAGACTGGGATAAGTAGTTAATGATGTTATAAAATGAATGATAAAGGTGGGAACTAATCATGAAAAATGGCTATCTATGTGTTGTGCTCGTGGTGGGACCTATATGTGACGTAGTTATTGAAATTGAAATATTATGTGATATGTGTGACAGTGTGGGGTCATACATGATGATGATAGTCTTGAATACTTGCGAATAATTGTATTATGTTATTGAAATTGCCTATTATGGTATCTTGATGTATTGTGATATATTCATACTTGTGGGCATATGAAAAATGTGAAAATTTATGGATGGATGGAAATAATGAGCATATATTGGTTCACGTGATTGTGAAAATGTATCATTATGATTTGTTGTGGAAATACATCATGTGGTTGGTTGTGGAAATACTTGTGGGGAGCGATTGTGAACATTACATCCTTATGGCATCATACACATACTTTTACTTGTTTGTTGTATGTTTCGTATATTCTTATTGTTATTGTTTGTCCCACTTGATTTGTGTCTCATGTTGTGTATGTGCTTTGGAAACACTGTAAATAATTGAAATATTATAAATACTGGAAATATTGAAAACATCAAATTTTATAGACCTCTCTAAAGTATATGTGGAGAAGAGTCATGGATATTGGTTGTATACGGTTTGACAAACCCCCATGGGTCCTACATCGAAGAGCTTTAGCTCTGTAGGTGTATACATAATAGTATAGAGTTGATGAACCCTCCACGGATCATTCATCGAGAAGCTTTAGCTCTATTGGTTTAGATAGAGATTGTGCAATTGTCTCATACATCATCATCATCATCACCATCTCATACATTGCATTTTCTTTATTGTGATTGATGTTATGATTGGATTTACATATTGACTTGTTATATGTCAACTTGCTCTATATCCTGTTATTATACTTGATTATCTTGTATATACATGTTCTTCTCTATTTCTACTTGCATGCGATATAATGTATACTTGTATTTTACATACTGTATTTTTGTTGTAACTATGATATATTTGAACTGTTAGTGCAAGCTGTGGGGGCTACCATTGTGGTACATTTTTTGAATGTAGGTGACGTTCCCTTAGTAAGTAGTTTGTATATTTTGTTTACTTCTTTGCTTGGTGGTCCTATGATACCTACTAAGTACAAGTGGACCGTACTCACGCCTACTGCACCGTTTTGGTGCAGGTCCTAGCTTGGGTATGCCTTAGATTGGTTGATTTTGAGCACCTTTAGATTACTCATGGTAACAGTTGGATATTCATGCGTTCAGAGTTAACCTATATCTTTCTGTAGTAGTTATGTCTTCATTTGTATTATGAGACAGACATTTACCATGTGTGGGTATTTTTGATATATTTAGCTCATGATTTGTATTCATAGTTCTTATACTGTTGACACCAAGTTTTGGGAGTTATAGCTGCATTTTATGCTTCTTTCCACATTTATCACACTTGTGTGGCTCAGCTTCATTCTAGAATTTTTTTTTGAGGGTATTACTTTCTTTTTTTCCTTCGTGTATTAGTTTGAGTGATAAACATACTTGTTAAGGTACACTGAGACAAGTGGCATAATGACCTATCGATTTTGGGTAATGACAGGTATTCTCATTATGATAGCGGCAAGAATTCTCAAAAAGGTGTAACACCCTGTATATTTTACTTCCTTGTAATGCCTTAAAATGACCCTTAGGACCTTTATATCAATGGTAAACCAAGTCTAGTGGTTGTGGGTTTCATTGAGGGTACTTTTGGGTGTTGAAAATGAGTTGGCGTCGCAAAGGGGACCCCCGCGGAGGGGTCGCAAACTGCCTTAGGTTTGCTTTGGACATATACCATAAACCCTGAGGTTTGCTTTGGCCATGCGCTTTAAATCTCCCAAGCGTAAAAAATTCTCTGTTTTATTCGATTTTAAGGGATTTAAGGTCTTTTCACATCCTATAATTGTTCCTAATCATATATGAATGAAATTAAGGTCTTAACCCACGTTATTTCATTTCTCAAATCCCCAAATCATCTTTCATTAAGAAAAATAAGAGAAACTACCTAGGGTTGGGGATTTTAAGTTGTAAGGGTCAAATTACTCTATGTTTTCATCGATTGAAGGTATGCAGGACTATCCTAACTCTCATGGGAGTAAGTTTAATGTTTCAATCAATATGTTAAGTGTCTATTTACCTATACGTAATGGGTTTTGGAAACCATTAAAAAGCATGCATTATGACCCCATTTTCGATGAAATTATGTATTTTCTATGGGGATTCTCCATTAACTTGAAATATATTCTTGTGTATGAATGTTATGAGGTTTGAAAATTGAATTGAGAGCATGATTTTTGATAATCCCCTCTCATGATGATATTACTTGTCTAACTTCGTTATGGGTTGATTAAAATGCATGATTAAACTCTTGAAACACATGTTTTTCTACCAATGATGAATTACATGATTACATAATTGAACGAGAGGGTGTTGTTCTTTCTTTATAAATTCTCTTGGCATCAAACATAAGAATTTCATGTGATTTATGAAAGTGATGGCTATCCCATGTTAAATTCTTGAAAGAAAAGGGTTTTGCATAAGCTTCACTGGAATTTCTTATACGTACTCCCTCATATGATGTTTAAATCTTTTGGGTGGTCGTTAATGTATTTTGTTTTGAATGAAAAGGGATACGATTATGACATGACATGATATGGTTTACAAGTCTAGGTATGATGATACCTATCACGGGATGCCCTTAAAATGAAAGAGATAAATTTTTAAAAGCATGAAGCCTAGTTTTAAAGAACTAAAATTGGGCTTAAATAGAGCTAGTTGGTTACCCGAAGAAGGCATGGGTTCAAAAAACCCTTTGCCCGAAATCATGTTTAACTGATACGAATTTAGGACCACTTTAAAAATAAACAACAAATACAAAACAACATTCTAAACCCCTAACGACATGCGTGCAATAAAGACCCGAATATCAAAAACAACTTGACTCCGACTTAACACAGACACCAACCTACAATGACAGAAACATTAAAGACTCCAAACTGAATAAAGATAAGAAATGCTCTTTCAGACTGGTGCTCTGCGTGATGACCCTGGCTGAGATGGACCTGCCTGTGAAGTTCTCTTTCTCCCATTCAAACTTTGTAGCATATCCTGTAAAGACACCCTGATATTAGGGAAGAAGCTTCGAGCCCGTATTCCGTCCTCATGAGGAGTGCACTTGGAAAGATTATTCTGACACCTTTCTACCGTCTTGAACAAATCTGCTAACTGAACTCTCAGTGTTTCCACTTTGGATCCCGCACTTTCATCCTGATGGTCGTCAACTATGCATTCTTCCTGTATTCTCCCTCTAAGCTGCGCTGGTAAGGGTTGACTGATACCCCGAGAGATAGATTGAAGCCAGGCCCCATATCCCTGAGTGTACCACGGATTAGCCAAACTTTCTTTGAGAGTGTCCACACCTAGCTTTGCTGCATGCTTCCAGAACTGCTCGTATTTGCTTTCACCTAAGGCTTGGTCCTTGAAGTACTCAACATCCTTTAGAAGATCCACTACTGGTGGCACGTCCTGCGGCCTACCCAACTAGCGCATTACCCTAGAAGGACTGTATGGTCCAGTGCAATTAAGCCCTAACATAACTAGAAAGAGCTGCATTTGACAACCAAACAAGATTATCTTTGGTCGAAGCCACAGACAAGTCCACAAAATGTTATCCCCGGTTCTTGACTCAAGAAATTCAATCCAAGCGTCGACTCTCATGGGTAGCGAGAATTTATCCAAATGCAACCTGAGGTCCATGGCTTTTACTCGATTGGGAATACAATGATCTATCACGTCTGGTCTAACTAAAGAAGGTGCATGTAAATGCTCCATCATCCATAACTGCAATATCAGGTTACTGCCCTAAAAATATCTCATCCCCCCTTCACTTCGGTTAAAGCCTTATATATTTCTGTTAAGATCATGGGTATGAGAGTGAACCTGCCCTTTTGATTAATGCCCTTGTCGTTTTGATCCTTATGAAATAGAGCCATCACCACAGATTGCAAACGGGTGTTAATACGTCTTTCTTCTAGGGGAAACACTAAAATACCTAACAAAGAGAGGGTGAAGACTTCAAGGCGCTTTCTCTCCTACTTCTCCTTAGTTATATGAAATTCATCCCAAAAGCAATCAAAACCTTCCGAAGGCCCGAATCTAGCGAACAAAAAATCTAAAGAAACCCACGAATCACTTAAACAACCCAAATGTATACCCTTACTTTTTAAACCACAAGACTGCAAAAATCTCACGCTAGTATGATTTCGTGTTCGGATCATATCCTTCTCGATATAGGGCAAATGCAACAAACCGGATATTTCTGCCAAAGTAGGAGTCATTTCACATTCCCCAAACCTGAACACCAAACTACTTGGATCCCAAAAGGTCAACAAAGCCTCTATTAAATCTGGACGAGGGGTAACATGCAGAAGTTCCGTAAGATCACCTAATATTTTAATCAGTTTCTGCTGATCAACATAGTTAAACATTTCCCACCACTTGATTAACTTTTTGGGCACCTGGACAACTATCAGGACTCTAGACTTGGTGAACAAATCCATCATGTAATAACACATAAGACGTTATCTCAAAAATTCGACAAGAGTAGAAGATTCCCAACCCTTGGGAGTTTTGACGCAAGCATATGTCGATGAGATAGACCACATTCATGACTCCAATTTTCCGAACAGAAGTACTGAGTAAAATCAGTCTACTTGGCTAACAACTCTAGATTACAGGGGGAGAGACCTAGGCTAATAATAAGACAAAGGCCAACCCAGAGATTACCGGACCCACCGAGGGTTGCCTACGTATCCCAACCCGAGGGAAGGGAATCAGGTATGCGTAGTTGATGTTAGGCGTATTTACACGCCTAAATCACCTTAATGTACCCATATTTTAGCTAAGTTTTGAGGACAAAATATATAATTCCTACACTTTTAGTCCTTTTTCCTGTAAGTGAGCTAACCAACGTGATTAGCAAGATTTCAGGTATTTATGATGAAGATTTCAGCATTTTATGGACTGTTGGACGCCAAAGGAAACTTCACGTAAGAAGAAAGGCAGCTTCTGGAAACTTGTGGACTGAAAGTGATGCATGGAGAACTTGTCCCGGGCAAAAACAGCATTTCTAAAGACTTGGGGGATCAGCAGTAACTTAGTAGGATTAGGACAAGTATGCAGTAACCCAGTAGGACTAGGAAAAGGATAAAAACCCTATTTCAGTAGGACTAGGACAAGGATGTTATAAAAACCCTATAATGCTGAATTTTTTAGCATTCACTTATTCATTCATTCGAAGCTTTTTATTATATTGACTCATTCATTAATTCAAGACTTTTTCATTCGATTTTTGCTCTTAATTCACGCTACAATTAAATCCCCCATTTTTCGTAGAATTTTCGATCAACAGTCTACTAATCGTTGCATACTTAGTGACCAAGTATTCCCTGTGGGATTCGACACCCAACCCAGTTGGGTTCTATATTTGACAACGACCGCTTACACTCTTACGAGAGCTGTAGTTTGAGCGTTATCAAATTTTGGCGCCGCTGCCGGGAAATACGATTGTCAACTTTGTTTGTGATAGTTACTAGACCCTTTGGTCAAAGATTCTCGTATTTTACTTTTAGTTGTTGTTTTTGGTTTTATTCAGGTTTGTTTGAGTGCATGCCAAACACTCGAAGTTCAGGTCAACCGTTATTACCAATCAATACTTAACCTCAACTTATTGGCAGAATGGATGCACAACGTGACATGGACAGAAGGGCAGCTCAATAGGAGCAGGCTAGACTAGCTGCACTGGCAGCTGCTCAAGTGCATCAACAGAATATTGATAACCCAGGTCGGGCAACAAATCCTGATGATGAGGACCTGGGTGATGAGGAGTTACTTAATCCACGACGTTCAGATGAAGTAGCAGCACCTATGCACAGGAGAGATCGTCAAGCTACAATGAGACCTGACCGTCGAGCTGTGCAGGCCCTTTTTGATGATGATGATGACGATCTTGATGGAGCTGGTGCCACAGGGGCTATTATTCCTCCGCCCTTGGCACCCGGAGCTAAGTTCAATATCACTAGCACCATGATTCAGTTATTGCAGCTCAAGGGGTTATTTGGTGGACTCGCAGGAGATGATCCGAATATGCATCTCATCAACTTTATTTCAACATGCAAGTCGTTTGACAATCCAGGAGTTGGGCAGAATGCAATTCGGCTGCGCTTATTTCCATTGTCTCTGTCTGGGGAGGCAACTCTATGGTTGAACGGGCTAACTCCTGATTCTGTTACTAATTGGAGGCAACTGAAAGACGCTTTCCTAGAAAGATTCTTTCCGCCATCCAAGAGAGCCCAATTACGGGATGAGATCAGCAATTTTCGACAGCTTCCAACTGAAGCTCTCCACGAAACATGGGAGAGGTTCAAGAAGAAGCTTAAGCGGTGCCTAAACCATCATATGACGAATATCCACTTGATGGAAATATTATATAGGGCTTTGAACTCGGTGACAAAGCCAGTGGTTGATAATGCTGCAGGTGGGTCATTCATGGACCTTACTTTTCTTGAGGCAAGTGATATGCTAGATCGTATGACAAAACAGAGTAGAGCTTGGCATACCAGGGATTCATAGGTAGCAAGCTCTACCGTATCTATTGGCTTGACTGCAGAGCAGAGGCGTAGACAAGAGGAACGTGACCAAGATATGGCTCACATGAAAATGCAGATGGATCTTCTTACCAAGCATTTATTATCAGGAAAGACCGAAAAAGTAAAAGAGGTTGCGTCAAAAGGAAGAGACGAATCCGATTCTGAGGAAGAAGCTAACTACTTGAATAATCAGGGGGGTTTCCGAGGCAATGCCCAAGGAAACTAGGGTCGGAACTATTATGATAAATCTGGATACAAGGAGCGCGATCAAGGTGGTTGGAAGAATAAGACTGACAGGAGTGGTTTGTATGTTCCTCCTGGAAACCGTGAGGCTGTGGCATCTGGCTCTGGGAAGATGTCGATGGAAGATATGATGGCGAAGCTGTTGAA
The DNA here is from genome assembly GCA_030864215.1 of Capsicum pubescens. NCBI lineage: Eukaryota > Viridiplantae > Streptophyta > Magnoliopsida > Solanales > Solanaceae > Capsicum > Capsicum pubescens. The sequence goes on from CM061542.1 coordinate 263,411,183, forward strand.
GGGAGTAGAGGAAACTAATACGATAGTGAATGAGGTGAAAAACGATTTGTCTTCAATAAATCAATTGGTTGACTCGCATTCTACTGCAATAAAGCAACTAGAGCAGCAATTGAGTCAACTTTTAGCGACATTAAATTAAAGAAAAGCTGGAACACTACCTAGCGACACAGTGTAAAATCCAAGGAATGATGGATCGTGTATGGCTATCACCACCTGAAGTGGTAAAGTATTGGAAAATCCATCCAAAGGCAAGCAGGTGGTTGATGATATAAAAGATAATGAGATCATTGCAGAACCAAAAGATGCCGAAGCAGCTGATGAGGTTGTTCGTGACGTCACCTCTCAACGTCCACAGCCTGAAAAGATCGCCGAACTGAAGCAAGATGAAAAGGAAGCGGTGGAGAAAACTATTCCCCTTCCACCACCACCTTTTCCTCAGAGATTGAAGAAGAAAGCTGACGATACCAGGTTCAATAAGTTTATGACTATGTTGAAGCAGCTAACTATTAATGTTTCTTTGGTCGAGGCACTGGAACAAATGCCTGGGTACGCAAAATTTATGAAGGATCTTTTGACAAAGAAGCGGACAACATGTTATGAGTTGACAGATACTGTTCATCATTGCAGTGCAATCACTACCAGATCACTAGTTCAGAAGAAGGTTGACCCCGGTGCCTTCACTATTCCTTGCACTGTCGGATCTTTGAATTTTGCCAAGGTATTATGCGATTTAGGAGCCAGCATCAATTTGATGCCGCTATCTATTTACAGAAAGTTAGGGTTGGGGGATCCTACTCCAACCAATATGAGGCTCATGATGGCAGATAGGTCGGTAAAATGACCTGTTGGTATTTTATATGATGTATTGGTGAAGGTTTCTTCATTCATCTTTTTGGCAGACTTCATTATTCTGGACTGTGAGGTGGATTCTGAAGTTCCCATAATCTTGGGGCGCCCTTTCCTTGCAACAGGGAGTGTGCTTATTGATTTAAGAGCGAATGAGCTTTTATTTCGGATGAATGACGAAGTAGTCCGCTTTGATGTATGCAAATCAATGAAGCAACCCAAAGATCTGAACGTGTTCTCGGTAGCTGATGTTTATTTTGATAATGAGAAAGAATTATCCATAGAGGAGCAGCTTATTGTTGACCCATTGGCGGCTGTGCTTATGAATATTGAGCGTGAGGATGCTGAAAATTATGAAGAAACTATTTGTGCTCTAATAGGAATAGGGTCGTATCCTTATCCTCCCAAGAAGCTGGACCTCGATCTAAAAAATCGACCTACACCACCAGCTAAACCATCCATTGAAGAGACACCAATGTTAGAATTGAAGGAGCTACCCAGTCATCTAAAGTACGCATTCTTGGGAAGTGGAAACACCCTCCCGGTTATTGTGGCAGCTGACTTAGGTGAGCAGCAAGTTGCAGCTCTCATTGCTGTTCTAAGGAAATACATGAGAGCCATCGGTTGGACCATCACTGATATTATTGGTATTCCGCCTGGGATATGTATGCATAAGATTCAGCTTGAAGAAAATTGCATACCCACTATTGAGCATCAAAGACGTTTGAATCCACCTATGCAAGAGGTGGTGAAGAAAGAAATTATTAAGTGGTTAGATGCAGGGGTAGTGTATCCAATCTCTGACAGTAAATGGGTGAGTCCGGTACAGTGTGTGCCCAAGAAAGGGGGCATGGCGGTAGTTGCAAACGAAAGGAATGAGCTAATTCCACTCAGACCTGTCACAGGGTGGAGAGTATGCATGGACTACCGGAAGCTGTATTCATGGACGCTTAAGGATCACTTCCCAATGCCATTCATGGACCAAATGCTTGATCGATTGGCAGGGAAAGGATGGTTTTGCTTCTTAGATGGTTATTTTGGCTATAATCAGATCTGTATTGCTCCCGAAGAACAAGAGAAGACAACTCTTACATGCCCATATGGTACGTTTGCCTTCTAACGTGTGCCATTTGGGCTATGTAACGCACCCGCCACTTTTCAGCATTGTATGATGTCCATTTTTTCTGATATGGTTGAAGACACCTTGGAGGTATTCATGGACGATTTTTCAGTTGTGGGTGAGTCGTTTGAATTGTTCTTGGAGAACCTATGTATGGTGTTACAGAGATGTGTCGAATTCAACTTGGTGCTAAACTGGGAGAAGTACCACTTTATGGTTAAAGAAGGTATTGTTCTTGGGCATAAAATTTCCGAAAGAGGAATTGAGGTGGATCGAGCTAAAATTGAAGTCATCGAGAAACTACCACCTCCAATCTCTGTAAAGGGAGTTCGTAGTTTCCTCGGGCATGCAGGCTTTTATCGAAGGTTCATTAAAGACTTTTCCAGGATTGCTAGTCCGTTATGCAAGCTTTTGGAGAAGGATGCAAAGTTCGACTTCAGTGAAGATTGCTTGAAGGCATTCGAATGCCTCAAAGGGAAGCTAATTAAAGCTCCTATCATTGTAGCACCTAATTGGTCCCTACCATTTGAAGTTATGTGTGATGCAAGCGGAGTAGCTTTGGGTGCTGTACTTGTCCAGAGAAGAGAAAAGTTATTTCATCCAATCTACTACGTGAGCAAGGTCTTGAACGGAGTCCAGAAGAACTATACTATCACGGAACAAGAGCTTCTAGCAGTTGTTTATGCTTTTGAAAAGTTTCGTGCTTACCTGTTGGGGACTAAAGTGGTGGTTCATACCTATCATGCAGCCCTGAGATACCTAATGACGAAGAAGAATGCAAAGCCGAGGCTAGTTCGATGGGTGTTATTGCTGCAAGAATTTGATTTCGAGGTAAAAGATAGAAGAGGTTGCGAAAACCAAATGGCTGATCACCTATCTAGACTTGAGAATGAGCACACAGCGCAACCCAATCTTAAGATTAATGATGCATTCCCCGATGAAGAGATCCTAGCCACGATGGTGGAAGAATTACCATGGTGCGCAGACTTTGCAAACTATGTGGTAAGTAATGTGATACCTGCACATCTGTCTTTTCATCAAAAGAGAAAGTTCATGCATGATGTAAAACACTACTTCTGGGATGAGCCATATTTGTTTCGACGATACGCGGATGGTGTTATCAGGCGATGCATATCTCATGTGGAAGTGCCGAGTATCTTGGAAGCAAGTCATGCTTCCCAAGTTGGGGGACACCATGCAGGTGGTCGAACAACAAGGAAGGTATTGCAAAGCGGCTATTATTGGCCTTCGATATTTAGAGATGCCTACAAATTTGTGAGAAGATGTGACCAATGTCAGAGACAAGGCGCAATTTTGAAGCACCATGAGATACCCATGTCAAAAATTCTCGAAGTAGAGCTGTTTGATTTCATGGGCCCATTCGTAAATTCGTTTGGGATGAAATATATCCTAGATGTTGTCAACTATGTATCCAAATGGGTCGAAGCAGTAGCGCTGGCCGATAATGAAGGAAAGCGTGTTGTAGCATTCTTGAAGAGAAATATCTTCTCTCGTTTTGGGGTACCACGTACCATCATAAGCGATGGAGGATCACACTTTTGCAACAAGCTGTTCAAATCCGTGTTGATGAAATATGGGGTCAAGCAACATAAGGTAGCCACGCCTTATCACCCACAAACTAGTGGACAGGTAGAGGTTTCTAATCGAGAGATCAAGAAGATCCTTGTTAAGACTGTAAACGCTAATAGGAAGGATTGGTCTCGGAAGCTGGACGATGCACTATGGGCTTATAGGACTGCATTCAAAATGCCAATTGGCATGTCCCCGTACCACCTAGTTTATGGGAAGGCTTGTCACTTGCCCATTGATCTCGAGCATAAAACATTATGGGCGTTGAAGCAACTGAATTTGAATTGGGATGATGCCACGAATATGAGATTGGAGCAGCTGAACGAGATGGATGAATTCCGTCTACATGCGTATGAAAGATCAGACTTCTACAAGGAGCGGATGAAAAAGTATCATGATAAATGGATTGTTCAATTCCAGACTGAAGATATTCCCAGGGAAGTTAAGGTCCAAATGGTCTGGTCCGTACAAAATTAGCCAAGTCTACTCGTCTGGAGTAGTTTAGCTAGAAGACAATAATGGTGTTGTCTTTAAGGTGAATGTCCAACGAGTAAAACCATATATCGGTCTTCTTGACTCGATAAAATGCATGGCCACCATCTATCTCGACGAAATCTAAGTACTCGAGGTAACTATGTCATGCCGCGACAATAAATCAAGCGCTAGATGGGAGGCAACCCATCATTTTTCATTCTTTATTGTTTTACTAAGAGTTTGTTTTTTTTAATAAAAAAAAATCCAAAAAGAAGAGTCGAGCCACGACCAAAACTAAGGCGCTAGATGGGAGGCGACCCATCGTTCTAATCGCTTGTGTTGTTTTTGAATAAGTGAAGGTGCAAGAGGTGTAAAGGAGGAGATTGGTTTCAAATTTTGATTTGGAAGTATTGCATGTTGAAGGTGGTAAGTTGGGAATGAAGAAGTAAAAGGCTATGAGTTAGGCATTGCCTATGAAAATCTAGGCAACGAACAAGGCAAGGCCTATGCTATGGCCTAAGCTCTCTGAATCTAGAGTGCCATGGCATATGCGCCGCCTATGCTCACTTTTTGGTCTCCTAATCCGATTCCAAATGGGTCAAAACCCGACCCAAGCTTGCCCTATAAACAGAACCTTAGTCTTAGAACAAAAATGCATTGCAAATTCAACCTAAGCGCCGCCTACCTCTCCAAAATCTCTCAAAAAATTTCTTTTTGCTCTTTTAACTTTGCAAGAACATCTTCCAAGGCCATCAACCAAGTAAGTACTTCTGTGATCTTCTTTTATATTCCGTAAGTATTACAATACTACGCCTATAATAAGTTGTTAAATCTTGAAGTAGTGTTGGTGATTTGAATGTGGTTGACTTGTTGTGATACAACTAAGTGAGTGAAAGAATACGTATGGGTGTTCTAAACTTGGTTCCAACCTGAATTTGATTTTGATACACTGTCATACTTTTGCGGAATCGACATGGTTAAGATAATTGCATAATCTTGTAACTCGAAAGCTTGTATGTTTGAATGACTTATCCATCGAGATGAAAATCATGGTTAACTACAAACATGAGATGTTGTGATTATTTCTAAGCCATAAATTGATACGATATCTATGTAGTAGTTTTGTTCAAAGAGATGCATTAGTACAAACATGAAAACATAGTTAAGAGTACATGAAAAAGAATTGAAAAGGATAGTGAAGATGACAAGAAAAGTATGACTGTGCTGAATATATTGTTGGAACATAACACCTAAATGTATGGCAATAAAGTCTGAGTAATTGACATCGTTCACTTAATCAGTTTGTCACAACAAATTAAGTGTGGGGTGGTGCCTCTACTGCTTGTTTGCTGACTTTATCCACCGAGATGAAGCTAACATGACTATTATTTTAATCTCAGGTACAATCAATGGCACCAAAAGCAAGACAAGGAAAAGAAAAAACAACTACTTCACAAAAAGGCCAGAAAAGGGGACGAAAAGAGCAAGGTGAATCCTCCTCGCTGCAAATACCTCGACGCATGTATGGGATAAAATGGGTCCTAGAGGAGAAAGGAAAGGAGTGGTACAAGAACAATAAAGTAAAAAAATATGTTCATGTGGAGTTGATACAAAAGGAGAGCCTAGCAAAGAAAGAACCCCGCATTTTGGCTAAAGTCATGGCGCTACATCTTGATTTCATTTTCCAAGATATGGGAGAATGCAATCTTGATCTAACGCGAGAATTCTATGCCAATTGGTCCCCAAAGACTACCGGAAGTGAAGTGAAGATTCGGGGCCAAGTCTTGCAACTGAATGCGGAGTTCTTCAACTCTTTTCTGGGTCTTCCATCTGTGGATCCATCACCGCTCAAGGAGCTTTATCGCAGACCTCCATACAGGGCAATCAGACACACACTATGCGGAACAAGATCAATGGCATGGTGGAGTCATCACAAGGATACCGGTCGGCACAATACCTTCTCGTATGCCTCCTTGAATAGAGAAACTCGGATATGGTTGCAGATAGTCAATTATTGCCTGATTCCAAGGTCACAATACACAAAGATCACACGTGATAGAGTGTGCTTGGTGTACGCTTTGATGACGAACATCCCCATCAACATTGGGGCAATTATTCGATCTTCAATGCGTAAGGCCAGGCTGCACAAGAGGTCCCACTTCAGCTTTGGCAATTTGTTGACTGCGATATTAAGGAAGGAGGACATCGAAGAGGAACCTGTAGATCATAAGCTTCCACACAACCCGAAAAAGGTTGACCTCACAAAGGTTAAAGATGCTGAATCCATGCATGGCGTCAACCTAACCACTGTAGAAAGACATGCTCGCGACGAAAGCTTCTCCCGCCATTTATATGGCATGATGAAGTTTACCATGATGAGAGGGGGTCGTGTTCCAACTGCTGCAGAGCTCCAACAGTTGGATTATGACTACCCAATGAATGAGCATGCGAGAGCGATGTGTGGAGTAGTGTATATTTTGAGGAACCTCTTGATGCGACATGCCAACCGATGATAATCGATGAATGCCAGACTCCAACGTGGAGGAGAAATCTGATGACGACGACTCTGATGATGATTCCGATGTTGGGGGTATGACCCTAGACATAGAGGATGAGTCCGACTAATCAGGTTCTTCTTCTTTATTTTCCACTGAGGGCAGTGTGTACCGTCTAAGTGTGGGGTGCTGGTATTTGTATGCTATACTTCTTTGTCTGCATTTGCATTTATTCTAGTTCTTGTTTGTTTCAATTAGTCGTAATTAGTTAGTTTAATTTTAAATTTTTTAGATTTTGCATGAAATTGTTCTGATAGACGGCATGGTAGTTTAACAAGAGTTTGTGCTAAATCACTTAATCATTACTATTGAGACATTTAGGCTCTACATGTGACTCACTATGTGATAATTGTGTGGTTTAATTCATTCATCTGTTGGGTCAAGAGTCTATACTGCTCCCAATAAAGTTGACCATGTGCCTTTTGTGTGTGAGGATATAGTATATTCTGTGTTGTGACTGATGCTAGAACTTTCCTGGTGTGTGTGTAAAGCAAAATAAAGAGTGTGAGTTTAGGAGATGATTTAGGCATTTCTTTGGCAGCCTGTGATTGTTTACCTTCTGTTTACCTACCCGTGGACATTATCCTAGTCAACCCTTTTGAGCCTTTAAGCCATTTTCTTTGACAGCCTCATATGTAAGCCTAATCCATTTTTTTTCAAGACCATAATTTGATCCAAATTCCTAAGTGCTTTAAATTGTGAAGTCATGTGACAAAATAAGAGGAAATTGGGTGAGAGTGATGCCTTAAAGTGAATTGGTACTTGAATTTGTTATGAAAAAAAAGAGTGGCTATCATAGAGGTGTGTTATAAAAAAAAAAAAAGAAATAGAAAAACAAAAAGATAAATTGTGTTTATGATTAAATAAAAAGATAGTTATGCTTAAATGGAAAAACAGGTGAAAAGGGGTGATAGATGAAAGAAAGGTAGCAGGGTTGATTAAAAGAGAGTGTTAATGGCATAATGTGATGTATTAAAGCGCTTAGGAACATAGTCACTATTTCTGGCCAAAATAGTCCTACCCGTCTCTTAGCCTATATTACAACCTGTAAAAGACCTAATTGATCTTAAGCTTAACATTCTGATATTAGTAGAGCATTACACTAAGGGCAAGCCTATGGTCATCAGTTGCAATATATGAATTCTTTGTGAGAGTGAGAGCAAGGATAATCTTATACCCATGTTTTGAAAAATGAAATACTTGTGAGTAATTATGGGTGATATATTGTGAGACACACATGGTTGATGAGTTTTGGGTAGTCTTGTATGATTCTTTGTGCCTTAACTTGTGGCTACGAATTAACCATCATCACGAGTCTATGTTGGAGGTTGAATTGTTTCTAGTAGTGATCAGAAAACTACTCTTTGCTGATAATTGTCGTGCCTGTCTTGATGAATATTTTGTGTTACTGCTGTGATTTCTAGTTAGATGATTGCATGGACGTAATATTTTGTTCGAGGAAAAACAAAGCTTTAAGTGTGGGGTGTTGATGTTAGGCGTATTTACACGCCTAAAGCACCTTAATGTACCCATATTTTAGCTAAGTTTTGAGGACAAAATATATAATTCCTACACTTTTAGTCCTTTTTCCTGTAAGTGAGCTAACCAACATGATTAGCAAGATTTCAGGTATTTATGATGACGATTTCAGCATTTTATGGACTGTTGGACGCCAAAGGAAACTTCACGTTAGAAGGAAGGCAACTTCTGGAAACTTGTGGACTGAAAGTGATGCATGGAGAACTTGTCCCGGGCAAAAACAATATTTCTAAAGACTTGGGGGATCAACAGTAACTTAGTAGGATTAGGACAAGTATGCAGTAACCCAGTAGGACTAGGAAAAGGATAAAAACCCTATTTCAGTAGGACTAGGACAAGGATGTTATAAAAACCCTATAATGCTGAATTTTTCAGCATTCACTTATTCATTCATTCGAAGCTTTTTATTATATTAACTCATTCATTAATTCAAGACTTTTTCATTCGACTTTTGCTCTTAATTCAAGCTACAATTAAATCCCCCCTTTTTCATAGAATTTTCGATCAACAGTCTACTAATCGTTGCATACTTAGTGACCAAGTATTCCCTGTGGGATTCGACACCCAACCCAGTTGGGTTCTATATTTGACAACGATCGCTTACACTCTTACGAGAGATGTAGTTTGAGCGTTATCAGTAGTTCATCCAGATTGGACAATTAACGATTAACTAACAAATTGACCCTAACTTAAGAGACAACCAAAAACAAACGAATGAAAACTTTTTGGATTTTCAACTAGACATTTCAACTAAGACTGACACCACCAATTATGAAAAAAAATAATCTTTTTGGTATTTTGTTTTTGACAAATAAGTAGAAAAGGCAAACAAAACCCTTTTTTTTTTCTTTCTCTTTTTTTTGTTGAACTTTCGGTACTTTGAGAAGATAAATGCAAAATGTAAAAAAAATCTTTTTGAGTTTTTGGATTGTGAAGAACCAAAGCCATAAAGAACTCTAAAATAAACTACGACACTCCTTTTGATTCATTCTTTTCGACTCACTTTTTCTTTTCTCTTACCTTACTTCTGACATAAGTTTTCCTCAAATCAGTCTGTCAAATGACCACATTACCCTAAAAAATGCAACATTTAGCACATAAGGATGCTTTAGAGGTGAGTCTCTCACAAAGGACCAAGTGGGCCTTGCTAAGTCTCAATATGATGCACATAAGCATGACCTAAAGGCTGACCTACGTTGGGGTTCACTAACAAGGCTGTTCGGGGGAGCGTATGGTCGATAGTGGCTGCTTTGCTTTCCACCTACTCCATAACACCGACGACTCCCCCCTAAAATAAGGGTGACTCAACTAGAGGTCGTGTACAACACGTGTACTACGGACTTGTTGCAGAAAGAAGGCCTGGGGGTAGACTCATGATGCCAGATATAAAACGGTAAAACATAAGATAAATACTGTAAACAAAGAGCACGAAAAGCGCACAAAAGTGAAAATAATAACACAAATAAAATCACAAATAAAATCACAAACAATGCTTATACACTCGTAATGTCAAACAAAGCCGATACGACTCCAAAAATAGCTTGAATTCTGAACAGTTATCCCCAACAGAGTCGCCAGAGCTGTCACACCCATTTTTTCTTTACTCCAAAAGATTATTATTTTAAAGGTTTGAAAGGGTTTTTATTATTTAAGTGACAAAAATATTTTTTTTTTTTGAAAAAGGATTATTTACATTTTTTATTTAGAGTCGCCACTTGGCATAAATCGGGTGTGCCAAGTCACCTTTGGGAGATCCTTTTCGAAATAATTTGACTCTTTAAAACTGATCCGCGAACAAAGATTCCGGCTAAGGAATTCTGTTGACCGAGGGGAAGGTGTTAGGCACCCCTCAATCTCGTGGTTTGACCACGGTCGCTTGGTGGAGCATATCGGCTAATTCGACACTAAGAGTGTATAAACCACACAAAAACATACAAACCAATTAATCAAACAATCAAACAAATCCAAAATTATAGTGTTCAGTCCAATTATACAGTCCAAAATAAATAAATAAAAATGTGAAAATAAATCCTATCTAACTTACACTAATCCTAACTGTGCTCCCATGCTTTACCCGATGCCTCGGGGCTTTGGCACGAACGTCTTCTGGGTACAAAATACTTCGGGAAATTCCCCGACGTATAAACACAATACCTCGGGGCATTCCCCGGCCAAATGATACATTCGATCCAAAAGCAATATAGTCAAACCATTCAACACGCATTTTAAGCATTCAATATTCCACAAATCCCGAATTTTCCTACCCGAACCTAAACTTTGCCTATTAAGTTTTCGTCCTAAAATATGCTCCTATCGAGTTCACAAACTTGATATTTATTCCGAATTAACCAAAACAACAATAAATCAAAATTTACCTAAATTCACCCTTTTCATCAATTTCTAAATTCCGCCCCAAATTCCCTTTCAACAATCCACAATCATTTTTCAATGAAATCAAGCAACAATTCGATCACCCAATATTCAATCATGCCTCACACAAATCAAACACGTATAATGAGATGAATTGAGAAGAGTTAGAATTGGACCTCGAAAGAAGTTTTTGAGATTTAATATTACTCGGGTGGAGAGACAGAATCCGCGTCCATGAACCTCAACTCAGCCTCAATACAACTAAACTCGACTCGGTATCAAAAAATACGACCCGAACAAATTTGACGATGACAGAATCAAACAAACCAAGACAGAAATTATGAAACCGAGAAACCCGAACACAATTTCCACCAAACTTTGCTGGAAAAACTGAAATAGGGTCGCGTTTTTAATGGATTTTGGGTCGGATTTCACCGGTCTACAACTGGTGGATCTGATTTCAATGTTATTCCAGCATAATCTTGCCGAAACTGACCCAAAGAGATCGGTTTTGATCGGGAATGAGCGAACAGAACTGGTTTTCAGTTTGCCGGACTTCGTTGTCCGGCGATGGTTCGACCAAAGTAGTCCACTGGGTCCTAGAAGCCTATCCGAATCTCCAATGAGAGTCACGATGTAGGAACAGTGACGGCATCAGTGATGGATCACTGATTTTTACTCAACTTCCCTTTCTCACCGTTTCTCTCAGCCGATCTCTCCCTCTATGTGCGTGTTTTCTCTAAAAATGGAAAAAATGGTGAGTATGTTACTGTGTGGAATCTCGTGGAGAAGATGGTGTGCGATTTTGTCTATGGAAGAAGATGGTGTCCCCCCTGTGTAAATTGTGGTGAATGGTAATATATTCTGTCAAAAAAAATAATTTGAAATGGGTTGTGTGTATGGTGAGTCCTCTGTTTCTTCTCCCTTTTTTTGTGTATGTGTGGGTGTGTATATATGGGTATTGTAAAAAAATGGAAATGGTCCCCTCCTTTTTTGTTGTTAATGTATCATGTGAGGATAAAAAAATGTGAGTGGGTAGGGAGGTGGAAGCTTTTGATTGGGTAGGTTGTTAGGATAAGATAAATTAGTTAAAGGTATTGTTATTTTTGTCATTTTGTGGGGAATAATTAAATGAGTGAGGGTACGCGGTAGGATAAAGTAAAAATGGGTAAAAACGATATCGGAGAGGGACGAAATTAGGTGTCTACAATAAGTAGTCTCTTTTATTATAAATTGCTTCCAATTCTTTCTCCTCGCTTATCTTATTTACCTGTTTTTTTTTTATTTTATCACTTAGATGATTAATAGTTAAAATAATTAAATTGAATGTTTGTTACTTACTTTATCACGTGGCTAAACATTGCATTAATAGTAAAACAAGAGACCTTATTTGATCACATAGAATCCCCATTTAAGTATGAATTCGGCCGAGAACCACCTTTGTGGACCTCGAAAGGTACCTAACACCTTCCTTTTGAGATAATTTGAACCCTTACCCGAATCTCTGATGAACTAAGACAAAATAACAAAATAGGTTCGTAGTAGCCTAGACCGGTGCCCTAACGCACCTTAATTTGTTAGGTGGAGACTCTCACGTTTACCCTTAAACAATCCCAAAAAAGGTGGTCACGTCGAATCCCGCTTTCCGCAAGGAAAATGGGGCGCGACAAATATTATTTTCAAAATAAATTTTCAGTTTACCCTTGCATGCTCAGGATTAACTTTTGAATTGACTTTTTAGGCTCGGAATAGAAGTACGCCAATATGGATATCTATGAACTCATTTGTTCATGTAAAATACATATTTGACCAAATTTTGTTCATTTAGGAGCTTTATGTAAGAAATAACTAAAATTTAACTTTCAAGTTTCATTTAAGTCAAGTTAAAGACTTTCTTTGACACTTTACAAAGCATTAGTGTGTTAAATAATTGTGTTATCGGTGTTATGCTATGTATAAATTCAGATTGTATCTTTGTGAATTCGTGGAGTTTGCTTCTAATGCATATAGATATAGACATTGAGAAAGTGAAAGAATATATCATGGTTAAGGATCACTCGGGGCATTTTTAAGTAAATGGTTGCCCGATACATGATATTTATTACCTAGAACAGTTCTAGGAAAATAGTTGTCTGATACAAGATAGGCATATTACCTCACAAGTTCTTCATGGGTTCCATCTATCAAAGGTAGCGAGTATATTTTTTTTTTCCAGGTTGTAGTTATATGCATTGCATCCACATCATTCTATTTGACTTGCAATGTTCTTGAGTAGATCTGGTGTGATTGTGACTTTACCTCAAATGTGATTTATCTTTTGATTTTGAGATTTGTGAATTTTTTCATATATTGTTGTTGACATTAGTATCTAGTCTGGATCTCTCTTTTATTGAAATCAGTTAGATATGTATAAACATATGGTATAGGATTTAAGTTTTTAGGACTGATCTTGGCTATTTCTTCAAATTAGGGTCAATCGACGATGATGCTGAGTACAAATGGATTCATACTCAAGCTTGTTTGTTTTTGCACCTTATTGTGTAGGTTCAGAACCTAGTAGCTCCTGCCAATACGCAGTAGTGTTATTTGGAGTACTTCCTCTCGAGATCAATGAGGTAGCTTCTTGACCTATCCACAACCGTTTTGGATCTCCTCTATCTTTTGCTTTAAGATGTTTTGCCCTCGTTTCGGATATTCAATTTTAAAGTTGTATTTATAGGACTTGTACTAATGACTTCAAGTTTTTGGAGAAAGTTGTAATTAAATTTCGCAATTACTTATGATATTATATATATAGGTGTTTCATGACTTCATTTAATTTTAAAAGATTAATTCCACGTTTTTTAGTATTTAGTTTATGTTTGTTGTTGGATTAGCTTACCTATTTATGGGATACTAGTTTAGGTGTACGCGTCTTGCGCGTGTACCTCACTTTAATGAGTTCAAACATTACAATAAATAGAATAATTGTTTAAATAATAAAGATGAATATAATAATTGAATTTAATATCTTTTGAGTATGTAAAGATGGAGAATTTATTTATTAAACCTAATTTTTACCAAAAATATTTTTAAAAGTCGATCGACACTCATCTATCATTTGTAAATTGCAACAAAATAATACAATGATAGAAACATCAAAATAATACAATTAAATCTAATCTTTACACACAAAAATTCTCTCAAAGTCGTCCGAGACTCATCTACCACCTGTAAAACAATAACAAAATAATACGATAACAGAGATATCAAAATAATACAGCTAAACCTAATCTTTACATAAAAAAAATCCTCAAAGCCGATCAATATTTATCTATCACCTGTAAACTGCAACAAAATAATACGATACAAGTGATATCAAAATAATACAATTAAACTAAAATTTTACGCATAAAAATTTCTCAAAGTCGATCGAGATTCATCTACAAACTGTAAACTATCACAAAATAACAAACTAATAGAGATATTACTATAATACAATTAAACCTAACCTTTACCTAAAAAAAATTTTCAAAGCCGACCAATATTCATCTAGCTTTTGTAAATTAAAATAAAACAATAAGACAATAAAAATATCAAAACAATACAATTAAATCTAACCTTTACACAAGAAATTCTTCAAAGTCTACCGACATTCATATACAACCTGTAAACTATACAAAAAAATAGAATAATGATCACAAAACTTCAATTTTGATTCAACTAGCACATTCATTTTCACACACGTGTATTGCGCGTGCATCGCATGTTAATTAGTACTATAATATTTTGACATGTTACTCGTATTATAAAAGTGTGTACCATGAGTTACTCAAAATTATAAAATCAAATGATCAAGTAAAGTGTGCTTCTTAGGAAAACACTTATACATCAATAAAATGCAAAGAGATTTGAATGATTTGTTTCAGTTAAAACATCATTATGATGCAAATATCTTCAAGCGTATAAAAAGAAAAATCAAATTGCTTATTACTCATCTCAATATTTATACAGAAGTATTCCTTAATAGAGTCCTATTTTAGGAGTACTTTTCTAATTGAACCGTAGAAAGAAAAATATTAATTAATTCTCGTGCCATATATTTTATAAGTCCCATATATTTTAGGAAGTCTAGTAGAAAAGAAAATATTAATTAATTCTCCTATTTTTATAAAGTAAGAAAGAACAAAGAAGAAGAAGAGTAGAGAGAATAGAGAGAGTGATTCTTATTTCTTCTCTTGAGGGATGAGAGATCATAAGATTGTAAATACAATGAACAAAACTCTTCTATTTATAGGGGAAATTTACTCCTAGTCTGAGTAAAAGACGGATGCTTCAAATCCTAATAGATATCAAAGTTGATCTTGATAAACATTCACTATAATGTAAATACGTTTATAACACTCCCCCTTGAATGTCTAATTGGTAGATAATGTGCCTCGTTAAAACCTTACTAGAAAAAATCCAGTAGAAAAAAAAATCTAGTGAAGGAAAAAGATTACACATCTCTAATAATACGCATTTCGGCTGTCTCATTAAAAACCTTACAAGAAAAATCCAGTGGGACAAAATCTCGTAAGGGAAAAAGAGTACAACGCGTATTAACTCCTCCTAATGAGAACATCCTTGACCTTTGCATCTCGATCTTGTGAAGCATCTTCTTGAAAGTTGTAATTGGAGAAGATTTGGTGAATAAATCAGTCATATTGTCAGTTGGACGAATCTGTTGCACGTTAATATCATCATTCTTTTGTAGCTCATGTATGTAGAAAGGCTTTGGCAAAATGTGCTTCGTTCTATCTCCATTTATGAATCCTCCCTTAAGATGTGCTATGTATGCTGAATTATCTCTATATAAAATTGTGGGTAGATTGTTATATTTCACACCACATTTTTCTCGAATGAGATGTTTCATGGACCTCAACTATACACATTCTCATCTTGCTCAATGAATAGCTATTATCTCAGCATGATTCGATGAAGTGGCTATGATAGACTGCTTTGTATATCTCCAAGATATGGAAGTATCCCCACATGTGAACACATTGTATGTTTGAGATCGAAATTTATGTGGGTTAGATGAGTACCCAACATCAGCATAACCAGTAAGATCGGGACTGCAATCTTTAGAATAAAATAAACTCATGTATCTTATCCCATTTCGATGTCTCTTAGTAGGAGTAGAAATATACCTTGCTAACAAATTGAGCGAAAGGCTATATTGAGTCTTGTAGTTTTTTACAAGATACATGAGTGCACCAATTGTACTAAGATATAGTACTTCATAACCAATCCAAATTGGTATATTTCTCATTTTAGCAAATAATCTTATTGCTTTTGAAAACTCTCCAAGAGTTTCAATAATTTTCAAGCTATAAGCTTATACAATATAAGGATTATCAATAAGTTTCCTAGAAACTTTTATATTTTAAATCTATAAAGAAGTTTTTATACAAATTTTGTCAAGTGACAATATTCAACATTTTATGTGTGACATCTTCAAGTATCTAGACTGCAAATCAAATAAGTTTTCACTTACCAAAATGCACCCTTTCATATTACTTGATAAATGTTTCTGCGTCAGCATACTTAAATAAACATAGAATTCAGATCCTCGTAATCTTTCACAATATTGCGCCAACATTATGTTAAAGATATTGATGATATATCATTTCGTATCGGTTCACAATGTGACATAACATTTTGAGATCTCATCACTTCATTATTTTCAGGTACATGAACCTCTCATAAGGTTTCATGAAGTGGTATGTCGTAGGCTCTTCAAGAGCTCATTGCCTTCTTATTATGATTATTTGCTCCTTATTTTTCAAGGACTATTTCATTTGGAACCGATCAATCTACCACGCTTCACGCATGCATAGACTTTGTCCTTTAGGAACACAAAATAAGAGCACTTGCGCTTAATATGAGATGCTTTCAACATTTGACTTGAATTATATTTTGGATGAGGATATGGTGGTAATTTCTAACGTATTTCATAGCGCTTGTAATCTCCCCCTTATGTTAGGAAAACTAACATACATCCTCTACTTCTTTGAGAAATCCATCGTTGTGCATTATGGTATAGTTATTAATCGTATACCACACATCAAAATTATTAGATAGAATAATTGGTTCCCGACCTTGAACCAATTGAGAGGGAAGAAATAATCATAATTTATTGGTCTAATGCATACAAATGCTATTGCAATTTATCATATTTCAGACCAATACGTTAAGTTTTGTTCTCATTAACAATGGTTTAGATATTTATCGAAGACATTCAATGCTAAACTATCACCATCAAGATGAATTATCTTGATTACACAATCTGAAAATTATGCTCAATTTATATTGAACAAGTAACTTTATGAATGTCAAACGTAGGTTGACTATGAATGTACATGTGATCATCTTATTGATGCATCTTTTCGACATATCACATGATAGGTGAACGGGCCCTTATTCACCTTTTATAATTTTCAGATTTGAAGGGATCCAATCCCAATATTAGTTGGTCCAACCAACTTGTCATGAGAACAAACGACATAAACAATTCTTGAAGAATCTTCTAATTCTTCAATACATGCACATTTTCGAGATGTCACAATCGTTCATATCAATTTATGAACTTTTATTCTAGTAAACTCCAAGTTTACCATGACATGT
The DNA here is from genome assembly GCA_030864215.1 of Capsicum pubescens. Taxonomy (NCBI): domain Eukaryota; kingdom Viridiplantae; phylum Streptophyta; class Magnoliopsida; order Solanales; family Solanaceae; genus Capsicum; species Capsicum pubescens. The sequence continues at coordinate 263,428,325 of CM061542.1, forward strand.
ACTTTTTCTTTAGTAAATTTCAGATTTACTATTACATGAATAAATTTCAGATTTACTACTTCAGAAGTAGATTTCAAAATTATTGAACCTCTTTCGGAGGTGAGTTGCGATACAATCACAATCAAGTGCACGTTTGCATTAATAAGTTTCTCATTCCCCAGGAATGGAATATAATCGTGCCTTAAGCCTATAAAATTGTGATAGCTTATAACCTCTTTCAAGATTTTGCTACTTCAGAAGCAAATCGAGGCATACATATGATGTAGAGAATTTTTCTCTAGTATATCTTATAATCATATAAGCGTGTGAAAATATCGTCACTTTTGATGATCATTATCATATTGTCCCTCCACGCGTATATTCGTGAATTTAATCACTTGTCTTCTTTCAGACATATTATGCACTGCTACCAAATACACCTCAAGAATGAAGTAAGTTATCATATTTCAGACTTATCATATATTGCTGCCACATTCACTTTATGGAATGGAGCATATTCAATGGATCGAATTTCATGACTTTTCATTAAACACCCATTATTTTACCTTAGCCATCATAATATCATCAATATGGTGTATTGAGATTCAAACTCAACATCTTATCCATATAAAGGTGTCTTAGGCATGATTCGATGGGACTTGAACCCAACATATTATCATCCTTTTTGATAATATTATTTTTGAGGAATAAATTTAAAATATAAATGGTTCCAAACCAATTATTTTTCCTCAAATTCAATAATAATTATATTAATAGTAGAAAAAGAAAGATAACATAAAGAATTACTAATCTTGAAATCCTTCAGATTTATAATCTCACCTTGTTTGACAGAGTCTCGTGCTGATAACGTGTTATAAAGTAAGAAAGAACGAAGAAAAAGAAGAGTAGAGAGAATAGAGAGAGTGATTCTTATTTCTTCTCTTGAGGGATGAGAGATCATAAGATTGTAAATACAATGAACAAAACCCCTCTATTTATAGGGGAAATTTACTCCTAGTCTGAGTAAAAGACGGATGCTTCAAATCCTAATAGATATCAAAGTTGATCTTGATAGATCTTGATAAACATTCACTATAATGTAAATACATTTATGACACCTATCATATATTTTAGGCGACCCATATATTTTAGGAAGTCTAGTTAATATAATAAAAAATAATTAAATAATAAATTAAAAAAATAGTGAAAAGACAGTTTTGTCTTTTGTCTAAAGAAGAGTCTTTTAATGAAGGACAAAAAGTTCAAATCACTTTTCTAAGGGTCTTCACACTTTTAATATATTATAGATTATAGACATAAATTATATAGATATAGATATAATCATTTCCCTGAATTTTTAGTCGTGATAAATCCCTTGTCCACCAAATTTATTAGATGGAGAATAGTATGAATCGCCACCTTATGACGCTGATGGGTGCCCAGAGAACACTACTAAAAAATATAGGATTTTCGACCACAAAAAAACAACCACAAAAAGTGGTCGGAAAAAATCGACCACATGTGGTCGGTTTTTTATTTTTATTTTTATTTTTATTTTTCAAAAATAAGTGACCACAAGTGGTTGCTTTTGTATTTTAAAATTTTAGAAAAATTCTTTCAATAATTTTTATATTTATTATAATTTATTTTATAAATAAAAAATTGAAAAAAATTTAAACAACCGACCACATGTGGTCAGTTTTATTTTTAAAAAAGTAAAATTAAAAAATATTTTTAAACCGACCACATGTGATAGGTTTTTAAAAATATTTTTTAATTATATTTTAAAATAAAACCGACCACTTGTGGCCGGTTTTTAATTAAAATAAAAAATGAAATTAATTTTAAAAAAATGACCACTTGTGGTCGTTTTTTATTAAAATAATTTTTAAAGTGGTCGGTTTTTAATTAAAATAAAAAATAAAATAATATTAAAAAACCGATAACCTGTGGTTGGTTTTTATTAAAATAAGAATAAAATTATTTTTAAAAACCGACCACTTGTGGTAGATTTTTTATTAAAATAAAAAAATAAAATAATTTTAAAAAATCGACCACTTGTGGTCGGTTTTTTGAACTAAAAAGAATAAAAAAGTAAATAATTTTTAGTAATTAATAATTTTATATATAATCAAATATATATATTATTTTCATTAAAAATAATTATATGTATAATCTAATATATAGATAATTTTTTGAAATTACACCGATCACACATAGTCGATAACCAATATAATAATAATAATAATTAATCAATATTAAATTTTATAAAAAAATTACACTAAAAAATATATAAAAAAAAATAAACAAATTACGTTAAACATAATCTTTATCTTTTACTTATGTTACAATATATAAAATAAATATTTTCCCTTGTATATATGTTAAATGACGTTAAACATGCATAATCTTTGTATAATTAATATGTGTATATATATATCATTCTGTTGAGATAATGATATTATTATGTTACTATTGCATTCATAATAATGTAATATATAACTAATAATTCATCAGAATATAATGAACATATTCTATTATAAGGTATTATACTTGTGGATGTGATATATATAGTACGCATTCAAGAGTTCACACACACACACACACACATATATATATCATGTAGTGATCGATTGATGAACGATGTAGTCAAAAACTAGTAGAATATAATTAAGCTAATCAAATATAATTAATTGCTCACTCATCAGAGTATGTCTATGTAACACGTCGCATTATATTATTGGATAATATACTCGTTTACGTATGTGATATATATAGTACGTATTTAGAACTTGATATAGTTGATAGTGTGCATATGTGTGTGTATGTATTTATAGGTATATATATATATAGTATATACATATTATATAGTGAAAGTATATTAATGACATAAGATAATCTAATCGATAATTCATCTGAGTATTTGTGATATACGTTGTATATTATTATGGGGTACTAAAAATGTGTATTTGATGTTTATAGTACGTATTTGAAAGCTGATAGACAATTGAATATATGTATATATGCGTATATTTCGTATAGGGGCGTATGCAGTAATCGAAAGCTAAATAACTAAATCTATCTATCAAAATATTTTGAATGATACGTTGATATATATCTCATACTATTGAGGAAATATATATACTATTTTATGTCAATGTAGACACGCGTATGTTGTTGAAGTTGTAATAACGTAAGACAAGTATTACGAGAGATATATAGGGGGGAGGGGGTGGCAGTAGGGGAGGGAGACAGAAAATTGAAACCTGAAACTGGCATATGCTTACCATTTGCTTTGAATTTCGTATTTTGAATGACCGCCAAATTTTGGCAGTTAATTTGAGTTTTAATGCTTACAAGTTTTGTATCTGAGTATTTGTGATATACGTTGTATATTATTATGGGGTAGTAAAATAGTGTATGTGATGTTTATAGTATGTATTCGAAAGATGATAGACAATTAAATATATGTATATATATATGTATATCTCGTGTAGTGACGTATGCAGTAATCAAAAGCTAGATAACTGAATCTATATACCAAAATATTATTGAGGAAATAGATATACTATTTTGTGTCAATGTAGATACGCGTATAATATTAAAGTTGTAATAATGTAAGATAAGTAATTGATAATTTATCTACTCTGGCTCTACTCCGACGACTGCTTCCTCTCTACTTCGGCGACGACAACTCGGGTATGAAGCATAATTCTTTATGTGTTTGTCATAGTTGTGTGTTTATAAAGATTAGAAATATATGGCTACATTTGTGTTGTTTTTTTGAGTTTTTAAAATTCATGAATTCCTTTTATGGTTTAGCTTGTTGTTTTAGATATGGATTTTGCTTGATTGAAGTTATTCATGGTAGAAATCCCTTAAAATTTGAGTCTTTTGAATCTTTAGACGTAAAATTTTGAGGTTCTTGTTTTGCTTTTATGGTAGCTTTTGATATGGATTTTGTGGTGTTGAAGTTATTATTGGTTGGAATTCCTCAAAGTTGGAATCTCTAGTTGTGATTTGTTGAAATTCTTGATTTACTTTTATGGTTTAGCACTTTAGTTTGTTGTTTTTTATATGAGTTTAGCTAAATCACTCAAAGTTGGAATATTTTATCGTGAATTTTTGAGGTTCTTGATTATTTTTTTGGTTGAATTGAAGTTATAATTGGTTGGAATTTCTCAAAGTTGGAAACTTTAGCTGTCAACGTTTGAGATTTGATTTGCTTTTAAGGTTATCTTGTAGTATTTGATATTGGTTGAAGTTATTCATGGAAGAAATCTCTTAAAGTTGGAATCTTTAGTTGTGATTTTTTCAGATTCTTGATTTTCTTTTGTGATTTTGCTTGTTGTTGTTTATATGGGTTTTAGTTGGATTGAAGGTGTTAGTGGCTGAAAATTATTCATCTGCTTAGATACTGTTTATTAAATGTTTTGTGATTCAATTATTTTAATTTTAGCCAAATCTCAATCAAATTCTCAACCGTCGATCGAAAACCGATCTGACGGCTGAGATCAAGTCCCATTATTTTCCTTTCTTACACAACCACAAACCCTAACCCTATTCATTCTTCACAAAAGGGCTTCAACTCTTCTCCCTCTATCTCTAGAATCTCTCTCTCTCTACAATCTCCCTCTAAAAATAGCCATGGCTGCCGGCCATCCCGCCGTCGGCGACGCCTCTCTCCATCTCTCCTTAACCAACGATAACACCAATCGCCACCTCCAGCCTCCCTTCCGCTTCAATCGCAGCCTCTAGACTAGCAAGCGTCGCCACCAGCCGGTGACCAACCAAACGACCCTATCGCTGCCATCAGCGCCTCCTCCGACGAGCCAAGCCTCCCCGACGCCGCTACTGCTCCGAACGAATCATAATACGAGTGTTTCGGGTTTGATGTCTCCTCATGAATTGAATTTCCTCGTTCTTTGTGTTATTTGCATGATTTTAGACATAAAATTATGACTATGAATTTTGACATAACGCCTTTAATTCTATATTTTTCTATATCCTTTAATTATCATATGTGAAAATTCCAGTTTTGTAATGCTAATTTTGACCTTAGATATTGGTATGATTATGGAACTATACTCGTTTTAAAGCAATTATATGCGGATTGTGTCTTACTTTCGTAACTTTATTTTGATCATGGTTGAAATATTTGTTTGTGCTTGCTCCTAATTTTGATAGTGAAAATTGATTTCACACAATTTTGGAATTAATTTGGGGTAATTTTGGTGATTGGAGTGTTGTTAAGTAATTTCTCCCTATTATTTTTCAATCAGTGTTGGTTTATATGGCAAATGCTATGTTATTTTTTTTTACTTGTCTATTTTTGGTATACTTGGATCCCTCTTTTAACATAAGTAAAATATTGTGAGTAGGAAATATCTCATGTGATTGACGAATTTTTATTTATGGTAAATGTTAATAATTCTGCATATCTGTCATTATTTATTTTGTGTTCAAGAATACTTTACTTTTGATAAATTGCCCTTTTCACGTCTCAAAATTGATTCTGCTCCTTTTAATTAAGGAATTAATATTGCATTTGATTGGCAGGACTTTATCCTTCCATATTTATTTCATAACTATCTCTACTATATAAACATTTCATTCTTCAATTAACAGACAACTCTTAAGCTACAATTACAATTACTATTCTCTAAAACAAAAATATCAGCTATTTTAATACAAGGCAACTAGACACTTTAAGGGTTCTTTTGGTTTTCTTTCAAGGCTTACTGGAAGCATCTTGCTATTATTCTTACAAGTGCTCGACTCTATTTATTTCTTTTACTTGCTACTTACTGGTAAGTCCTTCATCAATGTATTTACATACTAGAAAGCATACCTATAGGATTAGTTGAAACAATTACTTGCTTGCTGTGCTGTGTTCGATTGTTTCAATATACCCTGTCCGTGTATGTATTCGTTCTATACGCTCATTATTTTTCTATCATGTTCAACAGGTGTTATTAGAAGGGGGTTCTGAAGAGTCGCCGGGGTGTTTTAACTGACTATGTATTCTTTATAGTTAGTTGCTTTTCTTCTTATATTTTGGTTTGTAATTTTATTGTAAAGACACCATTATTATTATTGCAATAACAAAATTTGGGGAACTGCTTCGGGGGGTGGGGACTTACGTGCTCTATGAATGGCGTAGATAGGCACAACTTAGGTTTTACGTGTGTTACGTGCTACTTTGGTCACTTAGGCACAAAAAAGTAGAATTTATTAACACATAAATTAGTTAGACGCTTTCAAATATTGCTTAAGTTTCTTTTAAAATCCGACGCATTAAAATAAAATTTAAGCATGCTAACACCTTCTTAATAGGCCTACATTGATTTAAAACATGATACGAAGTTAGGCTACTGCATTAATTTATCGCATGTTAAGACACTTAGATTTGGTATGTCATTTCATGTTTTCAGCATATAAATAATATTTAAGCATGATAATCTGGTACGCTTGTTAACCATTAATTTTAAGCATATTAGTGAACTCTTCAATATTATAAAAAAACTGTCAAAGAATTGAATTAATTGGGTTATAGAACATTTTTAGCATATAGATTGCAACATGTTTATATTAAAGTTTTTGTACATTTAAACAATTTTCAGCATATTAATACACAAATATCAGCACGTTTCTGCACACTAAAACAGATTTCAGCGTTTTAGCATGTTAGTATTCGGCATGTTTCAACTTGTTAATATAAATTCCTGCACTATTGACATATAAATTTTGTATGTTAATTTCATGCACAACTTTCAGCATGTTAAAATAATTTCCTGCACTATTTCACCATTTTGACATAATTTCTTGCACTACTCTTAGCATGTTAAATGTAGATTTGAGGCATTCCCAACATGTTAAACACTAATTTAAGTACATCATTGCATCATGAATTAGTTCATAACACTCAATTCATGAGCACGATTCCTTGACACATTTACCATACTTTAGACACCCTCTTTTAAACAGTTAGTAACATTTCGTCACATACACAAAGCACAGTTGTCTTTTGCCACCATTTGTTGAACATTTAGACATCATGCCTATAGGTTAACAACATAATAAATAATTATTTGTCTTTGCATGTTAATCACATTAATTAACATTAATTAACCAAGAGGCTAACTTGGGATTATTATGTGCTACTTGTTGTCCAACGTGTTACGCGCTTCGAGTCCTAGGCAACATAGCTCTACATTCGTCTAAAACACAAATTCAAAATAGTAAAGTCCAATGCCTCTTGGACGATAGGTGGGACAATAAGTATTACTAAAAGACGTTAGCTTTATCCTTGTTGTAGAACACCCTTAGACTTGACCCCCAGCCTAGGTGGGGTGGGACGGGTAGTCATTCGGAAGTGATGATCCCAACGGGTATTAACGGCGAGGCTAATGACATTATTACTTGTATAAGAGTTCGGCCCGTGGGTCGAATAATGATTAAACAAGTTGGGGTTCTGATCCGAATGAGACTAAAATATTTCTTTGTTTGACTTGGACAATTTTTTCTTTATTTACTTTACATGTTTATTTGGGGTAGTTAGTTTATTACATAAGTAGTCCCTTTTATTACAAATTGCTTCCAATTCCTTGTCCTCGCTTATCTTATTTATCTGTTTTTTATTTTATCACTTAGATGATTAATAGTTAAAATAATTAAATTAAACGTTTGTTACTTACTTTATCATGTGGCTAAACATTACATTAATAGTAAAACAAGAGACCTTATTTGATCACATAGAATCCCCATGTAAAGTATGAATTCGGTCGGGAACCACCTTTGTGAACCTCGAAAGGTGCCTAACACCTTCTTTTGGAGGTAATTTGAACCCTTACCCGAATCTCTGATGAACTAAGATAAAATAACAAAATAGGTTCGTAGTAGCCTAGATCGGTGCCATAACGCACCTTAATTCGTTAGGTGACGACTCTTCACGTTTATCCTTAAACAATTCCAAAAAGAGTGGTCACGTCGAATCCCACTTTCCGTGAGAAAAATGGGGCGCGACAGGATGACGACTCTGCTGGGGACCTTAGGTTCTAACCATTCCGAGTTCGTGTTTTATGTGGGATTCTTATCTTTCTTTGTTTGATCATCTTTCTTTTTTCTTTAACTATGTATTTGCTAAATGTTGACAGTTATCCCTTGTCCCTTTCCCCTTTGTATGTATTCTCTATGCCTATTTCATTTTTTTTCTTCTGTTTGCTAAATGTTTTGATGCTTAATTTACTTTTATATTGTGAACATGTTATTGTATTTTTGCTATGTACTACGTGTTACTGCTTTATATAACTGACATTCCTCTCATAATTCTCCTCCACTTGGAAACCTCTTTTATTTATTTTTTACGAATGGTTACGTGGTTGCACGGACATTCTTCCTTAAAACACCCTTTGGAAAATGCCTTGTGGATCGATCGATCAGCGGTGCATTGATAAACACAAGCTTTTCTACTCTCAAGTTGTCCACTTGGGAGGATCATTTCAAAACCACTCTTATTCTTAGAACCTAGCCGTTTATCCCTTTTCTAAGGAATAAACATTCTAAAAAACATAGGATGTCATGTTAGAAAACCTGGCCCTAAGTTCTAAGGGATCCCACAATTTCGAAAAGAATGCTTCACTATTTACGTGCATTTTGAGAGACAATTATGTCAAAATAATGTCATTTGCTCTTTAGGGGGTAGGGTAGACTAACACTTTGTTTTGCAGATTTAATGGCCCTCCCAACCTCATACCCGAGATTTGGCATGGTTTGGTGCACGCCGCCGCACATGAAACATTGGTGGATAGACTTGGGCTATTCTGGACAAAGTGTGGTAGAAAAGGCATTGGGTAATTTTCCATCCCTCATGAACATCAATCCTTGTAGATAACTTATTGAAGCTGCTACTGCATTCTGGGATGAAATGAGATCAGTATTCAGGTTTGGTGATACAGAAATGACCCCGCTTCTGGAAGAAATATGAGGATACGTAGAAAATAAGATCTTTCCAAAAGCAATGAGGTGACAACAAACTGAGGTTATCATCCCCAAAAGTTTCACTCTAGAAGAAGCAAGCAACAAGTTGGGTCTCCATGGCAGTCGACTAGTAGCGTATCTGATGAGGTCAAAGATGCCTACCAGTTACTTGGCCAATAGATTCACCTACAAGCAAGGGAAAGAAATATATGTAGCAGAAGGATCTGACCCCAACTCTTGGGTAGATAAATGACTCTTTGCATTCATTGTTTACTTCCAAGAAACTATGGTCTTTCCAATCGGAGCAATCACACTCGTCTGATCACCGTAGTTGATGCCTTGTGCAATGGAATCCAAAAGGAGACTCGCACGATTGTACCCATGATAGTGGCAGATATTTATCAGTCCCTTAGGCGTTGAAAAAATGGCTCCAAACATTTTGAAGGGTGCAATTTGTTACTACAGTTGTGGTTGATTGAGCATCTTCAGAAAATCCATGGTGTGAAAAGCATGCCTAGATCATTTAGAATCGACAACATCACTGCCCATGATACCCGAGTCACACTGGGATTCCAAAGGATCAAGCGACCGGACGAGACAGAAAAATGGGGAGGAATGTTTGGGGCCTTGACTGAGGATTCCATCCAATGGATGTACAAATGGTTCCCGAGTACAGATTTCGTGATTTCTACTCAACAACAAGAACCCTTGATTCTAATGGGACTTCATGGGCTGCAACCATACTTTCGTACTAAAGTAATGAGGTAAGCAGGAAGGCAATAATTAATTCCACAAGTTACTAACATGGATGCATATAGATTCGACTACAAAGATGATAAGATTCCAAATAGCCACGACATTGCCAAGACTTGGGGTAAAAAGACCCACATAGACATAGAGAGCATTGCGTCAGATAGATACAATGCAGGCTACACAGTGGGTTATATTGAATGGTTCCATGCTGAGTGGAAGAACAAGGTGACTGCATGCATCAAAAGGGATAGACCTATCAATGACAAGGAGGCCAAAGCACAAGCCCTCTAATGCAAGTTCAAGGAGAGGACTCTAGAATCTGAAGCACAAAACCACCACATAATTACAGAGAATGCCAAAGAAATGGCCAACATGGGAAAGCAACAGGAATCTTTGAAGCATCGTTCCCTGGCAATGGAAAGAAAAGTGCAAGAACAGTAACTTGGTTAATTCGTTTACTCAACCCTTGGAGGGTCCAAAAAACAAGACCCTAAGGTCTCACACAGACAGTAGATTTATATATATGTGTGTGTGTGTGTGTGGTATTTTCATATATCCTTCTCTTTCTTTGTCTATTTACATCATATATGTATCTTTTGGCCTTCTATTATTAATATATCTCCTTCTTTCACTCTTCGTTTGAATATTGGCTAGGGATATATGGCATCACACTTCAGTCTCTTAATACTGGTAGAATAAGATAGTTCATCTTTATTGGTCCATTAGCATTATTTTGTTTAGTTTTCTTAGATAGTTGCTTGTACTTTATATTCTTGCTTTACATGTTATTTATACATGCACTATATTTGGAGCACAATCAGATGATGCCTATTGAATATCACTTGTTTGGCATGCATACAACACTACTACAACCTGTAGATCATAGTACGAATTTTCGCCATTGACGTGTGCATCATGTAGAAAAGCTATGGATCAGAGATTTGGAGTAAGCTCCTGATATTCGGAGTATTCCTACCCTTCTTAGTAGTGATTTGACTTATCTCTATTTTGTATTTCAGATATAATTTGTACATGTATTTATTTTGTATTTCTCTTTGTACTCAAATTGTATTAGAAGCTCTTGTACTAATCTCACCATGTCTTGGGGGTTGTATTCTATATTAGCCTTTTATTTAAATTCATTCCGCTATCTACTACCTTTCTCTTGATAGTCCGTTACTAGATGTTCCAAACTATGGGTTGGCTTACCTACTGGTGTATTATCGTAGATACCCTTATGACCTAAGAAATTGGGTCGTGACATAATTGCTATCAGAGCCAGGCTTACCAGTGTGTTTCCACAAGCGCTAAGTGTCTCCTGTGGATTAGAATGGAGACATTTGTATCTTATCTTCAGGAGGATACAAGCGCTACAAGAAAAATCATTATTAGCGATGGGAAATCTGGTCTCTAAAAGCCCATTTCTGGTCTATAAAAGTCAATAGCAACCAGATTTTTCTAGACACCACTCATCGTTATCGGCTCTGTCGCTAAAAGTCAATAACGACGAGGTTTTTATCTGGTCTCTATAACTTTTTAGCAACCACTTTTATTCCTATCCCTAATGAACCTTTAGAAACCAATTTTTTGATCCTCAAATAGCTTATTTGGTCCTATTATTTTGGAATGTGCGTACTTTTTGGCGACCGTACTTCTGGTCCTAAAAGACATTCTGTATTAAAATATTTTTTTGGTACCATTTTTCTAATTTATTGCATAATTTATAATATAAAAAACAATTGCACGAAGCAAAAATATAAATAACCTCATACTTTCATATATATATATATATATATATATATATATAAATTAATTGACTAATTACAAAACACAGATTAATATTCCATCAGTTAGCATGGTATGACCACAATATAAGTCTTACGAAAAATATAACAATGTCAGAATAGTCCCAATAAAATGATAAATAATTTATGTCCTAAAATCTTCCATCTTGTGTCTTCACTAGCAAACGCATCTTCAATTTTTTTGGTTCAAAACTTGTAAACTCATCAAGTCTTCAAAAACCTATATAAGACATGTAATATATTATTTTAAAAACTAAAAAGATTTACTAGGAAATTGAAATTAAATGTGGTGTAGAACATTAATTTCAAATTCCAAACCTACATATTTAACGTCTAGTTCAAATATTCTAAACAAAGTTCTAAGATATATTAAATCTTCTAATTTCAGATGAAAATGTTGCTTGAAATTACATGCAAAACCTCAATAACAAAATTAAACTCAACAGATGATTTTCGTAGTTGCTCAGACAAATAGAAAAACATAAAATAAGATTAAGGCCCAAAGACAAGTCAAGCCACTGATGGCCTTTGCAAATCATATATTTAGGCAATACTGCTAGATACATGGTCATAAAGTATAAATCTGCCATAAAGATATAAATAGTGTTGATTAAAGTAGTATCATATATTCGAATTTATGCTTTGCTTTATTATTTCTCAAATAGTAATCTTGAATGTTGTGTTTTAAATAGTTCTCTGGACCTTCTAAAAACATAATTCAAATACTTAAACTTTAATCAAGTAGTCTTCAATATGAAGTAGAGTGTGTTTAGAAACAATGAGTTGTAGACTATTGAAGAACTGAATCTAATTAGTCAACAACAATGGAAACACATAATGCCATGTTTTCCATCATTATGATACAAATTATAAATTAAAATCAACAAGGCTCGTGACATATTTAACTTCGTTGAACAACTCTTCTTACAATCACATAAGAGCAGACAACTGTTGGGTTCATAGTAAATGAGAAGTATGAATGGAAAATGGAGAAAAACCTAGTGGAAGAGAAAAATTGAGATCACACCAATATAGAAAGTGTACTCAAAAATAGGAAAGCTAACTAAATTCTTCCACATTGGTGGGAGAAAGAAGCTTTAAAGTGTTTATATTGTGAAACACACTTCCACATGTATAATTGAGGCAAGGAATAAGAGATGCCTCGTGCTGTCGTCGTCGTCACTCGCTCGGCTTCGAATTTGGATTTGGATTTGGAGAAGGATAGATGGAATCTATCCTTTTGGACAAACTTTATTTGAATTCCGAAGAATGCCAAGGAAAAATGCAGTAAACTTTTACTGCAGAGTTTCGGAACTCCATTTATATACATGCAACATGCAGTAACAGTGAAACAGTAACAGATGCAGTGGTTTGAACAAGACATGTTTCGTTTCGAACTGATATTTAGTTTCAGAAGGATGCAACCCTTCTGAAAATGACACAATGTTTCGTGAACTGACATGACTGTTTCGAAACAAACACACTGATTCGCATGAAATGACATGACTGTTTCGGAACAAACACACTCCTTGATGAATAGACATGAATTTACAGAAAAAGGTGCAATCTTTGAAGTGAACCATTGCCTCTTTTCAGAAGAGGCATGTTATGGCTATAAAAATCTACTTTCTTCCACAGGTTTTGGTACGAAAATTTCAGAATACGAAATTGCTTCTTGTCTTCCAAATTACTCTGTGTGATCAATCAAAACGTTCTGTGCGTTCGAAGATATTCCAACCGTTTGAGGTACCGCTACAGTTGGTCTGTTTAGCCATTTTATCCTGGGAGGAAAAATTCCACAACCTCGGGTACAGTGAGAGGAATTATTTCCTTAAGGAAACTCCGTGAATTCGGACGACTTGGCTATTTTCTGTTTCATCTTAATTTCTGAAAGAATAAAACACATCTCTTCGAAAGGTCATTTTGATCTTGTGTTGAGAGTATTTGATATACTTCATTGTGTTCTTGTTTATACTTGAACTCTAGTTGAAGTTATTGTTCTGCATATACTGATTCTGTGTACCCGAAGTACAAACGAAAATTACAACAACTAACCTTCAATAGTTTCATTACCTTGTTGACTTGCAGATTAGAGAATGCCACCACAATATTTTTCTATTATTCAATCAACTTGGTATAGATAGCACCAGGAATATACTGAAGACAATTATGGTCCCATCAGCATATGATCAGGTGATAATTTAATAATACTTGGTGTCAAACATTACACTAGCAAATGAATATCTACTTGAAACTGCAACTAATGAAAAGACATCTCATAAAATTCAAGCTAAAACTACTCAGTGAATTTAATATTGAATGTGACCAGACTCACTACTCAAATATACAAACACTAATTTTTTTCATGTACAAATGAAAAAAACAGCTTCTAAAATAAATAATCAATTAATTTTTCCTAAAATCTATCTTTTAGAAAGAACATTGAAACAAATAATATACCATTGATGCGATCAAACAACTACAAAAATCTGTTGCCACCATAAGCTAAAATCGTACACGATTATATTTTTTCGACTACATTAAAAGGAAGGGAAGGAATTAAATATTGCACTACTTTCCTATATGAATATTAAAGTTTACTAAAAAAAAAAAAGAGACTCACACCAACATGGATTTTGGTGCAGTGGATGGGGCTGCTCCACCCTTTATCAGAGGTCGAGGGTTCGACCCTGGGTATGGAGAAAACTCTGTTGGGAGCGCTGCCACCTTAATGGAGCCCTGCAACGCGCGATCCAGATTAATCGGGCTCCAATGAGGGTACCGGACACCGGATGGAAAATCAAAAAAAAAAGAGAGAGACTCACAAGTTATATAACAGTTGGTAGATAGTCTGTCCCTTAGCCATGCTTCAATTCTTATATTTCTGGCATATGAGTTGTAGCATTCATAAGGCTCAATTGTAGGGGTGCGGATAGTGCGAGTAATTTGCGTGGGTAACTTGTACTTGGATAATTAGTAGATAATTAGTACTTACTAGTTCTATCATGTTAATTGAAATGCTATGTCATAGCATTCCTTAGTTATTTGTTTTAACCTTATTAATTCTTCTATATTATTTTTAAGGTATACTATATGTTCCATACTTTTAGTTTTTATGTAGTCAAGTAGATTTTTTTTCATAAGTGTTTCTATTAATTTTATTTGCTCCATATCTTGTCTCCAATATTCTAAGTATTCGTAGTTTATCATTTTATCCTATAGTAGCTGTAATACTACAAATTTCTTTGTAATAATTTATTCTAATTGTACTATATTTGATATTAAATTCTAGGTTATTTATTTTATTAATTATCCTATCTTTTTCTTCTATGAATAATTCTATGTCTAAATCATAATCTAAACTATCTTTTAATTCTAGTTGTTCCAAGGTTTTATCTATCCAAATTAATCTTTCTTTTAATTGTCTTCTTCCTCTTCTAAGATGGTTTCTATAATTAATTTCTTCGTATAGCCAACTTTATTTTTCTCTAACTCTTCTTATATATTCTAACATTTTTAATCTGTATAATATCCATCTGATTAATAACTATCTAAATATGAGCAGTAGCTATCATTATATAAGTGTAAGTTTTCTATAGAACTTAATAACTCTTCATTAAAATGAAATACCTTTTTGTATATAATTTTCCTTATATCTACTATTTCTATATCCTTAAGTACATACAAAACAAGTATCTTAAATTTATCTATCATTCCATCAGATAAGTAGTTAGTCATTTTATTTCATATGATGCTATGTTCAAAATATTCCTTTCAACAATATACATAACAAAATATGATCATCTTAGATCACTATATACTAGATTATTCTTAATTAATATGTTCTTCGGTCACTATTAGCATGATAATTTGGATACTTTTTTCCTAAACAACGCCTCTACTCTGGTTACTCCCCTATCACGGCTCCTTTGCCTCACCGGTTTCACCTTTAGGATGGCATAGTTCTTGGGAATTTTTCTCCTTTTCCACTTTGCTAATAAACTTCTTAACATGCTATTCTTCAAATAATTCTACTATAAAGTAACTAACATGAGCTTATTTTACTATATCATGATTGTCAGGAATTTATGAATTTAGCTATTCATAATTGTAAATGAAAATACCTGTTCTGGTAGATTTGATAAATCTGTGCTTTGCTCATCCATAGTTTTTTCTTAGAAATATATCTGTTTTGATTAAATATTTAAAAGTTTTGTGTACAAGAAAGAAGGCTTGCTTTTAACACATGAAAGTCTTGCCTTAGATCGCCTCATGACTTACATATTTATAATCCTAAAAGATGAAAACGCGTAAACTATTTACCCATTTGAGCTTGGAATTTACCCATTCATGAGGGTAAATATTTGAGCATAGAGGGGCATGTTGACGGTTTCAAAAGTGCAATTTTGCAAGTGGGCCCCACATGACATTTTTACGTGATTTAGACCCAAAGTATAAAATACAATATGGGTACTGTTGTTCTTGTATTAATGAGTATATTTTAGTTTTGATAGCGTGACATTATGCGGAAGCTTCTTAAAAGGGGAAGTCGTTAATTTAACAGATTTCACTAGGCTTTCTTCGGTGTCCAGATAGGCTAGGTTTACTTTTCTCATAAATTGGGCTAAATTATGGTATATTTATGATAATGTGCTACATTTGAGTTGGAAATTGGGCCTTGGAGTCATATTTAGTGTAATTTAAATCTTTTAGCCGATTAAGTAAGTAACTGTAAATTAGGCATAATTAAACTAGCTTCCAATTCTTTAGATAGAATTGCTATCTTAGGATTAAATGTGGCTTATTTAATATCTAGTAGTAAAATTAAATACCTTAGCCTAGTTTGGGATAAAATCTACCTTAGAATGAATTTTGGGGATTAGAAGTGGGCCCCTCCGGCCCACCTTAGGTCAAGAATACTATTAGCTTTTTGTAGATTTTATGGGCTTGTTCATCATCTAAATTCATACTTTAGAACTTGAGAAGGTTTGGAAGTATGATGCTTGATTCTATATTGGTGTGTGGGAGATGATATTAGTTCGGTTTGTGTCCGGGGACTTATGACTATGAGTTTTGGTTCAAGTCCGGTAAATGATGATATAAGTTTCGATTCCAGTTCAAAAAATGATGATATGAGTTAACATGATATGGTACTATGCAATGATGGTCTGATTATGATAATAAAACCATGGCCTGACTGACTTGTTAGTTGAAAATGGAATCATGTAAAAATACATAGGTATTGGGTGTTCATAACCCTCTAGGACTGAGTGATACTTAAATACAATAACGTCATTTAAAATACTATGAAGAAATTCATGATTCAAAGACCCAAAACATAATGCAATTCTTAAAATTGATGATATCTATGAATTTGAATAATGGGATATGTTAGCTTGGGAGGACAACATGCTCACATAATTTAGTTCATAACTTGATAATTTAACATAAAATCAATTGAATATGGCATGGGTAATTAAAATTTAAAGGATGAAATAACCTAATTCACATAGGGAAAACATGTTGACATGGCTTGAATTCAAATTACTATGAAAACATGGATTAAATTCATGATTTACATGGATAATTTCACAAAGAAAATTTAAAAGTTCATACTTGAACAAAAAAGGGATTTTGGGACTCAATGAGCGGAAGGAACCCATTGATGAATACCCCACATATCGAATCTATGTAAATGCACATCCACCTAAATGCAGAGTATATCTGTCTTATCATATTTATAGTAAATGTAAAAGGGAAAATAGTTCGAGAAAATGCACATTTAGGATCTTATTTTTTGTTTTGTTTTGTTTTAGTTCTCCCTCAGTTTTAGCGATCTATTATTTCCTCTTCTCCTGCCAAGTCTAGTTGTCCAGCATATGCCTTATGCTCTGCTTTTTGTAGTATTAACCCAACATATCCAATGTAGTGTATCTGGGGAGGGTAGAGTGTACGCTGACCTTATCCCTATATACAAAGTGGAATGAAGTTATTCGACTAAAACTCATTGAAGCCGAGAGGATTCAGTTACATCTTAGTGTGATCCTTCAATTGCTCTACCTTGTTACTACCATCATCTTTGCTTACAATGATCCCAACCAATCTATAGGTTCTGCATATTCTAGCATCTTGACTATATTTCTCATTGTTGGCCTTAATGTGGGAAGCCTAGTTGTGCAGACAATAGCAATTATCAAGACTTTGATTGCATCTTCCTTGAAAACTTCAGGAATTGCTTGACTCAACTATGCGTAATACACTTTCCTTGCTCCTCAATCTGATGCTCACCCATGTAAGTATGTTGTTGTTCTCTCTATATTTGGGTTCTATTGGCCTTTTCCCAGATATAAGCTCCATCAGTAGAACACCAAAGCTATATACATCACTTTTCTCGTTCACGTTGTGCGTGTATACATATTCTGTTACACCAAATCAACTCAAATAAGTCAAGAATGATACAAGCAATTAGAAACTCGCTACAACTAAAGTTAGAGGCGGATCTAGGAAAGATTCTACATATGTACATATAATAATATCATAATTATTTTGGATTCATTGACTGTAAATTCTGAATTCTCCACCGACTAAAATGAATACATAATCTATATACACAAATCAACTATAGTGAATGAACTATCTTACCAGGAGCAGTAAATCCATGTGTTCCAGAAATGATATGAGTTGAATCTTTGGTTGAATCAAAATGACACCTGTAGACTCGAGTCATCACTTGTTATGATACAATACAATTTCACCCTATTCACATGTCGAATTGAGCTCAGTGTTTCAACCTCAGCCTCGAATTCTTTTTATTTCTTCCCAGGTTTTCCCAACATTGGTGATGTTGTCCCTGATAGTTTCCTGTTTCCTGAATCAAAAGTCCAAATATGTTTCATGGCAAAATCCGTTCCATCGGAAAGCTGAACTCTGTATGCACTACCAGAACCACCTTTTCCAATCAAATTATCATGCTAGATTCTATCAAGAATCTCATCCTCCATGGAGATCAATTTATGAAATGACTTTGTATTCCAAGAATTTTGCTTCAACGACCTCTCATGTTCCTTATAACCATTCTACTTCAGGTTCAAATAACCCACAAATGAAATGAGCACCATAATGAAAGCCACCATTACATAGATCAAAAGGGTGTACCGTTCTTTGGGCTTTCCAGATTCATCATAACATCGATGAAAGTTCTTGATGTTTTTGCTACCAAAACCATTATTCCCAGTAAAACTACCCTTATAAGAATCAAGTGATAGAGAATATGGTATTGCTCCTGTCAACTGATTATTTAAAAAATCAAGAAGATTTAACTTCAGATTTGATAAACTTTTTGGAATTTTCCTCGAAAGCTGATTTTCCGACAAGTTTAATGAAATTAAAGTTGGTAAAGATCCTAAAGAAACATGAATGGTACCACTAAGAAAATTTTTAGCCATGTTAATTTTTCGTAGTGAAACACAAGAACCTAAAGAATTAGGTATTGAACTAGAAAACTTATTTTTTTTGTAAATAAAGATTACCAATCTTTTTAAGCTCCCCTATTTCCCTGAATGTCACCCAAAAAATGATTGTTGCTAAGTTCAATTCTCACCAATGAAGTAGAATTTGATATTTCCGTAAGCAATTCACTAGAAATTCTATTATTAGCAACATAAATTTCACCCAAAGTTTTTGCTCTTTGGATATATGAAGTAATACTACCTCCAAATTTATTTATTACAACATTAATGATCTCGAGCTTTGGTAGCCCCCATATGCCTGCAGGAATCACACTAGAAAAAGAGTTTTTGCTCACTCAAATCCGCTCCATTGACATACAATTTGCATAACTTCCAGGGATTTCACCAATGAAATTTTTCTACACTTCCTATCTTGCCATCAAACACACATAAGTAGTAGTGTGACGAAAACCCAGGTTCTACACCTTGGTCTCCTGCTTCCATACGCTCAGTTATGCAACACCTTCTTTATTGTTCAACTTTGTCTTGAAGTCTCAAAGCTGGTGAACAAAATCTTTCTTGGATAGTTGGGTGTTTCATGTGTCAGGAATCATTTTCTGAGGGCTTATACAAGTTTAGGTAGTAGGTCATTTTCTACATTGGTAATTGATTTCAATGTAACTGGAGTGTTTAAAGGACAAACCTCTTGGTTAAGTATGCATCTCTCGTTTTACCAAAATTAAATTACTTTTGTAAATTTTTGTTCTTATTGGCCAATAAAGAAATTCTATCATCCCTAATCCCTGCTTGTGGGATTACACTGGGTATTATGTTGTTATTGGCAAATAAAGAAATAAAATAATCTATGAATCAGACTGTTACTTAAACTTTTTTTTCATTCTGAGGTTTAGATGATTGAATATTTTTGTGGTTCGCTGAGGGCTTTGATCAACTGTTGGTTCAGGCTCCCCTTGAATTTTTCATTCTTCTTAGATGTGATGCGAAAAGTTTTCCCGCAAGAGGGGCGAGAGAAAAGAGTTTATGGTTATTTGAATGTTGGTAAAACATTATGGTTTCTTATTAGTATACATTTTTTTGCTTTTTCTATAATCCTTACTACATACTAGCCACAGAATGCACCCTCGGGACGTTCCTACTATTGCCCCCCCTTCGAAGTACGCTATAAATCATCTAATTTTTTTTGATTTGTTTAATTCATTTTCATATTGAATAATGCATTGCACTTTTTGTCACGCTCTTAAAATTGTCGTAAGAAACTATTGAGGAACATTATTGTGGAAACATTTTGTGGTCATATCTCTTGAACAGATTTGAGTCTAAAATGAAAATAAGCACTTTCCAGTGTATCCCAGAACATAATTTCTATGGTCTTGAGACTATTGTAGATTTAATGACTGTAAAAAAATTCTTATGATGCCACTGGAGATCTGCGATTGGTCTAACACTTAGTTTAAGCTTACAGTACTAATTGTCAAAAAACAAATAACACACTTAAGTTTAATCTTCACAGGACAGCTACTAAGAGTAGTAAAAGAATGTGAACAAATATATTTACTCAGTTTTAAATGTGCATCTTTGGCCGACCATGACGCTTATAAAAGCTTTAATAGTTCAACTGTGTGAAGAAAGCTTCAGTCTATAGTTGTTTTTTTCATTATTCTATTAATGTGTTTTCTCCTTCTATAGTTCAGTTGTCCTGATGTATTATTGTGGCTATGGTTTTGAAGGAAATTTATGATTGTTGAGCTCTAATTATGGAATTACCAATTGATAGGGTCAAAATATATATTGTTTCATGGTTCTTGTGCCACTTGGGTTCAAGGAGACTTATTTAGAAGCTTTCCTGCTGCACTTTGACTCTTAAATACTTGAAAGTTCTCGTTCTCGAAAAGAAGAGAATCCTTTCATTTTTGTTGTCTTTTCTTTCCCACCAACCTTCTAAATATCACATAAAGCCTGTAATGCATCATTATTATGTACTAATTACTATTCTTTGAATGTTAGCTTGAAATTATTTTGTAACTAATTTATGTATAAAGCGTTGGCCTGAGCCAGACCCTTATCGCCGTACTGGTTACATTCTTTTGATTTTAAGATTCTTTTTTTCATGACTAATGTGCAACTTGAATCATAAAGTTTCTATTTATACTGGCATGGTTATGCATACATTTTCCCCAAATGGGTTCTTATTTTTCTCCTCCAACGTTCAATGATTAATATGTGTCTAGCTTTTACTATGAACTTGGAGGATGATTGTGATTACAAGTTACAACAACTTATCCATTGAAATTCCTCAAGTGGGGTTTTGGGAGGGTGATGTATACATCTTACCTCCCTATCTTATGAGGGTAGAGAGGATGATTATGATCGAGGATTGAAATTATATTTTTGTTCTTTGAGCTTTGCTCTGGTTGGACTGCATTTCTCAATTTTCTGCATTATTTGTGAAACATCCATCTTGAAATTAGACTGTTGTATGTAGTTGTTTGACTTGCTATTTCGTTTTGAGTTTCAAGTTTTCTGCACTGACGATAAGAATTTATATTATTAGATTACTTAATTGCAGGTAAGTCTATGTAATCTATATTGATCTATAACCTAAAATAAATTGCAAATATCATGTAATATAGACTAAATTACATGAACGACGTAAATGATTCATGCATGAGAGAAATAAAACCTTCCATACAAATGCTTTCCTTTATTTTGTACCGCGGGAAAGTTGAGCAAATATTATCTTATTGTTTATTTATCAAACAAAAATAGAATGAATATTATCTCCCTAGAAGATGCAGTATTTATCTGGAGATTCACCTGGGTGTATTAGATAGTGTGTCTACTTACCTAATGTCCTTTATTTATATCCCTTATTCTGTGGAGAAAAGATTCAATAAGCTCAGACGTTATTTATTTTGGAAAGGAAATTCTGACTGGATAAAGTTGTATTTAGTCAGGTGGCCAAATGTGGTATTCAATATACAAGATGGTGGTTATGAGTGTGAAGAGTAATAAGCTCCAAAGCAAAAAATCTCTGAATAATGATTTGGATGACTTATGTATCTCCTAGAGTTGCCTGTTTTGGTTAGGTTAAAGCTAGGGATGCTTTTTGTTTCATTATAAACTTCAAATGTGATCGGAGAAATTTTTTATTTCAACAAGTAATAAAAGAATTACAAAGCTACCAGCTCCTTGGACTCTAGAACCAGTTCGCGATTGGATCTATATTCCCTAGCTAAACAAATGAACTGCTAGTCTATGTCTAAGTAGGAGAAAAATTCTATCTGTTCAGATTGTTTCTTGTGAAAATGCTGATAATACTTTTTATTGAGAATCACTAGATGAATTTCTTCTTGCTTTTACATAGTCCTGAGTTTTGTTTGGGTTTTTATTGTCTCGAGTGCAATACTGCTTAGGATAAGATAAAATTATCATGTAGGTAGGCATATGCAATTTTTGCATACTCTATTTTTTTTTCACAACTTATAAGGTAGTTTATTAATTTCTCAATATTGAGTTATCAGGCCCATCCGAAGAAATTCGTTATAGCTTTCTCTCCAATTATAAATTTCAGATGATGTTATCCATACCCCTCCTCTTTTTTTTAGAGGCAATTGAACTAGAATAATGAACTGGAGGTTTCTCACATAGCTATCTTGATCCTTGAGCAGAAAAAACAAAACCTCAATAATGTTGACAATCTAGTGTTAAATTAAAGAGTAGGTGCTGGGTTTATGGAAGAGGGAGTCAGGACTTTTAGTTTTTTTGTCTTGAGGATTCTCTTTTCTGATCTATAGTGGGGAATATTGTCTATGTCAGTGAGATGATAGTTTTGTGTTGGTGAATGTCTCGTGTTGTTTCTATAGAGGAGATCGCTGGTATTTTTTTCCTTTTGAAGTGAGTTCCTGATGAAGTTTTTTGTTTCAAAAGGAGATAGTTTATTTTTGGAGTGGGGATAGTAAATGATAGTTTGTTTAGGTCAGTAACTTATGGAAAGTATACACACATTTCCCTCTCCAAACCGCACTTTGTGGGAATATATCGGGTATGTTATTGTTTTTGTTATAGAAGTTTGATGTGTTTACTGGATAGTATTTATCTAGTTTTTGGGTAGCCTAGCTTTTCATAATTACATGTTTAATGAATTCTAGTTGTGGTTTGGAGCAACAATAGCATGTAGTCATTATGACTATCAAAGCTGAAGCATCATCATCAATCTTAATTTTCTAATCTTAATTTTCTTCTCTTTTCCACATGTGTAAAACTGAGAGTTGAATGAAGGCCAATTGTAAGCTCAACACGTTATTGGTACTTAGGAAGAAACCTCAACATATCAACCTTAGTTTAGAATAAGAGTAATATTTAGTACTATATTTCAGTTAAATTTCCTTTGTGTTGGACTATTTTTACCTTTCTTTGTCCTGTGAGGAGATATTACCTTAGTACAATTTTAGTTTTTTTAATTGTATGATTGTGGGTGAATTTTATCAATCTAATATGTTTTATAATCTTATTTTTAATTTATTCAATTCTAATTAAAAAATAATATCAATATGAAATAATTAAGCGTTTTCTTGTAATTGGTGACAAAAGATTTTATTATCAAATATAATTTTTAGCAATGATTAAATTAGACTTTTCAAGACAATTATTTTCGTCACGAAATAAACTAGTTCGTCATAAGTTTGATTATATTTAGTGACAAATTTATTTGTCTCAATATCTTCCTTTTTATTTGATACAAATTAATTTTGTATTTTATGACAATCATAATTGTCGGTAATTATAATAATTTAGTGACGATTCTACATTGTCGGTAAAAAATACTATTTTTAGTGATAAAATAGTAGATTTAACTACAAAATTATTAATCTTTATTAAAATAATAAATTTATCACTAATTCATACATTTAAGGATGAAATTTTTTGTTGTATACAAAAAGTTGTCAATAGTGACGAAAATACATTTGTTCAACCACAAAATATATATAACTCTGGCGACAATTGATGTCGTCGTTGATTGAACTAAATAATTAGCGACAATGAAATTTTGTCGGTATTGATAATTTTTTAGTGACAAAAGCATATCATCAACTACAAAAAGATTATATATTTATGACAAACAGGTTTGTCATAAATGTTACACATTTGGGGACAATTTTTTATTTTTTGTAGCCAATTTAATTTTTTAGCGACGAAACACTAAATCGTTTTTGTCTACTTTTAGCGACCCACTTTTGGAGACGATTGATTGATGAAATTTTTTTTGTTACACTAAATATTTTGCGACGAAATATGACTTATAAGTGACAAAATAATTTATCCCAAATAATCAAATTTGTTGTAGTGAGTGTTAGGGATTTTGAGTATTTTAGCAGACACCTCCCTGTTAGAGATAATATTCGGTACATAGAGTGGTTCTCAGACAAGAGTTGGGGTTTTTTGGTGTTCATTAGGGCTCCTTGTTAGTTTCAACTTATAATATTGAGTTTCTCTAGTGGGCTAGACATATCCCCATACTATATCCTTCAGAGCATGAGATGGTACATAAATTTTTCAGAGGAATAACTTTACTACTCCATCTTTTAGGTTGTTGATTATGCGAAGGCTATAAAGAGGGCATGTATTAAGACATATGGAGGTGGTAGTAAGAATCCATGTCATTTGTATAATGTTATTGGTATTTTGTTTGAGAGTAGGGATTCTCCAGCAGGGATTAACATCACTTGGCTGTTAGTTCTATACAGGTAGTGTCTCAAGCTATAGGTGGCCTCAGATCAGTTGTGGTGGCCAAAATAGGCAGAGTTCTCATCAAATATTATAGAGTATTTGGTATAGATCTTCAAACTGTGGTGGTTATTTTGTATCAGTGGGTGTCGTGCATCGGAGAGTTCCAAGGACATGTATAGACTATGGAGAAATTGGTCATTATTCTAGGGAATGCCCTAGGTGTGATTTGGTTGTCTAGACAGGGTCAGTACTTGTTCCTTACCAACCTATAGCTCCTAAGGTATGTTATGATTATGGAGAGGATGATCACTTTAATAGAGAGTGTCCCCCACATTAATTGGTTAGCCAATTAAGGTTAGCTTATATTTCTCACCAAGTTAGATCTTTAGAGGTTTGTTATGACTGCAGAGAGATCGATCATTAGTCTAGAAAGTGTCCTCCATGTAGAGTTATTACTCATTTAGTTTATCCATATCATTCTTACTATGATATGGCAGTTAGAGATTGTTCACTTAGGGCCTCAATTGGTGATTCAGATGCTCCGTCTGAGTTTGGACACACTCAGGTTTGTACCCCTTTGGGGACATCAAGACTATGACTTTAAACTTCATTGATATAGGTGTCATTCGACTTATTATATTTTACTTCTTATTTGAGTTGAGTTGGAGTTTTCATATCTATCGGTGATTTTATGCCTTGATGTTGATATATTGGTGATTGTAGTCTCTATATAGATTTTTATGCTTATGTGACTACCCCCATAGCTAATTTCTGTTAGTAGTAGATTGAGTGGATCAATGTGGTATTTTTCTTGGGGTGGAGCATTTTGGTTCAAGTCCTATTTCCTTTAGCATATGGTCCTTATTATGCCCTTAGAGTGGTACCAATTATGTTTTTTATTTGTGTCACCTACATTTTATACTATTGTTATTATTCTTATTGTATTGACATTGATTGATTCTTACTTAATAGATAACTAAACTAGAATTATCTAGTTAGAATTTCCTTCTTGTAAATCATATTCATTTGGCTTAGATGGCTTGGTAGGTTGGTTTTTCTCTCCTATTAGTGAGGTAAGGTTAGATGTGGAGTGGATTGTGTCAGCAAAGGTAGGTTTGTCCTTCCAACACTTCGTGGTGGTTCTAGAGTTGGAAATTTGGTTCTATTGCCTATTTCTAATATGGAAAAGTCTAAGGCTTGCTTTTATTGTTTGCTTGGATTCTAACATTAGCTATTGAGATTTGTTCTTTTGATTTGGCTGGTTCATCACCCATTAGTGGTCTTGATCTTGATGTTTATAGTAAGTAGGGTACTTCGTTTTTGAACTAATGTGGTTTATGATTTAGTTAAGCTAGAGTTGGTGAAAATGGGTGAACTTATTAAATTCATATTTTGATGGTTATTCAGCCTAATATGGCTTCATGGAGTGCTTTTCTTGGTGATATGTACCTATGAGAATTCATTACCGTAGATTGAGTGTTGGAATGACCATAATCAGGCTAAGATAGTAACTTTTCTATGCTGCTTATGATTTGGCTACTATTTGTATTCTTCATAGCCTTAACATGTTCTTGATTATGCATAAATGCATTATACCCTTCAGCGGATGTGGAGTTGATTGTTTGTGTTTTTAACTGATGGTTTTCCTCCATTGTGATTATATTTTCGACAATATTTCAGTTTTGATTCTTGCAAGAGCTATTTGGTATATGCCTGATTTATGATAGTGAGGTCGATTTGGTTATTTGGCCTTACTCCACACTTGTTGGATCAAGTTTTAGACTTTGACTTTTTTGAATAACGACTTAGAAGTTGTGATAGTTTTTGAAGTATGGATGTTTACTCGTCTACGATATTGGTTTGGTTAGTTAAGGCTTAGTAGTTTAACTCCGGTGATGATATTATAGCAATGGATTGCGTAACTTGATTGTAGCCTATTTCCAAATTTATTTCAGGCAAATATTTATTTATAGGCCGACTATGCCTACTTGTTACCTACAAGATTAGTTTTCTTTTGTTTAGATGTATTACACTTGGTAGATGTCTCAAAGATGGTCTAACAATATAAGGTATTGGTTTTTACTATGCTTGACCTTGGTTCTCAATTTTTTTTAGAATTTTGGATTGTCGGCTAAGCAGGAGAAGTGTGCTTAAATTGGACTTGGCATGGTTACACCCTCACTTAGTGGGATATTTTGGAGAGGATCATTCAGTTTCAGTAGTTTCTGCTTTGAATTCCTAACAGTCAGTTTTGAGGGTCATTCAGATCAGTTGTAGCTCTGGCTAGAGATCACAAGCTTTGATCATCTCTATTCGAGTGTGAGGTAGCACATTATGGGATTATTCTTATACTATTTATGGAATTTTAGTAGATCACCTTTAGTATTTTGAGGTAGTGTGATGTGATTGCATGGTCAGGACTTGATGGATAATCTTTGTAGATTAGAGTGGTTAGCAGATTTGGAATGACAAAGAAATATTGGATTCAAAAATTAGATTTGGTTGCATCATTCATGCCTTTGGTTGCCTTGAGTTTGGGTGAGTTTGCACCTAGTTATGCTTGTAATTGTATAATATCAGTGTGTTGTGATATGGATTTGCATTTTTAGTCATGTTTGGCTCAGTTGGAGGTTGATTGGTTGTTGAGAATGAGTTTGTGGCTCTTTGGAAAGAGAAGAAAGTGGGTCGAAAAAGGGGAGATCTATGAAAAAAATCCCTTGGAAGCATTGTTTCAGCTTAGAAATTATCTGGGAGGTATTGCTCAGAGCGTGAGAGCCTAGTACCTCATCCTTTCAAACTTTGGGCTATTCTTATTCATTGGCTTTTCATACGAAAGTCCTTTTACTAATGGATATTATAATGACTCTCTAGGTTATTTTCTTGATTTCTATGTATTTCTGGCATTTTGATCCTCCCCATAGTGGCTAAAAGTCATTTAAGACATGTCAAAACTGTCATTTTGATTATCCAACAGTCTATTTGAGTTTTAGGATCATTTCCCTGTTTTGGAGATTTTACTGTTAAGGAATTGATCTTGAACCAAAACTCCTTGTAAATAGCCTTGAATGAGAAATATGACAGTGCCATCAGATCCGGGACATTGATTTTAGGATGCAGGATACTTGGTTCAGGTCCCGAGGGTTTCAGACTCATATTAGGCTATTTGGTAGAACTTGGTTAAAATAGAACTATAGATGTGGAACCCATATTTCTTAGGAAATGACCTCAAGTGAAAATTTTAATGGTTCTATTGAGTCTAGAATGTTGAATTTGGTATGGTACCATGGTTCATTTGTGCACATGGGGTTTCGAACGAATCCAGAGCACCCAATCGAAGCCCATGTGGACTTAGGAAAATCTAGTGCAGCTGCATCTGGTGCAACCAACCATTGTTCATCATGTTTGTGAGGTATAGGTTGCATTTGTGAAGGGTCAAGTCCTTGACCTTCGCGATCGCAAGCCTCATTTCTCGAGTTCTCGATGTAGGTCATCCCAGACACAATTGATTCTTTTTTCATGATCACGGTTGGTTGGCACATTTATGATAGTATAATCCTTCTCCTTCATGTTCATGATGCATTGGCTACATTCGTGAATGGTAACTTTTCCAAGTATTGTGATCGCGACCCTTGGCCTCTGCGATTGCGAAAGACAATTGCCTAACAGTATTTAACACCTCTTCTTAACGATTTTCTTTATTTTCTGATATGAGTCAAATTGCCATCATAGATTTTGAAGACATCATTGGAGGCCAACGCATAAAGACTCAAGCTTTGGTCACCTCGAGGACACAAGAACATGCATGGAGGACCCATCTTGAGCACAATATAAAGCAATTCCATGTGTGGAAGATTGCTTGGGGGATTGCCTTTGATGCCTACCCAAGGGTGCACATGTTGAAGTGTGAAGATGAGCTTCAAACACTCCAAAGCTTCCCCCTGTCTACACTCCAAGACCGCCCCTATTGTTACTCTCATTAAGTGTGTTTTGGTCTTTTTGTGCCATTTTTTTATACTCCATAGGCCCCCCTTTTCATTAAGGGTAGTTTGATCATTTTATGATGTAATATGCTAGGCTATAAATAGGTTCTTATTATTCTTATTTTCCTTTGTTTTGATGATGATATTTTGAGAGAAACATTCCTGAAACTCCATTGGGAGGAACTTTTAGTGTAGGGCGTGGAAAAACCAAGTAGTGTAGGACTTGGAAAAGTCGTTTAGTATAGGGCTTGGAAAAGCCATTATTAAGCATTTCTTAGAAATATCGTTGTAAGGCGGATCTAATCCCCTTTTGCGGTCACCGTAAGAAGATTAGTGTTTGATTTTTCGAGTTTAAGAGTCTTAACATTTGATGCACGATTTGGTTCTTAATTCTTCGTAACTTCTTATGTCATTTTATCTATCTTTTCTTTATTGCATTTGTTTGTTATCTTGTTTCTCAACCTTATTCACCCTTAATAGCATTGAGAGCTCAAAAAAAGTGTGAGAATCTGTTAAGTGACGTTGGGAGTATGTAAAGGAAATGGAAGTGATTGTTTTCCACTAATTTCTTTGTTAGTTTCCGGTCTAGATCCTCCGTTTAATTTTTATTTTTCCCTTTATTCCATTATCTTATGGGGATGATTTGGGCGCCGATTTATGCTCCAATTTTGCAAAGCCTTTTAGTACATATTCTTTCTCCATCGAGGTACCTCATGATGAATTTAATTTTGGAATTTCGTTAGCCGGGCCCACGAGCCCATTATTGATCCAATTTTGGGCTCAGAATTTTATATAAAAATATGGGTATCATTGCACTCCCTTTAATGTGTATATTACTATTTTGATAGTGCAACATCATTTTGGAATCATGGATCAAAGATGAGCAAATTGTGGACAATTCAAGAACGTGGTTCGGCATCGAGGTAGGCTTTAGTCTACTTTACTCAATGAGATTTTGTATAGTATATATTGCATGCTAGGTAGGGATTTTAAGATAGGTTGATGAATAGTATACCATGACTTAGCCTAATTAGGGGATTTAGAATAGAGATATGACTCAAACCTTAACCTAGAATACCTTTTAAGGTCGTAGGATCCTATTGGATCTGATGATGGGTTTGATTAGTTATGGATTTACATAAGAAATCATTTAGCATAAGACTTAGCATATTACTTAGTATTTGGGGAGATAATTCCAGATTAGACCCTTGTAGTAGCATTATACCCTTGTTTACCTTAGTCTCCAAGTTATGGTGTTAATGTTATAATAAATAGTATGTTGTGGGCTTGTGGTCGTGATTACAATACCAGTTGAGCACTATGTTAGTATTCTAGCCCTTGTAAAGATAGGGTTGTGGTTTGCAGACACTTGTAGTTGTATTATTTGGATACTTATGATGACATGCATACTTTTATATGCATTCATACTCACTTAATGGTACGATTCCAACCAGACCATTGATTTTACTACTATTTTCTAAAAGGGATTTATTCCCACCTTTTAATTTAAAAATGAATTTCTTCTATAATGGAAATCATACCACCTTATCTAGTGAATTTTGAGCTTTGAAACTAAATGCGATAATTTGAAAACTAGACCAAGATTGATTCCGGCCCATTACTATTTCACTCTTTTATCACTACTATTTACGATGGTCGAGAGAGGCTTCGACCCTCTCTACATTATTATGCCAATTTAGTCTCGAACTTGATCTCGAACAATGAATTTATAGATTTACACACTTTTAGTCACGGTTTGAGTCAGTGCACTTATTATATATATATATATATGTATATATATGTATACACATATATGTATATGTGTATATGTATATATATATATATGTATGTATATGATATTGGATGGAGTAAATTGATTATAATGGTTATTGGAAGTTCTAGTTTGGGATCAGGTAGTGTATACGGATATCCCGAGTCCCCTATAGGCCCCTTTACACATATATGTATATGTGTATATATTTATGTATGTATATGGTATCGGATGGAGTAAATTGATTATGATGGCTATTGGAAGTTCTAGTTTGGGATCAGGCAGTGTATACGGATATCCCGAGTCCCCTATAGGCCCCTTTGTATATGAGCCAAAGTTCTTGATAAGGATGGTCGTCATAGGTCCTGTCTTTGCAAGGTATTGAGCTGGAGGAGGTGTATATACTTGGTCTATTTGATATTTGGATTGGACATGATTTTTTATTGGCTTATGTTGCATTCATTAATATGCATTGCCTATAACTAATATGATTGTTTGGTGCTTATATATCTATCGGCCTTATGGGGGTTGTATACGTATAAGTTATAATTGTTGTTAATTTGGTGTTTTCTTGAACCATTCAGTCTTATGGGGGCCTAGTTATATATTGTTTGTATAGACTAGTAGGTTACTATTACCTGAGATTGTCGGTACGTTTTCCGATCTCTTTTCTCTATTATGGTAAATTACATTAATAATAGTTCTACTCATGCTAGTCATCCTTTGTTTAGAGACCCCAATTATGCTAGTTTTATCTTTTCTACTGGTTAGGATTCCTTGATACATTAGGTTGGCTCCCTCAGGTTATTACCTTTGAGTTATTACCTTTAATGTTTGTATTACCATATATCCCTATCTCTCTTTGTCTATTCATATCATATATGTATCTTTTGGCCTTGTATCATTACTATATCTCCTTCTTTCACTCTTCATTTGTATATTATTAGGGTTATATGATATTGTACTTTAGTCCCTTAATACTAGTAGAATAGATAGTTTATCCTTATTGATCCATTAGCATCATTTTGTTTAGTTTTCTTAGATAGTTTTCTATAGTTCATATTCCTATTTTATATTTTACTATTCTTTCACTATATTTGGAGCTCAATCAATCGATGCCTACTGAGTACCATGTGTTTTTACTCATATTACACTTTTGTAGCCTGCAGATCACAGTATGAGTTTTCGTTGTTGATGTGTGCATCGTACGAATCAGCTATAGATCAGAGATCTGGGGGTGATCTCCTAATGTTCAGAGTATTCCTACTCTCTATCGTATTGTTTAGACTAATCTCTATTTTGTATGTCGAAGATGTTTTGTACATGTATTTAATTTATATTTCACTTTGTACTCGAATTGTATTAGAAGTTCATGCACTAATCTCACAAGGTCTGGGGCGTTGTATTCTATATTAGCCTTTTATTTAAATTCTTTTTCATTATGTACTCCCATTATTTGAATATTTCATTACTAGTTGTTTCATACTATGGGTTGGCTTACCTACCGCGGGTTATAGTAGGTTCCACCATGACCTGTGAAATTGGATCGTGACAGGAAAAGAGGTAGTATAAAAAAGAATCGAGCATAAATGTCCAAGGTGTTACTATCTATAAGAATTCCATTAGGCTCAAGAGATTTAGTAAACAATGCACTCAAGGATGGAGTCAAAGCATTTAAGCGCATAATACTCTTCCTTTCTAAACAAGTCATGCTCAAATAGGATATAGATTCAACATGATCATGAATAACATCATGCGCAAAAAGGTAGTAAAGAAAGGTGCCAATGACACTATTCTCATCCAAGGTGCTCTCAACAGTAGGATCACACAAGGAGAGAGATAGATATTTCAAGCACATAGAAACTCTCTTCTTCAAGCAAGTTCCCAAGGGATGTGAGTTCATTAATGGAGTCATGTTACTAGGAAAAATAGTGACTCCATTAGACAACAAACAAATCCAAAACAAGTGGTTCTCCCATGAAGTTTCGTTCCCTATATTAATGATGTTAAACATGCTCCCAAGAGTCCTATTTGACACTTCAAATTGCGCAACTCAATGAACGTGATAAGAAATGTTTAACAACCTTGGACTCTTTTTCAAACAAGGAATCAATTTAGCATCTACAAGTTGTGGTCAGCACAACTTAAGAACAAGTGTGTCAAATAAGAATACAAGTATATAAGCAATACCAAAATGACAAAATGACACATTTGCCCTAGGGTTCTCAAGAATGATACCACCTTTGAGAAAGGGGTCATCAATTGTAAACAAGTAACAAAGAAATTTATCACATAAATGGAATTTATCCAGAGTATTTTCAAGAGAAAACTCACTCTTTTACCTACAAGTCATAAGATCATTTTCAAGAATGGGAACACATAATGGTGAATTTTCTTTTACCATTTCATTACTCTCCTTCTTTAATGAGCATTCTTCTTTGTTGGAAATGTTTCCCATGCAAAACTTGATTCTATTAAGTGGATTGTAAATCCTAAAGGAAAACTTTCCATCATAGGGAAGGATACCAACAACCCCAATAAAATTCTGCTTATCATCTTGACTAAGCACTAAGTTGGGTGTATAAAAATTTCCACATTCTAAGTGGCCACCGGGGTCAAATGAAAGAAGTATCCAAGAACATGGTCAAGAAATACCCATTTTCTTTAAGGTTGCAATCCTCACAAATAAACATACCCTCTATACAACCATTAATAATATAATAAGCATAGAGAGGGTAGATGTAACAGACCACATTTTTAGGATAGAATTTGAACCGTCGTTCCTACGTGCATAAACTCTAATCCTATTATTTGTATATGAATATATGTGTCATGACCATTCACCTTGTGTATAAAGTATTTTTGATGCAAATCATGATCATAGGAAGCACTTAGAGAAAAGTCGAGTTGAGAGCATTTGTATCAATTAAATTTTAGTAACCGATCCTACAAGCATCAAGTTTAAACAAATGTAACTCATATAATATAATGATTCAGGTGAACTACTATATATCAGATTACAAATATTTGAGTCTTATTTCTAACGCATCCAATTTCACCTTAATTCGATATCAGAGTAGGAAGTTATGTTCATTTTACTCTGGAGTGTCTGCTTGTCAACAAGGTGATGACTTGAGTGATAAGCCATCAACTAAATGATGAGCTATCAACCTTGTCGTCAAACTTAACCATAAAATTACCTATATCACTTAGGAAAGGAGATGACTAGGTTGATAATCCATCACCTAAGTGATAAGCTATCAACTAAGTCATCACCCATAACGAGAAAGAGTTCAAGTCTAGCTAGGGGGTGACGACTAGGTTGATAAGTCATCAACTAGGTAATAATCTATCACCTAAGCCATCAACTAAAAATTTATACAATTTTTATTCAGTTTCCCTAAGGGTAATTTGGTATTTTCCTCGTATCAAAATCCTCTTCCACAAATTAAAACCTCTAATACACGTTATTTTTCCCCATTCTCAATAGTCATCATACGTAAAAACCCTTCCCCTTTCCCCCAAGAACAAAAATTGAAGTTTCTTCTCAAGAATTCAAGCATCCAAGGTCCCAATTGCAAGTTTCTTCTCCAAGGGTTCAAACAATTAAGGTATATGTGGTATTCATTAATGGATTCCTTCCACCCATTGAGTCCCAAAATCTCCTTTTAGTTCAAGTATGAACTTTTAAATCTTCTTTGGTAAATTATTCATGTAAATTATGAATTTAATCCATGTTTTCTTCGTAATTTGAATTCAAGCCATGTCAACATGTTTCCCCATGTGAATTAGGTTATTTCATGCTTTAAATTTCAATTTCTCATGTCATGTTCAATTGATTCTATGTTAAATTATCAAGTCATGAACTAAATTATATGAACTTGTTTTCCTCCCAAGTTTAACATATCCCATTATTCAATTCATGGATTTCACCAGTTTTATGAATTGCATTATGTTTTGGGTCTTTGAATCATGAATTTCCTTATAGTGTTTTAAATGACGTTATTGTGTATAAGTATCACTCAGTGCTGGAGGGTAATGAAAACCTGATACCTATGTGTTTTTACATGATTCCATTTTCATGTAACAAGTTAGTCAGGACATGGTTTTATTATCATATTAGGATCATTATGTTCATGCTGAGCACTTATAGGTACATTCCCATATCATGTTAAATCAACAATAATATCATTGTTGTTCAGTTGGGAGTAACACTTAGCACTGAGTGAACACAGGGATGACGGCTTCCCTGTTAGTTAGGAATGAGTCATTAGTAGTAGTCCCTAAGTTCAAGACCTACGACACCACTGTAGATTATGAGGGCTCCACCATCAGTTAGGCATGACACCCTCATCCTTTGGGACATCAGTCTTGTGTATCCACATCATCAGTTATATGTTGGTACCCCTGGTAAGGTACCAACACCCTTCTAACTGGGGTTATAGGTTGGACCCTGATAACTCAGATTGGGGTATGTCGATTGTAGTCATCTCCCATAATTTTAGTTCAGTTCAGTATTCAGAATATGCTAGTTCAGTTTTGCATGATCAAGTGTATAGATATCAGTTATTCAGTTCTTCAGTTTATCAGTTATTCAGCTATTTGGTTTTACAGATTATTTCAGGACAAGTTTATTCTTGGTTTTGCATTCATTTTACATGCTCATGTTTTAATGTTCAGTATTCATACATGATCCTCAGTACAGTTTTACAACATATCCAGCTTTACATGTGATTTACATACAATATTCATACCGTTTCCCAACTTATAGAATTATTTTTAGCTCATGAATTTATAAATTTCATTATGATGGCATTTTCATGTACAACCCTATTTTAAATAAATATTTTAGTAAATAGCTTATGTCCTCGGTTGTGAAGCATGTTCTAAATATTTCTATGATTTTGTACATGTCCCAATATACTCAGTACATTCCAGAGTATTGACAGCAATATATGTTTATGGCTACATTCCTTCACGTAGGTATCAAATGTAGTCCATACACCAGGGTCAAATAGTTCTTGGTATTCAGCCAGCAGGTAATGAATTCTCTTATTTAGGGAACTCCAATGAGTTGTAGTTCATGTGCTGTATTGCTATTACTATTATTATATATTAATTTATGGTAGTTGCAGGCATGTCCCAGCCACCTACAGAAAGTACAGTAGAGGCTTCATAGATAATCAGTCAGAGTCATGATATGTAATTCAAGTTCCTTCTTCATATTGATCACGTTGTAAACTTTATCAGTATTACATTCATTCAAATTTTCACATGATTATACTTCTACTCAGCAAATTTTGAATGTGTATATATTTTAAATCAGTTGCTTAAGTATCATGCTAGCACATGGGTTAACTTATGATTACTTATAGTTCTAAGCACCATGTTACAACTTGGGGTAGTCTCGAGTCGTGACAAACTTGGTATTAGAAGTGTCCTAGGGTGTCTATGAAGTCGTGTCTAGTTGGGTCTGGCAGAATGGTATGGAGACGTCTATACTTTTCTTTGAGAGGCTATAGGGCATTTAAGAGATGTTTCCCCTCTTTCATCTCTCAGATCATGCAATAGAGATGTTCTCTAAGGAACTTATTTAGATTCTTATGTTAATCCATTCATGTCAACTCTGTCTTATTTTTAAGGTAATAGAAATCGTCAAGAATAAATTCCTACAGATCGAGATTTCCCAAAACATCTTCACAGACAGTTATGATATTGCATATAGGCATAAAAGGAATCCCATAAGTCCCTTTATGTTCCAAAGTTTGAAAGATTTCATTCATGTTCATGAAAATCTTTCATTAATCTATCGTCAGATTTGCCCTCAGATTCCTTCTCAGAGTCCTATGACATCATATAATCTAAAGTTAGAAGCATGGACCTAGAAGATTAGCAACATTAAAGTGGGGATAGTGTTTATCTAAATTTAGTAGATTATGTATCCATGGATCTAGAAAGGTGTTGTGTAGTTTGTTTAATAGCACTTGGCGAGAGACTTCTCAGTTAGAGGAAACTTAGAGTATGTTCATATTTTAGTCTCGATGGAGATTAGGCATCGACCACAATCATAGAGGAGCTTGTTAAGGTTGAGTATATTCATAAAATTTTGTGTGGATTAGTGTTTCATGATTCCTATATAATAGTAATAGTGGGTATTAGTTTATGAGAAGTTTTGTGGCTACCCATGTTAAGTGATAAAATCTAAGTTTGAATCTTGGATGATTAAGAAAATAAAAAGTAGAGTTTGAAGTTCTAGATGGTGTGAACTCAGGGTATGGTGATACTCCCGAAATTCTAAGTTAGTAAGTGTTTAAGTTATTATATGATGACTATTGAAGCTATAGAAAGTTAAGAGTTCTATCTCAGAAAGAAGTACTGGCAGTGGGTTTTACACTTTCAGGTGTAGTCTTTCAGGGTGAGTATATTATTTATGTGTATTATTATATTTCAGACTCTAGAATGGAGTGGTTGCAGTTTAGTTTAAAGTTTATTAAAGGGGTTCGCAGACTTAACACGATGGCTTAAATCTAGGAGGGTGATAGAACAAGAAACCAAGTTAGGCTCTCAGATTCTAGTAGTGATGCCAGTGTGTTGTAGAACAACACTAGGAGAAAGATACCCAACCCATTCTTATCTCAGTGTAAATTTTTGTACTTCAGTCATCATGACATCTACTCATGCCTTACACGTCATCTCCATGATCATAGTTCATGCATTTATATAGAATTATATACGCTTCCAGCTCTTAATATAAGGAGTTCCTTTACTCTCAGCAGTACATATCATATTCAATGAATTTATGAACTCCAAACACAGTTCAAACAACTCATGACTCATGTACTCATGCTTTACAGTGTGTTTAGTTCCCATAACTCATGGTGCACCCTTAATGACCAGTGAAAATTCACATTATCTCACGTATGTCCTCAGTTTAGATCTCTTTAACACTCATGCCATTGATACTTTATTCCTTAAGCCACAGTTAAGTGTCAAAGTGATGTATAGTATTCTTTTACGGTGCGAGGCATCTCTTATTCCTTGCCTCACTTATACATGTGGGAGTGTGTTTCACAATATAAACACTTTAAAGCTTCTTTCTCCCATCAATGTGGGGGAATTTAGTTAGCTTTCCTATTTTTGAGTACACTTTCCATATTGGTGTGATCTCAATTTTTCTCTTCCACTTGGTTTTTCTCCATTTTCCATTCATACTTCTCATTTACTATGAACCCAACAGTTGTCTGCTCTTATGTGATTGTAAGAAGAGTTGTTCAACGAAGTTAAATATGTCACGAGCCTTGTTGATTTTAATTTATAATTTGTATCATAATGATGGAAAACATGGCATTATGTGTTTCCATTGTTGTTGACTAATTAGATTCAGGTCTTCAATAGTCTACTACTCATTGTTTCTAAACAGACTCTACTTCATATTGAAGACTACTTGATTAAAGTTTAAGTATTTGAATTATGTTTTTAGAAGGTCCAGAGAACTATTTAAAACACAACATTCAAGATTACTATTTGAGAAATAATAAAGCAAAGCATAAATTCGAATATATGATACTACTTTAATCAACACTATTTATATCTTTATGGCAGATTTATACTTTATGACCATGCATCTAGCAGTATTGCCTAAATATATGATTTGCAAAGGCCATCAGTGGCTTGACTTGTCTTTGGGCCTTAATCTTATTTTATGTTTTTCTATTTGTCTGAGCAACTACGAAAATCATCTGTTGTGTTTAATTTTTATATTGAGGTTTGCATGTAATTTGAAGCAACATTTTCATCTGAAATTAGAAGATTTAATATATCTTAGAACTTTGTTTAGAATATTTGAACTAGACGTTAAATATGTAGGTTTGGAATTTGAAATTAGTATATGTTCTACATCACATTTAATTTCAATTTCCTAGTAAATCTTTTTAGTTTTTAAGATAATATATTACATGTCTTATATAGGTTTTTGAAGACTTGATGAGTTTACAAGTTTTGAACCAAAAACATTGAAGATGCGTTTGCTAGTGAAGACACAAGATGGAAGATTTAGGACATAAATTATTTTTCATTTTATTGGGACTATTCTGACATTGTTATATTTTTCGTAAGACTTATATTGTGGTCATACCATGCTAACTGATGGATTATTAATCTGTGTTTTGTAATTAGTCAATTATTTTATATATATATATATATATATATATATATATATATATATATATATATATATATATGAAAGTATGAGGTTATTTATATTTTTGCTTCGTGCAATTGTTTTTTATATTATAAATTATGCAATAAATTAGAAAAATGGTACCAAAAAAATATTTTAATACAGAATGTCTTTTAGGAACAGAAGTACGGTCGCCAAAAAGTACGCACATTCCAAAATAATAGGACCAAATAAGCTATTTGAGGATCAGAAAATTGGTTTCTAAAGGTTCATTAGGGATAGGAATAAAAGTGGTTGCTAAAAAGTTTTAGGGACTAGATAAAAACCTCGTCGTTATTGACTTTTAGCGACAGAGCCTGTAACGATGAGTGGTGTCTA
Organism: Capsicum pubescens; assembly: GCA_030864215.1. Lineage (NCBI taxonomy): Eukaryota > Viridiplantae > Streptophyta > Magnoliopsida > Solanales > Solanaceae > Capsicum > Capsicum pubescens. The sequence continues at coordinate 263,467,345 of CM061542.1, forward strand.
GAAAAATCTGGTTGCTATTGACTTTTATAGACCAGAAATGGGCTTTTAGAGACCAGATTTCCCATCGCTAATAACGATTTTTCTTGTAGCGCTTGTAGCCTCCTAAAGATAAGATACAAACGTCTCCATTCTAATCCACTGGAGACACTTAGCTCTTGTGCAAACACACTGGTAAGCCTGGCTCTGATAGCAATTATGTCACGACCCAATTTCTTAGGTCATAATGGTATCTACGATAATACACTAGTAGGTAAGCCAATCCTTAGTTTGGAACAGCTAGTAACGGACTATCAAGAGAAAGATAGTAGATAGCGGAATGAATTTAAATAAAAGGCCAATATAGAATACAACTCCCAAGACATGGTGAGATTAGTACCAGAGCTTCTAATACAATTTGAGTACAAAGAGAAATACAAAATAAATACATGTACAAATTATATCTGAAATACAAAATAGATATAAGTCAAATCACTACTAAGAAGGGTAGGAATACTCCGAATATCAGGAGCTTACCCCAAATCTCTGATCCATAGCTTTTCTACATGATGCACACGTCATTGGTGAAAACTCGTACTATGATTTGCAGGTTGTAGTAGTGTTGTTATCATGCCAAACAAGTGATATTCAATAGGCATCATCTGATTGTGCTCCAAATATAGTGCAAGTATAAATAACATGTAAAGCAAGAATATAAAGTACAAGCAACCATCTAAGAAAACTAAACAAAATAATGCTAAGCGGACCAATAAAGATAAACTATCTTATTCTACCATTATTAAAAGACTAAAGTGTGATGCCATAGATCCCTAGCCAATATTCAAACGAAGAGTTAAAGAAGGAGATATATTAATAATAGAAGGACAAAAGATACATATATGATGTAAATAGACAAAGAAAGAGAAGGATATATGAAAATACCACACACACACACACACACACACACACACACATATATATATATATATAAATCTATTGTCTATGTGAAACCTTAGGTTCTTGTTTTTTGGACCCTCCAAGGGTTGAGTAAAAGAATTAACCAAGTTACTGAAATAATGTCAAAACTGCCAGTGATCACGTCCTTGACTATGACTCATTACCAGACATAACGAGCCGTGATGGGAACTCGTGATCCTTACAGTGAGTATGCCCAGGTTTTGGTCCCTAGACATTGAGTCCAGGGTATGCCCCGTTTGTGACAAAATGAGTCATTAGAAAGGACTCGTTGTCACAATTGAAAGTTGTCCCAGAGTCCATCCCTTGATCACGAGTTGATGTCACGAGTCGTGATATCAGACAATAAGTTGTTATGTGAGACTCATTGTCATAACAATAAGGGGTCAGATTATTGACCCTCAGGTAACAACTCTAGGTCACTACTCATGGTCAGAACTCATGAGTCGTTACCTAGGCCGTGACAACTACTATGAGTCTTTTCCTGCCCATTTCAGTTAATGAATTTTTGATATTTTTCTCCCTTTACACTATTCCCATGACTTAAAAATATTCAAACGCTCTCTTTGGTTGAGGTTAACAAGATTAAATCTTACTCTCTTCATCTTAACTCCCAAAGTAAGAGATATTAGGGTTTATCAAGGAATTCAACCATTAGACTCCAAATTCTTAATTTCTCTCCAAATGTTTTGGTATTTCAGGCATGTCTCTCATCTCTCATCTTGTATTTTTTTTTATCATGGCATAAATTGATTCAATATTCATATGATTTAATTATTGATTTTGAATGGGATAGAGGGAATTTAATGGTGGTTACTTGAATTGCTTTTCCCATGATTTAAATATGTTATTCATGTGTTGGTTAATGATTTTTGGTATTGAATGGGTGCATGGTTATAGGGATTGGAATGAAGAACATGGGTTTCACCAAATTGATGGATTTTGACTTGATAATGGCATTAACCTCAACCCACCTTATAAATTTAGTTTCGAACATGAATAAATGTATAATGTAACTTATCTTTTGAAATCAATTTATTTCATTAAAGAATAAGTGAATAAAATAGATTTGAAAGGCCCTTGGAGGCCATGGTTTGAATTTTAAATAGAACTTGGGAGTCTAATGGTTACATGGATTGGTTAGGCATAATTATATAAACTTGCAAGCATAAATGGTATGACTATACCAAGTGGTAAATGCCTTAATATAAGACCCTTGGGTTAATAGTTGGGTTTATGTGCAAACTATTTTATGTTGGCTTTAAAGGAAATTATGCAGCCTATCATGAAGGTGTAGTTCCGAGAGGACTAACATTGGAAACCATGTTTACCAACGTGGGGGTCTATATGACCATGTACTTGGTATGCATATTATATTTTTGAATGGCTATCGCGTTAGTGTCTTTTGCCTTTTCTTCAAATTCCTCAGTTTGTGCGGCTAAAACGTATTGACACCCTTTCAGTAAGAGAAGATGAATCCATATAGCCGTGGGTGCCATTGGGATAGAAAGAACTACACAGTTCAGGTTAATGGTTTAAACTCTCATGTTCATGGCCCTTGTCCCTATCCTAACATTTTATATATTTATATATAATTATTGTGCATATGATTTGACTGATTTTGGCATTGACATTATTTTATCACTTTCTTGAAGTTACACGCCAGTGCTTACCCCCACTGACTGTCTCTAGATGCTGCATTATTTCATGATGTAGCATCTGAGGGATTTTATATTATTCATGTACATCATTAGGTGGTATGATTCATCGGTTGTCTTGTTGTGAAGTGGTGAGCCTCCATCTTTTGGAAAGCCCAGTAATTTTGTTAAGTTTCTTTTCATATTTTGGATTCTCTCTTTTCATAGTTGGGGGCATGTCCCGTCATTGTTTTATATCCCTTTTTAGAGTCTTTTGTAGACAAGTATGGGTTGGATGTTTGTTTTAATTCGTAGAAATCTCCTTTGGTTTATCTATTCTTTTTATAATCATGTTTGGTTGGCTTTTACTATATTCTTTTATTGTGTTCTGGATGTTAGACTAAGGGGGCGGTCTTCAACCCATGAGGGTCTTCAGATACCCGTTATGACTAGGCCCTGGTTCGAGTCTTGACATGCTTGGTATAAAATCATGGTTAAGGGTCACTGCATGTCCAAAAATTTATGTCGAGTCAACTATCTTTAATTGGTGTGTAACGCACCACACTTATAAGGGGGAGGCTACAAGGAATTTAGGAATGTTTTCCTTTCTTGTGTTCTATTTTGAGCTATCGAGTCTAGTGTTATGAAACTTCTCTAACTCCTAGTTTACTCACATTTTAGATCATGCCTCTCCAAAGATCTGATGTTTGTACAAACTCTATTACAATCTCTGTCCCACCTGAGGAAAATATGGAGCGAACTTGCCCTATTTATGGAGTACAAACCCAGTAAGGTCCCTGCTCTTGATTGTACTACTCCATGTGGGGTTCCGCATATCTTTACTCTTCCTCTCCGGGATTTCTTGGATGGTGATACTTATGCTCAACTTTCCAAGGTATATATATCTAATGCAAAGTTCTATCAGTCTATTCATATGCTTACCCAGATGGTGGCATCACGGTCTCTTTAGTTTGATCATGTTGGTCCTATTATTGGTTCATCTGAGGTCACTCGAGTTGGCCAGTTTTTAAGGTTAAATCCCTCAAACTTTACAGGTTCTGAGATTGATAAAGATCCTTAGAGTTTTATTGATGAGATGGAGAAAATATTTAGGCTAATGCATGCTACTGATTTTGAAGGTGTAGAATATGTTTTTTATTAGTTAAAATATATAGCTTATCAGTAGTATGACGAGTGGGAGAAACTGAGAGTTGATGACGCTGAGCCGATGGTGTTGAATAAGTTTTCATGGTCCTTTCTTCATCACTTCATTCCTCAGGAGATGAGGGAGGCTAAGGCCAAAGAGTTTGTGAACTTGAAGCAAGGCAAGATGAATGTGAAGAAGTATGCCTAAAATTTTAGCAACTGTCCCGTTATGCCTCGGAGTTGGTATCTAATACAAGGTCCTAAATGAGAATGTTTTCTTATGGTTTGTCTCATGACCTGGTATTGGAATGCAAGGCTGTGAGGTTGAATAATGATATGGACATCTCCAGGTTGGTGGTTTATGTGCAACGGCAGAAGAGGAGAGAAACAAATAGGTAAATATGGAAAAAAGGTAGAATAATAAGTTTAGATATTCATAGTAGGGTGCAAATCAGTAGAATAGTAGTAGTGATAGTAGGTAGTGGACTAAGAAGAAGAATTAGGGAAGTTCTTATTTGTCATCCAGTACTTATTATCCTAAGACTTCTGGTGATCGTCTCTTTCAGACTAGCAGTGGTCCTAAGGCACAAGGTGCCCAGTCTTATGTTAGTGGAGCTTAGTCGGCCCCACCTTATCCTCCTTGCCAATTTTGTGGGTAGCTTCACTACTTTTTTTAAGGAGGAGAAAAATTTGTGTTCCCATTGCGGTCAGCCTAGTCATATATAGTGAAACTATCCCGTAGCTAAAGTTGCCACTAGAGCTAACAAGGTCACGGTCACCACTTCTTTTCTCCTATATCTAAGGGCATCACATTAGGCACTGGCACTGGCCGAAATCGTCTCTATGCACTTACTACTCATTAGGAATCTGAGGTATCCCCTAGTGTTTTCACTGGCATGTTACAACTTTTCTCTCATGATATTTATTATTTGATTGATCTGAGTTCTACCCTATACTATGTGACCCTTTATGTGGTTGTAGCTTTGGTTTCGGTCCTAAAAATATTTTTGACCCCTTTTTTATGTCTACTCCAGTAGGTGATTCAATTGTAGCTAGAAAAATCTATAGGGATTTTGTGGTGTCCATCTTTCTAGGAAGACACTGGTGGATTTTATAGAACTTGATATGGTGGATATTAATGTAATCTTGGGGATGGATTGGTTTCATTCATGCTATGATTCTCTGGATTGTAGGACCTGAATGGTCAGTTTCTATTTCCCTAATGAGCTGGTGATTAAATGGGAGGGGAGTTCCCTAGTACCAAAGGGGAGGTTTATTTCCTATCTTAGACATTAGAAGTTCATTTCCAAGAGGTGTCTGTATCATCTAGTTTGGGTTAAGGATTCAAATTCTGAGAGTCCCTCTTTGCAATCTATTACTGTGGTAGAAGAATTTTTTGAAGTTTTTCTCGATGATCTTCTTGGAATTCCTCCTAATAGCGAAATAGATTTTGGGATTAATCTTCTACTATATACCTGCCTCATTTCCATTCCTCCTTATAGAATAGCTCCGGCTGAAGTAAAGGAACTAAAAGAGCTGTTAAAGGATCTTCTTGATAAGGGTCTCCTACGGCCTAGTATTTCTCTATGGGGTGCTTCTATATCCTTTGTGCGTAAGAAGTATGGGTCTCTTCAGGTGTGTATAGACTATCATCAATTGAATAAGGTTACAGTGAAGAATAACTATCCTCTTCCTAGGATTGATGGACTTTTTGATCATCTTTAGGGTGCTAGGTATTTCTCTAAGATTGATTTTCGTTCGAGATACCATCAGTTTAAAATTAGAGAGGTGGATACTTGTACGACCCCGTAAAAGTCTAAGTCAAATTAAGCTCTTTAAACCTCTATAAAAGATCCAATACTTAGAAAATTTTGGCCAAGTGTTAAGGACTTAGTCTCATTTTAAGCCTTCGAACTCCGAGGATTTATTTCATGAACTTCCCGACCTCCGCTTGTCAATTTTCAAGTTGATTCATGATGGGGAAAGTCAATAGTACATCTCGAGTGAGTAAGGTCAATAGTACAAGGCTCAAGGATTCCTTTAAGAACCCTTAAGGATTTACGTTCTAAGGTATGTAAAGTGTTGATTCATGGGTTCCTTCACCCATGAAGCTCAAGAAACCTTTTCAAAAATATAAATTTTGAATTCCATGTTATGAATTGAATCATATCTATGTTTATGTTGTTGTATGATTACCAAGTTGAAATCTTTAATACATATAATGAAATTATGTTAGCATGTGGTTGGAATTCTTGTATTTGAAGTGAAAAATGTTGCCATGATGTATTAATTTAATGTTCATTCCTAAGCCTCAAGTTATGCATGGAAGGTGTTTGATAAAATGCCTAAAAGAATAAGAATTATGCTTTATGACTAAATTGTGACCAAAGTGATGAATCCATGCTTTACCCTTATGTTCTCAATGACCTCCATGTTATTGTTATGCACTGTAATGGTTTGGAGGAATGCTCATGAGATTAGACTTACAAAATTATGATATATTTATATGTATTCCTATTTATGTGTAAGCTTATGACATGCAAATAGTTAATGAAAATCCCTAACGGTTGTACTATTAATTGTTGACTATGGTCATGTGTTCAAGAAGTGTCATGTCTTGTCAGTTTTATGCTATTGAGTCCTAGGGGTACTTGTACCCGACAATCTAGCTTTGTGCCTAGAGCCAATGTCAGTTTTAAAGATGCTATCAGTCAAGCCATGATCAGTAGAATTCAGTCAGTCACATGACTCAGGAAAATTCAGTTAATTTAGTACCATTCTAGTCCTACTTAGTAATCTCAGTTAGTTAATAGAACTCAGTAGTATTCCATCAGTCAACGAAAGTCAGTGAACTCAGTCTAGTTCAGCTCAATATAATCAGTTCAGTGACTATTCAGTTGGGAGTAGAATTCAGCATCGAGTGAACCCAAGGATGGGAACTCACCTTCCATAAGAGGGTGTGAGTCTTAGAAGAAATTCTTGCGTTCAAGAACTACGTAGCCAACGTAGGTTGAGACATCAAAAACCTTTCAGATGAGGGTTGATGAGGTGGCTTAACCATTCAGAAGAGGGTCCCACCATTCTCCTTAAAGTACCTGTCAGATGAGGGCCACTCACAGTTTGTCCTTACTAGTGGCGCGGTATTGAGACCCTTCTAATTGGGGTTACAGATTGGACCCCACTCATCTATATTGCTTTATTTGAGGCATGTCGGTTAGATGACTACCTCCCACAGTCTTAGTCTCAGTCTTTAGAATAGAACTCAGATAGTTCTACAAATTTTAGGACTGTCAGATACAATCACTCATAGTAGTACGAAACTCTGCAAGTTCCATCAGAATCAAGACTGTCAAATACAACCACTCAGTAAATAGCATATTAATTATCAGTATGCATATTATCTGTATATTCAGTATTCAGAATCCTCACGTTCTCAGTGATAGTTATGTATTCATGCTTGTATTCTCACACAATCATATTCATGTTATTAGGTAGTTATAGTTCATACATATAAACCCTATGCATTTAGCCTTACCTCACTTTGCTTACCAGTACATTCATACATACTGACGTATACTTTTCTTTTGCGCTATGGTGTTTTATACCATAGGTTCGGACGCTCAAGGTTTTGACCGTGCATAGGTAGCTTGAGGTTTCTGTCAGTAGCTGTAGACTTGCAGAGTGAGTCCTCATCAAGTGAGGATACTTTATCATTTCAGTATTTCAGTACTTAGTTTATTTCAGCAGTTGGAGTTAGTTAGGGACATGTCCCATCAACTCCTTATTCAGACAGTTTGGAGTCTTTTAGACTAGCTATTCAGACTTCAGTATGTTCAGTATTTATATTTCAGTTATTTTTGGTATTGTTATACCAAATACTTCAGTATTATTTCAGGTATTTGAAGCTTATGGTAGTTCATTCCATTATTCCGCATATGATTACAGTGTTAATGTACATATATTGCAGCAGGTACGAGTCGTGGATTAACTTGTGGTCCTTTGAGATTATGAGCACTGTATAGCATCCGGGGTTCAGAATCTGGGGTGTTACAAACTATCTATCAGAGCCAAAGGTTCAATAGAGTCCTAGGAAGTCTGAAAGCCATATCTAGTAGAGTCTTGTGCAAGGGTGTGTTGCACGCCACATTTTTGTACAAGAGTCTATAAGATGTCTTAGGAATAGTTTCCCTTATTTTAGTATTCATGTCATGCCAGTGAGCATGAGCTCAAACTTAAGTTTCAGTCTAATACATTTCTCCATGTTCATTTACAAAACATGCCTCCCAAAAGAAGAAACGAAAATCAGTCAGCCCCTTAGCCCGTACAAGCAGATCCCCTAGACGAACATGTTTCTCATGAAGAGTTCAGAGTTGAATTCACCACTCTTGCTAATTCAGTTGCTGCTCAAAATGAATGGCCAGCTTCTGTTCCGGCCAACCCAGTGGTCAACACTGCTGCAGCTAGGATTCAGGACTTCACCCGGATGAATCATCCATCCTTTTTTAGGTCTAAGTCAGATGAGGACCCTCGGGAATTCCTTGATTAAGCCCAGAAGGTTATAAATATCATGGGGGTTACCGCTAGTGAGAGTGATAATCTAGCTACATATCAGCTGCAGGATGTGCCTCACACATGGTTAAGTAGTGGAAAACAGAGAGGGCCATAGATGCATGGCCTATTGAGTGGGAGGAGTTTGTCTCTACCTTCTTAGATAAATTCTTTCCCCTAGAGATGAGAGAAGCTAAGGTGTTAGAGTTTATCAACCTCAGGCAGGGAAACATAATAGTGAAAGAGTATTCTCTTAAGTTTACTCAATTAGCTAGATATGCTCCTCATGTCGTGGCAGATAACAGGGCTAAGATGAGTAAGTTTATTTCTGGGGTGAATAATAGTGAGGTCAAGGAGTGAAGGACTACCATGTTGATTAGTGAGATGGACATAGAGTCTTATGATCCATGCTTAATAGATAGAGGAACAGAATATTAAGGAAAGGGAAAAGCAAAATAAGAGAGTTAGAACATGTAGCTTTAATTTCAGTCAGCCTAAGTCAGAAGGTGGCAACCGTTCTCAATTTCTCCCAAAGTCATCTGTTCCATCTCCTTCCTCAGCGAGTACTCCAGTTCCTAAGTTTAGGAATGGTAAACAAGATAGGGAGCCAGCCTCTAAATCTCAGGGCAGCGTTAGCAGTGACCGAACCAATCATCTTTGTTAGACTTGTGGTGAAAACCACAAGGGTATTTGCAGAGATGGTAGTGATGTGTGTTTTGGATGTGGTAAGCCATTCCATAGAGTCAGAGATTGTCCTCAGCCGGGTATTCAGGGTTATAAGAATCGTTCCTCAACTCAATCTGATTGACCGAATCAGCAGGGTGCCACTTCCAGTGCAACCAGTTGGCAGCGCCCAAACAGACTCTATGCTCTTTAGTCCCGATAGGATCAGGAAAATTCTCCTGATGTGGTCACTGGTACATTAAAGATCTTTCATGTACATGTTTATGATATTCTTGATCCAGGAGCTTCTTTGTCTTTTGTTACTCCTTATGTAGCAGTTGATTTTAAAGTCAGTCCTAAAATTCTAGCAGATCCTTTCTCAGTCTCTACCCCAGTGGGTAAAACCATCATAGTCAGGTGGGTATACAGGAACTATTCGGTTATGATATCTCAGAAAGTCACTTCAGCAGACTTAGTCGAATTATAGATGACTGATTTCGATGTCATTCTCGACATGGATTGGCTTCATTCCTGCTATGCCACAGTTGACTGCGGAAATATAGTGATCCAATTTTAGTTTCCGAATGAACCCGTCCTAGAGTGAAAGGGTAGTACTTCAGCATTCAGGGGTCAACTTGTTTCTTACCTACGGGCTAGGAAAATAATATCTAAGCGATGTGTCTATCATCTTGTTTGATTTAAGGAAATAGTTCCGAAACTCCCAGTCTTGAAGCAGTCCCAGTAGTGAGAGAATATTCAGATGTCTTTCCCGAAGATCTTCCAGGAATTTCTTCTACAAGGGATATAGACTTCGGCATTGACCTTGATGATAGGCGAATTTACGCACCTATATCAATATATTTTGCCCATATTTTAGCCTAGTTTTGAGAACAAATTATATATTTCATGCACTTTTAGTCCTTTTTCCTGTAAATGAGCTAACGAACATGATTAGTAAAGTTTCAGGTATAAATGATGCATAATTCAGCATTTTATGGCTTACTTGACGCTAAAGAAAGCTCACGAAGGAAGGGAAGGGAGTTTACACGCCTAAGGACCAAAACTGCTGCATAGAAAATCTGTCCCGGGCTAAAACAGTAATTCTGAAGACTTTGGGGACTTACAGACACAAAGCTGGATTTTGACAATGATACATTAACCTAGTACAATTAGGTTATGTATTTCATTATTTTATGTGGATTATGATAATGTTACCTTAACCTAGTACATTTGGGTTAAGGATTTCATTAGTCTAGTAGGATTTGGTTATTTATTTCATTAGCTTAGTAGGAGTAGGATATGGGTATTATAAATACCCTATCATGCTAGAGATTTTAGAGAATAAGGAGGGAGGAAGGAGGGAGAACACAATACTTCCTTCCATCCCTCTCATCTTCTCACATCTTCTACTCCTCTATTATTCTACACTACAAACAATTCTACAACTCTTCTAATCTTTCTATTAATTCTAGTTTTCTTCTTACATTCATCTATTCTTAATTTCCGCAACAAGAGAATCGTTACTTTGTTAAGGAATTCACGCCTCACGCCTACCACTTACGCTACACGAAATTAATCAATCTTGTGGTATAACAACAATGTCAAGCGTGATCTCCTTCGCATTCATGGGTAACTAAACTTCTCTGTTGGGGTTATGGAAGCCGAATGAGTTACTATCTATTGCTGTGAGTTTGTGAGTTCAAGGCACGTATATTGCTTATATCATTATTCTCTTCATCTTAATCTACATTCTTTGCGGTTGCAAACGCAAGAATACGCCAGTCTAACATTTAACTTGTTCGAGAGAAAAGTTATTTGTCTGGAAAAGAGATAATGTCAAGGTAGTAGGACACCCTTTCCTATTAAAAAGCTAGTGCCGTAACTGGACTAACCTCTTGGAGAATTCGTACCGTTAGATACGCTTTAAGCTCGAGAGAGTTAAAGTGAAATAGTCCTTGTTTAGGTCGAAAGACGCTTGGATTTACCATCGAATACAATTCTCTATAAGCAGTTGCATGCCAGAATTCTACACACTCATAGCCAATAGAGACGTATACCTCAGAAGGTGGACATAACCCCAACGCTTCAATTCTCATTGTTTACAACTTACGTAACAATCTTTCTCTTTTACTTTGCTATTTTCAGCTTTCATTTAATTGTTTTGGTGACACATTACAATCCCCCCTTTTTTACGAGACTTGCACTAAAAGTCTAGTAATCTTTACTTACTTGTTGACCAAGCTATTCCCTGTGGGATCGATACCCAACCCAGTTGGGTTCTATATTTGCTAACGACCGCTTTACACTCCTACGAGAGCTGTAGATTGAGCGTTATCAAAAATTGGCGCCGTTGCCGGGGAATACAAGTGTCAATTAAGTTCGTAATAATTACTAGACCCTTTGGTCGAAGACTCTCGTGCTTTTACTTTTAGTTTTTGTTTTTGTTTACTGCAGGTTTTTGTTCAGTGCATCAATGGATGCACAACGTGAGATACCGTTCGATGATGATGATGATGATCTTGATGGAGCCGGAGCCACAGGAGCCATTATTCTTCCACCATTAGCGCCCGGAACCAAGTTCAACATCACAAGCACCATGATTCAGTTATTGCAACTCAAGGGATTGTTTGGTGGACTAGCAGGCGATGATCCGAATATGCATCTCATCAACTTTATTTCTACATGCAAGTCTTTTGAAAATCCTGGTGTTGGTCAGAATGCAATTCGATTACGTCTATTTCCATTGTCTCTGTCTGGGGAGGCAACACTATGGTTGAATGGGCTGACTCCTGATTCAATTACAAATTGGAGGCAATTGAGAGACGCTTTCCTAGAAAGATTCTTTCCACCATCCAAAAGAGCACAATTGAGAGATGAAATCAGCAACTTTCGTCAGCTTCCAACTGAAGCTCTTCATGAAACATGGGAGAGGTTCAAGACAAAGCTAGCGAGATGCCCAAACCATCACATGACTAATGTTCACCTTATGGAGATATTGTATAGAGCCTTGAATTCAATAACTAAGCCAGTGGTGGATAACGCAGCTGGAGGATCTTTTATGGACCTCACCTTTGGTCAAGCAAGCAATATGCTAGATCGCATGACGAAACAAAGTAGAGCTTGGCATACCAGGGATTCTGAGGTAGCAAGCCCCACTTTATCTATAGGCATGACTGCAGACCAAAGAAGAAGACAAAAAGAACGTGATCAAGATATGGCGCACATGAAAACACAAATGGATCTTCTTACAAAGCATTTATTATCAGGGAAGACCAAAAAAGTGAAAGCTGTGGCGCTAAAAGGAAGAGACGAATCTGATTCGGAAGAAGAAGCCAACTACTTGAACAATCAGGGGGGTTTCCGAGGGAATGCCCAAGGAAACCAAGGTCGGAACTATTATGATAATTCTGGAAACAAAGACCAAGGTAGTTGGAGAAAAAACAATGAAAAGAGTGGTGTTTATGTTCCCCCTGGTAGACGTGATACCACCACATCTAATTCTGGAAGTATGGAAGACATGATGGCTAAATTATTGAAAGGAGTGGAAACAACGAGCGCGGGAGTTACTGAGGTAATCAATGATTTGTCTTCCATGAAACAACTAGTTGATTCTCATTCCACTTCAATCAAGCAAATAGAGCAGCAACTGAGCCAACTTTCAGCAGCACTCAATCAAAGAAAGGCTGGCACTTTACCTAGCGATACTGTGCAAAACCCAAGGAATGATGGGTCATGCATGGCCATCACTACCAGAAGTGGTAAGGTGCTGGAACCTTCAGCAAAAGGCAAGCAAGTGGTTGAAGAAGTTGCGGACATGGATGATAACGCAAAAGGAGAAGATGCCGCAACAACCAGTCCTGACGTCAAGGACATCACGCCCAGTGACGTGCAGCCTGAAAAAATGGAAAAACGGAAGCAAGAGGAGAAGAAATCCATGGAGAGAACACTTCCATACCCACCACCACCTTTTCCCCAAAGATTGAAGAAGGTGGCGGATGACACTAAGTTCAGCAAATTTATGACTATGTTGAAGCAGCTGACCATTAATGTTCCATTGGTAGAGGCACTTGAACAAATGCCTGGGTATGCGAAGTTTATGAAAGATCTTTTGACTAAGAAGAGGGCAGCAAGTTATGAGCTGAAGGATGATGTGCATCATTGTAGTGCAATTGCTACCCGATCGATAGTTCAGAAGAAGGCCGACCCCGGAGCTTTCACTATTCCTTGCACCGTCGGATCTTTGAACTTTGCCAAATCATTATGTGACCTAGGAGCCAGCATCAACTTGATGCCATTATCGATCTACAAGAAGTTGGGGTTAGGAGATCCTACACCAACTAACATGAGGCTTGTTATGGCAGATAGGTCGGTAAAACGACCGGTTGGTATTCTATGTGATGTCTTGGTAAAGGTTTCTTCATTTATCTTTCCAGCAGACTTTGTCATCTTGGATTGTGAAGCAGATTCTGACGTTCCCATAATCTTGGGACGCCCCTTCCTCGCAACTGGAAGTGTGCTTATTGACATGAAAGATAATGAGCTTTTGTTTCGAATTAATGACGAAGTGGTCCGCTTTGATATATGCAAAGCCATGAAGCAGCCCAGCTATATGAATGAGTTATCTGTAGCTGATGTTCATCATGAGGATATGAAAGCATTATCTATAGAGAAACAGCCTACTGTTGAGCCATTGTCTGCTGCGCCACTGAAAGTTGAGCATGAGGATAATGAAGATTATGAAGAACTTATGGGTGCTCTAACAGAAATAGAGTCTTATACTCCTAAGCAACCGGATTGTGATCTCAAGAATCAACCAACAGCGAAGACTCCCATTGACGAGACACCAACACTAGAATCTCAAGAGCTCCCCGATTATCTAAGGTATGTGTTCTTGGAAAGTAGAAATATACTTCCGGAGAGTGCAGATGATTTAAGTGAACAGCACGTAGAAGCTCTCATCTCTGCTCTGAAGAGATACAAGAGATCTATGGGTTGGACTATTGATGATATAATTGGTGACTCTCCGGGGAAATGTATGAGCCATCTCGAAGAAGATCGCATGCCCACAGGTAAGCCTCATTGTCGTCTAAATCCTTTTAGAAAACGATCCTCCATTTACCTCGACGAAGTCTGAGTACTCGAGGTAACTATGTCGAGCCACGACAATAACTAAGGCGCTAGATGGGAGGCAACCCATCGTACTAATCGTTTTCATTTGGTTTTGAGCAAATATAGGTGCAAGAGGAATGCAACGAGGAGATTGATTTCAATTGACTATTTGGACGCATTGTATGGTAAAGTTGGTAAGTTAGGAATAGTGATGCATAAGGCTATGGATTGAGCATTGCTCATGCCAAACTAGGCATCGAGGAAGGCTAGGCCTAGGTAAAACTAGGCCACGAACGATGCACAACCTATCCTATAGCCTAAGGTCTCGGAATCTAGTGTGCTATACACTATGCGCCGCCTATTCCTAGGTATGCTTTTGACTATGCGCCGCCTATTCTATGGCATTTGGTCTCAGTATCTCATATGCCATAGACTATGCGGCGCATATGTCTACAAATGCCATAGACTATGCGGCGCATATGTCCCATTATGCCATAGACAATGCGCCGCATATACCATGACTATGCCAAGCATTATGCGCCGCATATGTAGCATTTTTGTCTCCAAAACTAATTTCAGACTTCAGTATGTTCAGTATTTATATTTCAGTTATTTTTGGTATTGTTATACCAAATACTTCAGTATTATTTTAGGTATTTGAAGCTTATGGTAGTTCATTCCATTATTCCGCATATGATTACAGTGTTAATGTACATATATTGCAGCAGGTACGAGTCGTGGATTAACTTGTGGTCCTTTGAGATTATGAGCACTGTATAGCATCCGGGGTTCAGAATCTGGGGTGTTACAAACTATCTATCAGAGCCAAAGGTTCAATAGAGTCCTAGGAAGTCTGAAAGCCATATCTAGTAGAGTCTTGTGCAAGGGTGTGTTGCACGCCACATTTTTGTACAAGAGTCTATAAGATGTCTTAGGAATAGTTTCCCTTATTTTAGTATTCATGTCATGCCAGTGAGCATGAGCTCAAACTTAAGTTTCAGTCTAATACATTTCTCCATGTTCATTTACAAAACATGCCTCCCAAAAGAAGAAACGAAAATCAGTCAGCCCCTTAGCCCGTACAAGCAGATCCCCTAGACGAACATGTTTCTCATGAAGAGTTCAGAGTTGAATTCACCACTCTTGCTAATTCAGTTGCTGCTCAAAATGAATGGCCAGCTTCTGTTCCGGCCAACCCAGTGGTCAACACTGCTGCAGCTAGGATTCAGGACTTCACCCGGATGAATCATCCATCCTTTTTTAGGTCTAAGTCAGATGAGGACCCTCGGGAATTCCTTGATTAAGCCCAGAAGGTTATAAATATCATGGGGGTTACCGCTAGTGAGAGTGATAATCTAGCTACATATCAGCTGCAGGATGTGCCTCACACATGGTTAAGTAGTGGAAAACAGAGAGGGCCATAGATGCATGGCCTATTGAGTGGGAGGAGTTTGTCTCTACCTTCTTAGATAAATTCTTTCCCCTAGAGATGAGAGAAGCTAAGGTGTTAGAGTTTATCAACCTCAGGCAGGGAAACATAATAGTGAAAGAGTATTCTCTTAAGTTTACTCAATTAGCTAGATATGCTCCTCATGTCGTGGCAGATAACAGGGCTAAGATGAGTAAGTTTATTTCTGGGGTGAATAATAGTGAGGTCAAGGAGTGAAGGACTACCATGTTGATTAGTGAGATGGACATAGAGTCTTATGATCCATGCTTAATAGATAGAGGAACAGAATATTAAGGAAAGGGAAAAGCAAAATAAGAGAGTTAGAACATGTAGCTTTAATTTCAGTCAGCCTAAGTCAGAAGGTGGCAACCGTTCTCAATTTCTCCCAAAGTCATCTGTTCCATCTCCTTCCTCAGCGAGTACTCCAGTTCCTAAGTTTAGGAATGGTAAACAAGATAGGGAGCCAGCCTCTAAATCTCAGGGCAGCGTTAGCAGTGACCGAACCAATCATCTTTGTTAGACTTGTGGTGAAAACCACAAGGGTATTTGCAGAGATGGTAGTGATGTGTGTTTTGGATGTGGTAAGCCATTCCATAGAGTCAGAGATTGTCCTCAGCCGGGTATTCAGGGTTATAAGAATCGTTCCTCAACTCAATCTGATTGACCGAATCAGCAGGGTGCCACTTCCAGTGCAACCAGTTGGCAGCGCCCAAACAGACTCTATGCTCTTTAGTCCCGATAGGATCAGGAAAATTCTCCTGATGTGGTCACTGGTACATTAAAGATCTTTCATGTACATGTTTATGATATTCTTGATCCAGGAGCTTCTTTGTCTTTTGTTACTCCTTATGTAGCAGTTGATTTTAAAGTCAGTCCTAAAATTCTAGCAGATCCTTTCTCAGTCTCTACCCCAGTGGGTAAAACCATCATAGTCAGGTGGGTATACAGGAACTATTCGGTTATGATATCTCAGAAAGTCACTTCAGCAGACTTAGTCGAATTATAGATGACTGATTTCGATGTCATTCTCGACATGGATTGGCTTCATTCCTGCTATGCCACAGTTGACTGCGGAAATATAGTGATCCAATTTTAGTTTCCGAATGAACCCGTCCTAGAGTGAAAGGGTAGTACTTCAGCATTCAGGGGTCAACTTGTTTCTTACCTACGGGCTAGGAAAATAATATCTAAGCGATGTGTCTATCATCTTGTTTGATTTAAGGAAATAGTTCCGAAACTCCCAGTCTTGAAGCAGTCCCAGTAGTGAGAGAATATTCAGATGTCTTTCCCGAAGATCTTCCAGGAATTTCTTCTACAAGGGATATAGACTTCGGCATTGACCTTGATGATAGGCGAATTTACGCACCTATATCAATATATTTTGCCCATATTTTAGCCTAGTTTTGAGAACAAATTATATATTTCATGCACTTTTAGTCCTTTTTCCTGTAAATGAGCTAACGAACATGATTAGTAAAGTTTCAGGTATAAATGATGCATAATTCAGCATTTTATGGCTTACTTGACGCTAAAGAAAGCTCACGAAGGAAGGGAAGGGAGTTTACACGCCTAAGGACCAAAACTGCTGCATAGAAAATCTGTCCCGGGCTAAAACAGTAATTCTGAAGACTTTGGGGACTTACAGACACAAAGCTGGATTTTGACAATGATACATTAACCTAGTACAATTAGGTTATGTATTTCATTATTTTATGTGGATTATGATAATGTTACCTTAACCTAGTACATTTGGGTTAAGGATTTCATTAGTCTAGTAGGATTTGGTTATTTATTTCATTAGCTTAGTAGGAGTAGGATATGGGTATTATAAATACCCTATCATGCTAGAGATTTTAGAGAATAAGGAGGGAGGAAGGAGGGAGAACACAATACTTCCTTCCATCCCTCTCATCTTCTCACATCTTCTACTCCTCTATTATTCTACACTACAAACAATTCTACAACTCTTCTAATCTTTCTATTAATTCTAGTTTTCTTCTTACATTCATCTATTCTTAATTTCCGCAACAAGAGAATCGTTACTTTGTTAAGGAATTCACGCCTCACGCCTACCACTTACGCTACACGAAATTAATCAATCTTGTGGTATAACAACAATGTCAAGCGTGATCTCCTTCGCATTCATGGGTAACTAAACTTCTCTGTTGGGGTTATGGAAGCCGAATGAGTTACTATCTATTGCTGTGAGTTTGTGAGTTCAAGGCACGTATATTGCTTATATCATTATTCTCTTCATCTTAATCTACATTCTTTGCGGTTGCAAACGCAAGAATACGCCAGTCTAACATTTAACTTGTTCGAGAGAAAAGTTATTTGTCTGGAAAAGAGATAATGTCAAGGTAGTAGGACACCCTTTCCTATTAAAAAGCTAGTGCCGTAACTGGACTAACCTCTTGGAGAATTCGTACCGTTAGATACGCTTTAAGCTCGAGAGAGTTAAAGTGAAATAGTCCTTGTTTAGGTCGAAAGACGCTTGGATTTACCATCGAATACAATTCTCTATAAGCAGTTGCATGCCAGAATTCTACACACTCATAGCCAATAGAGACGTATACCTCAGAAGGTGGACATAACCCCAACGCTTCAATTCTCATTGTTTACAACTTACGTAACAATCTTTCTCTTTTACTTTGCTATTTTCAGCTTTCATTTAATTGTTTTGGTGACACATTACAATCCCCCCTTTTTTACGAGACTTGCACTAAAAGTCTAGTAATCTTTACTTACTTGTTGACCAAGCTATTCCCTGTGGGATCGATACCCAACCCAGTTGGGTTCTATATTTGCTAACGACCGCTTTACACTCCTACGAGAGCTGTAGATTGAGCGTTATCAAAAATTGGCGCCGTTGCCGGGGAATACAAGTGTCAATTAAGTTCGTAATAATTACTAGACCCTTTGGTCGAAGACTCTCGTGCTTTTACTTTTAGTTTTTGTTTTTGTTTACTGCAGGTTTTTGTTCAGTGCATCAATGGATGCACAACGTGAGATACCGTTCGATGATGGTGTATTACATTGTCAGGGTCGTCTATGTGTGCCGGGTGTTTATGACTTAAGGCAATGAATTCTTGCAGAAGCGCATGGTGCGCGTTACTCGATTCATCCAGGGGACACTAAGATGTACCCCGATTTCTAGGAGATCTACTGGTGGAGTGGGATAAAAATAAATATTGCAAAGTTTGTGTCTAAGTGCTTTACATGTCAGTAGGTTAAGGTTGAGTATCATAAGCCTAGTGGGTCCATGCAAGAGTTCAATACTCCCACTTGGAAGTAGGAAGAAGTGAACATATATTTTGTGATGGGTTTTTCGCATACTCGTTATCAATATGATTCAGTTTGTTCATTGTAGACAGGATGACCAAATCAACTCATTTTCTTCTTGTCCATACCTCTTATTCAGTCATCGATTACACCAAACTCTATATCAGGGAGTTGGTCAGATTGCACGGTGTTCCATTATCCATTATCTCAGATAAAGGTACCTATTTCACCTCACACTTCTGGAACACATTCTAAAAGGGTCTTGGTACCCGAGTTCATCTCAGTACAACCTTTCATCCTCACATAGATAGTCAAGAAGAAAGGACCATTCAGACATTGAAAGATATGTTAAGGGCGTGTGAAATTGATTTCAAAG
Organism: Capsicum pubescens; assembly: GCA_030864215.1. Classification (NCBI taxonomy): domain Eukaryota; kingdom Viridiplantae; phylum Streptophyta; class Magnoliopsida; order Solanales; family Solanaceae; genus Capsicum; species Capsicum pubescens. The sequence continues at coordinate 263,486,507 of CM061542.1, forward strand.
GTAGTTGGGATGACCACTTGTCTTTGATTGAGTTTTCATACAACAACAACTATCATTCTAGTATTTAGATGGCTCCATTCAAAGTTCTCTATGGTAGGAGATGCAGATATCCAATCGGTTGGTTCGAAATTAGAGAGTCCACTATGATAGGGCCTGACTTAGTATTCGACACCTTAGAGAAAGTTCAGTTGATTAGAGAATGGCTCAAGACAGCTCAGAGTCGACAGAAGTTGTACGCAGATGTGTGAAGAAAGGATCTCAAGTTTGAGATTGGTGATCATGTGTACTTAAAAATCTCTCCCATGAAGGAAGTAAAGAGATTTGGCAAGAAGTGAAAGATCAGTCCCCGATATGTCGGTCCCTTCAAAATTCTAAGTCATTTCGGCAAAGTAGCCTATGATCTTGAGTTTCCTTTAGATCTAGCTTCAGTGTATCTAGTCTTTAATGTCTTCTTGCTTAAGAAGTGCATAGGGTACCCAACAGTTGTAGTCCCTATAGAGGGCATAGACATTCAGAACATCCCCTCTTTCGAATAGATTTTAGTCAAAATCTTTGACTATCAGACTCGCAGACTAAGAAACAAAGAAGTCCCTCTAGTCAAAGTTCTTTGGCAGAATTAGACCGTAGAGGGAGCTACTTGGGAAGCAGAAGAATATATGCGGACCAAGTATCCTCACCTCTTCTATGTAAACTCAGACTCAGCCCAAGGTAAAAGCTTTCCTCAAGCTTATTCAGTTTCATGTTCAGATTTCAGTTACAAACCAGTTTCATACTCAGTTTCCCATCATAAACTTGGTATCAAATACCATTGCATATTCAGTCATATGTTCATGCATCAGATCATTCATGTATTCATGAATCATATATGCCTTCTCCTTGTGAGAAACTCAGTTTATCAAAAATACCAGTCATGCATTCATGAATCAGTTTAGCCATGAAACCATACATCAGATATGCATGTTCGATATGAGTTCCAGTAAATCAGTCATGTAATAATGTTTTGGTTGTTCATGTTCAGCTGGTACTTCAATTATCTTTTCTCCCCTCTCAGTCAGTCTCATTCAATGATGAATGTTCCCAAGGGGGAGATATTGTAAGACCCCATAAAAGTCTAAGTCAAAATAATATCTTTAAAGCTCTATAAAAGATCCAACACTTAGAAAATTTTGGCCAAGTGTTAAGGACTTAGTCTCATTTTAAGCCTTCGAACTCCTTTTAAGCCTTTGAACTTTGAGGATTTATTTCATGACCTTTCCGACCTCCGTTTGTCAATTTTTAAGGTTATTGATGATGGGGCAAGTTAATAGTACATCTCGGGTGATTTTTGGGATTTTTCAAATAGCGTAAGGGCAAGTTTGGTTGCCCAAAATAGTGAAGTCTTGTGATAGCCCCGCATTGTGAGGTCCAGTCCCATTTCTATATGTCACGTCGTGAGGGACATTTCACGTTTTTGTGGGTCACATCGCGAGGCCAATCCCATTTTGCAGAAATTTTATTATGGGTTTTGGGGGTAAAGGGGTCATTTCTCCCACCCTATTCATCCCTAAAACTCAAAATTAATACCTAAATAACCTATATATTTCATTATTCACTCTAGTTTCTCAAAAGTTCATCATTCTCTCTCAAAAGCAAGAAAACCTAGTTTCAAAATTTTAGAACAAGGCTTAAGGATTCCTTCAAGAACACTTAAGGATTAACGTTCTAAGGTATGTAAAGTGTTGATTCATGGGTTCCTTTCACCCATAAATCTCAAGAAACCCTTTCAAAAATATAAATTTTGAATTCCATGTTATGAATTGAATGATATTCATGTTTACGTTGTTATATGATTACCAAGTTGAAATTTTTAATACATATAATGAAATTATGTTAGTATGTGGTTGGAATTCTTGTATTTGAAGTGAAAAATATTGCCATGATGTATTAATTTAATGTTCATGCCTAAGTCTCAAGTTATGCATGCAAAGTATTTGATAAAATGCATAAAATAATAAGAATTATGCTTTATGACTCAATTGTGATCAATTGATAAATCTAGGCTTTACCCTTATGTTCACAATGACCTCCATGTTATTGTTATACTCTATAATGGTTTGGTGGAATGCTCATAATATTAGACTTATGAAATCATGACATGTTTATATGTATTCCATTTCATGTGTAAGTTTATGACATACAAATACTTTATGAAAATCCACAACAGTTGTACTATGAATTGTTGACTATGGTCATGTGTTCAAGAAGTGTCATGTCTTGTCAGTTTCATGCTATTGAGTCCTGGGGGTACTTGTTCCCAATAATTTAGTTGTGTGCCTAGAGCCAGTGTCAGTTTTCAAGATGCTCTTAGTTAAGCCATGATCAGTAGAATTCAGTCAGTCACATGACTCAGGAAAACTCAATAAATTCAGTACCAGCCCAGTCCTACTCAGTAATCTCAGTAAACTCAATTAGTTAACAGAACTCAATAGTATTTCATCAGTCAACGAAAGTCAGTGAACTCGGTCTAGTTCAGTTCAGCGTCTATTCAGTTGGGAGCAGAATTTAGCACTGTGTGAACCCAAGGATGGGAACTCACCTGCCAACAGAGAGAGTAAGTCTTAGAAGCAATCCATACATTCTAGAACTACATAGCCAGCGTAGGTTGAGACATCAAAAACTATCAGATGAGGGTTGATAAGGTGGCTTAACTTGTCAGAGTAGGGTCCTACCGTTCTCCTTAGAGTACCTGTCAGATGAGGGTCACTCACAGTTTGTCCTTACCGGGGTGCAGTATTGACAACCTTTTAATTGGGGTTACAGATTGGACCCCAACTCAGCTATATTGCTTTATTCGGGGAAAGTCGGTTGGATGACTACCTCCCACAGTCTCAGTCTCAGTCTTTAGAATAGAAGTTAGATAGTTCTACAAATTTCAGGACTGTTAGATACAGTTACTCAACTCAGTACTGAACTCAGTTAGTTTCATCAGAATGAACACTGTCAGATATAGCCACTCAGTAAACAACATATTAGTTATTAGTATGTACGTTATCAGTATATTCAACATTTAGAATCCTCACGTTCTCAGTTATAGTTATGTATCAAGCTTGTATTCTCACGCAATCATATTCATGTTATTAGGAAGTTATAGTCCATGCCTATGAACCCAATCCATTCAGCCTTACCTCATTTTGCGTACTAGTATATTTACACCTACTGACGCATACTTTTCTTTTTTTCTATGGTGTTTTATACCATAGGTTTGGGCGCTCAGGTGTCCGACCGTGCATAGGCAGCTTCAGGTTTCAGTCAGTAGCGGTAGAATAGTAGTGAGTCCTCATCATGTGAGGATACTTTATCATTTCAGTATTTCAGTACTTAGTTTATTTTAGCAAATGGAGTTAGTTGGGGACATGTCCCATCAACTCCTTATTCCGAAAGTTTAGAGGCTTTCAGACTAGCTATTTAGACTTCAATATGTTCTGTATTTATATTTTAGTTTTATTTGGTATTATTATACCACATACTTCAGTATTATTTTAGGTATTTAAACCTTATGGAAGTTCATCCCATTATTTCGCGTATGATTACAATATTAATGTACAAATATTGCAGTAGGTACCAGTCATGAATTAGCTTATGGTCCTTCGAGATTATAAGAACCGTGTAGTATCCGGGGTTTAGAATCTGGTGATGTATATTTCAGATATGGTAATCCTTGTCACAGAGTCATAGATTGTCCTCAGCCGAGTTTTCAGGGTCAGTAGAACTATTCCTCAGCTCAGTCCAGTCGCTCGAATCAGCAGGGTGTCACTTCCAGTGCAACTTGTGGGCAGTGCCCAAACAGAATCTACGCTCTTTAGTCCCGATAGGATCAGAAAAATTGTCCTATTTTGGTCACTGGTTTGTTGTAGAACCTTCATGTACATATTTATGCTTTGCTAGATCCAGGAGATTCTTTGTCTTTTGTTACTCCTTATATCACAGTTGATTTCATAGTCAGTGTCGAAATTCAAACAGAGCCTTTCTTAGTCTCTAACCCAGTGGGTAAAAACATCATATCCCAATAGGTATACAGGAACTGTCTAGTTATGATATCTCAGAAAGTAACTTTGGCAGACTTAGTCGAATTAGAGATGACTAATTTTGATGTCATTCTCAGCATGGATTGGCTTTATTCCTGCTATGGCATAGTCAACTACATAAATAGAGTGGTCTAATTTTAGTTTTTAAATAAACCCATCCTAAAGTGAAAGGTAAGTATTTCAGCATTCAGGGGTCAGCTTGTTTCTTACCTACGGGCTAGGAAAATGATATCTAAAGGATATGGCTATCATCTTGTTAGAGTTAAGGACACTAGTTCTGAAACTCCCAGTCTTGAATTAGTCCCAGTAGTGAGCGAATATTCAGATGTCATTCCTGAAGATCTTCTAGGAATTCCTCCCGAAAGGAAAATAGACTTCGGCATTGACCTTCATCCAGATACTTAGCCTATATCTATTCCGCCATACAGAATGGCACCAATAGAACTCAGAGAATTAAAATAAAATTTAAAGTTTCTCCTAGATAAGGGATTCATCAGACCCAGTGTGTCCCCGTGGGGTGCACCAATCTTATTCGTGCGCAAGAAAGATGGTTCTCTCAGAATATGTAATGATTACCCTCAGCTCAACAAAGTTACGATCAAGAACAAGTATCCACTTCCCAGAATCAATGACTTATTTGACCAATTTCAGGGTGAAAGTTACTTCTCCAAGATAGATATCAGATCAGCCTACCATCAGCTCAGAGTCAGAGTAGCGACATTCCAAAAATAGTTTTCCGAACTCGATATGGTCACTTCAAATTCTTAGTTATGTCCTTTGGTCTTACAAATGCCCCAGCCGCTTTCATGGACTTGATGAACCATGTGTTCAAGAAGTATTTGGACATGTTCGTCATACTTTTCATAGATGACATTCTTGTCTATTTCCGTAGTGAGCATGATCTTGCAGAAAATCGCAAAATCATATTACCGACTTTCAAAAATCATAGTTTTTTGCCAAATTCAGTAATTGCAAATTTTGGCTAAGGTCAGTATCATTCCTTGGTCTATCATTTCCGGTGATAGCATTAGGGTTGATCCTCAAAAGATCGAAGCAGTAAGAAACTGGCCTCGCCTTGCCTCATAATCAAATATCAGGAGTTTCTTGGGTCTAGCTAGCTATTAGAGATGGTTTGTTAAGGGATTTTCATCCATTGCATTCCCTATGTCCAGATTAACTCAGAAGAAAGTCAAGTTTCAGTGGTCAGATCCTTGCGAGAAGAGTTTTTAGGAGTTGAAGACTCAACTCACCTCAGCTCCAGTTTGGGCTCTTCCAGACGGTTCAGATGGGTTTGTAGTGTACTGTGATGCGTCCAGAGTAGGTTTGGGTTGTATCCTCATAGAACATGGTAAGGTCATAGCCTACGTTTCCAGACAACTTAAACCCCATTAGAAGAATTATCCTACTCATGATCTTGAGTAAGAAACCATATTTTTTGCCTTAAAGATTTGGAGGTATTACTTATATGGAGTGCATATAGATGTGTTCATAGATCACAAAAGCCTCCAGTACGTATTCTCTCAAAAAGATCTTAACCTCCGTCAAAGAATGTGGTTAGAGCTTTTGAAAGACTATGACATGAGTGTTCATTACCATCCGGGAAAGGCCAATGTAGTGGCCGATGCTCTCAGTATATTTTATATGGGTAGTGTTTCTCATGCTGAGGACAATAAGAAGAAATTAGCTCAGAAAGTCCATCAACTTGCCCGACTAGGTGTTCGCTTAGCCAATTCTGTAGAAGGTAGTATATGGGTTCAAAATAGTTCTGAATCATCACTAGTTTCTGAAGTTAAGGAAAAGCAAGATAGAGATCCCAGTCTAGTTAAGTTGAAAGAATCAGTCAAGGATCAGAAGGTTGAGGTCTTCTCCCAAAGGGGAGATGATGTATTACGTTATCAGGGTCGTCTGTGTGTGCCAGGTGTTTATGACTTAAGGCCGCAAATTCTTGAAGAAGCACATAGTGTGCGTTACTCGATTCATCTAGGGGCCACTAAGATAGACCGCGATTTGTGGGAGATATATTGGTCGAATGGGATGAAAATATTTATTGCAGAGTTTTTGGCTAAGTGCTCTTTATGTCAGCAAGTTAAGGATGAGCATCATAAGCCTAGTGGGTCCATGCAGGAGATCAATATTCCCACTTGGAAGTTGGAAGAAGAGAAAATAAACTTTTTAAGTTGTTTGCCTCATACTCGTCATCAACATGATTCAGTTTGGGTCATTGTAGACAGGATGACAAAATTAGCTTATTTTTTTCCAGTCCATACCTCTTATTCATGCAAGGATTACACCAAACTCTATATCAGGGAGTTGGTTAGATTGCACGGTGTTCCATTTTCCATTGTCTTAGATAGAGGTAACCAGTTTACCTTACTTTGCATTAAGCCTTACCTCAGGAACCCCATGCATTCAGCCTTACCTTATTTTACTTACCAGTATATTCACACGTACTGACGCATACTTTATTTTGTGCCATGGTGTTTTGTACCATAGGTTCGGACTGTCAGGTTCCCGACCGTGCATAGGCAGCTTCAGGTTTCAGTCAGCAGCAGTAGACTAGCAGTGAGTCCTCATCATGCGAGGATACTTTATCATTTCAGTATTTTAGTACTTAGTTTATTTCAATAGTTGGAGTTAGTTGGGGATATATTTCATCAACTCCTTATTCAAACAGTTTAGAGGCTTTCAGACTAGATATTCAGCTTCAATATGTTCAGTATTTATATTTTAGTTTTTTTTAGTATCGTTATACCACATACTTTTGTATTATTTCAGGTATTTGAACCTTATGGAATTTCAACCCATTATTCCGTATATGATTACAGTGTTAATGTACAGATATTGCAATAGATACTAGTCATGGGTTAGCTAGTGGTCCTTTGGGATTATCAGCATCGTGTAGCATCTGGGGTTCAGAATTTGGGGCATTACAATATTCCCAAGACTGTTTTCCGTACTCATTATGGTTATTATGAGTTTTTGATTATGTCATTTGGGTTGACTAATGCTCTGACTACTTTCATGTATCTTATGAATTGGGTGGTTAGGTAGTTTCTGGATTTGTTTGTTATAGGCTTTATTAATTACATCTTGATGTATTTTAAAAATGAGAAAGATCATACTAATCACCTTCGAATTGTGTTGCACACTCTCAAGGACCAGAAATTATATGCAAAATTTTCTAAGTATGAGTTTTGGCTAAGTGTAGTGACCTATCTTGGTCATGTTGTTTCTAGTGAGGGGATCAAGGTGGATCCGCAGAAAGTTGAGGCAGTAAAAAATGTCCTAAACCCATGACTCCAACTGATATTAGGACCTTATTGGGCTTGGGTGGGTATTATAAGAGGTTTTTGGAGAGTTTATTTTTATTGTTGCTCCACTGATGAAGTTAACTCAAAAGAAGGTTAAGTTTCTATAGTATGAGAAGTTGTAGGATAAGTTGCACTAGTTTTAACCCTACTCGAGGGTACTAATGGGTTTGTTGTGTATGATGATGTATCCCATGTGGGACTAGTTTGTGGTTTGATAAAGCATGGTAAGGCCGTGGCTTATGCTTCCTGGTAGCTTAAAGTTTATGATAGGACTTACTGGACTCACAACTAAGAGTTGGCGGCGGTAGTTTTTTCTTTGAAGATCAGGATCCATTATCTATATAGGGTGCATGTGCATATTTATTCAGATCATAAGATCATGTAGTATGCGTTTACTCAGAAGGAACTAAATGTTAGGCAGAGGGAGTGGCTCAAATTGCTTAAGGATTACGAGTTGAGCCTTCACTACCGTCCAGGTAAAGCTAATGTTATTGTTGATGATCATAGAAGGTTAGCTATAGGGAGCTTATCCCAAGTTAAGTAGGGGAGAAGATGATTTATGAAGGACATTCATAGATTGGCTAACTTTAGAGTTCGTCTCTTGTACTTTGAGGATGAAAGAGTAATTGTTCAGGAAATGGTTAAATCATCACTTGGTGATGAGGTGAAAAAGAAAGCTTTGGATCCTATACTTACACAAATTAAGAATTATATGGGTCAGTAAAAAGTTATGGCATTTGAGATTGGGGGAGATGACATTATGAGGTATCAAGAAAAATTGTGTTTTCCTGATGTTGAAGGGCGGCGGGAAAGGATTTTGACTAAGTCTTATGAGGCTAGCTATATAGTTCATCCGGGTTTAAGTAAGATGTACCATGACTTAAAGTAAATCTGATGGTGGAATAATATAAAGAGATATGTGGTAAATTTTGTGGCTAAGTATATGGTTTGCCAGTACGTTAAGGTAAAACATTTGAGGCCTGGTGGCATGTCTCAAGAGATAAGAGTTTCCCATGTGGAAGTGTGAGATAATCACTATGGATTTCATTACTGGTCTTCCGCGGTCTCGCAATCAATATGATTCTATTTGGTCCAGTGTTGATAGAATGACTAAGTCTGCTCACTTGCCTATGAGGACTAACTACTTAGGAAAGGATTATGCTAAGTTGTTCATTTTGGAGATTGTTAAGTTACATGGAGTGCTTGTTTCCATTATTTCGGACCTAGTTACGCAATTTTCATCACACTTCTGGCATTCATTTTAGAGAGGTTTGGGTACTTAAGTGAACCTTAGAACCATTTTTGACCCTCAAGTTGATGGACAAGCGGAATGGACTATTCAGACCTTGGAGGATATTTCTAAGGGCCTGTGTGATTGACTTTAAGGGTTGCTGGCTTGACTATTTGCCTCTTATTGAGTTTTGTTACAACAACAGTAATCATTCCAGCATTCAAATAGCTCCTTTTGAGGCTCTCTATGGTAGAAGGTGTAGGTCTTCTATTGTGTGATTTGTGGTTGGTGGGACTAGGTTATTTGTTCCTGACTTGGTTCACCAAGCCATTGATAAGGTGAAGGTGATTAGAAAAAGGCTTAAGACTACGCAGAGTCACCAAAAGTCATATGCAGATGTGAGGCAAAGGGAGTTGGAGTTTAAGGTTAGGGACTGGGTATTCTTGAAGGTTTCTTCTATGAAAGGAGTCATGAGGTTTGGGAAGAATGGGAAGCTCAATCCCCGTTACATTGGTGTATATTAGGTTGTAAGGAGAATTGGGAATGACGCTTATGAGTTAGATTTTCTAGTGAGCTTATCTTTAGTTCATCATGTTTTCCATGTTTTTATGTTGAAAAAGTATATGAGTGATCTCTCTTTGATAGTACCAATTAATGATGTTGGTGTTACAGACTACTTATCTTATGAAGAACTCATGGTGGATATATTGGATAGGCAGGTTCGTAGATTGAGGACAAAGGATGTAACTGTGGTAAAGGTTCTTTGGAGGAATCAAAAGGTGGAAGAAGCTACATGGGAAGCTGAAGAAGATTTAAGATCCAAGTATATGTTCTTTTTTCTCGTGATGAATGAAAGTGCTTGAGGTATAAGTTCATTTCTCTCTTATTGCATTATGTATTTGTCCTTGGATTCTGTGTGTATTCTTTCTTTAGTGCTAAGGGTGCCCTAACTCCTCATTCGAGGATGAGGGGGTAATGTGAGATCCTAGGTTTTTGTGTTATGGACCCTCTAATTGTTGAGTAAATAAATTAACCAAGTTACAGAAATGATGTCAAAACTGCTAGTGATCACAACCTTGACCACGACTTATTACCATTCATAAGGAGTCGTGATGAGCACTCATGATCCTAACAGTGAGTATGCCTAGGTTTTGGTCCCTTGACAATGAGTCCAACGACCCATTAAGTGATATATGAGTCATTAGGAAGGGATCATTATCACAACAGAAAGTCTCTAAGAGTCCAACCCCTAATCATGAGTTGACGTCATGAGTCGTGACATCAGACAATAAGTCATTCTATGAGAATCGTTATAATAAAAGTGGGGGGTCAGATTATCAACCCTCAGGTAATGACTCCAGGTAATGACTCATGGTCAGACCTCACGAGTCATTACCCTGCCCATGACGATTGCTATTTATCGTTTCCTGCCTATTTTAATTAAGGACCTTTTCGTCTTTTCGTCCCTTCATACTATTCCCATGACTTAAAAACACTCAAATGCCCTCATTGGCTTAGGTTAACAAGATTAAACCTTACTCTCTTTATCTTCATCTCCCAAGGCAAAAGATATTAGGTTTTATCAGAGATTTCAACAATTAGGCTCAAAATCCATGATTTTTGTCCAATTTTTTTGGTATTTTAGGAATTCTCTCATCCCTAAACTTGTATTTTTTATCATGGCATAATCTAATTCAATATTCATATGATTTAATTATTGGGTTTGAAAATAGATTTGAGAGGCCCTTGGTGGCCATGGTTTGGGTTTAAAATGGAACTTGGTAGTCTAATGGTTACATAAATTGGTTAGGAATGTTCTCAAGGGGGAGATATTTTAATACCCCATACTTTTCCTAGCTAATTTTATCTCAAGAATGTCTAATATTAGCTTCTAAATTGAATGATGGTTATTCCATGAGGAATTTTCAAGATTTTCACTTTTTGACATGTGGGAAATTCAAAAAGATTTACATCGATATAAGATTATTTCAAGTTCCCATCATAAAACAACGCCATATTAGTTAGTGGCACACCGCTCCACAAGAGAAAATGGCATTTGGCGAATTCCAGTAGGGGACCGCGATTATGGCGCGTCACGCCAGGGCCTAAATTTAGAATTGTCCTTTTCCAGTGTCTTAGCGCGATTTTCACCGTGTCGCGCTAAAGTTCCAGGTCGCACAAGAAGGGGCAACGCGATGGCTCCATGTCGCGTCATCCCTCAGTTTCCCAATTGTCAAATTGCAATGACACGGCGTGATAACGCCTCGTCGCACCAGGGCTTCAATTTGGGAAATTTTTACTGAAATTGCTTGTAAAAATAATTGGTATGATGATACCAAGTGGTAAATTCCTTAATATAAGACCCCTGGGTTAATGGTTGGGTTTATATGCAAATTGTTTTAATTTGGGCATAAAGGAAATTGTGTAGCTCACCGTGAAGGTGTGTAGTCTCGAAAGGACTAACACTGGAAACCATGTTTGCCGATGGGTGTCTATATTACTATGTGATTGTTACATACGTTATATTTTTGAATGTCTATCGCCTTGGTGTCTTTAGCCTTTCCTTCGGACTCCTCAGTTCGTGTTGCTAACACACACTGGGGACCTTTTAGTAGGGGGAGCTGAACCATATAGCATGTGCATTCCATTAGGATGGAGCAATCTACACAGTTCAGATTAATTGTTTAAACTCTCATGTTCATGGCCCTTGTACATATCTCGGCATTCAATAAATATATATATAATTGTTGTGCATATGGCTTACCTAGTTTTTTGCATTGGCATTATTTTATCACTTTCCTAGAGTTACATGTCAGTGGTTACCCCACTGAACGTCCCTGTACGATGCATCATTTCATGATGTAGGATTTGAAGGCTTTTCTGTTACTATTGTGCAGCCTTAGGTGGTGTGGTTTGTCTCTTTAGTTGTTGTGAAGTGGTGAGCCTCCATCTTTCGGTAAGTCTTGCCATTTCGTTAGGTTTCTTTTCATATTTTGGATTCTCTTTTTTTATTGTTAGGGGCATGTCCCGACATAGTTTGATAGCTTGGTTTTAGAGACTTTTGTGGACAAGTATGGGTTGGATGTTATTTTGGATTCATAGAACTCTCCTTTGGTTTATCTATTCTTTTTATCGTCATGTTTGGCTGGCTTCTACTACATTCTTTTGTTGTGTTCAGTATGTTAGGCTAAGGGGGCACTCTCCGAATCATGATGGACTTGATATATCTATCACTGGTTTGGACCATGATAGTCTGAGATCAAGTTTGGGACTAAATTGACATAATAATGTAGAGAGGTTTGGAATCTCTCTATACCAAAGTAAATAGTAGTGGTAAAACAGTGGAACAATAATGTATTGAAATCAATCTTGATATAGTTTCTCAAATATCACGTTTAGTCTCAAAGCTCATTGTTTATTAAATAAGGTGGTACGATTCCCTTTATAGAAGAAATCCATTATAAAAAGTGAAAGATGGGAATGTAATGACCCTCCAGGTCATATTCTAATTTTCTGCTCATTTTTTCAATTTAGAGATTACCTATAGCTGCCCTAAGTCATTTGTGACTTGCTGGAGCTGACAATTCAGTTATCGGGCAGTTTATTTGATTTTGGAGTCTTCACTAGTTAGAACTAGCTATCAAACAAGATCTTTAGTTAAACAACCTCGTATGTCAATTCTGATAGTCCCAACAGATCCAAAACATCGAATTTAGGCAAGTTCAACCTTTGGTTTGGGTCTCTAGGCTTCCATACAAATTCTGGGCTAATAAACTAAAATTATAAAAATAGCCCATGGGGTAAGGCTCACTTATCATCGAAACAACCTCGGATGGAAATTTTGGCTATGCCATTGAGTCTAGAATGTCAAATTATAGGGTAGAATAGTTCATTTGCATTTACAAGATTTGGAATTAATCTCGAGGGGTCGGTGAAGACCTAAAATTTTCCAAGTCTCAGTTGGTGCATCCGCTTAAGTGATACTTTGGTCGCTTAAGCGGAGGCCGCTTTATCGGCCAAGTGGTCGCTTACGCGGCCAACTGGTCACTTTAGTGGCCAGATCCTGCCAAGCCAGACCGCTTAAGCGATGGCTCGATCTCTTAAACAACCATAACTTAAGCGACGTCCCAACTGCCTAAGTGAAGGTCGAGCCCCAAACGAGGATCGCTTAAGTAATCCATTAGCCGTTTAAGCTACACCTGGAGGCCATTTAATGCCCCATTAGCCCAATTTTCTCCCTATTTTCCACAAGTCTAAGAGCTAAAAATCCCTATAGAGTGTGGAAAATTGGGAGAGTGATTATTAAGAGATTTGGGGTGATTATAAGATCAGATTTTCATTTCTTCATCAAAATCTTGGTAAGTTTCCATTTAATTTATGGTTAATTTCTAAATTATTTTCCAAAATTTCTTGATTATTGTTAGGTTGAATTTAGCATCATTTGAGCTTAGAATTTACCCATTCATGGGGGTAAATATTTGAGCATAGAGAGGCATGTTGACGGTTTCAAAAGTGCAATTTTGCAAGTAGGCCCCACATGACATTTTTACGTGATTTAGACCCAAAGTATAAAATACAATATGGGTACCGTTGTTCTTGTATTAATGAGTATATTTTAGTTTTGATAGCGTGACATTATGCGGAAGCTTCTTAAAAGGGGAAGTTGTTAATTTAACAGATTTCACCTGGCTTTCTTCGGTGTCCAGATAGGCTAGGTTTACTTTTCTCATAAATTGGGCTAAATTGTGGTATATTTATGATAATGTGCTACATTTGAGTTGGAAATTAGGCCTTGGAGGCATATTTAGTGTAATTTGAATCTTTTAGCCGATTAAGTAAGTAACTATAAATTACGCATAATTAAACTAGCTTCCAATTCTTTAGATAGAATTGTTATCTTAGGATTAAATGTAGCTTATTTAATATCTAGTAGTAAAATTAAATAACTTAGCCTAGTTTGGGATAGAATCTACCTTAGAATGAATTTTGGGGATTAGAAGTGGGCCCCTCCGGCCCACCTTAGGTCAAGAATACTATTAGCTTTTTGTAGATTTTATGGGCTTGTTCATCATCTAAATTCATACTTTAGAACTTGAGAAGGTTTGGAAGTATGATACTTGATTCTATATTGGTGTGTGGGAGATGATATTAGTTCGGTTCGTGTTCGGGGACTTATGACTATGAGTTTTGGTTCAAGTCCGGTAAATGATGATATAAGTTCTGATTCCAGTTCAAGAAATAACGATATGAGTTAACATGATATGGTACTATGCCATGATGGGCTGAATATGATAATAAAACCATGGCCTGACTGACTTGTTAGTTGAAAATGGAATCATGTAAAAATACATAGGTATTGGGTGTTCATAACCCTCTAGCACTGAGTGATACTTAAATACAATAACGTCATTTAAAATACTATGAAGAAATTCATGATTCAAGGACCCAAAACATAATGCAATTCTTAAAATTGATGATATCTATGAATTTGAATAATGGGATATGTTAAGTTGGGAGGACAACATGCTCACATAATTTAGTTCATAACTTGATAATTTAACATAGAATCAATTGAATATGACATGGGTAATTGAAATTTAAAGGATGAAATAACCTAATTCACATGGGGGAAACATGTTGACACGGCTTGAATTCAAATTACTATGAAAACATGGATTAAATTCATGATTTACATGGATAATTTCGCAAAGAAGATTTAAAAGTTCATACTTGAACAAAAAAGGGATTTTGGGACTCAATGAGCGGAAGGAACCCATTGATGAATACCCCACATACCTTAATTGTTTGAATCCCTGAAGAAGAAACTTGGAATCGGGACCTTGGATGCCTTAATTCTTGAGAAAAAACTTCATTTTTTGTTTTTTGGGGAAAGGGAAAGGGTTTTTACGTATGATAATTGATTTAGAATGGGGAAAAATAGTGTTTATTGGAGGTTTTAATTCGTGGAAGAGGAGTTTGATGCGAGGAAAAGACCAAATTACCTCTAGGAAAACTGAATAAAACTTGTAGAAATTTTTAGTCGATGACTTAGGTGATAGCTTATCACCTAGTTGAGGACTTATCAACCTAGTTGTTACCTCTTAGCTGAATTAAACATTTTCTGGTTTAGGGAGACGACTTAGTTGATAGCTTATCACTTAGATGATGACTTATAAACCTAGTCATCACCTTTCCTAAGTAATGTAGGGTATTTTCCGATTAAGGTTGACGACGAGGTTGATAGATCGTTACTTAGTTGACGGGTTATCACTTTAGTTGTCACTTTGTTGATAGATGGATACTCCAAAGTGAAATGAGCATAACTTTCTACTTAGTTGTCGGATTAAGGTGAAATATGATGCGTTGTTAAGAAAACTTAAAGATCTTTCATTTGATATTATAGTAGGGCACTTGTATCGTAATATTGTAAAAGTTACACTTATTTAAAGCTTACCCTTGTAGGATCAGTTACTAAAACTTAATCAATACAAATTCTCTCTACTCGACTTTGCTCTAAGTGTTTCCTATGACTATGACTCTCATCAAAAACACTTTATACACATGGTGAATGGTCATGACACATATATTCATATACAAATAATAGGATTAGAGTTTATAGATATAGGAACGATGGTTCGAATTCTAGTCCAAAATTGCAGGTATTACATTATCTCCCCCTTGGAATGATTCATCCTCGAATGATAGGTAGAAACTTATTGAAACTTTAGAAGAATAGATTAATGTAGACATGACATGTCTTCTAATGAAGGATATAGTTGAGCTGAAACATTAAAACTTCTATCACGAAACTGATTTCTGAGGTGACTTGACTTTATTGACTATATGGAGCTAATTCATGCTGGGAGCTTAGAACTCACTTGAAATGTTCATGATATGATCATACCAAGTGGTTTTTATTATCTTCTTATATTTAAATTTATCAAGAAATCCATATTCATAAATAGTTTTTATATCTACTTGAGGAATAGTCCATTTATTTAGCAGATCCATATTTTGAGGTAAATCAATTTCTTCAAGTTTAGTACTTTTCGTACTAACTTCTCCCATATCCATTTATAAAAAACTTTATATCTATGCCATAGACTTTAAATCTATTATATGATTACTATGAAAGTTCCTAGGCTCTGATACCACAGAATAACAGGATCTTGTCAGGCGCGGGTAAGCCACGGCGCCTGAGGCACGGGTAAGCCACGACGCCTACCAGACCAACTTTCAAATATCAAATTAAGCCATAGTCGGAGTACTTAACCAAAGCACTAACAGAAATATAAAAGAATTTTCAAATAATTTAGTGACTGTATGGAAGAATTAATCTTTTACCCGAACAAGGGGCCCATAAGATATTTAATATACTTATATTGAACCCATGTGTCTAGAAGTTCTGATTGTGAAAATTGTCTCCCTTTTCTTCATCTTTTACGGGCTAAAGAGGCACAGTCGAGTTTAATATGGCTTATGTTGGCTTTGTCTTTGTAATTACAGGGTATTTATTTATTTTCTTTTGAGGAGTTTGTGACCTAGGAATTTTCAGAAATTTTTTCTTTTCCTTTGGAACTGGAAATAGTATCAATTTGAGAAATATTTTCAATATTTGAAATTCTTTGATCAGCAATCATTTGATTTTGTTTCAAAGAAATAATTTCTTTCAATATATATACATCATATATACACTATATAGTATATACATACTACTTTAGAAAATATATACACATATAACATATAGTAATAAATTAGTAATATATTAAAACTAAGTATTTAATTCAAACTAGAAATTTGATTTAAATGAAAAAAAGTTATAAAGTAAGGAGTAAATGAATGTTGTATTTTATTGATTGCAAAATGATCTAAAATTTATAATTTACATGAATGAAAAATCTATAAATTTTGCATCATTTTTTCCAACTCATTCATGTTAATATTAATGGAAACTAGCATAGGATAGTCCAAATCAATGGCGGAAAAACCATGCATTGGACCTGATTGTGATGAGTTCTCCCTTGAAGTCATAATTTCTTCAAGATTCTGTTCATCTTTCGGCTCCACCTCTATTCCTTGATTTCTTCGTTCCGCTTTAATCCAATCTATGTGGAAAACTAGAACATTCATAGCATTGCTTCCCAATGAGTGTCGGTTGTCTCCAAGCTATTGTCGTCCCTGACTAAAAGCGCTCTCCGATGCAACAGTTGTCATTGGAATATTCAATATATCTCTAGCTAATCTTGAAAGCACATGATATTATCTTTCATTATTCTTCCACAATCCAACGCGTTGATCCATCGTCTACGTACCTCAACCGGCGTTCGAAGATAATACTTAAGCTCTTTCCGAGAAGTTTTTGTGTAAGTTCCCACCTCAACGTTGTTCCAAACATTTAAATCATAAAAGTAATCTGGAAAATCACTATGTGCTGCTTTTTTAGAAGATGATGGCTCCTCGGAAGCATGAGGAGTGGCAGTTGGAGTGATATTTATCGGTACAACTACATCAAGTAAATCGGCATACTGGTTATATAATTTTTCTAAGTAAATGTTTGCATCATCCATAGCCGTAAATAAATCTGGTTGTTCTTGTTCTTCATCATCAGAATCATTATTAATATTTATCTCTAAGTTAGAATAAATAAGAGTACTAAAGTGGCACATAGAAGTAAATTTCATACATGGATTTAGTATAGCACCAACCAAGTAAATAGGGGAAATCGGAAAAAAATATTTTTTAAATTTAGTAAACATAGCACTAACAGCTTCTTTGTAACATTCTTTATTCTTAAATTCTTTGAGCAAACCAGAAATATCGGTTAAATATACTAAAATATTACAAACAGTAGGATAATAAGCACCGAAAAATTCAACCATAGCTATATAAATTATTTCAAAAACTTAACAAGATCATCAATTGCAGCCCAATCAGAATCATTTAGCATACATTCAGCCGAATTAGCAAATGAACCACAAAATTAGTTAAAAGTCAATGTAATAGGAACTTTATAAGCAAGATTTTTTTTTAAATAATCGTACGAAGTATTCCATCTAGTATCACATTCTTTAAGCATAAATATCGGCATAAGATCATTTTGTTCACATTTAACTTTAAATTCTCTAATTCCTTTTTTCAATTATTTTCTTGAATAAATCCAACAGCAAGTCGGATTTTTTCAATATAAAATTCAAAAAAATCAAGATCATCTCTTACAATTAAATTATATATATGACAAGCACACCTAACATGAAATATTTTAGGTAACGGCGGATAGAGAGCATTTTTTAACTTTTCAATAGCAGTGTTGTTGGTAGAAGCATTATCAAAAGCAATACATATAACTTTTCTTTCAATAACTTAAAATTCTGCAACTTTTCTAATAGATTCAACAATAAATTCTCCAGTATGTCTACGATCTTCATCATATAAAATAGCTAGAATATGTTCTTGGATAACAAAATTATTATCTATCCAGTGACAAGTAATGGTTAAATAATCATTTCTATTAACAGTAGGACCAAGATCAGAAGTTAGAGCTATCCTACATTGAATATTTTTTAACAATGTAGATAAATAATAAACATATTGTGAATGAAGTCTAAATATATCGGCTCGACAAGTACTTCTAGGAATACCATTAAACATAGGATTATAAATTACTTGAACATAATGAATAAAAGCATCCGAAGAAGGAAAAGTGAAAGGCAAACAACCCACAACTACCATTTTTGCTACTTCTTCCAGGTCCATCAATTTATTATAATTCCTAATTACCTGACTGGTTGCTGGGTCAATTTTAGTTTGTGTTGGCCCACCAACAGCCTCACCACCATGTGCAATAAATAACTCTCTTTGGTGATTATCTCTTATATGTCTCATTAATGTACTCGTACCTCCTTGATTGCCTCCTCTTTTATGCTCATATACTTTTTGACAAATATTGCATTGCACCTTAGTTTCTCCTTCTATGCGTGTAAAAAATTCTCATGCAATACTAGTTGGTCTATGAACTCTTGGGGCACGGGGAGGACGGGGAGGGCGATTAACCGATTCAGATCTAACATTAGCGTTTTCTACTGCGGGTGTCTCACCAATAGTTTCATCATCTTCATCTAAATTAACCGCATCTACTTCATTTTCTTCTTCTATAATTTTTTTGAGCTTCTAAATAATCCATATCATGAGCACCTACACCTACTTCTTCCTCAAAAGGTTGACTAAGCGGTACCTGAGGCACACGGGTATATCTACTACTTGAACTACCTCTACCGCCAGTAATTCACTTTTTACTACCACTATCACTTCTGTGATAAAAAAATTTGACACTTTTATCGAGGTTTCTTAATTTATCCATAATATAAATCAAACTAAAGAAATTTCAAAATATATAAAAATAAAAAATTAAATATTCAACAATTAATACACTAATTAAAAGTAAGAGATGAATTGACAATACCAAATTTTGAAAGTATCTGAAAGTTGCGACTTTAGAAACTTCCACTCGTACTTTGTAATCGCAAAATTGAACAATAAAATTGAGCACTTTAGAAAATATATAGAATATTTGAGAGAGAATGAGATTTGAGAGAATGAAAATTGTGTGGAAAATGATTTGAAAGTGTAGGGTATTTATAAGAATTTTTTTAGATTTTTAAAAAAAAATTAGATCAATTATTTTTTTTTTAGGAAATTGGGCTAACTTGCCGTTTGAGGCTCCAGAATTGGATTTTTTCAGTTTTTACAAAAAAAATTAACTGGGTCGGTTAACCGGCGGGACAAGACCGGTTTGGGTCTGGGCCGGGTTAACCGGGCCCAAAAAATTTTTTGTCCTAGCCCAGGACCGGCAGCCCTATAGCCCGAGGGCTGACCGAGCCGGGTCAAACTGGGTTGGGCCTTCTTGTGGGTTAGGCGGGGACAGATCAAACCAGCCTACTTGACAGGTTTAGGTTACAAGTTCGACCCCAATAGCTCATATTGGGACATGTCGATTGTAGTCATCCCCCGCAATTTCAGTTCAGTTCAGCATTCATAATATGTAAGTTCAGGTTTGCATGACCAAGTGTACTGATATCAGTTATCCAGTTTATTAGTTATTCAGCTATTCAGTTTTACAAATTATTTTAGAACACGTTTATGCTTGGTCTTGCATTTGTTTTACATGGTCATTTTTTTATGGTCAGTTTTCATACATGATCCTCAGTATAGCTTTACAGTATATCCAACTTTACATGACATTTACATACAAAATTCATATTTCTACCGCTTCCCAGCTTACAGAATTATTTTTAGCTCATGAATTTATAAATTTCATTATGACTTACCGTTTTCACGTATAACCATATTTTAACTGCATATTATAGTAAATAGCTTATGCCTTTAGTTGTAAAGCATGTTTTAATTATTCCCATGATTTAGTGAATGTCCCCATATAATCAGTACAATCCAGAGTTCTGACCACATATATACGTTTATGGTTACATTCCTTTATGATGTAGGTATCATATTTAGTCTATACAAGAGGGTCGGACAGTTCTCAGCATTCAGCCAGTAGGTGTTGAATTCTCTTATTTCAGGAACTCCAGTCAGTTGTAGTTCATGTACTGTATTGCTATTATTATTATGTATTAATTTATGGTAGTTGCAGGCCTATCCCATCCAGCTACAGTCAGTATAGTAGAGGATTCATAGATAGTCAGTCAAAGTCATGATATGTAATTCAAGTTCCTTCGTCAGATTTATCACATTGTAAACTTTATCAGTATTACATTGATTCAGATTTTCTCATGATTATGCTTCTGCTCAGAAAATTTAGCTTGTATATATATATATATATATTAACTTATTTGCTTATGTATTATGTCAGTACATGGGTTAGCTTGGGATTACTTGTGGTTTTAAGCATCATGTTACAACTAGGGGGCAGTCTCGGGTCGTTACAGTAGAAATAGGTGTCACACAAGTTAACTTCATCTAAGGTGTCCTCGTGCAAGTACCCACTATTAGATTCAAGATCTTCATCATGAGTATCCTCAACAAAGGAATCACACAAAGAATAAGTAGAAGCAATTTCTAAGCAAATAACACCTTCTTTCAAGGGAAGAATCCTCAAGTAGACACAAACTACCACTAACATAAAAGAGATCATGACTCAAGTCTCAACAAGAATCAACGTATTCATCGAACAAAGGTGGGGTGTCATACAAGGTATCACAATCAAAACAATTTTCATAGGAGCAATCACTAGTTGGGCTTCTCAAATATTCAAACAAATAAAAGATATTTTCACCTAATTAATCATCCCTTTTCAAAAGTGAGAGATCACTATCAATAATTAGATAGTAAGAGCAATCTTCACTCAATTCTATATTCTTAATAGATTTCAAGAAATAGGATAACATGTGAATCTTAAGAATACCATCCTTCTTTTTAAGTACACCAAAATGCACATCACTAGGTGTTAAGCAAGGAGTGATTGATGATAGGCGTATTTACACGCCTAAAGTACTATAATTTACCCATATTTTAGCTAAGTTTTGAGGACAAAATATATAATTCATGCACTTTTAGTCTTTTTTCCTGTAAGTGAGCTAACAAACGTGATTAGCAAGTTTTCAGGTATAAATGATGCAGATTTTAGCATATTATGGATAACTTGACGCCCAAGGAAGCTTCACGAAAGAAGGAAGGGAAAGCTTGGACGCCAAGGACCAAAAGTGACGCATGGAATATCTGTCCCGGGCAGAAACAGCATTTCCAAAGACTTTGGGGATCAGCAGTAACTTATTAGGATTAGGATAATGATGCATTAACCTAGTAGGATTAGGTTAAGTAATGCAGTAGCCTAGTAGGAATAGGATATGGGTGTTATAAATACCCTATTTTGCTAGAGATTTTCATTAATTCTTGAGTTCCGAAAACAATTCTCTTTCAATTAATTACTTTCTCTTCATCTATTCAATTCTTAATTTCCACAAAAAGAGAACCGCTATTCTAAAAGGGAATTCACGCCTAACGTCATACCAAACCCTACTACACGTGAGATCTTTATTTTGGTAGAATGATAAAGTTTATTGTGATTTCCGTTGCACTCATGAATAGCTAAACTTCTCTGTTGGGGTTATGGAAGCCTTATGAGATACTATCTATTGCTATGAGTTTGTGAATTCGTGACACGTATGCTGCTTATATCATTATTCTCTTCATCTTAATGCAAATTCTTGTGGTTGCAAACGCATAGAATACGCCAGTATAGCATTAACTTGATTGAAAGAAAAGTTATATGTCTGGAAAAGAGATAATGTCAAGGTAATAGGGCACCAACCCCTGTTAAAAAGTTAGTGTCGTAACTGGATTAACCTCTTGGAGAATTTGTACCGTTAGACATGCTTTAAGCTCGAAAGAGTTAAAGTGAAATAATCCTTGATGGTCGAAAGACGCCAGGATTTACCATAGAATATAATTCTCTATAAGCACATGCATGTCTGAATTCCGCATAACTCATAGCCAATAGAGACGTATAACTCATAAGGTGGACATAACCCCAACTCTCAATTCTCATTGGTTAAACATCTTACTGAACATTCTTTCCTTTTTACTTTGCTATTTTCCATTTTTACTCTACTATTTTGTTACATTATTGCACGCTACAAAATCCCCCTTTTTACGAGACTTGCACCAAAACTCTAATAATCTTTGCTTACTTAGTGACCGGCTATTCTCTGTGGGATCGATACCCAACCCAGTTGGGTTATATATTTGACAACGACCGCTTACACTCTTACGAGAGCTGTAGTTTGAGCGTTATCAAAAATTTGCACCGTTGCCGGGGAATACAGTTGTCAATTAAGTTTGTGATAATTACTAGACCCGTTGGTCAAAGATTCTCGTATTTTACTTTTAGTTGTTGTTTTTGTTTTCTGCAGGTTTTGTTCAGTGCATGCCCCATACACGAAGTTCGGGACAACCATTATTACCCATAAACCCTGAACCACAACTTATTGGCAGAATGGATGCACAACGTGACATTGACAGAAGGGCGGCTCAACAGGAGCAGGCTAGAATAGTTGCACTGGCAGCTGCTCATGTGCATCAACAGAACATTGATAACCTAGGGCGTACAACAAATCCTGATGATGAGGACCTGGGTGATGAGGAGCTACTGAATCCTAGGCGTACTGATGAGGTGGCGGCACCTATGCATAGGAGAGATCGTCAAGCTAGAATGAGACCTGACCGCCGAGCTGTGCAGGATCCTTTTGATGATGATGATGACGATCTGGATGGAGCTGGTGCCACAGGAGCTATTATTCCTCCACCCTTGGCTCCCGGAGCCAAGTTCAATATCACTAGCACCATGATTCAACTATTGCAGCTCAAGGGATTATTTGGTGGACTTGCAGGCGATGATCCGAATATGCATCTGATCAACTTCATCTCTACATGCAAGTCATTCGACAATCCAGGCGTTGGATAGAATGCAATTCGGCTGTGCTTATTTCCATTGTCTCTATCTGGGGAGGCAACTCTATGGTTGAATGGGCTGACTCCTGATTCTATTACTAATTGGAGGCAACTGAAAGACGCTTTCCTAGAAAGATTCTTTCCGCCATCCAAGAGAGCACAGTTGAGAGATGAGATCAGCAATTTTCGACAGCTTCCAACTGAAGCTCTCCACGAAACATGGGAGAGGTTCAAGAAGAAGCTTATGCGGTGCCTAAATCATCAGATGACCAACATCCACTTGATGGAGATATTATACAGGGCTTTGAACTCAGTGACTAAGCCAGTGGTTGATAATGCTGCAGGTGGGTCATTCATGGACCTTACTTTTCTCGAGGCAAGTGATATGCTAGATCGTATGACAAAGCAGAGTAGAGCTTGGCATACCAGGGATTCTAAGGTAGCAAGCTCTACCGTATCTATTGGCTTGACTGTAGAGCAGAGGCGTAGACAAGAGGAACGTGACCAAGATATGGCTCACATAAAAACGCAGATGGATCTTCTTACCAAGCACTTATTATCAGGGAAGACCGAAAAGGTTAAGGCCGTTGTATCACAGGGAAGAGATGAATCTGACTATGAGGAAGAAGAGAACTACTTGAATAATCAGGGGGGTTCCGAGGCAATGCCCAAGGAAACAAAGGTCGGAACAATTATGATAAATCTGGAAACAAGGACCGTGATCAAGGAAGTTGGAAAAACAATACCGACAGGAGTGGTTTGTATGTTCCTCCTGGAAGACGTGACGCCGCTGCATCTAGTTCTGGAAATATGTCCATGGAAGATATGATGGCTAAGCTGATGAAAGGAGTAGAAGCAACCAGCACAGGAGTAACTGAGGTAATAAATGATCTGTCCTCAATGAAGCAATTGGTTGACTCGCATTCCACTTCAATAAAATAGCTGGAGCAACAATTGAGTCAATTATCTACGGCATTCAACCAAAGAAAGGCTGGGACACTACCCAGCGATACGGTGCAAAACCCAAGGAACGACGGATCATGCATGGCTATTACTACCCGGAGTGGTAAAGTATTGGAAAATCCATCCAAGGACAAGCAGGTGGTTGATGATATAGCGGATAATGTTATTGATGCAGAATGCGAAGAGGCAGAAGAAGCTGAAGTGAGCACTCATGACGTCACCCCTAGACGTCTGCAGCCTGAAAAGATTGATAGTTGGAAGCAAGATAAAAAGAAAGTGGTGGAGAAAACTATTCCCCTTCCACCACCACCTTTTCCTCAGATACTGAAGAAGAAGGATGATGACACCAGGTTCAACAAATTCATGACCATGTTGAAGCAGCTGACTATTAATGTTCCTTTAATGGAAGCGTTAGAACAAATGCCTGGGTACACAAAATTTATGAAGGATCTTTTAACAAAGAAGAGGGCAGTAAGCTATGAGCCGGCAGATAATATTCATCATTGCAGTTCAATTGCCACAAGGTCCTTAGTACAGAAGAAGGCAGACCCTGGTGCTTTCACTATTCCTTGCACTGTTGGATCTATGAATTTTGCTAAGGCATTGTGCGATTTGGGAGCTAGCATCAATTTGATGCCACTATCCGTCTACAGAAAGTTGGGGTTGGGCGACCCTACACCAACCAATATGCGGCTCGTGATGGCAGATAGGTCGGTAAAATGACCTGTGGGTATCTTGAATGATGTGTTGGTGAAGGTGTCTACCTTCATTTTTCCTGCAGACTTTGTGATTTTGGATTGCGAGGTGGATTCTGGAGTTCCCATAATCTTGGGACGTCCTTTCCTTGCAACTGGAAGTGTGCTTATTTACATGAGAGCTAATGATCTTTTATTTCGGTTGAATGACGAAGTGGTCTGCTTTGATATATGCAAAGCAATGAAGCAGCCCAGCGATATGAATGTGTTCTCTGTAGCTGATGTTCATTATGAGGATAAGAAAGCATTATCTGTAGAGAAACAGCTTACTGTTGAGCCATTGTCTTCTGCGCTGCTGAATGTTAAGCATGAGGATGATGAAGATTATGAAGAAACTATGTGTGCTCTAACAGAAATAGGGTCCTATTCTCATACTCCTAAGCAGCCGGACCTTGAACTTAAGAATCAACCGTCACCAACAGCGAAGACTTCCATTGAAGAGCCCCCAGTGCTAGAATCAAAAGAGCTCCTCAATTATCTAAGGTATGCATGCTTGGGAAGTAGAAATACACTTTCGATGAGTGTGACAGATGATTTAAGTGAACAGGACGTAGAGGCTCTCATCTCTGCTCTAAAGAGATACAAGAGAGCTATGGGTTAGACTATTAATGATATAATTGGTATCCCTCCTGGGATATGTATGCACAAGAGTTATATCAAAGAATATTGCATGCCTACAAGTAAGCATCAGCGTCGTCTGAATCCATTCAGAAAACGATGCCACATCTATCTCGATGAAGTCTAAGTAATCGAGATAGCTATGTCATGTCGCGACAATAAATCAAGCGCATGGTGGGAGGCAACCCATCATTTTTAATTGTTTTGTTTTCTTAAGATATTGTCGAGCCACGACCAAAACTAAGGCGCTTGATGGGAGGGAACCCATCGTTCTAATCATTTTTGTTGTTTTTGAGTAAGTATGGGTGCAAGAGGTGTAAAGGAGGAGATTGAGTTCAAATCTTGATTTGGAAGAATTGCATGTTCAAGGTGGTAAGTTAGGATTGAAGAAGCAAAAGGCTATGGGTTAGGCACTGCCTATGAAAATATAGACAAAGAACAAGGCAAGGCCTATGTAAATCTAGGCCATGAACAAGGAAAGGCCTATACTATGGCCTAAGCTCTCGGAATCTAGTGTGCCATAACATAGGCGCCGCCCATGCCTAAGTGTGCCATAGCATAGGCGCCGCCTATGCAAAAGTATTTTGTCTCTGAATCTCATGTGCCATGGCATAGGAGCCGTCTATGCCTAACAATGCCATGGCATAGGTGCCGCCTATGCTCAACAATGCTTTGCAAAAGGCGCCGCCTATGCCAAGCATAGGCAAAGCAAAAGGCACCGCCTATGATCACTTTTGGTCTCCAAATCCGATTTTAAATGGGTCAAAACCCGACCCAAAGCTTGCCCTATAAATAAGAAACTTAGTCTTAGACCAAAAATACATTGCAAACCTAACAAAAGCGCCGCCTACCTCTCCAAATCCTCTCAAAAATT
This sequence comes from Capsicum pubescens, assembly GCA_030864215.1. Classification (NCBI taxonomy): domain Eukaryota; kingdom Viridiplantae; phylum Streptophyta; class Magnoliopsida; order Solanales; family Solanaceae; genus Capsicum; species Capsicum pubescens. The sequence continues at coordinate 263,512,786 of CM061542.1, forward strand.
TTCCTTTTGCTCTTTTACTTTGCAAGAACATCTTCCGAGGCCATCAACCAAGTAAGTACTTCTTTGTTCTTCATTCATATTCCATAAGTACTTCACTACTACGCCTACAATAAATTGTTAGATCTTGAAATAGTAGTAGTGATTTGAATATGGTTGATTTGTTGCGATACAACTAAGTGAGTGAACGAATACGTAAGGATGATCTTAACTTGTTTCCTACTTGTATTTGATTTTGATGCACTGTCATACTTTTGCGGAATTGACATGGTCATGGACTTTTGTGGTTGATTTTGTATTTGATCTTGTAAATAGAAAGCTTACATGTTTGAATGACTCGTTCATCGAGATAAAGATCATGATTGAATACAAGCATGAGATGTTGTGAGTATTTCTATGCCATAACTTGATACGATCTCTATGTAGTAGTCTTGTTCAAAAAGTGCATTAATCCAAACATGAAAGTATGATCAAGATTACATGAAATAGAGTTGGAAAGGATAGTTAAGATGACATGAAAGTATGACTGTGTTGAACATATTGTTGGAACATAACGCCTAAACGTATATCGATGAAGTCTGAGTAATCGACAATCTTCACTTAATTAGTTTGTGCCAACAAATTAAGTGTGGGGTGGTGCCACTACTGTTTGTTTGTCAACTGTATCTACCGAGATGAAGCTAACATGACTATCATTTTAATCTCAGGTACAATGGCACCAAAAGCACGTCAAGGAAAAGGCAAAGCAACCACCTCACAGAAAGGCCAGAAAAGGGGAAAAAAAGAGCAAGTTGAATCCTCCTCACTACAAATACCTCAACGCACTTTTGGATCAAGTGGGTACAACTTGAGGAAACTCTGACGATGACGACTCTGATGATGATTTCGACGCAGGGGGAATGACCCCAGACATAGAAGAGGAGTCTGACTAATCAGGTTTTCCATATTTATTTTCCACTGAGGGCAGTGTGTCCCGTCTAAGTATGGGGTTCTGGTATTCGTATGTTGTACTTCTTTGCCTACATTTATGGTCATATTTTTTTTGTTTGTTTTAATTAGTCGTAGATTTTTTTTTTAGATTTTGATGCATGAAATTGTTCTGATAAGCGGCATGGTGTTATGACAAGAGTTTGTGCTAGAATCATTACTATTGAGACATTTAGGCTCTAAATGTGACTCATTATGTGATAAGTATGTGGTTTAATTCCTTCATCTGTTGGGTCAAGAGTCTGTACTGCTCCCAATAAAGTCGACCATGTGCCTTGTGTGTGTGAGATGATAGCATATTCTTTGTTTGTGACTGATGCTAGAACTTGCCTGGTGTGTGTGTAAAGCGAAATAAAGAGTGTGAGTTTAGGAGATGATTTAGGCATTTCTTTGGCAACCGATACTTGTTTACCTTCATTTTACCTACCTGTGGACATTATCCTAGTCAACCCCTTTGAGCTTTTAAGCCATTTTCTTTGACAGCCTCATATGTAAGCCTAATCCATTTTTTCAAGACCATAATTTGATCCAAATTCCTAAGTGCTTTAAATTGTGAAGTCATGTAACAAAATAAGAGGAAATTAGGTGAGAGTGATGCCTTAGAGTGTATTGGTACTTGAATTTGTTATGAAAAAGAGTGGCTATCATGGAGGTGTGTTATAAAAAAAAAGAAAAAAAAAGAAAGAGAAAAGAAAAAGAAATATAAAAACAAAAAGATAAATTGTGTTTATGATTAAATAAAAAGATAGTTATGCTTGAATGGCAAAATAGGTGAAAAGGGGTGATAGATGAAAGAAAGGTAGCAGGATTGATTAAAAGAGAGTGTTAATGGCATAATGTGATGTATTAAAGCGCTTAGGAACATAGTCACTATTTCTGGCCAAAATAGTCCTGCCCGTCCCTTAGCCTACATTATAACCTGTAAAAGACCTATTTGATCCTAAGCTTAGCATTCTGATATTAGTGGAACATTACACTAAGGGCAAGCCTATGGTCATCAGTTGCAACATATGAATTCTTTGTGAGAGTGAGAGCAAGGATAATCTTATACCCATGTTCTGAAAAATGCAATACTTGTGAGTGATTATGGGTAATATCTTATGTGAGACACACATGGTTGATGAGTTTTGGGTAGTCTTGTATGATTCTTTGTGCCTTAACTTTTGAATACGAATTAACCATCATCACGAGTCTATGTTGGAGGCTGAATTGTTTCTAGAAGTGATTAGAAAACTACTCTTTGTTAATGATTGTCGTGCCTGTCTTGACGAATATTTTGTGTTGTTACTGTGAAACCCTAAGTAGATGTTTCTATGGACATGATATATTGTTCGAGGACGAACAAATCTTTAAGTGTGGGGTGTTGATGATAGGCGTATTTACACGCCTAAAGTACTATAATTTACCCATATTTTAGCTAAGTTTTGAGGACAAAATATATAATTCATGCACTTTTAGTCCTTTTTCCTGTAAGTGAGCTAACAAATGTGATTAGCAAGTTTTCAGGTATAAATGATGCAGATTTCAGCATATTATGGATAACTTGACCCCCAAGGAAACTTCACGAAAGAAGGAAGGGAAAGCTTGGACGCCAAGGACCAAAAGTGACGCATGGAATATCTGTCCCAGGCAAAGACAGCATTTCCAAAGACTTTGGGGATCAGCAGTAACTTATTAGGATTAGGATAATGATGCATTAACCTAGTAGGATTAGGTTAAATAATGCAGTAGCCTAGTAGGAATAGGATATGGGTGTTATAAATACCCTATTTTGCTAGAGATTTTCATTAATTCTTGAATTCCGAAAACAATTCTCTTTCAATTAATTACTTTTTCTTCATCTATTCAATTCTTAATTTCCACAACAAGAGAACCGCTATTCTAAAAGGGAATTCACACCTAACTCCATACCAAACCCTACTACACGTGAGATCTTTATTTTGGTAGAATGATAAAGTCTATTGTGATTTCCGTTGCACTCATGAATAGCTAAACTTCTCTGTTGGGGTTATGGAAGCCTTATGAGATACTATCTATTGCTATGAGATTGTGAATTCGAGACACGTATGCTGCTTATATCATTATTCTCTTCATCTTAATGCAAATTCTTGTGGTTGCAAACACATAGAATACGCCAGTATAGCATTAACTTGTTCGAAAGAAAAGTTATATGTCTGGAAAAGAGATAATGTCAAGGTAATAGGGCACCAACCCCTGTTAAAAAGTTAGTGTCGTAACTGGATTAACCTCTTGGAGAATTTGTACCGTTAGACATGCTTTAAGCTCGAAAGAGTTAAAGTGAAATAATCCTTGATGGTCGAAAGACACCTGGATTTACCATAGAATATAATTCTCTATAAGCACATGCATGTCTGAATTCCGCATAACTCATAGCCAATAGAGACGTATAACTCATAAGGTGGACATAACCCCAACTCTCAATTCTCATTGGTTAAACATCTTACTGAACATTCTTTTCTTTTTACTTTGCTATTTCCGTTTTTACTCTACTATTTTGTTACATTATTGCACGCTACAAAATCCCCTCTTTTATGAGACTTGCACCAAAAGTCTAATAATCTTTGCTTACTTAGTGACCGGCTATTCTCTGTGGGATCGATACCCAACCTAGTTGGGTTATATATTTGACAACGACCGCTTACACTCTTATGAGAGTTGTAGTTTGAGCGTTATCAGTGATCTCACTATTTTAATACAAGAAATATTTCTTTGAGAGAGGATCGACAACCATAGATAAGAGAAATTAAAGAATAGAATTTCACTCATAAAATGATACACGTCTTCTTACACAACATATTCATCCGCTGGATGTAATACCCCATAAACTTCTATCTAAGCTTCGAACCATTCGCCATATGTTTATAGGCCCAAAAGGTTGATCTTAACCATAGATAAGAATCAAGATCATTTACCTAGTGTGTAGAGTGCTTTTAATGTGAAGAATGGTCACAGAAAACATTTGGAGTAAAGTTGTGGTGAGAGCATTTATTAGTAATTGAGTTTTACTATTTGATCCTTCAAGGATCAAATTTAAATGAGGATAATTCTAGAATAGATTGTATTTTTGATATCAAGTCCCACCAAATGAAAGGTATTTAAGTCCTCTTTCAAGCACATTAAATTTTGCCATAATATGATACCTGAGTGAAATATTATATGCATTTTTGTGAGCAAACCAGTAAGAGTCCATGATAAGACCATGACATGCTAGATGTGCTCTGTGATAAAAGCGTGGAATGCTAATTATTCTCCGCTATAAGACCGTGTCATGCTCATGGTCACGGTGATACAAAAATCTTATTTTTTTCTTTAATTTTTCTAAGGGCAAATGGGTCATATACGTCATAAATGATCTTATAACCTATACTAAATATTTTTACCTTATTACCTAATCCAAATGCACCACTTCTTATCCTCTCAAATTCTCAAGAACATCAAAAGAAGGTTTTTCTCTCCAAAATTCATACTTTCAAGGCTCCAATTCAAGCATTACTTCAAGAAATCAACAAGTTTAGCTATGTGAGATTTGAACAAGGATTACCTTTCATCCTTGTGCCCAGAAGCTCAATTTTTACATGAATTTTATGGATTTAATGATTAGGGTTTTTTTATGAATTTTATGGATTTGATGATTAGGGTTCATACCCATTTTACATGTTTTTGAAATTATGATGCTTCCTTCTGATTTAAAGTTTATTTAGTATAAGAATTCATATTTACTCATGTATTTACTCACATGATTGTATTATGAATTGTGTTTTAGCATTTTGACATAAAATTTGATAAGTTGGTAAATGTACCTAATTAACTTGATTTAGTTTGTTTACAAGCAATTCGCACTTACTATTTTGGATTACAGTTTATCGCAACAAGATTATAATCTCACTTTTGATCTTATGATCTTAAACAAGATATGAAATTCATATATTTATTTCAACATATAATTCAGCAACAGAAGCATGGTTAGTTTTTAGACTTATAAACCTATATGCTTACTTTAAGGTGAATTTCATAGATTATAAGCACTACTATGTTTTGGGAGTAGTATTTAGCTTAGAGGGATGTGGGTTCAGCTCACCCAAATTCCTAGAAATTACGTACCACCATAGGTTAAAGTGATCCTCGCTAGACATGTTCTCTCTTGAACAAATAATCTCAGTTTAGTGATTACTACAGTTCAGGTTTTATACCAATGGCAAGGTATGGGATAACCCTCTTCAACGTGGATCAGATGTTGGACTCCGTATTGTTCACATAATTTATGTCGGTATAAGAATTTCCCACAAAGATAGTAATTTCAAAAATTAAGTGTAACAGCTTACTGACTAAGATTATGCTTTACTTCTTATGCTTTATGATATTTTAGATTTTAGTTTTATTCATGAACATAGTGAGTCTATCTACACTTAGCATGTATGTTTTAAGCTTATGATTTTTATTAGTTTTTACTTATTACATTCACCCCAATATACACAGTATATTCCATAAGTACTAACCATATATACGTCTATGTGGCTATAACGTTTCATAATATTGGTATCAATCGTAGCTCATAGAATCATAATCAGGTAATTCACTGCTTCTAGCCAGTAGGTGAAGAGTTCTCTTCATTGGGATCCAGTCAGTTATAGTTCTAGTACTTTATTTTGATTTCTTTGTATTATGTAGGGATGACTAAGGGTCATGTATCAGCTGCCTATAGTTAGTATTAGTTAAGGCTTGATAGATAGTTGGTGAGAGTTGATGGATTTAGTTTTAATTTCATTTTGTATAACCAATTTTTAAATGTTTTAAATAATATTATATTAAACAAGTTAAACTAACAATATTGCTTCTACTTCAGGGAAACCGTCAGACTGCAGTCCCACCTCAGCAAAATGGGGGTTCGGCCGCAGCCAGAATCAAAGATTTCATGAGAATGAACCCTCCAGAATTCTTTGGGTCAATAGTAGGTGAGAACCCACAACTTTATCTTAAGGAGGTGAAAAAGATCACCCAGATTATGCATGTTTCTGAGAAAGAGAGTGTAGAACTAGCGTCCTATAGGCTGAAGGATATTGCTCATGATTGGGTAGTGATGTGGAAGAAGAGTAGAGGGGAAGATTCAACTCCCATGACTTGGCAATTATTTCAGGAAGCCTTTCTAGATAAGTTTTCCCCCTAGAGATGAGAGAAGCTAAGGTAGAAAAGTTTATGAACCTGAGACAAGGCTCCATAACAGTGAAGGAGTGTTTTCTTAAGTTTAACCAGTTAGTTAAGTATGCTCCTGATCTGATAGTTGACCCTAAAGCGAGTATGAGTAAGTTTGTGACTGGTGTGTCTGGGTTGGTGTTAAAAGAGTGTAGAACCTCTATGCTCAATAGAGACATGGATCTTTCTAGGTTAATGATGCATGCCCAGTAGATGGAGACAGATAAATCTAAGAAGAGAGAGAGGTCTAATAAGAGGTTCAGAATAGGTAGTTACAGCTTTTCTCAAGATGGGTCACAGGGTGGTAATCGTTCTCACCATAGTCAGAAAACTTCAGTCTCAGCTCCATCCTTAGCTAGTGTGCCTGCACCAAATTCTGGAGTTATCGGTCATGATGGGGCGACATGGTTCCAAAGCCCAGAGTAGTGTTAGAAGTGAGCACACCTATCCGCTTTGTGGAGAGTGTGGCAAGAACCACCTAGGTGTGTGCAGAGCTAATAGTCAGGTATGTTTTGGATGTGGATTGCCATGCCACAGAGTGTGGGAGTGTAGAGTGCTAACTCAGAAGGGTAGAGATTCGCGTCAGCAGGGCGCCACTCTTAGTACCACTAGTGGTCAGTGTCAGAACCGACTCTATTCACTTCAGACTCACCATGATCTGAAAGGATTCCTTAACATAAATTCGGGTACGTTATAAGTCCTTTATTTTCATGATATGAATTGTTAGATCCCTTACTCCCATGTGAACTTATGTTTCAGCATGAGTCAGTTAGTAACGCCAGCAAGTCAGTTTAACATTCAGACAGTTAGATTCGTATAGTTCATTTTTATATCTTTACATCTATTCATGCAATCCAAAATCTCAGGGATGTAACTATTCTAGGGTAGCGATTCCTAGTAGTTGCAAGATGAGTTCAGTTCATGAGTCATGCATTAGTTTCACCTCTTTGAGGTTCAATTATGTTTCAGTTCGTAGATTCCCTGTGCATCACCTCAGTTTTCTCAAGAATATCAGTGAAGTAAGTGTTCTTAGAGGGACATAGTGTCCCAAGGGGGAGATACCCTATAACTCCCCGATGTTTCCCATTCCTTAAACCCATTCAGTTTCATACTCAGATCCTCATTATAAGCTTTACATCAGATATCATTGCATAATTGTCAAGTATTCATGCATTAGATAAGCATATTCAGTAGAAAAGCTCAGCTTATCAGTGTATTCAGTCATGCATTCATAAGGATAACTCAGTCATGAATCCATGCATCAGATATGCATGACCATTATGAGAATTCAGCTTTTGAGTAGCTTTAGTCGTGCATTTCATGCATCAGATATGCATGTTCAGTATGAAATCTCAGTATACAGTAGTTCCAGTTATATAGTCATGTTTCAGATATTCTTGTCCAGTAAGTAAGTTCAGCCTGCTAGTATTCTTAGCTTAATCAATCTCATGCGAGGACGGATGTTCCCAAGGGGGAGATATTGTAAGACTCCGCAAACTCCTCTTGTAGTCTTAGCTTTAGAGCGAGTCAAGTGAAGTGTAAATCCGGCGCTAAAAGATTTTAAAGTGACTTTCCAAGTGAGAAATATTTTGAAACATGTAGAATTTCCCGAATATCAACTTTTTTTTATGTAGATAATTCAATAAGCTTTCCGCCAACACCAAATTCATCCAAATTCAACACTCGGACGAAGAGATAGAGCCATTTTAGTGAGACAGTATGCCACCTGGCACTTTAGCGCGTCGCGGAGTCAACCAAAATGGCAATTTTCAAATTCCAGTGAGCCTTCGTGATGCCACCACGTCGCGGTGTCTTTACAGTTCACAACCAAGGTGGCAACGCGATTTCCACCTCATCGCGCCATTAAGCAGTTTCTCAATTGTCCACTTTCCAGTAAGCTGGCACAATTATGGAGCATCGCGCCAGCGTGTAAAATTGGGATTTCATTCAGGTTCCGTTATTTAAGCTTCAGGGACCCTTTGGTAATTTCCCTAAAGCCCCAATCAGTCTCTATACAGGATTTAAAACCCCAATAGCCAAAGTTGCTCATCTATTCTCATTATTTTATCAAGAACAAAACACTCTCTCTCAAAGATAGAAAACCCTATCCCTTAAGTTTCAAAAGCAATCTCAAGAATCCTTCAAAGAGTCTTCAAGAACTCCAAGAATCTAGAAAACTAAGGTATGCAGATGTTGATTCTTGAGTTCCTTTCACCCAAGAAGTTCAAGAATCCTTTTCTAAATTCAAGAGTATATATATTTATGAGATTTTCATGATTTTTTTAAATGGAAATTGAAGTTCATGTTGTTGATGAGTTTTAATTCATGACTTGATTTCAAAGATCCAAGCTTTGATCCTACTATGTGACGTAAATGATAAAATTCCTTCAATTCGCATGATATTGATGTATTCATAATAATTTAAGTATAGAATCTGTGGTATAACCAAAGCATGCTCCCCATATGTTTGATAGAATGCTTAAGTAAAGAGAATAGTGACTTTTTAGTATGTTAAGCATGAAATCCCCAATTATGTGATAACTAGTGCATGCCAAGAGTTTGTTGAAATGTCTTAGTGAATGTATTATGATAAGTTCCATGCATTCTTGTCCATGAGTATTAATTATTGAACAACTATGAGATATTAGTATGCCTACCCAATACATTTACATGCTTATGACATTCAAGAGATTGACGAGATATCGTATTGATTATGTTGTCAATGACAGTCCATGGTCATGATATTCAAGTATGGTTCTGTCTTACTAATTTATGCTATTGAGTCCTGGGGGTATTTATACCCAAAAACTTAGATTCTTGTCTAGAGCCGAATCAGTCTCAAGATAATCTCAGTCGTGCTATGATCCATAGAATTCAGTCAATGACAGAACATTTAGGAAAATTCAGAAATTTTAGTACTAGTTTAATCCAGCCTCAGACATCAATCACTTTCAGATAGAAAGTAGAGTTCATAAGCATTCCGTCAGATAATGGAACTAAGTGAACTCAGTTAGATCAGTCAAGAAATATGATCAGTAACAGATTCAGCTCAGTATAAGTTCAGTTAAGAATTAGTTCAGAGTCCTTCAGTTGGGAGTAGTAACTAGCACCGACCGAGTACAGGGATGACGGCTTACCCATGAGAGAGGAAGAGTCGTTAGCAGCAATCCCTATACTTCAAAACTGCGTAGATAGCGCAGGACCAGGAGTTACCCGTTATCTTAAGGCTTGACTATCATACTGCCTTAGGCTTGACTTCCTATTTAGGGTCACCCGTTAGTGAGGCTTGACTATAGAAGAGGTCTTTACCCGTGGCACAGTATTGACTCCCTTCCAGCTGGGGTTATAGGTTAGACCCCACCAGATCAGATTCGGGGCATGTCAGTTAAGTGAGAACTCCCACAATTACAATTTCAGTATCAGTCTTTAGTGTAGAACTCAGAAATCAGGACTGCTAGATACAGTCATCAATATCAGTAAGGAAATCAGATAGTTCCATAGATTCATAGACCACCCTCTAGATAGGCTTGGTCTCACATAAAGTTATTCAGAATCAGTACCTATAGAGGTCACCCATCAGATAGGCTTGATCTCTGTCTTAGATTCAGTTGAGTTTTCTCAATATCAGTTCCAGTGATCACCCGTTAGTTAGGTCTGATCTCAAGAATAGTCAATCTTAATAGTTATTAGAAGATTTAGAGATCATCCCGCTTGATAGGTTTGATCTCAGATTCAGCCAGTCGGTATCAATTATCGGTAGGCTCAGTCATCCAGTTTATTAGTATTAATAAGTACGGATATCAGTTTTAGTATCTTTAGATACGTATAATCTCAGTATATTCCGAAACCTTAGATTGATGGCATATTCAGTATCAGTTATCATATTCATTCTCAGTATACTCAGTCACAGTATACACAGTATGTTAAGTAGTTACAAATTCTCTACGCATGCTAATCCAGCTCTTGCATATCATTTAGTTAGTTATTGTTCATGCATAAGCCCTTGCATTTAGCCTTACCTCATCTACATACTCAGTAAATTCCCGTACTAACATATTTGCACTATGGTGTTTTATTTGACGCCATAGGTTCAGAAGCACGCGCACCAGAGTACCCTTAACAGTCCAGACTCAGTCAGCAGCAGGAGACGTAGTAGTGGGTTCTAGTCATTCGAGGATGCTTCTTATTTTAGTACTTTATTAGATTCACTTTATTATTAGTAGATGGAGTTAGTTGGGGACATGTCCCATCAACTCCACAGTTCAGACAGTTAGAGGCTTTTTCAGACAGATGTATTAGTATTCGGTTTTCAGTTTGAGTATTTTAGATGTTTTGAACCTTATGACAAGTTTTCTCCAGCTTTCCGCATTTATTGTATTATATTATGCAGTGCTTAGGTACATATAACAGCAAAGGGTTAGCTTGTGGTCCTTCGGGGTCATGAGCACCGTGTAATGACTAGGGGTAGTCTCAGGTCGTTATATGAATACTCGAAATCCATAGTTGTTTATTTAAGTATAGTCTCAGTACATTATAGAATAACTTCAGATTATACTATAAGTATTTTCAGAATAGTCAAATATCAGTCAGTTAAACTCAGAACAGTCTAGTATTTCAGTGTCTTTCAGTTGGGAGTAGGATTTAGCACCGAGCGAGTGTAGCGATGGCGGCTTCCCCGTCAAATAGGCAGAGTCGTTAATAGAAGTCCTATACTCCAGAACTATGTAGCCAGCGTAGGATATGAAAAGTCACCCGTTAGATTAGGCTTGACTATCTCGCACGGGTCACCCGTCAGTTCAGGCTTGACACCCTTAATCCTTTGGAAATTATATCAGTTTAGTGGATCCACACAACCATCATTAGTACCCGTGGCACGGTATTAACACCCTTCCAACTGGGGTTACAGGTTGGACCCTGATTATCTCAAATTGGGGAATGTCGGTTAGATGATACCTCCCACAGTCTCAGATATAGTCTTAGTTTTAGTCTCCGATATAGTCTCAGTTACAGTCCCAGATTAGTTACGCAGTTCTAGAGTTTCTTGACCAACGCATACAAATATCAGTATTTTTCTGTATTTTAGTTTACAGATTTTACTCAGTCCATGTTATATGCTTGATCATACATTCCCAGTGTCTATAGATTTTCACGTATATTCAGTATTTACAAACTATCATGCATACTCGGTATTTATAGATTCACCATATATTTTTGGTATCTACAGGTTCCATGTTCTCGACTCAGTACTCTATGTTTTACATACACATTTAGTTAATTATTAGTTCTGTTCATGAAACCATGCATATCAGCCTACCTCATTTAGCATGCCAGTACATTCAAAGTATTGATCGCATATTTTTCTTTATGCTATGATGTATCATATCATAGGTGTTGATGCTCAGTTCTCAGATCGCACTTAGTCCCTCAGATCAACAGCAGTACAGTAGCAGTGGTGAGTCATCATCATCCGAGGACAGATTATTTTACATCATATCTCTATTTCAGTAGTTAGTAGAGTTAGTTGGGGGCTTGTCCCATCAACTCAAGGTATTCAGTTTAGAGGCTTTTTAGACACTACAGTTAGCTATTCAGATTATTTAGATTTCAATATTATGCCAAATTCATAATTTAGTAGTCGTTTCATTATTAAAACCTTATGTCGTTTTAGTTATTCTTCCGCATTCATGATTATACTATTTAGTGCTCACTGCAGGTACCACTTCATGGATTAGCTTGTGGTTCTTCGGGACTGTAAGCACCGTGTAACGACTAGGGCATAGTCTTAGGTCGGTATACATTATGTCCCCCGAAGAATGTTGACTTGGCTGAGATACTGAGGAAAAGCTGAGACAATACATGGGGCACCTACGAAATAAATTATGACTGAATATCTGAGATCTGAAACTGAGGCATGATACATGAACTGAGCTGAACTTGCCACTATCAGAATGCTCCATCTTAGAATGGACATATTCGTCAGACTTCAGATAGGACGACCGGGTGGAAAGATAGGAGCCCATACGAACTTGTCCTCTTGACTGCTAAACTGAATTGTTGACTTTACGGACTAACTCATACTGAAAACTTATACTCAACTAGAGAATTTTTTGACTTTCTTTCTATAGAGTTCTACTGACTTCTGGGAGCAAGGAAATCGTGGCGTGGTCTTAATAAGACATCTGAATAAGAAATCATAACATGACTAAAATTCTGTAACATGGAGAAAGGCCTACGAAACATCATCTAAGATAGAGTTACGAAGCCTTCTACACTGCAGCTACTGACTTGCAATCTTAGCCCCGTTTCTCAACTATAATTTCTAGTTCAACACCGCATTTCACTTAAGGCTACTGAAAATATTCACAGGGGCACTAATAACTCTACCTACTAAGGTCTGAGCTGGACTGAATTTTCCCACTATGTTCAAGTCTACTCAAATCTATGAAATGCATACATAACACTGTAGTACTAGTCCTGAGTCATGAACTCAATACACTGTGCTTTTCATAACTTCTCATCTCCTGAATAAATTCTATTTTTTCCTTCAACAATTAAACAAAACCTCCTACTAGCCATTCACCATGCTAAATACATTGATCCATTTACACGCCAACATGACCTTCAAGCCTATCTTCATAACTACAGCCTCGTGTAAAACAAGCATGCAACAATATTTCCATAACATGAAACATTTACTCTCTCCCATCTAAGTAATTGCTCATCACTACATTATTTCATAAGGAGAGTTCAGTGAAAGGTTAAAACATGAGGTCCTGAAGCATGAATGGACACTATATAGGACTTGACACTTAACTGAGACCCGAGGAACAGAATATCAACATTATGGATTTATCAAGAGATCTAAACTGAGGATATACATGACATAATCTGAATTTAGCTGATTATTAGGGGTGTAGCATGAGTCATGGAAACTGAGCACACTGTAAAACATGAATACATGAGTCATGAGCCGCATGACCTAAATTTGAAGTTCATAACTTTATGGAATGATTTGGACCGCTGAGCAACTGGAATTCCTTATATTAGATACTGAAAGCGTACATGGTTCTATGTAAAATGCATGAATATGGGCTATGATCATATGGCTGACATGTAAGGCATGAATAGATATCATGATAACTAAAGTACAAACCTTTGAACTGAGGTACAAATGGTTCGGGCATCTTCCCCTCTACTGATGTTCTACAATACCTTGTATCGCCACTAGAATCTTAGAGCCTAACTTGGTTACTTGCCCTATCATCTTCCCCTTAGCTTAAAGCCATAATTATAAAGTTTGTGAACCACTTAATCAACAACTCTAATCACGTTCTCTGACACAAGTTCAAGTCTTTCTAAGACAACACATACTGCAATATTTTGTAATATGTGAACACATTTACATACACCCCATACAAATAGTTCCTCCAAATTTTTAAGGCAAATACTACTGCTGCTAACTCGAGGTCGTGGAGAGGGTAATTCTTCTTATGAGGCTTAAGTTATGTAGAGGTATAGGCTATGAACTTACCTATCTGCATTAGGAAACAACCCAAACCTACTCTGGATGCATAACAGTACACAACAAACCCATCTGAACCATCTGGTAACATCAAAACTGGGTTGTACTGAGTCGAGTCTTCAACTACTAAAAACTCTTCTCACAAGAATCTGACCACTGAAAATCAACTTTCTTCTAAGTCAATCTGGACATGAGGGATACAATAGACGAAAACCCTTCAATAAACCATCGATAATAGCCATCTAAACCCAAGAAGCTCCTAATAGTTGATGGAGAAATGGGTCTAGGCTAGTTTCTCACCGCTTCAGTCTTTTGACGATCAACTCTAGTGCCATCACCAAAAATAATATGACCAAGGAATGCTATAGACCTTAGCCAAAATTCACACTTACTGAATTTGGCAAACAATTGATGAGCTCTAAGAGTCTGAAGTATGATTCTGAGGTGATCTGTGTGATCATTCTCACTACAAGAATAGATAAGAATGTCATCGATGAAGACTATAATGAACATGTCCAAGTACTGCTTGAATACATGATTCATTTAGTCCATGAAGGATATGGGGCATTTATGAGACCAAAGGACATGACTAGAAACTCGAAGTGACCATACCAGGTTCGGAAAGCTTTTTTCAGAATGTCACATTCTCTGACTCTGAGCTGATGATAGCCTGATCTGAGGTCTATATTGGAAAAGTAATTGGCGCCCTGAAGTTGGTCAAACAAGTCATCGATTCTAGGAAGTGGATATTTATTCTTGATTGTGACTTTGTTCAACTGACGGTAGTCTATACACATTCTAAGAGAATCGTCTTTCTTACGCACGAATAAGACTGGTGTACCCCCATGGGGAAACGCTGGGTTTAATGAACCCTTTGTCAAAAAGGTCTTTTAACTATCCTTTTAATTCTCTGAGTTCATCTAGAGCCATTTTGTACGATGGAATAGAAATGGGCTGAGTATCTGGAAGAAGGCCTATTCCGAAGTCGATTTCCCTTTCGAGAGGAATTCCAGGAAGATCTTCAGGAAACATATATGAGAATTCATTTACTATTGGAATGGACTCAAGAATAAGAGTCTCTGAACTAGAGTCTTTGGCTCGCACAAGATGATAGACACATCCATTGGATATCATTTTTCTCGCTCTAAGGTATGAAATCAACTGACCTTTAACTGTTGTGGTACTAACCCTCCATTCAAGGACTGGTTTATTTAGAAACTGAAAATAAACAATTCTGTTTCTACAATCAACTGAGGCATAGCATGAATAGAGCCAATCCGTTTCGAGAATGATAGACTAACCTAGAGACTAACCTAGAGACTGAGAAAGGTTCTGTTAAGATTTCTGGTTTGACTTTGTAGTTGAATGTTATGCGAGGAGTTACAAAAGACAAAGAAGCTCCTGGATTGTCACGACCCCAAAGGCCATGATTGGCACCCACACTAATCTTCCTATAGGAGAACCATCTAAATCAAACCATTACCTGAACACTTAATCTATATTAAGATGATATTATTATAAATTAACATAATAACAAAAATTCAAGACTAATCATTATTAATGTTCAAGTCAAACAAACTACTTACTAAAACCCCCAAGACCCGAAAGTCATCATACAAGAACTACTAACAAAGATCATATCTAAAGAGATATCTAAAATTAAAGTAAATAAAGAATATTTCATTGCCCAAAAGATGGACAAAACAAATAAGATGACCCATGGCAGCCTGGAGACGGAGTGCACACCCTTGGATCAAAATCTACTATCAAAATCTAGAGGTGAGGTCATGTCTGAGCCTCTAGATCACTTTCTGCACTCAACAAAATAAGAGCACAGGGTAGTATCAGTACAAACCACTATGTACTGGTAGGTATCATAGGCCAACTCAATTTAATAGCATGTACACAACATAAATCAAATAACCGGTAGACAGGATCATCACAGAACAAATATTCAATAAATCAACAATACAGTAATGACAGGTCAAATAGTGCTCACAAACAAGTCACACAACCATCAAGAGTATCAACCATACTATAAAACATCCACAGAATCAACATTAATATGTACACACATGCTATGGGACTTATTTTTTCCCAAATAGTCATGACCTCCAGGGAACAATCTATGTTCATGTATCGTACTGCGTGGTACCCGATCCAACATATACATATATGTACCGGCGTGGTACCCAATCCAACATATACATATCTGTACCGGTATGGTACCTGATCCAACATATACATATCCGTACCGGCGTGGTACCCGATCCAACATATACATATTCGTACTGGCGTGGTACTCAATCCAATATGTACATATCCATATCGGCGTGGTACCTGATCCAGCATATACATATTCATACCGGCGTGGTACCAGATCCAACCTATACATATCCATACCGGCGTGGTACCCGATCCAATATATACATATCCGTACTGGCGTGGTACCCGATCCAACATATACAAGTATTATCAATATCAATTCACACAACCTCACAACATACAACATAATGCACTAAGTTTACAAGTACACTTAAAGTCACAAGACAATTCCATCAAGTAAATTTTCAATAATTATTTATACACGCATTAACAATTCAAACATGTCTAAATACCAATCAACAAGTATCTAATATAGAAGCATACACACAATTAAGTCGGGTCTAAACTCCAATTAAACCGTAACCTATCTCAATCGAAGAATCCAAACGCAAGCTAATTTGCAAGGGTCTTGCCTTTTCGTAAAATCTCCAAATGATCAAAATTTGTTCAAATATATAATCCACATAAGAGTACGATTCTAAAGACGCTCATTTATAAATTCTTACTCTAAAATTTTTAAACCTAAACCTCAATATCTCTAAATCCCGATAATAACGTGAATCAAAATAAAATAAAATTCATAAACTGGAACATTCAGTTATAAAGTGACATAGGCGTCATTACTCCAATAATTATAATTGTAATTGCCACTGTTTTTCAAAGAAACAAAAAGAGAAGCATGAAACTTTCAATTTGCATTCAACCACTAATTGCGTGATTGGTTGGTTTCAATGCTGAATTTTTCACCCACCAGCAGCCAAAACCAACAACAATTATAATGTTTTTTTTTTCCTTTCTATCCTTAATAGGACAAAACACTTCTAACCATTAGCCAATTATCACAACCATTACATTATAATGAACATGCATTTTTTTATCAAGTTGTCATTGCACCAGATCTAACAATACGGGATGTTGCAATTTTTTTTTATTGATCAGCCATGTATAAATCACTGAACTCACGCTATTTACTCCTTCACACAAATTTAATAGCATATAAATTATGTTTCACCCGTACTAAACACTTTAAATTACTACTCCCATCCAACCTCGACCTTGTTATTAATGATATGGTACCATAAAAATAAGAACAATTCATCAAAAGAATAAGCCTAACCTGAGGCGTAGATACTCTATTCTAAAGTGGTGAATGTGAAACAGTGTAGAAACTATTGTGCCCCTCTTTCTCTAAATTCCCTAATACTATTGATATTATATATAATAAACCCTAACAACTTAATTTTCTTCTTGTATTAACCATATAAGTTAATAAATTAAAACTTTGACCCATTAAGTATCTAATTAAATTCATTATTTAAAATACCCAACTAATGACTTAACTCACTTCGGAATACCTCAAGAATCGATATTATCCATCTTCATAAGTCATAAATCTGTATACAAACTACGAGGAGAACAAAATTAGGGAATATGAGAAAATTTCTAAAATGACCGGGAAGGTCGTTACATCAGATACCAATTAAACAACTGTTCGTCCCCGAATGGCAACAAGAGACAATAAGGGAAAATAAGGAATTACTGTATCAACAAAAAGACACAGATACTTACTGTGCATGTCTCTTTGGACTCCTTAGTGGCCTCCTCAAAAGGATGATTCTTCCACTGGACCTTCACAGAAGCAATCTCTTTAGTCCTCAACTTACGGACAACTTAATACCTAGTTGAACTTATGCGTACCTCCACCGCCCCAGACACGGAAGGTTCAATTAGTATACAACAACATAAGGCATATTCTTTACCCGTATATATATATACAACAGTCCTATACTGGGTGATAAATATAGATCAATACTGATAATAGGTGTTGCGCATGCAAAAATGAATGCAAAGTACACAATCAATATCACAACTTATCATAACTGTCCCCATCAGGACCATCCTTATCGTAATCAACCTCCGGCCTTGTCGGGTATTAACATATCACCATAATAGTTATTACCGAATAACATACACTATAATACTCATAAAAAATAGTCATATCACCATAGAATATCTATCTATTCAATACTTTCCAACTACACGTTATTAGCTAACCAACACTTATTATAATAGAATCACTAGTTCGCTAGTTATCACATAACCTCTAGTTATTAGCTTAAACATTGTCCTTCACATAATCCGTATTCACGGGATAGCAACTAACCACTATTTATTTAATAGCCAACATCTAATATCTAGTCAAGGTTCATCACTAGACCAAAATCGTTATTTATCCACCATTTATTATAATCAACTAATCATATTATATCCGTTAATCATTACAAAACAACACACTACTACTTGTCACCTAACCATCTTTTATTAACCAACACCATTCATTATCTAACTATCGTTTACCAACTAATCCTTGTTTAACTATTCATTAGTTAACCATTTAGAAACTATTCAAATCTTTTAACTAGTCAACTCTTATTATCAAGTCTCATTAACACATAACCCCTCGTTTACAGACTAATCGACATCACAAACTTAGTCATCAATATCCACTAATCTTCATCTATGCTAAACCCGACCTCACTATGAGTCACACGTTAATCATCGCTAGCTACCATGCTTCAACTAAGCAAGATTCATTAACTAATACATTAGATTCCTAGTCATCAAGTGCTATAGTCCCCGAAATAGACAACTAGTTACTACATAGCTTAACCGTTAATTAGGCAGAATAATTGTAAGATCATATTTTAGCTACAATCAGATCAATTACCGATATAATACTTATGAATGTACCAGGTCTATGCATGCCATCACCAGTATCCAATCAATAAAGTTGTAAGCAACATACCGCATCTTCCTCCATCCTATACCAAAGAGATGTGTATAAAAACATATATGTATTCATAAACTGTAACCATATCCTTTACACTAATAAACACTCCTCGGATATTCAATCATTATCATAACACGGTCCTTGGCCGGTTAATTTATCCAAAATAGTCACAACATCATAATCACGACCTTAAACCCTTATACATATCCAAAACTCATATCAATAATCATATTTATAAGTCGTAGAATATCTCTAATCATCTCACATATAGGAGGTATCTCACACATTGGAGGCATAATATAGATAGACATGTAATCGTCAATAGAATATCTTATATTTATAGGTCATACATCATGACTGCGAGGAATATCAACTCTCTAGGCTAATTTGCATATCTAAGAGAAAATAGCATCTCTATAGGCCACATAACATATCTAGGAGGAATATCATCTCTAAATCCCCAAAATCACTTCCACAGGAAGTATCATAACTATAACTCACAACCCATAATCCGATAACATCAATACGAGTTACCAAGTTACGAAGTAACCTTATTCTAAGGTTTACTAGACTCATCTATGTCTAACATCCGCAACTAAGTCCACAAGACTTAACACAAGCTTAGGCCTAAGTGGGCCAGACGATACCACTTCTAATCCTCAATTTTCATAATTAGGCACACTATACCCCAACGAGGCTAAGGTATCTAGCTCATCTTCTAGACACCAAGTAAGCCATATTCAAGCCTAAGATAGAAACTTCGACTAGAAATAAGGTACTCAAGTCAACTCTATCCAACTTACAATTTCAAGACTAGCACACTAGCCCAATAAGGCTACAACAACAACAAACCCTGTGTATTCCCACAAATTGGGGTCTAGGAATGGTAAAATGTACGCAGTCCATACTGCTACCTACAAAGAAATACCGCTACCTCTAAAGAACTAGCCTAATAAGGCTAAATATACAAATCATGCTTCAAATACTAAAACAACATCCCAAACATAGTTTTACATCATAACCACACTACGACTAATCTAAACTATAGAGGGAAAGCAATAGGATTCAAAAGGGGTATAAGCATGCCATTTTATAGGCTTTACTTAACTCTTAATCACCTAAAGAGTGGTCCCAACACCACTAGCACATAAGCAAGGCCAAAGAAAATTAAATCGATTATAGGTCATTGACAGTCTCATCACCAATATCACATTCCAGATAAGTCATCGATCAAATTCTATAGGTATAGACAACCTCTACTAGTTTTTGTCACTTTTATTTAAAACTCATTATTTTGCCAAGCATTAAGAATTCATTCGCATAAGGAACTCAAAGATATGTCACTCAGCTAGTCCTCACAAGGAACCCATTATAATTTTAATAATAGAACTGCACAAAAATTCTAAATACGATCTCAATGACCAGACCACACAACCCAAATAATATCAAATAATTGAACCACACAAGGATCCATCCACAACATCATTAACAAGAACCTCTTATTACGTAAAACACATATCACGTCAGTCTTTTATTCATGTCACTTTTTCACCATCATTTCTTGACATTATATTCTCATATCATCATCTCAATTCTCATACCATCAATCTTATCAGTATAATAGTACCAAAAATAAATAAGCACCACAAAATTTCTAGTTTCAGAATAACAAGAAATAAAATAATTCCATCACATTTATCAACAAAAACAACTTAATTTTTATCACTTAACAAAATAATTCACAACAATGACAAAATTTAGCAACACAAGTTTAGCCAAATATCAAACACAAGCAATCAATAAGTTCACAACTTTCACAAGTCTCTACCGATTAACAATAACTTTATACCTTATTAACAAATACCAATTGAAATCTCCTAGATTTTTATTCAAAATTACTAAGATAACAATTGGAATTGTCTAGATACCAATTGGATTCAATCTAGAAGTCCAAGATTAGGATGGAACGATGGAAAGAAAGAAAGAAAAATGACTTCTAAATGCCTCGTAGTCTTACGAAGATTGGGTGTGGGGCTCTACACACCAATCTACGGAACTCTACTTGACATTCCTCTTATTAAGAGATACCAATTGGAATCTCAAGATACCAAATAAATTCAATTAATAGCATGTAAGAAAGAAGAATTTGAATTTTCCAAGTGTCCTATAGCCTCTCGAAGAAAAGTACAAACGTCACCTTACCGTTCCATAAGACTCTACTAGATATGTTCTTGTACAATGAGATCAATAAACGTAGGGCTTTGATACAAACTTTTTCATGACCCAAAAGGCCATAAGTGGCACCCACACTAATCTTCCGGTGGGAGAACCATCTAAATTGAACCATTACCCGAACACTTAATCAATATTAAGATGATATTATTATAAATTAACATAATAATAACAATCCAGGACTAATCATTATTAATGCGGAAGTCAAACAAACAACTTACTAAAACCCCCAAGACCCGAAAGTCATCGTACAAAAATTACTAACAAAGATCATGTCTAAAGAGATATTTAAAAAAAAGTAAATAAAGAATATTTCATTGCCCAAAAGATGGATAAGAATAAATAAGATGACCCATGGAAGCCTGGAGATGGAATGCTCACCCTTGGATCAAGATCTGCTATCAAACTTTAGAGGTGAGGTCATTTCTAAGCCTCCAGAACACTTTCTACACTTAAGAAATGAAGAGCACGGGGTAGTATCAGTACAAACCACTATGTACTGGTAGGTATCATAGTTAAACTCAATTTAATAGCATGTATATAACATAAAACAAATAACAGATAGACAGGCATTGTCACAGAATAAATATTCAATAAATCAGCAATATAGCAACAACAGGTCAAAAAGTGCTCACAAACAAGTCACATAACCATTAAGAGTATCAACCATACTGTAAAACATCCACAGAATCAACACAAATATGTACACACATGCTATGAGACTTATTTTTGCCCAAATAGTAATGACCTGCCGGGAATAATCGATGTTCATGTATCGTACTAGCGTGGTACCCGATCTAACATATACATATCCATACCGGCATGGTACCTGATCCAACATATACATATCTGTACCGGTGTGGCACCTGATCCAACATATACATATCTATACCGGCGTACCCAATCTAACATATACATATTCGTATCGATGTGGTACTCGATCCAACATGTACATATTCGTACCGGCGTGGTACTCAATCCGACATTTTCAAATCCGTACCGGCGTGGTTCCCGATCCAACATATATTTATCCGTACCGGCATGGTACCCGATCCAACATACACATATCCATACCAGCGTGGTACCCGATCCAACATATACATATTTGTACTAGCTTGGTACCCGATCCAACATATACAAGTATTATCAATATCAATTCACACAACCTCACAGCATACAACACAATGCACAAGGTTTACAAGTACACTTAAAGTCACAAGACAATTCAATCAAGTAAATTTTCAATAATCATTTATACACGCATTAAAAATCCAAACATCAACAATTTCAAGAATGTCCAAATACCAATCAACAAGTATCTAATTTAGAAGCATACACATAATTAAGTCGAATTTAAACTCCAATTAAACCGTAACCTACCTCAATTGAAGAATTCAAATGCAAGCTAATTTGCAAGGGTCTTGCCTTTTCGTAAAATCTCCAAATGATCAAAATCTTCTCAAATATATAATCCACGTAAGAGTACAATTCTAAAAACGCTCATTTATAAATTCTTACTCTAAACTGGAACTTTTAGTTCCAATAGAAAGTGACATAGGCATCATTACGCCAATAATTATAATTGTAATTGCCACTGTTTCTCAAAGAAATAGAAAGAGAAACATGAAACTTTTAATTTGCATTCAACCACCAATTACGTGATTGGTTGGTTTCAATGGAGAATTTTTCACCCACCAGCAGCCAAAGCCAACAACAATTATAATGTTTTTTTTCCTTTTTATCCTTAATAGGACAAAACATTTCTAACCATTAGCCAGTTATCGCAACCATTACATTATAATGAACATGCTTTTTTTATCAAGTTGTCAATGCACTAGATCTAACAATATGGGTTGTTGCAATTTTTTTTAATGATCAACCATGTATAAATCAGTGAACTCACGATATTTACTCCTTCACACAAATTTAATATCATATAAATTGTATTTCACCCGTATTAACACCACTTTAAATTACTACTCCCATCCAACCCCTTCCTTGTCATTACTGATATGGCACCATAAAAATAAGAACAATTTATCAAAAGAATAAGCTTAACCTGAGGCGTAGATACTCTATTCTGAAGCGGTGAATGTGAAAAGTGTAGAAACTGTTGTGCCCCTCTTTCTCTAAATTTCCTGATGCTATTGATATTATTTATGGTAAACCCTAACAACTTAATTTCCTTCTTGTATTAACCACATAAGTTAATAAATTCAAACTTTGACCCATTAAGTCTCTAATTAAATTCATTATTTAAAATATCAACCTAATGACTTAACTAATTTTGAAACACCTCAAGAATCGATACTATCCATCTTCATAAGTCATAAATCAATATACAAACTACGAGGAGAACTAAAATAGAGAATATGTGACAATTTCAAAAACGACCAGAAGGGTCGTTACATGGATCTAATAAGGCATAAACATGTAAATGGAAGATCTATAACGTACTAGTGACCACATCAGGAGAACTTTCTTGATCTTATCTAGACTTAAGTGCATAAAGCCTATTTTGGTGTTGCCCATTGGTGGCACTAGAAACGGCACCTTGTTGATTTAGAAAATCGGACTGAGCTAGGGGACGATTGTACTATCCCTGTGAACCTAACTGAGGACAATCTCTGATTCTATGGCCTAGCTTGCCAGACCCGAAACACAAACCACTACCAGCCCAACACATGCTATGATGATTCCTACCACACTTGCCGCAGAGAGGATTAGTACGCCACTCTTTGGCCTTTACGTTCTGGCCCTCTTATTCTTTCTCTCTTTTTCCCTATGCTTCTCCCCCTCACTATGCGGAGAAGAGTCCATAAGACTAGATAGGACAATAGCTAGATGGTTGCTCTGAGCAACTACTGAATAAGATAAGGCATTAAAAGTAACTTTGAATTCTGTATGGAAGACGTGCTCATTCAGGGGATCTGCCTGAACGGGCTGAGGTACTGGATGATTTTCATTCCT
Source organism: Capsicum pubescens (assembly GCA_030864215.1). Lineage (NCBI taxonomy): Eukaryota > Viridiplantae > Streptophyta > Magnoliopsida > Solanales > Solanaceae > Capsicum > Capsicum pubescens. Next base: position 263,536,821 of record CM061542.1, read on the forward strand.
TCTTCTATTAAATTTTCGGGGGGCTATGTTCTGTAGACATAAGGAAGGAATGAATTAGATTGGGATTTTAACTTGAGCTTATGCTTACTCGCATAATATGAATACTGAAAGAAGGGAAACTTTTCCTAAAATGTCTCATAGCCTCTTGTCCATAAGTGTGGTGCACTACACACCCATGCACAAGACTTTACTTGATGCGGATTTCAGACTCCCTAGGACTCTGTTGAACCTTAGGCTCTAATACCAAGTTTGTAATGCCCCGAGTCTATACCCCAGCTGCTATACGGTGCTTATGACCCCAAAGGACCTAGCCCATGACTGGTACCTGCTGTGTGCACTGAATAATAATACCGAAATAATATGAAAGTTAGGCTGAAATACCATAAGATTCTGTAACACCCCATACTTTTACCTAGCTTAAATTCATCCTAAAAATTTCAAAGACTTTCTTTAAAGATGAATACTCTTTTATACATGTGGAATCTTAAAGATTTTGACTTTTTATTTTGTGGGAAATTGAATAAGCTTTCCATCGATGCCAAATTCTCCCAAATCAAACACCCTGATGAAGAGTTAAAGCCATTTTAGTAAGACAGTGTACCACCTGATCCATCAGTATGTCGCGGAGGCAGCCAAATGGCAATTGTTAAAAACCAGTGAGCCTCTGCGATATTGGCGCTTTGCGCCAGGACTCAAGGTGGTAACACGATTATACTATGTTGCGCCATCATGCAATTTCCCAGTTACCATTTTTCAGTGACCTAGCGCAATAGTGGCGTGTCACGCCAGGGATACAGATCGAAAAAATTTCACAAAAAATTAAAGTTGTGCCCAAGGTTAAAACAGTCTTTTGCCATGATTTTATTCAGCCTAGATGTGGGATTTAAGCCCTAAAAATGTGTAAAACCCTTCATTATTCACTTTTTCCCAAAATCAAAAGGTAATTCCCTCTCAAGAAAACAAACCCTAGTTCAAGAATCAAGGTCAATCCTCAAGAATCTCTCCAAGAACCTTCAAGAACTCTTCTTCTCAAGTATCTTAGATGTTCATATATGGGTCACCCATAGAGTCAAAGAATCCATTTTTAAAAAAATTCAATAATTATGATTCATGATTTACATGTACGAAATTGGATTATGTTCATGTTTTGACATTTGTTGAGTTTCAATCCATGATTAATGGTAGATTCCATGAAGTTGTATAGCATGTATGTTGAGTTGAGTAATCCCCATGTTATAATCAATAAATTTGCAAGTTGATTGTTGTATCCATGTTAATCCTAAGTGTTTATGATTTAATGAATCAAGTATGCTTCCCATGTGTTAGATAAATTATCTGTGAGAATGAAATAACGCTATTATAACACGCTAACATGTAATCCTCATTCATGTACAAGTTAATGCATCACAAGTGTTTGATGAAATGTCTCTATGAATGAATTATGACCAAGTGAACATTGTTATGTTATTCAATATGATTCTTTGCTTAACTTTTTATGCTATCGTGTCCTGGGTGTATTTAATACCCGACAATCTAGCTGTTACTTAGAGTCGGTGTCAGTTACAGAATAGTATCAGTCATGTCATGATCAGTAGTACTCTTAGTCCATAACAGAACTCAGTAGAATTTAATCAGTTATAGAACTTAGGAAAACTCAATATCAGTACAATCCAGTTCAGTGTCTTTCGGTTGGGAGTAGGATTCAGCACCGAGCGAGCCTAGGGATGGGGGAACACCTGTTAGTTAGGACTGGGTCCCTAGAAATAATCCCTAAGCTCCAGAACTACGTAGCTAGTGTAGGTTATGAGATGTCACCCGTTAGATAGGACTGACATACTCAGGGATCACCCTCTAGATTAGGAATGATCTCATGGGTCACCCGTTAGTTAGGACTAACTCTACAACAGTTGTCTTTACCCATGGCACGGTACTGACACCCTTTTAATTAGGGTTACGGGTAAAGACAAGCTAAAGAGTTACCCTCATCTAGAAGGTGCCCTGAATGAGAACGGTGGTACCCTCAACTGGTAGGTAAAACACCTCTCAACCCTCAACTGGCAGGTTGATGTCTCAACCTACGCTGACTACGTAGTTCTGAAATGCAAGGACTAATACTAAGGGTCACAACCTCTAATGGCAGGTACGCCCCCATCCTTAGGTTCACACGGTGCTGAATCCTACTCCCATCTGAAGGACACTGAGTCTTATACTGGACTGATACTGAGTTTCACTGAGTTCTATAACTGACTGAGTACTACTGATCGTGACATTACTGAGACTATTTTATAACTACTGTAGCTCTAGGAAACAACTAAATTTTTTGGGTATTGAATACCCCCAGGCATCGATAGCATTAAAAGTAAAGCATAGCATGATCATAAAAGCACAACAATGCACTCGTTTAAACATTTTGTCAAACACTTGGAATACATAAACTTGTACATAAATGGGACCACATAATAACATGTCATTAATTCACTATCCAATGCACTTGAGCATTTTATCAAACACTTGAGGAGCATGCTTACTTCATATAACACTAAATATATAATAATATCACGGCTACTACATTCAACTTGTAATTCAAGAGTTCAACATGAAGATCACATAATTCAACCCACAAACGATCTATTTTTCATGAGACTTGTAATTAATCATGGAATTAAATCCCAAATAGTATCATGAACATGAATTCAATCTAATTCAAGCAAAGAAATCATAAATCTGAGATCTTGTATGTTTAAAAGGGGTTCTTAGACTTCATGGGTGAAAGGAACCCATGAATGAACACCTAACATACCTGAGAAGATTAATTATTTTGGGTTCTTGGACGATTTCTTGGGTTTGTTCTTGATTCTTGAAAGCTAGGATTTTGCCTTTTCTGAGAGAGAATGACTTAATCTTGAAAGAAATTGAGTGAATAATGAAATAATGAGCAATTAGTGCTCTTTTAGGGTTTAATTTTGTGTTTACGACTGATTAAGGCCGTGGAAAAATACCAATTTACCCCTGGGAAGAAATTAATTTTCGACACTGAAAATTTCTAAATTTGGCCACCACTGTGACGTGGTGACCAACTGGAATGTGGCTGGCACTATTCATAAAAAAAGACGAACGTGAAATGGACCCTTGGCGCTATGCGGCACCATCGTGGAGTTTTACGGGATTTTGATAATGGGGAAAATGGTCAATGGCACGACGTGCTGTTATTGCGATGGCACACTTGAAAATGACAAATGCCATTTGGCCCCTCACCGGGATGCGGTGTTTCTCCAGTTGGCACACTGTTTTACAAAAATTTCTATAACTTCTTACCCAGTTATCGAATTTGGGCGAATTTTATATCGTTGGAAAGCTGACTGAATTTTCTACACAATGGAAGATCTTAAACTAGAAAATTCTAAGTATTTTGAAAATTCTATATAGAATCACTCATGTACTGAGAGCTAAATTGAGCTTGGGAAATACGGGGTATTACAACAAGACTCTACTCAATGCGACTTTCAAACTCCCCAGGACACTTTAAAACCTTAGGCTCTTATACCTTATTTTTTCATAGCCCGAGGCTACCCCCTAGTTGAGACAACGGTTCATACGGTCACAACAGACCACAGGATAACCCATGAGATGGTATCTACTGTAAGCACTGAGTAAAATATTAATAAAACACATGTGCGGAAAATAAGATAGTAAAATACTGTAAATCTGAATACTGAAATACGTATCAATGACATATCTAAAATATCTTATAAAAATACTAAAAACTAAATTATATGTTTGAAACAACTAATAAAAACTAAAAGAACTAACTGGTTGTCTAACTGATTATCTGAAAGCCTCTAAACATAATAAGGAGTTGATGGGACAAACCCACAACTAACTCCAGCTGACTTAATATAAGGACAAACTAAAATAATTGAGAAACACATATCATGTCCTAGATGGATGAGAACTCACCACTACGGTTGTTGGGTAATGCTGAGTTATCTAAGAATAGTTAGGAAACTAAGAGTGTGAACCTATGTTATAAGACAGCATAGTACAAAGAAAAATATACGATAAGCACTTTGAATGTACTGGTATGTGAGATAGGGACTGACTGAAATGCATGAGGCAACTGATAATGAATGCATGAACATGTAATATCTAAAATGCAAGACCAATAATAAACATGTTTCTGAGATAATCTGTAATCTGAAAGACTAAATTCTGTATAATTGAATAACAGAAAATCCATATGCTTAGGTCAAGAAAACCTGAGCTACGACATACTGAATACTGACTAAGAATGTGGGAGGTATTATGTAACCAACATGCCCCAATCTGAGCAAATCGGGGTCTAACCTGTAACCCCAATTGGAAGGGTGTCAGTACCGTGCCATGGATACTATCACTGGCTGTGTGGATCCACTAAACTGGTCTATCGAAGGTCTAGGGATTCACCCTCTACTGGAAGGTTCCCCTAAGAGAATGTCAACCTGTAACGCCCCAAATCTGGTACCCCGAAATGCTACACGATTCTCATGACCCTGAAGGACCATAAGCTAACCCATGACTGATATCTATACTTGTATACTGGATAAAATAATTTATAATGTGGAAACATGAACTGAAAGACCATAAGGTTCAATACTGAACATAATTTGAATGATATAACATCTGTGTGGGGTAATAGAATACCCAAAACAAAATTGAACATACTGAAGTCTGAAACATGATAGTCTAGAAAGCCTCTAACGAACTGAACTGTCTGAGTAAGAAGATGATGGGACATGTCTACAACTAACTCTAACTAATAAACTAATTAATGAGATAATAGGGAATTATCATGTCCTTAAATGATGAGGACTCACTTCTAACTCTGACTGCTAAAACTAGAATTTACTGCTGATCTGGAGCTCGTGTCTCTGAACCTATAGTATAAGAAACCATAGCACAAATGCGTCAGTACTTTGAATGTACTGGTATGCATGTGAGGTAGGCTGAATGCATGGGGTTCATATGCATGAACAATATTAATAACTGACTAACTATCATGAGCTTGAGAATACATGCATGAGACATAAAAACTGACACTAATACTGTGATAACATGATTACTAAATTTGAATATAACTGATAACATGAGTGATTATATCTAATAGTCCTGAATCTAATGGAACTATCAGAGTTTTGTACTGTATCTAATTGACTGTTTCTGATAGTCCTAAATTTTGAAGAACTATATGAGTTCTTTTACTGAGACTGATACTGAGACTGTGGGAGGTAGTCATCTAACCGACATGCCCCAAATGATTCATTATAGCTGAATTGGGGTCCAATCTATGCCCTGATTGGAAGGGTGTCAATACCGCACCACTGGTAAGAACAACATGTGAGTTGCCCTAATATAACTGGTAACTCCAGTGAGAACGGTGGGAACCCTCAAATAGTTGGCTAATCCACCTCATCTACCCTCATATAGAAGCCTATGATGTCTCAACCTATGTTGGCTACATAGTTCTGGAACGCAATGATTTCATCTAAGAATCACACCCTCATATAATAGGTGAGTTCCCATCCTTGGGTTCACTCGGTGCTAATTTCTTCTCCCATCTGAATAGACACTGAACATAATTTACTGAATTGGACATGGACTGAGTTACTAAATTTCGTTAACTGACATAATATTACTGATATCTGACAACTGACTGAGTTCATGAGATCATGGAAATTTCCTGAGTCATAAGACTGTCTGGAGTCTAAGGATTCATAGCTTGATAGAGAGTATCGTGGAAACATTACATGGCTCTAGGCCCACAGCTAATATTTTGGGTACAAGTACCCCCAGGACTCGATGGAAGGAAAACTGATCAAGCATAACTTACTTGAACATATAACTAACATCATAATCCATAATACATTTATAGAAGCATTCCATCAAAACATGTGATAGGCATAACTAGCACATACATGGGGATTTCATGATATCATACTAGTTGGGTATTGTTCCTTCATCTAGGCATTTAATCAAACACAAGGTAGGCATAGTACATATAGATAACATTATACAACAATTAATCATCATGATTCATCTCTAATTTCATCATCTAGGGTTTATTCATAGATTCAGATAAATATACATCTATACAAATCAATTCAACATAAAATTGATCACCCAACATAGATTTGAATTCAATTGATCATTCTCAACATAAACTAAACAAACCCAACATGAAATTCATAAATAAATCCATAAACTTAAATTTAGAAAAGAGATTCTTGGGTTTCATGGACGAAAGGAGTCCATGAATGAACATTACGCATACCTTGGTTTGTGATTCCGTGAAGATTGACGAAGGAAACTTTCTTGGAATTGGATCTTCTATGAAAACGCTAGCTTGTCCACTTTGGGTGTAAAGTGGATGAATCACGTGTTAAAGGGCTTAAATAGGGGTAGGAAGCTGACCCTTTAAACCCTGGATGCGTCATTTAATTACAATAAAATTTTCTTGAATTGGACACCTGGCGCGACGCAGCGCTGTCGTGTCGTGTCACTGGATTTTGACAATTGAGAAATTGAGGGATAGCGCGATGCGGAGCCATCGCGTTGCCCCTTCTTTTGCGACCTGGAACTTTGGTACTGCACGGATGAAATCACCCTAAGACACTGAAAAAGGACAATTCTTAATTTGGGCCCTAGCGCGATGCTCAATAATCGTGAACCCCTACTGGAATTTTCCAAATTCCATTTCCTCTTGTGGTGCGGCACGCCACTGACTAATATGGCATTGTTCTACGACGGGAACTTGAAATAGTCATAACTTCTGACCCAGCTATCGGATTTGGGCGAATTTTATATTGATGGAAAGCTTATTGAATTTCCCACACAACAAAAATGTGAAAATCTTGAAAATTCCTCATGGAATAACCATTAGGCAATTTAGAAGCTAATACTAGACATTCTTGAGATGAAATTATCTAGGAAAAGTATGGGGTATTATAATATATCTCCCTGAGAACATTCGTCCTTGAATGAGACTGACTGGGAGGGGACAAAATACAACTAACGTACATGCTGAACATGAATAACTGGAACATGATCTCATAAATAACATGACTGACAAGATGAACATATAATACTAAACATGCATATCTGATGCATGTGTAATTTATTCATGAATGTATGACTGAGTGTTCCAAACAACTAAGTTTCTCATAATGAGAATACATGTCTGATGCATAATTACATAACTGAACTGATACATGCTTGCATGATTGAATATGCAATGGTACTTGATACCAAGTTTCTAATGGGAACATGAGCATGAAGCTGCATACTAAGTTTTTGATGAACACCGAACATGAAACTGAGTAAGCTTAAGGAGGACTGTTACCTTGAGCTTGATCTGAGTTAGCGAATAAGAGGTGAGGATACTTGGTATGCATGTCTGCCTCTGCTTCCCAAGTATCCCCCTCGACGGATTGATTTTGGCAAAGAACCTTAACTAAAAGGACTTCTTTGTTCCTCAATCTACGATTCTAATAGTCTAAGATTTCGACTGGAATCCCTTCATAAGAGAGAGTGTTTTGAACATCAATGCTCTGAATAGGTTCTACTACTGATGGGTCACCTATGTACTTCTTGAGCAAAGAATCATGAAAGACTAGATGAACTGAGGCTAGATCTGAAGACAATTCTAGCTCATATGCCACCTTTCCAAATTGACTTAGAATCTTGAAGGGACCGAAATATCGGGGACTGAGTTTTCCTTTATTGCCGAACCGCCTCACTCCTTTCATGGGAGAGATCTTTAGATAGACATAGTCACCAAACTCGAACTAGAGAACTTTTCTATGAACATCTACATAAGACTTCTGTCGGCTCTGAGCAACCCGAAGTCTTTCTCTAATCAACTAGACTTTTTCTAAGGCATCGAATACCAAGCTAGGCCTTATAACTGAGGCCTCACTAACTTCAAACCAACTAATTGGAGATCTATATCTCCAACCGTAAAGAGCTTCGAATGGGGCTATCTGAATACTGGAATGATAGTTGTTGTTGTATGCAAACTCAATCAAAAATAAGTGGTAATCCCAACTTCCCTTGAAATCGATTGCACACGCCCTTAGCATATCTTCTAACATCTGAATGGTCCTTTCTGCTTGGCCATCTGTCTGAGGATGAAAGGTTGTACTAAGATGAACTTGGGTACCAAGACCCTTTTGGAACGCTTTCCAGAAATAAAAGGTGAACTAGGTACCTCTGTCTGAGATAATAGATAACAAAAAACCATATAATCTGACCAATTCCCTAATGTAGAGTTTGGCGTAATCCTCAGCTGAGTAAGAGGTATAGACTGGAAGAAAATGAGTTGATTTGGTCATTCTATCTACAATGAGCCAGACTGAATTATGCTGATGACGAGTTCGGGGTAAACCCGTCACGAAGACCATGCTCATAACTTTCCACTTCTAAGTAGGAATACTGAACTCCTGCATGGACTCACTAGGGTTTTGATTCTCTATCTTAACTTGTTGACATATAGAGCATTTAGCCACAAACTCTGCAATGTCTCTCTTCATCCCACTCCACCAATAGATTTCCCGCAAGTCGCGGTACATCTTCGTGGCTCCTGGAAGAATAGAGTAGCGTACACCTTGCACTTCTGCAGGAATTCGCTGCCTTATGTGATCTATACCTGGAATATAAAGACGACCCTGACAATGCAGAATACTATCTCCCCCTTGGGAGAAAACCTCTACTTTCTGATCCTGAACTGACTCTTTCAACTTGACAAGGCTGGGATCTCTATCTTGTTTTTCTTTCACCTCAGAAACTAGAGATGATTCGGAACTACTTTGAACCAATATATCACCCTCATCTGTATCGACTAAGCGAACGCCTAGTCTACCAAGCTGATGGACTTCCTAAGTTAAATTCTTCTTACTGTTCTCAACATGAGAAACACTACCCATGGATAGTCTACTAAGAGCGTCAGACACTATATTGGCCTTGCTCGGATGATAGAGGACACTCATGTCATAATATTTCAAGATTTCTAGCCACCTTCTCTGACGAAGATTGAGATATTTCTGAGAAAATACATACTGAAGACTTTTATGATCAATGAACACATCTACATGAACACCGTATAGATAATGCCTCCAAATCTTCAAGGCAAATACTATGGCTGCTAATTTAAGATCATGAGTAGGATAATTTCTCTCATGGGGTTTAAGCTGTCTTTAGGTATAGACTATGACCTTACTATGTTGCATGAGGACATAACCCAAACCTACTCTGGATGTATCACAATACACTATGAACCCATCTGAACTATCTAAGAAAGCTAAGACTGGAGCTGAGGTGAGTCGAGTCTTCAACTCTTAAAAACTCTTCTCGCAAGGATCTGACCACTGAAACTTGACTTTCTTCTGAGTTAACCTAGACATAGGGGATGCAATAGAAGAGAATCCCTATACAAACCATCTGTAATAGCCAGCCAAACCCAAGAAACTCCTAATATCCGATGGAGAGATAGGGTAAGGCCAGTTTCTTACTAATTTAATCTTTTGAGGATCCACTCTAATGCCATCATCGAAAATGGTATGACCAAGGAATGCTACTGGACTTAGCCAAAATTTGCAATTACTGAAATTGGTGAATAGCAGATGATCTCTGAGAGTCTGAAGCACTATTTTGAGATGGTCTGCATGATCACGCATACTGCGGGAATAGACCAGAATATCATCTATGAAGACTATGATGAACATGTCCTAGTACTGCTTGAACAGACGGTTCATCAAGTCCATAAAAGTTGTTGGGGCATTGGTATGACCAAAGGACATAACTAGGAATTCGAAATGACCATACCAAGTACAAAAAACTATTTTCAGAATGTCAAATTCCTTAAGTCTGAGTTGATGATAGCCGATGGTTTTAACTTATTCTCTTAGTCTGAGGCTGAACAAAGTTAAAACTACCTGTCTTCACTCTCTTATTCTATTTCTCCTTCTGCTTAATTTTTTGCTCCTCTATCTGCTGAGCATGAGTCATAAGCCTGGCTAAAGTCATGTCACTATTCAGCATGGAAGATCTGCACTCATTTACCACGCTATCATTTACTCCTGAAGCGAACTTACTCATCTTGGCTCTGCTGTCTACACCACATTATGGGCATATTTGGCTAATTGAGTAAACTTAAGAGAATACTCATTCACCTTCATATTTCCCTACCTGATGTTGATGAATTCTAGAACCTTAGTCTCTCTAAGCTCTTAAGGAAATAATTTGTCAAAGAATACAGTGAGAAAATCCTCCCACTCTATAGGACCTGCATCATCTGACCTCTCTGACTTCCACCATTTGAACCAAGTATGAGCCACAACCTGCAACTGATATGCAGCTAGTCACCCTCATGATGTTTGTCACCTTCTGAACCTAATCAATGAATTTTTTAGGGTCCTTGATATGCGAGCCTATGCTAACACATTTGAAGCTTTTAACTCTAAATAATTTCAAGGTCTTGAGTAACTTTAGTTATTTTTTATTAGTTTACTTAGATTTTGCAGTAAATGTAGAGATGAAGGGGAATCGTCAATAAAGAAAGCAAAAAGCCTGAAATCTGAAGCAAATAAAGGACTGAGTATAAATGACGACTTCCATGACACGTGTCATCCTGGTGATAAGTTGTCAAGGATGCGATCAGCCTTAAACAGAAGATGGAAGTTGAAGAAGTTTTGTGATGACATCATGACACGTCGTTAGCCTGGTGATAAGTTGTCAAGGATGTCGTCAGACTTAAACAGAAGATGGAAGTTGAAGAAAGTTTGTGAAGACATCCATGACACATCATCAAGATGGTGATAGGCCATCATCATCGTCATTAGACTTAAGCAGCAAGAGCCAAAAATGCAGAGGAGATGATGACATCCGTGATAAGCCGTCAGACTCCTGATAAGTTGTCACTAACGTCGTCATTTATTTCGAGAAAAAGCTGAAACTTCTATTTTGTTTCCTTATTTAGGGTTAACTATTTAAAGCCTTGTTTTAAGGTTTTCTAGAAAAACAAAAACTTATCAACGAACATATTTTGGACAGACAATTTTTTTCTCTCTCTCTCTTGACCAATTTTTTGGGAGTTTTGTCTTGTGAATCAATTCAAGTTATACTTTTTGATCTTCATCATAGTTGTAAGTAAATCTTCTAAATTATAAATTCAATTTGTGTACTTGTTTCTTGCTTCATGAGTGGCTAAACCTCATTAACCTAAATTTTGGGATCTAGGGTTAGGTCATGAAGAGGTGCTAAATACTCAAGATTCAATAGATATTAGGATTTCTTTATAATTCTGAGATGTTAATTAATGTTTGTTGGTTGCAAACAGTAGGAATACCTACTTTAATTTGCTTGAGAAAGAAATCATAAACAGTAGGAAGTGAATTATCAACAGCGACTCAGAAATACTTCATTTAATAATCAGTGTTGTAACAAGGTTGATTAACCTGAGGTAAAATCTGGGTAGTAATAGAAATTCCCTAAGTTGGAGAGGATTAGGAAATTAGACGGTTAAATAGGCCGAGAGACATTTGAGCATATAATCGATAAAGATAGCTTGTTATCCTAACCACCATGAGAATCTTGAGTCACCTTTGGCATCTGTCATGTACCGTAAGCCCTAGTGAACATAATTCTGGTTATTTCATAAAATTTTGGTTACAAACATCAAAATCAAAGTGTCAAACAATTATTTGTGAAACTTAAACCCCCATTTCAGGAGACGTTAAACTATCAGTAAATTAAACCATAAACTTGAGTTCACATCATATTCCATGTGGGATTCCACCCCAACCTAGTTGGGTTTTATATTGACAACGGTCGGTTAAACCCATTCAAGAGTGTAGTTTGAGAGTTATCAAAAAGGATGTCGTTGTCAGGGAATACGATTGTAAACTGAAAGTTTGTGTGCCCTAATTGATTGTTAGTTTAGTTTCCTAGATTTATGTTTATTTGTTGTTTCTATTTATCGTAGGTTCTTTGTTGTTTATGACAAAAACAAAAAGTTCCATAGAACCATTATTTCCAATTAATCTAGAACCTCAGCTGATCAGGAGAATGGCTGAGCAACAAGAGGCGGAAAGATTAGCCGCTTTGGACAGGGCTCAGGTGAACATACAGAACCAAGGTCAAAAAGTACGTCACCCGAACCATGATGATGAAGACTTGGGTGATGTGGAATTAATGAATCCTCAAAACCCAAGGTGAGATGAGCAAATTATTGCACCAGGCAATAAAATTTTGACATAAACCGTCCAGTCAGAGGAAGGTATGGTCAACAGCCTATCTTTTACGAGGTTGATGATGATAATGAAGGAATGGATAGAGCAGGTGCAACGGGTGATATCATTCCTCCACCGTTGGCACCTGGTGAAAAATTCAGCATAACAAGTACCATGATCCAACTCCTGAATCTGAAGGGGTTGTTTGGAGGTTTCCCTGGTGATGATCCGAACATGCACTTGGTGAACTTCATCACCATTTGCAAATCTTTTCATAATCCGGGAGTGAGTCAAAATGCGATCCAGTTGAGATTGTTTCCATTTTCTCTGTCTGGGGAGGAAATTATGTGGTTCAATGATCTGGAGCCCGATTCTATAACCAACTGGAGACAGTTGAAAGAGGCGTTCATATAATGGTTCTTTCCACCCTCCAGGAGGGTACAGTTGAGGGACGAAATTAGTAGCTTCAGCCAGCTCCCAACTGAAGTCTTGCATGAAACTTGGGAGAGATTCAAGAAGAAGTTGGCACAATGTCTGAACCACAACATGACAGACATGCACTTGATGGAGACTTTGTACAGAGCTTTTAACTCTATGACAAAGCCAATTGTAGACAATGTTGCGGGTGGTTTGTTCATTGACCTCTCATTTTTAGAGGCTTCAGACATGTTAAATAAAATGACCAAACAGAGTCGGGCCTGGCATACCAGGGATTCTGTGGTAGCGAGCCCAACTATTTCTGTTGATATGACCGTGGAGTAGCACAGAAGGGTTGAGGAGCAAGACCAAGACATGGCCCATTTGAAGACATAGATGGACTTGCTTACCAAGCACTTGCTGTCAGGAAAGACTAAAAAAGTTAATGTTGTGGAGTCTCAGTGCATTGTTGCTACTAATACAGATGAAGAGGCAAACTATGTGAGTAATCAGGGGGGTTCCGAGGAAATAGCCAAGGGAATCAAGGTCGGAACTTTTATGACAAGCCTGATTATAAAGATAGAGAGCAAGGACACTGGAGAAGCAATAATGATAGCAGTGTTTGTATGTTCCTCCTGGAAGTTGAGATACTGCACCAACTAGCTCTGGTAAGATGTTCATGGAGGACATGATGGAAAAATTGCTGAAAGAAGTTGAGGCTACCAACTCGGGGGTAACTACTATGAAGAGTGAATTCTCTACCCTGAGTCAGTTAGTTAGTTCACACTCCACTTCTATCAAGCAGTTGGAGAAAAAGATGAGCCAACTTTACGCAACACTGAACCAAAGAAAAAGTGGTACTTTACCTAGTGATACGGTTTAGAATCCATGGAATGATGGCTCATGTATGGGGATTACCACTAGGAGTGGTAAGATCTTACCTGGACCTTCTGTGGGTAACTCTGTAGATGATGAGGTTATTGTTGATAAATCCAAAAAAAGTAATCCAGTGGAGTTTGAGAAGATGGATAGTTCTATTGACTCTTCAAAGAATAAAAAAGAGAAGAAAGAGGAAGTGGTGTTGAAAACTATCTCTAGACCACCACCTCCCTTTCTTCAATGATTGAAAAAGAAGGCTAATGATGCAAAATTCAGCAAGTTCTTGGAAATACTCAAGCAATTGACAATTAATGTGTCTTTGGTTGAGGCACTTGAGCAAATGCCAGGCTACACAAAGTTCATGAAAAACCTTGTAACCAAGAAACAGAAGGTTATCCATGAGCCGGAGGACAATATTCTCTATTGTGGCGCTATCTTTACAAGGTATTTAGTGTAGAAAAAGACAGACCCAGGAGCATTTACCATCCCGTGTACTATTGGCCCCCTGAAGTTCACAAAAGCACTATGTGATCTGGGAGCCAGTATAAATTTAATGCCACTGGCTGTGTACAAGAAATTGGGTTTGGGGGATCCTACCCCAACAAATATGCGGTTGGTAATGACAGATAGGTCTGCGAAGAGGCCTGTGGGCATACTGCACTATATTTTGGTAAAGGTAGCTAATTTTGTTCTGCCTGCTGATTTTGTGGTCTTAGATTGTGAGGTAGATTTTGAAGTACCTATCATCTTAGTTAGGCTATTGCTCGCAGCTGGGAGAGTACTGGTAGACATGGAGTTAAACGAGCTAAATTTTAGGTTCAATGACAAAGAAGCACGCTTCAAAATACACCCATCCATGATTCAGCCAAAAGAGATGAGTGTGTTCTCAATCGTTGACGTCTTCTACGATGATGGTAAATGGGTATCAAATGGTTGTCTTGGCAAAGCTTGAGTAGTCAATATAACCAAGTCGTGCAGCGATAGTAGATCAGGCGTTATTGGGAGGCAACTTAAAGTTTTATGTTTAAGCAAGAGTTTTTATTTTTATAGTTAAGATTTAGTACAGAGAAGATGGAAAAATAAGGAGGTCAGTTGAAAGGCCATGACGATATTCATAATAAGCCATCATGACTGTGATAACCTATCACAATTGCCATCAGATAGGCCAAGCTTGAGTCATTATCTATTAAGGGTGAGGAAGATCATTATAGTCTATCACACACTCATGATAAGCCATCACAAATCATCGTCAGCCCATAACCTTAAAAGCTAAATTCTGGGCCCATTTTAAAGCAAATCCGACTCGGCCCAGCTGTGAAACCTTTTCAAATTTCCGTTAGTTTTATTTCTTTTTCTTTAGTTTATTTCTTTCCTTAGTTAGACTATTTCCTACTCTTTTCAAAACACTCCAAGAAAACAAGTTCCCTTGTGTGTGGGTTTGAACTTCACAATCAAGAAATTCTTCCTACTTCTTACTTCCTCTTGTGTGTGTAATCAGATTAAGAGCTCCCATCAAGTATATTCTAACTTGAACTCTTCTTTTCTCATGGTAAGTGTTAGATAAATGATAATACAAGTACCCAAGATGCTTGAACCAAGTTCAACTTAGAAAGAAGCTAAAATCATACTGAGGGTTTGTTGTGCAGGCCCAAGGTTTAAAAAGACAGCTCATAAATCAGAATTCAAGTTGACTTTGAACAATAATGGGGACCAAAAATTGAGTCAAAATCAAAAGTGGGTTCTGATAAGAGCTGACGACATCTATGATAGGCTATCACAATTGTAACGGCTTATCAGGAATGTCATCAAAGGCTGACAAGAATGAAGTGGTTTCTATTTAGAGATGACGACATTCGTGATAGGCTATCACAATTATGACGGCTTATTAGGAATGTCGTCACAAGTTGTAAAAAATTTTGAAGGTTCTGTCTAAGGTTGACGACAATTGTGATAAGATATCACAGTCGTGACGGCTTATCAAGAATTATTGTCACACCTGGAACCTGAAGCATGAATAAGCTGAAATGATTAACGTGTTTGTGTTTATGCTCTTGTGGACTAACCAATGGTTTTTCTACTGCTACAGGAACCTTATAATGGCACCAAAAAGAAAGAACCCCACAGCACCAAAGAAAGCGACCAAAGAAAGTATACGTCGTAAGCTCATCGATGAGGAATCTGATTACGAGGAAGAGGAACCCCTGCTCAAGAAGCAAAAGAAGAAGCAAAGTCTAAAGAAACCTTCACGACCTCCATCCATTGAAGTGGAGGATAGTGATGACACTGAATCAATGACCGCTTCTGAGCAGGAGTCATCTGAACATTCTGAACATGAACAACATAATTGTGAGCACACTGAATCTAAAGAAGAGGAACAGGATGGGTTTGAGGAGTCTGAGGGAATAGCATCCTGATTCCCATCCACTGAACAACAAGATGATGAAGAGTCTCCAGCTCGGGTAATACTTATCAAATGTAAGAACCCCAAAGTTCGAGATAATTCTAGGTGGCAAATTCCCAAGGCAGAGAGCATCTTCATCGCTGGGCTCCGTAGAACTGATAGAAAGAGTGCTAAGAGGCCGATTCAGGAATAAAAGATGATTATCACCAGAGGGTTGAGAAGGTACCCTGAAGTGTAACAGAAGTTCCAAGAGTATGGCTTGGGACGGACCACAAAAGGAGGAGGTTTATTTTGTCCTGCACTGGTTCGGGAGTTCTACGCTAACTACCAGGCTCAATTGGAAAACATGTGCAGGCCAGGTGAAAGAGTAGCAGACCAGCTTCTGTTGGAAAGAGTATAGGTAAGGGGCGTAAGGGTTGATGTCTCAATCAAAACCATTAACAGGTTCTTGCATGGTCCCAACTTCACTCCTCAGGTCACCGCAGCATTAGTCTATGCTCAAATTAGGAACCAAGAGAAACAGCGTCCGTGGTTGGCCAACACCATAGCTGATGAAGATCCAGCATGGGTAACAAACCCAAATGAAAGAATCTGCAAGTCCTCTTTGACTTAAGAGGCAAAGTTTTGGTGGGGTATAGTGCGTGTCTGGCTGATGCCCACTGATGGAGACAATATTCTGGGTGATGATCGAGCTATTCTAGTGGTGAGCATAGTGTAAAACCTTCCCCTAAATTTTGGAGAAATCATTACGGATGAGATAAAGATTAGGATGTCGAGAACCGACACTGCTTATCTTTTTCCTTATCTTATCACAGAGTTATGCCGAGTTGCTAATGTGCCAAAGATTTCAGGAATTGATGATGATGTTCCTGCCCGAAAAACTCACACCCTCATACGGTTTAACGATAATCAGCCGGGATTGAGACTTGGTAGAGGTGCAGAGGTAGCAGCAGACCCTCCATTTATAGATGTAGGAGTAGCACCTCAGGTGGAATTACAAGATTCAGAGACTGGGCAACCAACTTACTCAGCACAGGAAGGTTCAGTGACTGAAGGGGTGCCAAACCCTACAGTTCCTACAGCAGCAGCAGGGTTTTCATTTCATACAGTTGATATCAGAAAAATGGCTAAGCAAGACAAGTGGTGTGAAACACAGCTACATGTTTTTGCTAAACAGTTTGTTGCTGCAGTGGACAAGAGAATCAAGGTTGCCCTTGAGCTTTTTGTGACTTTGCCTGAGCGGGTTGCAGATTTGGAGAACCGATTTGATGTACCGGCAAGAGAAATGACAGGAGTTGATCTTGCTAAATTCAGAGAGCCATTAGATAAGGTAAAGACAGATGTTGGGGTGTTGCATCAGCACCAGTTTATGATGCCAACAGGTCAGGCCATGCATGAATCTGAGGAAGACATCCCAATGCTTGACCTTACTAAAGATTCCTCAAAGAAAAGGAAGAAAAAGGGGGAAAAGAAGGGCAAAGATAAGAGAGGAAGGCCCGACAGTAATGAATAGAAAAAATAAGAGAAGCGGGCAAGAAAGAAAAAGGAGAAAGAGGAGCTAAAAAGGGAAAAAATTGAGTCCTTAGTTGATAACGAGAAATGGGAGGCAGCCATCCGAGCTAGGGCTTCAGGTGCCTCATCTATCAGGGCTCTATCTACAACAAAGCCAGATTCTCCTGATGGAGAGAAGAAAGCAGATGATGCAGTAGTAGGGTCGGAGACCCAGGATCCATATGCTTGATTGCCTTCAGGTATACCCTAACCCTTAGAGCAGATTATTTTTTATTTTAGGTTGAGGGTGTAGGGTAGGTTGTTATTATAGCATATTTTGTAGATAATTAGGAGTAATACAAGTACTTGAGGAAGTTAGCTTGTTTTGTGATTTTTGAGTACCTCTCCAGTGGTCTGATATATTGTATACTGTGTGAATTGCATCCATTTATGACCACTGTGCATCTTTTTGTGGCATTAGTCTAGCAACTGAATAACCTTTGTTAAACAAGTACATGAACCGGATAGGTAGTGATATGCAAGATACTTGTGTGCCATGTGTGTGTAAGGTCTTACTCAGTTCTCATTAAGTGTTAAATCTAGAACTTGCCCGGTTAGTCTTTCCATGGTCATAGGATAAGAGTTAGGAAAGGATCATAGGTCGTGTCTGATTTTAGCCCATTTTAGCCTAAATGACCTTTCCAATGTGAAGAATATCTCTTGATCCCATTTTGAGCCTAATTAGCCTATTTCTTTCTTCGACACCTCTCACCTTCCCATTCACATCACAATGACCCTATTTTGGCTCTGGTCCTCTTTGGACACTGTGCACCTTGACTTAGGCAAACAACCTAAGTTGAGGGTGGCTATCATAGGGGTGCATGATATAAAATGAGTATGAAGAGAGGAAGAATAAGAGAAATGAATAAAAAAAATTGGGTGCGGTGAAAAAGGAATAAGAAAAAAAGAAAGTTGTGTAAAAAATGATAAAAAAATAATCGGATAAGTGAAAAGGCCGCATCTATCTTGAGCATGTGTGATCAATAAAAGAGAGAAAGAAAAGAAGGTTAAGATTTGAAATCCCGAGAGTTTAGTGTAGTGTCAAGGAGGCGTAGTCACTCTAAAATACCCATGAATATCATACCATCCCCTGGCCTACGTTACAAGCTAAAGAAAATCCCTATAGTGATCCTAACTAACCTGTCTGAAGACTTGGGTACTGACTATAAGGGCAAGCCTATGGCATTTGACATGCAATGTTTGGAACTTCATTCTGAGAGTGAGTCTTGTGTTTATCCCTGTGTTTATACACGTGAATTCTGATTGAATTCTTATATGAGTGAAAAGGGGATTTGTTTGCTGTGAGGGCACACTAGGTATATTGCTTATCACTGACTTGCTCGGATAGTGTGATTTGGGTATAAGCTTGGTTGTTACTGCTGAGCTTTTTCCATATCTTGATCCTTGTGAGTTGCATGGTCGTTTTCAATGATAGACATAGTTACTCTTAATTTGACTGACCTTGGAGATGGTGAATGTAGTCTGAACTGATATGAGTAGTTAGCTGCCAAATTGTACTTTGTATACTCTTAGTTATGTTATGGTTTCTTGAGGACAAGCAATTGTTTAAGTTGGGGGTGTTAATGTGCAAGCCTATGTTAACACATTTGAAGCTTTTAACTCTAAATAATTGCAAGGTCTTGAGAAACTTTCGTTGTTTTTTATTAGTTTACTTTGATTTTGCAGTAAATGTAGAGATGAAGGGAAATCACCAATAAATGAAGCAAAAATCCTGAAATCTGAAGCAAATAAAAGACTAAGTGTGGCTAAAGAATTCCATGACATGTCGTCAGCCTGGTGATAAGCTTTCAAGGATGCTGTCAACCTTAAACAAAAGATGGAAGTTGAAGACAATTTTGTGACGACATCCATGACACGTCGTCCGCCTGGTGATAAGCTGTCAAGGATGTCGTCAGACTTAAACAGAAGATGGAAGTTGAAGAAAGTTTGTGACGACATCCATGATATGTCATCAAGATGGTGATAGGCCGTCATCGTCATTGTCAGCCTTAAGCAGCAAGAGCCAAAAATGTAGAGGAGCTGACGACATCCGTGATAAGCCATCAGACTCCTGATAAGTATTCACTGATGTCGTCGTTTATTTCGATAAAAAGCAGAAACTTCTATTTTGTTTACTTATTTAGGGTTAACTATTTAAAACCTTGTTTTAGGGTTTTCTAGAAAAACAAAACCTTATCAATCAACATATTTTGGACAAATGATTTTTTTTGTCTCTCTCTCTCTCTCTAGACTAATTTTTTGGGAGCTTTGTCTTGTGAATCAATTCAAGTTATACTTTTTGATCTTCATCATAGTTGTAAGTTAATCTTCTCAATTATAAATTCAATTTGTGTACTTGTTTCTTGCTTCATGAGTGGCTAAACCTCATTAACCTGAATTATGGGATCTAGGGTTAGGTCATGAAGAGGTGCTAAATACTCAAGATTCAATAGGTATCAGGATTTTTGATAATTCTGAGATGTTAATTAATGTCTGTTGGTTGCAAAAAGTAGGCATACCTACTTTGATTTTCTTGAGAAAGAAATCATAAATAGTAGGAAGTGAATTATCAACAGCGACTCAGAAATACTTCGTTTAATAATCAGCGTTGTAACAAGGTTGATTAACCTGATGTAAAATCTGGGCAGTAATAACAATTCCCTAAGTTGGAGAGGATTAGGAAATTAGACGCTTAAATAGTCCGAGAGATATTTGAGCATATAATCGATAAAGATAGTTTGTTATCCTAACCACCGTGAGAATCTTGAGTCATCTTTGGCATCTGTCATGTTTCGTAAGCCCTAGTGAACACAATTCTGGTTATTTCATAAAATCTTGGTTACAAACATCAAAATCAAAGTGTCAAACAATTATTTGTGAAACTTAAACCCCCATTTCAGGAGACGTTAAACTATCAGTGAATTAAACCGTAAACAACTTGAGTTCACATCATATTCCCTGTGGGATTCCACCCTAACCTAGTTGGGTTTTATATTGACAACGATTGCTTAAACCCATTCAAGAGTGTAGTTTGAGCGTTATCAGTCCTCATCTACCTTAGACCCGAGGAAGGACGGAGGATTTATTTGGGTGAAGTCCCGAATCCTAGTTGCGGCTGAATTGGCCACTGGGATGGACGAAATGACTGTTAGTCGTTCATTTTGAGCGGAAACTGACTGAAAAAGAGTAGTGAATGTGGCTCTGAACTCCGCATGAGAAAAATAATTGCCCAAAGGATCTTCGGTCTTAGGGGCTGACTGATTTTTGTTTCTTCTTTTAGGAGGCATTTTCTGTAGAAGAAAGGGAGAAATGGATTAGACTGAGTGATTGACTTGAGATTATGCTCACTGGCATGACATGAATACTGAAAGAGGGGAAACTATTCCTAAAACATCTTATAGCCTCTTGCACATAAATGTGGCGCGCAACACATCCATGTACAAGACTCTACAAGATGCGGCTTTCAGACTTCCTAGGACTCTATTGAACCTTAGGATATGATACCAAGTTTGTAACACCCCAAATCTGGTACCCGGAATGCTACACGGTGCTCATGACCCCGAAGGACCACAAGCTAACCTATGACTGATATTTGTACCTGTATACTGCATAAAATACTTTATAATGCGGAAACATGAACTGAAAGGCCATAAGGTTCAATACTAAACATGATCTGAATGATATAACATCTATGTAGGGTAATAGAATACCCAAAACAAAACTAAACATACTGAAGTCTAAAACATGATAGTTTAGAAATCCTCTAACTGACTGAACTGTCTGAGTAAGGAGTTGATGGGACATGTCCCCAACTCACTCCAACTAATAAACTAATTAATGAGATAATAGGTAATAATCATGTTCTCAAATGATGAGGACTCACTTCTAACTCTGACTGCTGAAACTGGAATCTACTGCTGAAATGGAGCTCATGTCTCTAAACCAATGGTATAAGACACCATAGCGTAAATGTGTCAGTACTTTGAATGTACTGGTATGTATCTGAGGTAGGCTGAATGCATGGGGTTCATATGCATGAACAATAATAATAACTGACTAACTATCATAAGTGTGAGAATACATGCATGAGACATAACAACTGAAACTAATACTGTGATAACATGATTACTGAATTTGAATATAACTGATAATATGAGTGACTGTATCTGACAGTCCTGAATTTGATAGAACTATTTGAGTTCCATACTGTGTTTGAGTTGACTATATCTGATAGTCCTAAATTTTTAAGAACTATCTGAGTTCTTTTACTAAGACTATGGGAGGTAGTCATCTAATCGATATGCCCCAAATGATGCATTATAGCTGAATTGGGGTCCAATCTATACCATGATTGGAAGGGTGTCAATAATGCGCTAATGGTAAGGACAACATGTGAGTGACCCTGATATAATAGCTAACTCTAGTGAGAATAGTGGGAACCCTTATATAGCAGGCTAAGCCACCTTATCTACCCTAATGTAGAAGGCTATGATGTCTCAACCTATGCTGGCTTCATAGTTCTTGAATGCAAGGATTGCTTCAAAAATTACACCCTCATATAACAGGTGAGTTCCCATCCTTGGGTTTACTCCGTGCTAATTTCTACTTTCATCTAAATAGACACTGAACATAATTTACTGAACTGAACATGGACTAAGTTACTGAATTTCGTTGAGTGGAGGAATATTACTGATATCTTACAACTGACTGAGTTCATGAGATCATGGAAATTTCCTGAGTCATAAGACTGTCTGAAGTCTAAGGATTCATAGCTTGACTGAGAGTATCATTGAAACATGACATGGCTCTAGGCACACAGCTAATATTTCGGGTACAAGTACCCCCAGGACTCGATGAAAGAAAAACTGACAAAGCATAACTTACTTGAACATATAACTAACACCATAATACATAATACATATATAGAATCATTCCATCAAAACATGTGATAGGCATAACTTGCACATACATGGGGATTTCATGATATCATACTAGTTGGGCATTGTTCCTTCATCTAGGCATTTAATCAAATACATGGTAGGCATAGTACATGTAGACAACATTATACAACAATTAATCATCATGATTCATCTCTAATTTTATCATCTAGGTTTTATTCATAGGTTCACATGAAGATACATCTATAGAAATCAATTCCACATAAAATTGGTCACCCAACATAGATTTGAATTCAATTGATCATTCTCAACATAAACAAAACAAATTCAACATGAAATTCATAAAGAAATCAATAAACTTAAACTTATAAAAGCGATTTTTGGGCTTCATGGACGAAAGGAGTCCATGAATGAACACTACGCATACCTTGGTTCGTGATTCCATAAAGATTGATGGAGGAAACTTTCTTGGAATTGGATCTTCTATGAAAACCCTACCTTGTTCTTGAGAGGTTTTTCAGAGAAGGGAGTGTACTTTGGGTGTAAATTGGTTGAATCACGTGTTAAAGGGCTTAAATAAGGGTGGAAAGTTGACCCTTTTAACCCTGGAAGCATCATTTAATTTCAATAAATTTTTCCCGAATTGGACCCCTGGCGCGACGCAGCGCTATCACGTCTTGTCACTGGATTTTGACAATTGGTAAATTTAGGTAAGGCACAATGCGGAGCCATTGCGTTGCCCTTTCTTTTGCGACCTGGAACTTTAGCGCGATGCAGAGGAAATCGCGCTAAGACACTGGAAAAGGACAATTCTGAATTTGGGCCCTTGCGCGATGCTCCATAATCGTGGACCCCTACTTGAATTTTCCGAATGCCATTTCCTCTTGTGGCGCGGCGTGCCACTAGATAATATGGTGTTGTTCTACGATGGGAACTTGAAATAGTCGTAACTTCTGACCCGGTTATCGGATTTGGGCAAATCTTATATTGATGGAAATCTTATTGAATTTCCCACATGACAAAAAGTGAAAATCTTGAAAATTCCTCATGGAATAACCATAATTCAATTTAGAATCTAATACTAGACATTCTTGAGATAAAATTAGCTAGAAAAAGTACGGAATATTACACAACCCTCTACTAGCATGAAGACCTCTCAAAACCTCTGTTGGCTACGTAGTTCTTGAACTAGGGACTGCTACTAAAGGTGATGACACTCTCTACTGGCAGGTGATCCCCTATCCCTAGGTTCGCTCTGTGCTAAATCCTACTCCCAACTGAACTGACACAGGTATTGAACTGAACTAAGTTTAACAGAATATTATTTCTGCTAGATCTAATCATGACCATAAATATCTGAGTATAATCAAAAGATTCATGGATTAACTGACTTATTACTTGAAAATCTGAAATCATGTAAAACATGAAGGTATCGGGTGTTAATAACCCGCCAGCACTGACTGATCATAAAAATATGATACTAACACTCAAAACTATAATATGAAAGTTATGAATCAACGACTCAAAGCATAAACATTTCACCAAAAGAAGTGAGAAGCATGAACTTGAACATGGGAATGTCTTAAACATGAGAAAACAACATGATTACATGGCTCAATTCATAATTCTTGGATTTAACATGAAATTAATGTGGGAACTTGCAATTTGAAACATGAAATAGCATAATTAACTTGAAAACACTTGTATACATAACTTTTAATCGATCTAGCATGAAATTCATGGATTAATTACATAAAGTAGTATAATATGTATACTTGTAAGTAAAAATGGGGTTTTTGGGCTCAATGGGTGAAAGGGACCCATTGATGAATGCCGACATACATCAATAGATAGTTTCTTAAAGACTTTCTTGAGGGTTTATTGAAATTGGAAGCATAAACTCTTGATTTCTTGAGAAAAGAGCTTGGATTTTTGTTCTGGGAAGGAGGAGGGTTAACATAAGGGTTTGATGATGAAAAGTGGATAAATAATGCCCTTTTGGGGATTTGATCCATAACTTGGGTGCTTGGGGGCAAGAGGGAATGACTAAAACACCCTTTGGGCTTGTAATTACGGATGCAGGAAAACTATCCTCCGCATCGCGGATTGATGCAGGGGAACTTAGGTCCACGTCGCGATGCCATTGCGGAACATCATTGTTTCTGATAAAAATGGTCATAACTATTGGCTCGGGTATCGAATCAAGGCAAAATTGGTATAGTTGAAAAGCTAATTCAAATATCTACAACTTGGTGGGTCTTGTGATGCAAATTCCATATATTTAAAAAGTTCGATATATTTAAAAATTTATACACATTCAAAGTTAACCCTTGTAGGATCGAACACCAAGATTTGTCTGAATCAAAGGCTCTAAGCTCAACTTTGCTATAAGTGATTCCTATGAACATTTTTTACCTTGGTAGCACTTTACATACTAGGATAATGATCATGACATATATATTCCAATATAAATCATGGAATTAGCGTTTGCACACGTAAGAACGACAATTTAATTTTTAGCTCCAAAATGTGGGGTGTTACAATGTTTGACTTATGCTCCCTTTAATTTCGATAATCATATAAAAAGATTGCAATATAAATATATGTGGTTTATTTGTGTTCATATTCAATTTAATACTCACTTTAAGAAGCAATAAAGTAAATGATAATTTTAATCACCCTTAATTATTTCTATAAGTAATATAATTGTGGTAAAATAGGTGTAAAATATTGAATTATTTTATGATTTTTCAAATTGAACAAGTAAAAATGAATATATATTTTTAATAGTAAATGATAAAAATAGACGAATGGAGTAAAACTTAAATATAAAATAATATGTGGTTATATATACTTCATTGATGCACATTTATGTTTTTTCCATTTGTGTAATTTCAACAGATCACAAAGACAAACGTAATGGAATATTAAGTAGGAAGGTACTTCAGCTATCATTGTTCAAGTGTTGTGGAGAATCATTTTTGTCAAGAACTTTAAGAAGAAGGAGATAGAGAAGAAATATTAGAATCTTCTAGCCTATGTCTATCAAAGAGTATGTCTGATGGAGTCACTGACGTATTTATGGATAGGCAAGTGACTCCTAGGAAAATAACTTTAACCCTGGGGACTTTCATAGTTATTTTTTGCCATCAGAGAAATACCATATATGCATAACTTAGAGAAGAATTAATTGACGGATTTATTAATTTACTTGAGAGAAAAGTAAATATCCTATTACCAAAAATATATGAGCCACTAATACGTAATGTTTTAACATGCTCTCATTTGATCAACATATCAAAATCAGATAATTCTCTGTAAGTGAAAATAAGCAATATAGGCAAAACACATATTCACTAAACTTAATAGTTATGCAAAAATCATAGCGGTCATGCTCCTAATCAAACACTTTCTTTCACGTATTACAATGTACAATATGAATGAGCTTAATATGTCATTTAGAGTTTAACTTTATTTGATCTAATGATCACTTTAAATATATGAAAGTCAAAATGTGCACTATCATGTATAACAAAAATGATAATGTCTAGACAAGTTGTTAGAAAAAAAGCAAGACTACAATAAGTTATTAAGCCACATTCGGGTTGCATGATCCTTGAAGACATTAAGTGGTAAATCCTTAATCATAGGATCAACAATCATCAAAGTAGTACTAATATGTTCAAAACTACATCTTGCTTCTTGACATGATCTTTAATCATCAAATACGTTATGTCGATGTGCTTACTTTGACTTTCACTCTTATTATCTTTCAAAAAAATACAACAATTGAATTACCATAAACAATCTCAATGATCTTGCAATAGAATCAAGAACTTTAAGGCTAGAAGTAAATCTCTTCAATCATAACGTCTGTGATATAACTTCACTGCATGCTATAAAATAAGCTTTCATTGTGGATGTTACAACAATGATATGCTTAACACTTCTCCTAGACACAGAACCTCCAAAAAGAAGAAAAATGTATCCAGAAGTAGATTTACTACTATCTTTGAATCCATTCAAATCTGAGTCTGAATACCCAGTGACTTTCGATGAGTCAAGATATTTATATGTATCATGACCCGAGACTACCCCTTAGTCATAACACGGTACTTGAAACCACAAGTGATACCAAGCTAACCCATGAACTGGCATACTGCTTGATTAAATAATTTAGAACATATAAAATAGCTAAATTTACTGTGTGGAAATCTTACAATAATGAAATCTGAATAAGTATGTAATCGATAAAAATTTACAATCTGATACAACTGAGGAAAGAACTCAAATTACATGACTGACTCTGACTGACATTCATGAAGCCTCTACTATACTAACTATAGATAGTTGGGACATGCCTCCAGCTACCACTAATCAATACATATGATTAATAAAGTAAAGTACATGAACAACATCTGACTGAAGTTTCCAAAATAGGAGAACTCATCACCTGTTGGCTGGAAACTGCAACTTTCTGATTATGATATGTGGGCTATAGTTGGTACCAACATTATGAAATAATGTAGCCACATAGACGCATATATGGATCAGTACTTCTGAAATGCATTGAGTAAGTAGGAGTGAATGCAATAAGTAAAACTAATTTCATATGTAATCTTAAAATATGCATCACTAGGTATAAGTAGACTCACTAAGACACTAAAATAGACTGAAAGCTGAAATATCTTAAAACATGAGTAACAAGCATGTCTGATAAGCTGGTGAATCACTACACTTGGTTTCTTAAAACTTTCCTGTTATAATATAAGTAGAATCAAAACTGGGATGCGGTAAAACATGAATACTTGAATGTTCGAAAACAAACATATATGTACTGATTTGATTTGATTAACTGAATAATTGATGCCTAAGTGACTGAATGAGTGAAACTAAGAAAATAGGTAACTAGCGTATATATACTGAGTAACTGATATATATAAATACGGACTACTGAACAAGACGGTTGAGTACAAATGCATGAAAAACTGTAAAATCTGACAATGTAATACCAATCATAAAACATGATTCTAATATAGTTTGTAAACTGAGATACTGAAATACTGATGACTGAATAACTGAGAATTGTATGTTATGGTCAACCAAACCTGAAATTAAACTCTGAACTAAATACTGAACTAAGACTGTGGGAGCTATCATCTAACCGACATAAACCATTTGAGTTATCATGGAGTCCAACGTATAACCCACATTGAGGAGGGTTGTTCTATCCTTGCCATTGAAATAGAACCTGAACTGTAGTGATCACTAATCTGATGTCCCAAAGGATGAGGCTTTCATGCCTAAATAATGGGGGACCCCTCAAAATCTATGGTACCGTCGTAGGTCTGGAACTTAGGGACTGCTACTAATGTCTCATGCCTAACTGATGGGAGAGACGCCATCCTTTCATTCACTCGATGCTAAATCCTACTCCCAACTGAAAGATATTAAAATACTAACTGGTGCACGCACTGATAACTAATAACTAATAACTGATAAGCTTAGGTCATGGTATTCTGAAAATAACAGTGCATACAGATTCTAAGGTAATTATTTATGTATAAATTGATACTGGAACTGAAACTGGACTAAATTTAACTGAACATGATTTTATGACTGATAGTGCTTATTATGATCATAATAATTGATTAAAAGGGAATAAATCATGGTTTAACTGAAACATACTTGAAAATCTAAAAATTATTTAAAACACATAGGTATCGGGTGTTCATAACCCGCCAGCATTGAATGACCCTAAAGCACGATATCAACACTTAAACTTGTAGGACGGGAATCATAGTTCAAAACTCAAAAGCATAGACACTTTATCAAATAGATGGGAATCATGAACTCGAACATGGAAATATGTTAAACATGGGAAATCAACATGTAGGTAGCTAAGATCATAACTTGACAATATAACATGGAATTCACTTGAATAAAGCATGGAAAACTAAAATTCATAGCAAGATAAAATCAATGGAATAGGACATGAAAACTTGCAACTCAAAGTATGAATAGATTAATTCACTTGAAAATACTTGTAGGCATAGAAAAGTTCATAATTCAATATTATAACATGAAATTCAATTGGATACGTCATGGGAATCAAAACTTAAAGCATGAGATAACCTAAATTTTTATGAAAGCATCCTTGGACATGAATTTAGTCAAATTACTAAGGAAATCATGATTAAATTCATTTTGAACACACGATACTTCATAAACAAAAGGGAAAGTTCATATCTTTAATCAAAGAAAATATTTTTGGGCTTCATGGGTGAAAGGGGTCCCATGGATGAACTCACACATATCTTAATGGGCTTGATTTGATGTAGAGAACTTGACCTTGAAACCCTTGGAGATGATCTTGAAATCTTTTCTTGGAATTCTTGAACTAGAGAACTTAAATTATTGTTTATCTTGAAGAGATTGTAATGGAGTTTTAACGTTCTTGGATGGAGGTTAGGGTTTGTCCTTGAGAGAGGGAGGCTTTCTTGGAGAAATATTATTAGTAAAGGGGAAACTAATGCTCCTTGGGGGCTGAAATTATGTGTTATGGATGGATTTAGGTGAGGAAAAATGACCAAAGTGACCCTAGACCTTTAAGAAGTTGAAACAACGTGTGAAAAATCTATGTATCACATCAGATATTGAATTGTCAGAGCAATGCATCGCGTCACGTATCGAGTTGAGAAACCAGCACGCCGCACCCCAATCATGTTGGCTTACTGCCTCTCACGAAAAATGTCATAACTTTTTACTCGGGTATCAAATTAAGGAGAAATTGGTATAGTTGAAAAGATGACTCAATTATCTACAATTTGGTGGGCCTTGAGCTGAAAAATTCTAAGTGTATGAAAATTTATACACGTTCAAAGTCGACCCGGAATCGAATATCAAATTTTGGACAAATCAAAGGCTCTTAGCTCAACTTTGTTCTAGATGATTCTTATGAACATTTTTCACCTCAAAATCATTTCTCACACTAGGATAAGGATCATGATACATGTATTTAAAAATAAATTCATGGAATTTGATCTAACACATGTAGGAACGACACTTCAAAGTCTAGCCCAAAAATGTGGGGTGTTACAGTATGTAAGTTTAAGATCCTTAGTTTCTTGCAAATATCTCAAAATACATTTACCAGATTTTCAATGGTCAGGATCAGAATTACTTTAATATATGCTAAACATTCCTACCACAAAGGCAATATCAGTTCTAGTGCAGACCTGTTCATACATAAGGCTTCCAACAAGTGAAACACATAAAATGTATTTTTTTGCTCTTGTTCTAATGAATTTTGTGGACATTGATCCAATGAGAATTTGTCAAATTTAATAATAGGTGTTGCCATAGGTGAACAATTTTTTTATTCCGTATCTTTTTATAATTCTTTCAATGTAGGCTCGGTGAGAAAGTACAAGCAATAGTTGAGATCTATCTCTGTGAATCTCTATGCCAATGACATATGAGGATTCACCTATATCCTTCATTTTAAAATTCTAGATAAGAAACTATTTTGTCTCATACAACAACCCTAAATCATACTAGCAAGTAAAATTCCATCCACATATAGCATTAGAAAAATACATTTTCTCCCACTTATCTTAAAGTATAGCAATGGTCAATAATGTTCTCCGTAAATTAAAATGAAGAAACAACGTCATGAAATTTAATATATCATTGGCGGAAAGTCTGTTTTAGTGCACAAATAAATTTATTCAACTTGCAAACAAAGTCACTTTCATCCCTATCATAAAGTCCTTTAGGATGATGCTGGTATACCTCCTCTTCAAGATCTCCATTCAAAAAGTTATTTTCATATTCATTTGATGTAAATCTAAATCAACGGTGCTACATGATTATTCTTAATGAATCCTTCTTTGATACAGGAGAGAAGGTTTTATGATTATCAATATATTTATTTGAATGAATTCCTTGGATACAAGTCTAGCTGTATATCATTAACATTACTAGATGAAACTCTTTTGATTTTATAAATTCATTTGGATCCTATAATAGAGACACTTTTGATAATTCAAGGAAATTTCAAACTTTATTTTTTATCATAAATTTCATCTTTTTTTTCTTGACATCATATTAAATGTGGTATTTTCTCCACTCATGACTTGTGAAAAAATATTGTTCATCTTTTAGTCCGATATCATAATTAGGCTCTTGAAGATATACAACATAGTCACTATAAATTGTTGATTTACAAACTCTTGAGGATTTTCTTACTTCCACTTGTTCAAGTGCTCTTTCAACATTGAGTTCAGTTAAAATGAGTTGCTCTTCAAGTGGCTCATCAAGTTTTGGTGATTCTTTAACTTGTTGCTCTTCAGGTAATTCATGAGAATTTATTTGATTTTCATTCAAGTTTAGTATATATAGATATCATAAGTTGTTTCATTATCTCTATTAGTTTCACCACTTGAGTTGAACCACATCCATTTACTTGATGTTCCTTAAGAAACTTAATATTTCTAGCCTCAATAATTTTAGGAGAATGAGAAGGACAATAAAATGTAAATTCTTTAGACCTAACCACATAGCCTATAAAGAAATTCTTA
Organism: Capsicum pubescens; assembly: GCA_030864215.1. Lineage (NCBI taxonomy): Eukaryota > Viridiplantae > Streptophyta > Magnoliopsida > Solanales > Solanaceae > Capsicum > Capsicum pubescens. The sequence continues at coordinate 263,567,809 of CM061542.1, forward strand.
TTGTTTGTTCATCCAACTTTTTAAAAATTTGAATTATAAATACTCACTTCAGTTGGACATCCCAAAACGTGTAATTGACTTAATGTAACACCCCGTATTTCCCTAGCATAACCTAAGTCCCAATGCATGAGTATTCATATATGAAATTTTTGAAATACTTATTATTTTTCAGTTTAGAGTCTACCATTGCGTAGGAAATTCAATTAACTTTCCAACGATATAAAATTTGCCTAAATCCGATAATCGGGTAAGAAGTTATGGCGATTTAAAGTTTCAGTCATTAAACACCGTCAATTTAACCCTTAGCGCATCGCGTAGGCAACCCAAATGACAATTCTCAATTTCCAGTGTGACTTATCGATCATTGTGCATCGCGGAGCAAGCCAATTTTCCATTTGTCAATTTCCAGTGGGCCTCCGCGATATTGGCGCATCGCGAAGGTGGCCAAAATGGCATCCAAAGGCTTACCGCGATAATGGCACATCACGCCGTCAGCTCAGTTCCCAGTTGTCAGTTTCTTGTGACACGGCACGATAGCGCCGCATTGCGCCAGGTGTCCATTTTGGAAAAAATCAACGAAAAATTAATATTTTGTTCAGAGATAAAACAGTCCTTTCCCCATTATTTTAGTCCACCCAGGTGTGATATTTAATCCCTAAAAACATTTTTAAAACAATTCTTTAATTAATTTCCCCCAAATCAAAAGGCAATCTCTCTCAATCAAGAACCCTAGCTCTCAAATTCAAGGTCAATCCTCAAGCATTCACCAAGAACTTCAAGAAATCCATCAATTAAGGTATGTTAGATGTTCATCAATGGATTCCTTTCATCCATGGAGTGCAAGCAACCTTTTAAAATTATAAAATTGTGATCTTTTCAAGTTATTGTGTTTTAAATTAGGATTTCACCCATCCATGAACTATGATTCTATACCATGTTACTATCAAATTATTGTTATTATTCAATCCTCCATGTTTTAATATTATCATTTATTGAATTAAACCATGATTAAATGCTATTATGATGAATTTATGCTATTTCTACAAGTTGCATAACATTTCTATGATTGTTTTAAGACCATGAACTACAAGTATTTGATAAAATGCCTACAAGAGTGATTTATTTAATAAGAGCCTTCATGTTTTGGCCTTCAAGATTTAGTGTATTTTCAATATTGTTGTTTTCAGTCCTGGGGCTATTGAATTCCCAAAAACCAAAAATATTTATTTAGTCTAGCCTCAGTACATTACAGAATAGTCTTCAGATTATATTATGAGCATTATCAAAATAGTCAGATATCAGTTATCCAACTGAGAACAGTCTAGTATCTCAGTGTCTTTCAGTTGGGAGTAGGATTTAGCACCTAGCGAGTGTAGGGATGGTGGCTTATCCGTCAGATAGGCAGAGCCGTTAGTAGCCATCCCTATACTCCAAAACTACATAGCTAACGTAGGATATGAGTAGTCACCCGTCAGACTAGGCTTGACTATCTCGCAGGGGTCACCCGTCAGTTCAGGATTAATACCCTTAGTCCTTTGGACATTATATCAGTTTAGTGGATCCACACAGCAATCGTTAGTACCCGTGGCACGGTATTAATACCCCTCCAACTGGGTTTATAGGTTGGACCCTGATTAGCTCAAATTGGGGATTGTCGGTTAGATGATATCTTCCACAGTCTAAGATATAGACTCAGTTATAGTCCTAGCTTAGTTATCCAGTCTTAGTGTTGTTTGACCAAAGCATACAGATTTCAGTTATCTTAGTATATTATTTTATAGATTTTACTCAGTTCATGTCATATGCTTGGTCATGCCTCCACAGTATTTATAGATTTTCATGCATTATCAGTATCTAAAGATTCCATGCTTTCTATTCAGTACTGCATTCTTTACATGTATGTCCAGTTAATTATTATTTTTCCTATTCATGAGACCATGAATATTAGCCTACCTCATTTAGTATACCAGTACATTCAAAGTACTGATCGCATACCTTTTCTTTTCCGCTATGATGTCTTATATCATAGATGCTGACGCTCAGTTCCCGGATCGCACTTAGATTCTCAGATTATCAGCAGTACAGTAGAAGTGGTGAGTCCTCATCATCCAAGGACATATTAAGAGAGTGGAATGAAGAGAGATATTTCAGAGTTTGTAGCAAAGTTCTCTACATGCGAGTAAGTTAAGATTTAGCACCAGAAGCCTAGTTGGTATATGCAGGAGATCAGTATTCCCATGTGGAAAGGGGAGGAAGTGAACATGGACTTTGTGACAGGTTTTTCCTCGTACCCATCATCAGCTTGACTCTATTTGGGTTATCATAGACATGATGACCAAATCATCTCATTTTTTTCCATTCCATACCTCTTACTCAGCCGAGGACTATGCCAATCTCTATCTCAGAGAGTTGGTTAGGTGACATGGTGTTCCTTTATCTATCATCTCAGATAGAGGTACTCATTTTACATCTCACTTCTGGAAAGCATTCTAAAAGGGTCTTGGTACCCAAGTCCACCTCAGTACAACCTTTCACCCTCAGACAGATGGTCAAGCAGAACAGACCATTCAGACTCTTGAGGATATGCTAAGATCATGCACTTTTGATTTCAAGGGTAGTTGGGATGACCATTTGCCTTTGATTGAATTCGCATACAGTAACATCTATCTTTCCAGCATTCGTATGGTTTTATTTGAGGATCTCTATGGTAGGAGATGTAGATCTCCAATTGGTTGGTATGAAGTAGGTAAGGCTACATTAGTAGGTCCTGACTTGGTGTTTGATGCGTTGGAGAAGGTTCAGTTGATTAGAGAAAGGCTTAAGGCTGACAGAGCTGACAGAAACCGTATGCAGATGTGAGCAGAAAGGATCTCGAGTTTGAGGTCAGTGATCTTGTGTTCTTAAAAATCTCTCCCATTAAGGGAGTAAGGAGATTTGACAAGAAAGAGAAACTCAATCCCCGATATGTCGATCCCTTTAGAGTCCTCAGTTATTTTGAAAAGGTAGCTTACGAGCTAGAGTTGCCTTCAGATTTAGCCTCAGTACACCCAGTGTTCCATGTCTCATTATTGAAAAAGTGTATTAGTGATCTATCTGTAGTTGTTCCCTTAGAAAGTGTAGATATTCAGAATAGTCTTTCCTTTGAGGAAGTTCCAGTCGAAATTCTTGATCATCAAGTTCGTAGGCTAAGGAATAAAAACGTTCCACTAGTTAAAGTTCTCTGGAAGAATTAGTCCGTTGAGGGAGCCACTTGGGAAGCAGGGGCAGATATACAGACCAAGTACTCTCATCTCTTCTCCGCGAATCCAAATTCAGTATTAGGTACCAAATCTTCTTAAAATTTTCCTCTATCATGCTCAGTTTCAGTTACACATGATGTTCATGTAAGTCGTTCATTCATGAATTAGTTTATTCATGTATTCTATGTATCAAACATGCATATTCAGTGTGTAAGCTCAGTCCATCAGTTCCCTCAGCTTAACCAGTTTCATTTGGGGACGAATGATCCTAAGGGGGATATATTGTAACACTCCGTATTTCCCTAGCATAATCTAAGTCCCAATGCATGAGTATTTGTATATGAAATTTTTGAAATACTCATTATTTTTCAATTTAGAGCCTGCTATTGCGTAGGAAATTCAATTAGCTTTACAATGATATAAAAATCTCCTAAATTCGATAATCGGGTAAGAAGATATGGCAATTTAAAGTTTCAGTCATTAAACACCATCATTTTAACCTTTAGCGCGTCACGTAGGCATCCCAAATGACAATTGTCAATTTTTAGTGTGACTCCGCGATCATGGCGCATCGCGAAGTAGGCCAATTTCCCGTTTGTTAATTTCCAGTGGGCCTCCGCAATGTTGGCGCATCGCGGAGGTAGCCAAAATGGCATCCAAAGGCTTACCGCGATAATGGCGCATCACGTTATTGGCTCAGTTCCCAGTGACACGACGCGATAGCGCCCCATCGCGCCAGATGCCCATTTCAGAAAAATTTAATGAAAAATTAATATTTCGTTCAGGGATAAAATAGTCTTTTCCCTGTTATTTTAGTCCGCCTAGGTGTGAATTTAAGCCCTAAAAACATTTTTAAAACCATTCTTTAATTAATTTCCCCCAAATCAAAAGGCATTCTCTCCCAACCAAGAACCCTAGCTCTCAAATTCAAGGTCAATCCTCAAGCATTCACCAAGAACTTCAAGAAATCCATCAATTAAGGTATGTTAGATGTTCATTCATGGATTCCTTTCATCCATGGAGTGCAAGCAACCTTTTAAAATTATAAAATTATGATCTTTTCAAGTTATTGTGTTTTAAATTAGGATTTCACCCATCCATGAACTATGATTCTATACCATGTTACTATCAAATTATTGTTATTATTCAATCCTCTTTGTTTTAATATTATTATTTATTGAATTAAACCATGATTAAATGCTATTATGATGAATTTATGCTATTTCTACAAGTTTCATGACATTCCTATGATTGTTTTAAGACCATTAACTATAAGTATTTGAGAAAATGCCTACAAGAGTGATTTATTTAATAAGAGCCTTAGTGTTTTGGCCTTCAAGATTTAGTGTCTTTTCAATATTATTGTTTTCAGTCCCGGGGCTATTGAATTTCCAAAAACCAAAAATATTTATTTAGTTTAGCCTCAGTACATTACAGAATAGTCTTCAGATTATATTATGAGCATTATCAAAATAGTCAGATATCAGTAATCCAACTCAGAACAATCTAGTATCTCAGTGTCTTTCAGTTGGGAGTAGGATTTAGCACCGAGCGAGTGTAGGGATGGCGGCTTCCCCATCAGATAGGCAGATTTGTCAGTAGCTATCCCTATACTCCAGAACTACGTAGCCAGCGTAGGATATGAGTAGTCACCCGTCAGACTAGGCTTGACTATCTCGCAGGGGTCACCTGTCAGTTCAGGATTAACACCCTTAGTCCTTTTGACATTATATCAGTTTAGTGGATCCACACAGCAATCATTAGTACCCGTGGCACGGGCTTAACACCCCTCCAATTGGATTTATAGGTTGAACCCCGATTAGTTCAAATTGGGGAATGTCGGTTAGATAATACCTCCCACAACCTCAGTACAGTCCTAGCTCAGTTATCCAGTCTTAGTGTTGTTTGACCAAAGAATATAGATTTCAGTTATCTCAGTATATCAGTTTACAGATTTTACTCAGTTCATGTCATATACTTGGTCATGCCTCCACAATATTTACAGATTTTCATGCATTATCAGTATCTACAGATTCCATGCTTGCTATTCAGTGCTCCATGATTTACATGTATGTCCAGTTAATTATTATCATTCCTATTCATGAGACCATGCATATCAGCCTACCTTATTTAGCATACCATTACATTCAAAGTACTGATCGCATACCTTTTCTTTTGCGCTATGATGTCTCATATCATAGGTGCTGACGCTCAGTTCCTGGATCGCACCTAGATTCTCAGATTATCAATAGTACAGTAGAAGTGGTGAGATACTACTTCATGTTTTTATATCAGTAGTTAGTAGAGTTAGTTGGGGCCTATCCCATCAACTCACAGTATCCAGTTTAGAGGCTTTTTAGACACTACAATTAGCTATTCAGGCTATTCAGATTTCAGTATTTTTATCAGATTCATAATTCAGTAGTATTTCATTATTAAAATCTTATGGCATTTGAGTTATTCTTCTGCATTCATGATTATATTATTCAGTGCTTACAGCCGGTACCATCTCATGGGTTATCTTGTGGTCTTTCAGGATCGTAAGCACCGTGTAACGACTAGGGGGTAGTCTCGAGTCGTTACACTTAAACTAGATTTTCATCCTTTAAATAATTCAAAAGGTTTCTTGGAGACAACCTTGGATGAAACCCCATTTATAATATACACAGCAGATTTTAAGGCTTTACTCCAAAAGGATAAAGATAAAATTGATCTGCTAATCAAGCTTCTTACCATGTTTACTAGTGTTTAATTTCTTCTTTATTTCATATTATTTTATTGTGGTGTTTCTAACATGATATATTTAGAAATAATATTTTTTTTCAAGAAACTCGCAAATGAACCTCTAACTTATCCTTTTTCTGTATATCTACCATAATATTCTCCATCCCTATTAGATCTTATAATTTTGATCAGAGCTTCAATTTATTTCTCTACTTCTATGTTAAAAATTTGAGTAAAGAATCTAGTACTCCCCCGAACTATGACCAAAGTTGTTACGACACACCCTTACTTCACAGGGGTCCTATTACCCCCTGAATTCAATTTTAGTGTATATTTGTCATCCTTTTTAATTGTTGTGATACCTTTTTAGCTGACGTATCACCTTTGATGTGGGTCCTATTTTTATGTAATAAAAGTATCATGTCAGCATAAAAGGATGATTAAAATATGCTCAAATTGAGTTCAAGAGGGTAATAGGACCCATGCGAAGTTGGAGTGTGTTGTAGTAACTTTGGTCATAGTTCGAGGGGGTACTGGATACTTATCTCTAAAAATTTTAAAAGCATCAAGTGCTTTTGATTTATTAAATAGAAAATTGAGATACATATATCTTGAATAGTCACCAATAAATAAGATAAAATATCTCTCACCATTCAAGTAAGGGGTAGAAAAAGGTCCACAAATATCAATAGGTATGATCTCAAGTAATTGAGAACTCCTTTAAACACCTTTAATGGATTTGTTACTCTACTTACCATTTATGCAATCCACACAAGTCTCAAAGTAAAAAAATCAAGAGCTTCAAGAACTCCATCATTAACTAATCTTGTAATTTTTTCAATATAGATATGTCTCAATTTCTTGTGCCAAAGACTTGATGATTTCTCATTGATAATACATCGCTTAGAGTTAATTTTTTTATCATGCAGAGTTATGATATTACAGCCAATTGTGGGGGCTAGCTCAAATTTAAATAACGCTCCATACTAATTTTCAAAATCAATAACTTCATTGTCTTTCAAAAGTTTCATTGTAGACAAATGAAAATTGAAATCTTAACCAACTATTGATACTATTGAAACAAAAATTAAATTCTCAAAATACGATGAAACATGAAAGTATTTTCTAAATCTAATTGAAAATCATCTTTTAAAATGAGCCTATAAGTTTTCACGCCTTTCACATTTGATGTCGTCCTATTGCCAGAATAAAAATTTTGTTCACTTTCCATTTACTTTCTTAGAGTTAGAAAATCCTACTTGGTTTTGCCAATATGAGTTGTGGAATCATTGTCAATCCACCATGTATTATCAGAAAATTTAATAAAATTAGATTTATAACATACAAAGATAAAATGACCTTTCTTTTGAAGTTACTTCTTGTATTTCAGACAATCTTTCAGCTAGTATCTTTTTTTTTCTACAGAAATGACAAGTGTCTTTGTCAAGACTATCTTTCTTCTTTATAGAAACACTTTTATCCTTCATTGCATTTTTTATCATGAATCATCAAATTATAATTTTCAGGGTATCTTACATATATGATCAAGAGTTCATTGATTGATCATTTATCTTTATGTGTGTTGTAAGATATTTTGAACAGGCCATAATTTATAGGAAGAGAGTTGAGAATAAAATGCACTAGAAATGGTCTAGACATATCAAACTCAAGGGACTTGAGTTAAGAAATAATATCTCTTATCTCTATAATGTGCTCACGCACTATACGACTTTTATCAAATCTCATACTTGAGAGCCTCTTCATGTGGATGTTGACCAACGCTTTGTCAAAGCTTATAAATTAGTCATCGATTGTCTTTATGAAAGCTTTGACCTTGTTGTTGTTCAGGATATAACTCCTAATATGTTGACTTACATGAGCTTTTATGAGCATTAAGCTCAAATGATTCGATCGCTCCTACCGCTCATAAAAGGCCTTAGCATCTGGTGTACTTAATTTCGTGGATTTAGGTGGTTCTTCCACATGAAATGTCAGATCCAAGTCTAAGCATTCTAAAGTGAGAAGGACTTTCTCCTTCCATTCAGTAAAGTTGTCACTAGACAATATTGAATTTTGAGAATTTTCGTTAAATATTGCAGTAAGAAAAATGTTTGAACTGCAAATCAAGAATGCACATACATAAGTTATGAAATACATAACCATCAAAGTGAATCGTGTAAAATATTGATTCTAAGTAGATTTTAGACGTTCTTGTGGATAGAGGTTGTGACCCATGCATGAAATTTAGTTAACTTTATCAAACTAGTAAATCAAATAAATCTAGAAAATAATTTGTACCTGTAGGCATAGAATAATTTTTAAACTGAAGGGTTTACTATCTCTTTCCAATTAATCTAACCAAACTAATTACCTCCCTGTGGGATAAGGTTACTATTTTAATAACATAATTGGACTTTATTAAATGTCATTATTATATTTTAATCACTTGATTTTATATGATTTAAAGAACTTAGATTTTCTTTATATCATATACGTAGGATGTTGTGGCTAATTTCAATCATATGAAAAAGAATTTAGAATGACATCTCATAATTGTTAAGTTTAATAATTAACTTAAACAAAGTATTAATTGTCAAGATGCACAAACGAATTGAATAGGTAAAGCCTACATCATAGACAATTTGATGCACAAAACATTTTAAGTTAACAAGAAAAAAATATAGCATATGACAAAAAATAGATTCAACCTATATATCTCCCCTCATATTTCTTTATAATTATTAGAAGAACAATGTTGTTAGGGGAAAAAATCCACACAATAAAGAAACAGACAGAACTTACATGTTCTTCGACAAATTTACTATCAATTAACATATCAACAAAATTCCAAAGGATTAACATAGATTTACACCCATGTTCAATTACATAAACAAATATTGTAACTAATATTGGAATTTGTCACTAGAAATAAACAATCACGTCAAAGATTTTCTTGGACAATAAAGAACCCTTGCCATGATCAAAAGCAGAAACTTTAATTCAAAAGTCAAATTTCACAAAAGTTACTGTAACTAAGAGCCCGTTTGGGATTGTTGTTACGAAGCTGCTTATTTGAGAAGCACTTTTATAAAATAGTTTTTCAGAAGAGTGTTTTTAAAAATAACAGTTTGTGTTTGGTAAATTCATTTGAAAAGTGCTTTTGATAATCAAATTGTGTTTGGATAATCTTTTTCAAGAAGTGCTTTTTTGAGACAAATGGTCAAAAAGGACATCTATCAATAGACTTTTATTACTAAAATCAATAGAAAAAATTTATTTTAAATATTTATTATAATATTTTTAATTAAATTTTATTTATTTAATTAAAAAGTATGTACTCTAAAATTTTCAATCAATATTTATATACATAAATACATTAAAAAAATTAAATCGTGATATATTACTTAAATAATTTAAATATTACTTAAAACATCAAACAAAAATGAATACAAAAGTTATTTCATAAATTAAATCACTACATATGAAAAAATTAACGACAAAAATAATTAGTCCTTCATACATCACAAAAAATTTCAACGATTTCATCTCTAATTTTATCATGCAATGTCTCCATACTTGTAGAACATTTGTCTTGTATTTCTGAAGGTATACCAAAAGGCTGGTTTGCTTCTTCGATCTCTGTGATGATGTCTTCGTTAACATAATAGTTAAATTTTTATCAGTAGTAGAGTGTTGTTGTATGAAATTATGTATAGCCATAGTAGTTGAAACAAGATGAACTTGAGTATCGAATTTAAAAGATGACATTAAACGTAGGAGAGCAAATCTATTTTTCCAAACTCCAAATGTTCTTTCAATTGTACATATCAATTGAATCTATCTGCTTTTTGTTACCTTATTTTAAAATTAGAATCTATCTGCTTTTTGTTAACTTATTTTTTGGATACATTTACTTTGTCAAATTTACTAAAAGTAAGCAAACACTATAATCATGCTTACAAATATCTAAATGAGATGATATCTGTTATTTTTTACCTTTTCTTTTGGATTTATTTTATCGTGTCAATTGTAAAACTAAGTAACCAAATTCATATATGTATACTACATGATAACAAATATTTAAAATAAAATTCTATCTGTTATTCATTATTTTTTAAAATATATTATTATTGTATCAAATTTGTTATTTTAAATATATTTATTATATATACAGTAAATATATATATATATATATACATATTTACTGTATAAATATATATATATATATATATATATATATATATATATATATATATATATATTGTAACAAGTATATCACTTTTTCATGAATTATTTATTTAAAATTAAATATTCGAGAAAAAATTTACATGTGCTGTCAAAATACAATCTCGTAACATGATTCACATGTCAATTGTTATCATTAATAATAAAATATAAAAAAATTATATATTATTTAGTCATCATCATCAATGATTTTTTCAAATTTATTTAAAGAAAATAAGTGAAAATAAAATAACATTATATTAATCATAAAGAATTATGACGTAAATATGAAATGTAAAATTTTAAAAATCAAACGTTAATCAAACTTGTAAGATATGTTAATTAATTAATAAGGAATATATATATATATATATATATATATATATATATATATATATATATATATATACATATACATATGTGTGTGTGTGTGTGTTAGAAATATTTTGTCATAAAAAAATAATTATCTTCTTCTGGGTTTTTTTGAAAAGAAGAAATTTTTTGTTTCTTCCCAGAAGTAGAAAAACTGTTTCTGCTTATTTTTAAAAGCACTTTTGCAAGTTTACCAAACACCCTTCTTTTAAAAAAAGTATTTTTTTCTCAAAATAAGTATTTATTTTGGAAAATAGGCAATCCCAAACAGGCACTAAGAGCCCGTTTGGAATTACTGTTACAAAACTGCTTATTTGAGAAGCACTTTTATAAAATGACTTTTCAGAAAACTGTTTTAAAAAAAGTAATTTGTGTTTGGTAAATTCATTTGAAAAGTGTTTTTGATAAATAAATTGTGTTTGGGTAATCTTTTTGAATCTTCTTTTAGACAAATGACCAAAAAGGACATCCATCAATAGATCTTTATCACTAAAATCAACTCATAGATAAAATTTATTTTAAATATCTATCATAGTATTTTTAATTAATTTTTTTTTATGTCTGTTATTTATTACCTTTTCATTTAGATATATTTTTACCGTGTCAATTCTAAAACTAAGTAACCACATTTATATACGTATACTACATGATAACAAATATTTCAAATAAAATTGTATTTGCTATTTGTTATATTTTTTTTAATATATTTTTACTGTATCAAAATTTACTATGAATAAGCAATCATCATATTCATATATATATATATATACACACACACATACATACATACATACACTACATTGTAACAAATATGTCATTTTTTATGATTATTAATTTAAAATTAAATATTCAAGAAAAAAATTACACGTGTTGTCAAAATATAATCTTGTAACATGATTCATCTGTCAATTGTTATCATTAATTATAAATAATAAAAAATTATATATTCTTTAGTTATCATCATCAATGATATTTTCAAATTTATTTAAAGAAAATGAGTGAAAATAAAATAACAATATATAATCATAAAGAATTATGACGTAAATATGAAAGGTAAAATTTTCAAAATTAAACACTAATTAAATTTATATATATATGTGTGTGTATGGGATAGGGATATTGTTGTCATAAAAAAATAATTTTCTGCTTCTGCTTCTACTTTTTTTGAAAAACAAAAATTTTCTGTTTATTTCCAAAAGCAAAAAAATTGTTTCTTCTTATTTTTAAAAGCACTTTTTCAAATTTACCACAGCCCTCTTTTTTGAAAAAATATTTTTTCTTAAAATAAATACTTATTTTAAAAATTAAGCAATCCCAAACAGGCACTAAAATATGAAAAGCAGAAACTTTAATTCAAAAGTCAAATTTCACGAAAGTTACTGTAACTAAATATGAAGACAAGTCATGGATCTTTAGAATATAGAACTAAATTGAGTGCACAAAGCCACAAACAGAGATCTTTTCTTTGACAGAACTTAAAGCCATCTTATATCCTTTGGATATATTAATACCCGGTATCCGTGCGCACCGGTATTTTGATAATACTAATGTACAAAAGAGATTCAATTTTGGGGAAAATTATTTTCTATTTGTTTTAATTGTTTAGTATAGGAGTAAAATAAATGAAATGTAGTACAATGAATCGATTTTAACATAATATATACATTCAGTATAATAAGGAACAAAAAGATATTTAAAAAAAAATACTATCATGTATAATTCAATTATAAAAGTCTCAATAAAAATATTATTAAAATAATACATGAGGACAAAACTAATAAATATAAGGAAAAAGCAATATGCATGTATAATCATTTTATTGCACCATAAAATGAGGATAAAATTAATAAATATAAGGAAAAACCATATGCATATGTAATTTTATTTATTACTATATATAAGTGAAGGTTGAGGTGACTAAAATTACCGAAATACTCTTGGTAGTCACCCCAACCTTCACTTATATATTTAGTAGTAAAAAGCAATATGCATGTGTAACTATTTTATTACACCATAAAAATGAGGACAAAACTAAATGAGGACAAAACTAATAAATATAAGGAAAAAAATCATATGCATGTGTAACCATTTTATTTACTACTATATATAAGTGAAAGTTGGGATGATTAAAATTATCGAAATACCTTTGTAGTCAGCCCAACCTTCACTTATATATAGGAGTAATAGTAATTTATTAGTTTTATCCTCATTTTTATGGCGCAATAAAATCGTTACACATTCATATTATTTTTTTCTTATATTTATTAGTTTTGTCCTAATTTATTATTTTAATAATATTTTTATTTAGACCTTTGTAATTGAATTATAAATGGTAGTATTTTTTATAAATATCTTTTTGTTCTTTATTAAATAATTGTCAAGGGTATTTCGATAATTTTATGGTGCAATAAAATGATTGCACGTGCATATTGCTTTTTCATTATATTTATTAGTTTTGTCCTCATTTTTATGGTGCAATAAAATGGTTAGACATCCATATTGCTTTGTTCTTATATTTATTACTTTTGTCCTTATTTATTATTTTAATAATATTTTTATTTAGACCTTTGTAATTGAATTATACATGGTAGTAATATTTTATAAATGTCTTTTTGTTCCTTATTAAATTATTTATTTTCTTATACCCCAAGGGTATTTCGATAATTTTATGGTGCAATAAAATGGTTACACATGCATATTGCTTTTTCCTTATATTTATTAGTTTTGTCGTCATTTATATGGTATAATAAAATGGTTACACATGCATATTATTTTTTTCCTTATATTAATTAGTTTTGTCCTCATGTATTATTTTAATAATATTTTTATTTAGACCTTTGTAATTGAATTATACATGATAGTAATTTTTAATAAGAGAAAAGACATCAAATCTCCCCTCAACTTGTCGTCAAAATCTACTTTAGACCCTAAACTAATCGGGCAATTATTTACTCCCCTTAACAACTTTGAAGTGAATTAATTTCAACCTCAAAATTAAAATTTCACTCTCACAGCGGAGAGTGCACTACACACATGCCATGTCATTGCCAAATCAGTGTCACATCAGCGTCATGTCATTGCCATGTAAGAAATTATAATTTTTTTATAAAAAAATAATCCTACACAAATATTATTTTTATATATTTAAAAAAAATAAAAAATATATATGTACTATTTTTTATATATATAAAAATATATATTTTTAAATATATATATATATATATTAAATAGACCTCCCCACCCCATTCCTCCTCCTCCTTCTTCAACAGCCCCCCGCCCCCACCCTTCGTTCCTCATCCTCCTCCTTCTTCAACAGACCCCCTCCCCCGCGCACCTCTTTTTTCTCTTTCTCAGACTATCCCCTCAACCCACCCATCAACGTTCTCCCCTTCCAATTTGCTGCAAATCTCCATTCTAACGCTGAAGTTTTTATCCATTTTGATGTACGGTTTCTTCGATTTCTTCAATTTCCTCACCTTTGATTTTATCGATTCTACTAAATTCTCCAATTGAATCACCATTTGAGGAGGAGGAGGAGCAATAGTGGAGGAGAAAAGCATACGGTGAGACATCCATTGTTCTGCATCCCGTCTTCTCAGTCTCATCCTTCTACTCTTACTGTGATAGACTGCAAATATTCCTGTAGCTAGAAACTAATGCAACATTAGTTGACTTCAATTCTCCAATATAAAAAAGTTTCATTTGTTCTCCTGTTTGGCCAATGGAAACTCACAACTTTATCTTGAAAATAGAAGGGGTTGAAGCTTGGCATTGTCAAATCAATGATTTATTTAAACTTTATTAACAGCTTTAAAATTAGAGGAAATGATTAACATTACAAGATTCATATGTAAAACATAATTGTTTGTTCAAGACTCTTAAAGATAAGAATATTTTCTCCATCAATACATACCTGCATATTGCCAATAACCAATGAAAATAGAATCCGCCCAATGATGCAGATGTAGATGGCGAAGAGAATTTCCCATACAAAGTTGCTTATCTTAAATTTCGTAGCCCCCACCAGAAGAAATAGGAGAGTTTGGACCAAAAGTTTCTTTTTTCTGTTACTCGAGACTGGAGAGCATCAAGAAATATCCCAAAATTAAAGTCATTCTCTTTTATATCTTCCAGTTTCAGGGAAAAAACATGAGGTGGGGGGTGAGGAAGAAGAATAAATGGGGGTGGTATTGTTTTTTGGCTCCTTTTATCCCACATCGTAGTTTTACTATTGTAATGCCCCGAAATTTGAGTTCCTAGGATGCCACACGGTGCTCCATACTATAAGTAGTCATGAGCTAACCCTTGCTGCTTTCTACTAAGTCTGGATCTCAAAATAGGAGAATATGAATGAAAAATCATACTAAATGCGGAAATCTATTTGAAATAACTGGGTATGTCTGAAACATACTAATCTCAAAAGTCTTGATAAAACAATACTAAAAACCTGAATACTGAAACAAAATCTGAATACTAAATCTGGTAGTCCGACAAGCCTCTACTAACTGAAACTAGAGAGCCACTGGGACAAATCCTCAACTGACTCAAACTGTCTAAAATAAATACTGAATCAACTACTAATAAATTGGAAGTCTGAAATAATTAAGTCCCCGAACTATGAGAACTTACCAACTACAGATATGTATATGAGATGCTCAAAAATCACTCACGCTGTTGAGACTGAGCATCTGAACCTACATTATGAGACAATGTAGCACATAGACGTATATGTGGATCGGTACTTTAATGATGTACTGAGTATATGGGGATGAATGGAATAAGTAAACAATATCATCACAATTTATAAAATCATGCATGCTAAAGGTAAATGACTCGCATAGGCTTGAGTAGTCTGAAAACTGAAAATCATAAAGCATATATTATAAATCTTATGAGCCATTACCCTTAGTTCTGAAATCTATATTCTATTTTTATTCTCAAATCATATAGGCTAGGTGAAATCTGAAAACTCATTCTGCATGAAAAAAATAATTTCATCTGAAGGCTTTAAGGAAATACTTTATCTTTTATTTGAAGGGAATTCTTTCAAAGTTTTCCTTCACTAGTAGGGAAATACTCAAAACTGTTTATTTACTTTTACTAGCAGTGAGGTTATCTCAACCGACATAAATCATGTGAGCATTCATGGAGTCCAACGTTCTTGTTCCCCTAAGGAGGAATCCTCACGTTGGGGAGAGGAGTCATACTCTTGCCAGAGAATATAACCTACTTTCTATGTGATTGATCACAAGCTAAATCTATCATCCATATAGAAATGGGAATAATTTCAATCGGTACCTACGTTGGCTCAGAGTTCTATGAAAAATAGGGCACGCTAATCCCACACTGCCCGCTCGGTGCTAGATACTACTCTCTTTTTAGTCTTTATGCTTATTCTAATGGAAATTCACTTTAAATTAGTATAATGGTTCATTATGAAATAAAAAATGCTTTTATATGAGTATATCTGTAAATACAGCTGATCTAAATTCTGTAAAGTGGATTCCATAGCTAAACCGATGATCAAAAGATCAAAGCTTTTTCTGAAAACTGAAAATAATCTGCTCATAAGATGTTTAAAGCATCATCTTTCATGAAGTAATACTATTCAATGTTGGGATAGTACCCCATGCATAAATCTCATGTTAAAACATCAAATTGCTCATGCTTGATAATGTAAACATTGAGAAAATTAATTCAAAATTTGGAAATTTCTGCATTATGTATGAAAATATGAACATAATCATGTGATTCAACTTCTAAATCATTAGAAACATCATAAGCTTGTAAATAACAATGATGGGTATAAACCCTAACTACAATTTCATGAAAAATCACAAAAAATTTAGTAAATTTATAATTAAAACAAATTTTGGGCACAAAGATGAAAGGATTATCCTTGTTGAAGAACCCCACATACCTTAATTGTTGATCTTTGATGAAAAGCTTGAATCTTGGATTCCTATTGATACTTGGAGATGAATTCTTAGAGTTCTTGAATCGGGAATCCTTAATCTTGAATTTCCTTGGAGAATTAATGGAGGAATTTGGATTCTTGGGGAGAAAGTTTGATAATCTAGGATTTTCTTTAAGAGTATTTTAGTGAAAAGTGAATGTAATATGCTTAGGATGGGTTAAATTATCTGTTATTCAGGACTTAGGGCTTGGAAAAAGACCAAAGAGACCCTTTTAAATTTTTACTCGAAACTGAGAAAATTCCCGAATTTGACCTACGGTGCGACGCGCCAAAATCGCGGTGGCCTACTGAAAACTGCCAACTAAGACCTGGAAAGACAGCACAATACAAAGCTATCGTGATGATTTGCTAGATTTCCATTTGATCCATCACCGCGATGCGCCACCATCGCGGTGAGCCACTGGAAATGGACAACCGGGAAAAAGGGCTTCTCCGCGACGCGGGGAAATCGCGGAGTTTCACTGAATCTTGATGAATGGGAAATTTGATCTCTTCTCGACGCACCAATATCAAGTAATTTCATTGGAATTTGACAATTGTCATTTCAACCATCTCCGCGACGCGCTAAGGACCCAAATCACGGTGTTTTACGACTGTAGCTTAAAATAGCCCTAACTTCTCACTTGGTCATTGTATTTAGGCGAATCTTATATCATTGGAAAGTTTATTAAATTTTTCACACAATGGGAGGTGTAAATCTAGAAAATTCCACACGAAATAATTATTCTTTATTTTGGAAGTTATCTCTTAATATTCTAGGGGCAGATTTTAGCTAGAAAAGGTACGGGGTATTACAACTATTTGGGGAGGAGATTTTAGAGTTATAAAAGAACTCTCCTTCCTCCCATTTCAAGTATCTTAAAATTGTTCTCTTCTCCTACAATTAATAGAAAAAGTTACCTTGAGCGGTGCTCGGAGATTAAGCCTTTTTTGGCTGAACTCCATTTTTAAATTTTTTTGGTGTCTTTATTTTCAGTATTCAGTATTAGTTGTTGGGTATGTATTTTTTTTAGTGTTCTATCTGGTACAATTGTTCTGAACCAGTTCATTTCACTAAGTTGTTCTGTTGTAGTGGGAAAATTACCCAATTTTTCCAACAATGGTATCAAATCCAAGGTTTTGTCTGAGTATGCTCTGTGGTTGCAGCCTTCTCTAATCTTCCATATCAAAAAGAATTTCTTTGGTCCTTTTGAACCCAAGATTTGTCCCAGGCTTAAGGTTTTGTCTGATCTTCCATATTAGAAAAGAATTACTTAGGTCCTCTTGAAATTTTAGGTTATTTGCAGTTGTTGTAATATTGAATACTTTTTATTGAGTTTGTAATGGAAAATAAAGAGCAAAAAATAAAGGATCCTATTTTAACTACTACGTCGGGGGCATCGAGCTCCTCGTCATCATGGTCGAGGTTCCCATTGTCCAGTCTGAAGTTAGCGGTGGAAATATTTGATGATACTGGCCATTTCGGCATGTGGAAAGGAGAGGTTCTGGACTCTTTTTTCCAACAGGGTATTGATATTGCTATTGAGAAAGAGAAACCAAAAGAGGTAGAAGATAGAGATTGAAGCATCATTAATTGGTTGGCATGTGGAACAATTCGGTCGTGCCTATCCAGAGAGTAGAAGTGTTCTTTCAATAATAAGACTTCTACACACAAATTATGAAAGGCGTTGGAGGACAAGTTTCTGAAAAAGAGTGGTCAGAACAAACTCCTTATGAAGAAAAGGTTGTTTCGATTTGATTATCAACCAGGTACTACTATGAATGAACACATCACTATGTTTAATCAATTAGCTGCAGACCTATTGAATTTAGATGTGAAATTTGAGGATGAGGATCTGTCTTTGATGTTGTTATCATATCTTCCCGATGAATTTGAACATTTGGAAACTACGTTACTCCACGGGAAGGAGAATGTGTCATTAGATGTTGTTTGTTCTACTTTATATCGTCATAAATTAAGAAAGCAGGATAAGATGAAAACCAGATCAACAATATCTGAAGAAGCATTGGTGGCAAGGGGTCATCAGTAAAGCTAGACTAAGGAGAAAAGAGAAAGATCCAAATCAAAGGGCCAAGCCGTTGCCAAGATGAGTGTGCTTTCTGTCATAAGAAAGGGCACTGAAAGAAAGACTGTTCGAAGTTGAAAAAAGAAAAGGAAGAGCCTGCAAGATGTAAATATTGCAGAATGCAAAAGTAATGCGGAATCAGATATTTTCTTAGTTGTTATGCCTTCAACATTATCTCATCCAGATGAGTGGATATTGAATTCAGGATGTACCTATCATATGTGTCCCATTCGGGAATGGTTTTTTAAGTTTCAAGAACTCAATGGTGGGGTTGTTTACATGGGTAATGATAATCTATGTAAAATAGCTGGGATAGGTTAGATAAGCTATGGAATCATGATGGATCCACCAGAATTTTGAGGGATGTGTGGTACGTGCCAAAGTTGAAGAAGAATCTCATCTCATTGGGGGCTCTTGAATCTAAGGTCCTAGTTGTGATGATACGAGATGGAGTTCTTAAAGCAACTTCAGGAGCACTGGTGATATTGAAAGGCGTAAGGAAGAACAATTTGTACTACTACCAAGGTAGTACAATGTTGGGGACAATAGCAGCAGTAACTTCTAGCACCAAGAAGGATATTGAGGTAATGAAGCTGTGGCATATGCGGTTGGGACATGCTGGTGAAAAGTCCTTGCAAATTCTTTCCAAGCAAGGATTGTAGAAAGTTACGAAGACTTGCAAACTTGAATTTTATGAGAATTGTGTTCTGGGAAGTAACGAAGAGTGAAGTTTGGCACTGCAATCATAATACCAAGGGTATTTTGGATTATGTGCACTTAGATGTGTGGGGACCTACCAAAACTCCGTCCACTGGAGGTAGGCATTATCTTGTCACCTTTTTTGATGATTTTTTTAGGAGAGTTTCAATGTTTACTATGAAGAACAAGGATGAGGTGCTTGGAATTTTCCTTAAGTGGAAAGCTCAAGTTGAAAACCAGACAGAGAGAAAGATCAAGGTTCTCCGAACAGACAATGGAGGAGAATAAAAGAGTGATCTATTCCTGGATGTATGCCAAGACTGTGGCATAGTTAGACACTTCACTTTTAGAAAAACACCGCAACAGAATGGGGTATTAAAGCATATGAACAAGACACTTGTGGAGAAAGTTTGTTGTATATTGTCTAATGTTGGGTTAGGCAGAAAATTTTGGGCTGAGACTGTGACGTACGCTCAACATATCGTCAATCGTTTTCCATCATCTGCTATAGGTGGTAAAACTCCATTAGAGGTATGGTCTGGAAAACCTGCAACTGATTATGATACTTTGCATGTTTTTGGTTCTATTGCATATTATCATGTGATTGAATCAAAGTTGGATCCACGAGCAAAGAAGGATCTTTTCATGGGATTCAATGCTAAAGTGAAGGGATACCATTTGTGGTGCCTTAAGGCAAAAAAGATGATTATCTGCAGGGATTTTATCTTTGATGAATCTGCCATGTTGAACAAGGTAAATCCAGAAAAAGCTGATAGTACTATGAAGTAGGTAGAGTGTAATCCAAAGTTGGTGGAGTTTGAGAAAACAGTGGTGACCACAGCACGAAGCACCAACACTGACTCTACTATGGCAGAAGAAGAGTCATATAAGGAAGAGGTTCCGACCCAAGAACCTCTACAGCAATCAAAACCAATTGCAGTTAGAAGATAGAGACGAGAAATATAGAAGCATGCTCGTTTCACTGACATGGTAGCTTATGCACTTCTAGTTACTGATGAAGATGTTTTATCTACCCACCCAGAGGCCACTCGAAGCACAGAAAGTGGAAGTTGGGCAGGTGCAATGGAAGAAGAAATGCAATATCTTAAGAAGAACAAGACGTGGAAGCTGACACAACTATTGAAAGGCAGAAAGGCAATTGGGTGCAAATGGGTGTATTTGCAAAGAAATAAGGATTTCCTGATAAAGAAGACATTCTCTACAAGGCAATATTGGTGGCTAAAGGCTATGCTCAGAGGGAGGGAATTGATTATAATGAGGTATTTTCTCCAGTTGTAAAATATTCCTCCATTAGAATTTTATTAGCCTCGGTAGTGCAGTTGAATTTGGAGCTAGCTTAACTTGATGTGAAGACCGCGTTCTTACACGGTGATTTGAAAGAGGAAATCTATGTGACTCAACCAGAAAAATATAAGGTTGCTAGTCAAGAAGATTGGGTTTGTAAACTTAAAAAATCATTGTACGGACTGAAACATTCTCCGAGACAGTGGTACAAATGATTTGATAAGTTCATGAAGGGTCATAAGTACAGGAGAAGTAAATATGGTCATTGTGTGTATTTGCGTAAACTTTAAGATGGTTCCTACATCTACTTACTCTTATAAGTTCATGATATGTTGATTGCAGCAAAGAGCCAAGTTGAGATTGACAGATTGAAGGCTCAAATGAGTAAAGAGTTTGAGATGAAGGATTTAGGAAAAGCCAAGAAAATTCTCGGCAAAGAGATAATCAGGGATAGAGAGAGGTGCAAACTTTGGCTGTCACAGAAGCAGTATTTGAAGAAGGTACTTCAACATTTTAGTATGCACGATGATACAAAACCTGTAAATACCCTACTGGCTCCTCATTTAAAACTGAATAGTAGATTATCTCCGACAACTGATGAAGAGTGAGATACATGGCAAAAGTCCCATATGCAAATGCAGTTAAAAGCTTGATGTATGCAATAGTGTGTACGAGACCAAATATTTCACAAGCTGTTAGTATTGTTAGCAGGTACATGCATGATCTGGTCAAGGGTCATTGGCAAGATGTAAAATGGATTCGGTGGTATCTCAAAAATACCATAGATGTTAGATTGACATTTGAGCGGGATAAATCACTTGGTCAATACATAGTTGGATATTGTGATTCTGATTGTACAGGTGATTTGGATGAGCGACGATCTACAACTGGCTATTTGTTCACTTTAGCAAATGTGCCAGTTAGTTGAAAGTCTATCTTGCAGTCTACAGTGGCTTTGTCTACAACAGAGGCAGAGTATATGGCGATTACAGAGGCTGTGAAGGAAGCAATTTGGCTTCATGGGTTGCTTAAAGACTTAGGAGTTGGTCAGAAATAACTTGAGGTGTATTCTGACAGTCAGAGTGCTATTCATTTAGCAAAGAATCAAGTCTTTCATGCACGGATGAAGCATATTGATGTTCGCTATCATTTTGTGTGGGAAATTCTCAAAGAGGAGGAGATACTTCTCCAGAAGATTCATACTATGGAGAATCCTGCAGATATGTTGACCAACGTAGTTACAAGGGCCAAGTTTGAACACTGTTTAAACTTGGTTAATATCCTGCACATTTGAAGTTGGCGCCTTACAACGCAAAATTGGAAACACCGCAAAAGACTGTTTTTATTATTTGTTTGTTTCAGAAGATTTGTATTTTGGTGGGATTGAAATTAAGCCAGGGTGGAGATTTTTTGTTTTTTGGATATTTTTCTCCCACATCGTAGTTTTACTCTTTGGGGAGGAGGTTTTAGAGTTATAAAAGAACTCTTCCTCCTCCTATTTCAAATATCCCAAAATTGTTCTCTTCTCCCATAATTAATAGAAAAGGTTGCCTTGAGCGGTGCTCGGAGATTAAGCCTTTTTTGGCTGAAATCCGTTATCAAATTTTTCTGGTGTCTTTATTTTTAGTATTCAATATTATTTGTCCGGTATTTTTGTTAGTGTTTTGTCTGTTTCAATTGTTCGGAACCAGTTCATTTCACTAAGTTGTTCTGTTGTAGTGGGAAAACTATCCAATTTTCCCAGCAGGTGGTGGGGTGTGAGGAAGAAGGAAAAAAATAATGGTTAAAAATATTAAAGTGGGCTCCACTAAAACTTTTTTATACTTTTTTTCACTAAAACACATTTTTTTTTGCCACGTCAGCCATTAAGGGAGCAAATTAATTCACTTGAAAGTTGTTAGGGGTTTAAATAATTGTCTGATTAGTTTAGGATCTAAAGTAAGTTTTGGCGACAAGTTGAGGGGTGATTTGACGTCTTTTCTCTTTTTATAAATATCTTTTTGTTCCTTATTAAATGACCAACCAAGAGTATTTCAATAATTTTATGGTGCAATAAATATTTTGAAATCGATGAATGTCTATATGCATTTGTAACCATTTTATTGTAATAGTAATAGTAAAAAAATGAATAATATAATAATAATAATAATAATAGTAGTAGTAGTAGTAGTAGTAGTAGTAGTAGTAGATATATAGAAAAGACAGTTCTTTTCTATTATATTAGTATTTTCTATTATATTAGATATATTAGACTATTATATTAGATTAGTATTAGTTAGTGATCCCAACTTAGTGAGTCCTTTCTTTCATGATGAACTGTTGGCTCTGTGGACTGAGGAGAAAAGGGGTTCGGCGGGAAGAGAAGTGTACCATGAGAGAAGCAAGGAGGTCAATCTCTTTTAAATATACAACATGGATCCTGGCAATGTAGTTGGACTCGTAGTAATTGAATTATACATGGTAGTATTTTTTTATAAATATCTTTTTGTTCTTTATTAAATGATTATCAAGGGTGTTTTGGTAATTTTATGGTGCAATAAAATGGTTACGCATGCATATTATTTTTTTCTTATATTTATTAGTTTTGTCCTCATTTTTATGGTGCAATAAAATAGTTAGACATGCATATTATTTTTTTCTTATATTTATTAGTTCTGTCCTCATGTATTATTTTAATAATATTTTTATTTAGACGTTTGTAATTGAATTATACATGGTAGTATTTTTTTATAAATATCTTTTTGTTCCTTATTAAATTACTTATTTTTTATACCCCAAGGGTATTTCAGTAATTTTATGGTGCTATAAAATGATTACACATGCATATTGCTTTTTCTTTATATTTATTAGTTTTGTCGTCATTTTTATGGTGCAATAAAATGGTTACACATGCATATTTTTTTCTTATATTTATCAGTTTTGTCCTCATGTAATTTTAATAATATTTTTATTTAGACTTTTGTAATTGAATTATACATGGTAGTAATTTTTTTAAATATCTTTTTATTCCTTATTAAATGACTACCAAAGGTATTTCGATAATTTTATGGTGCAATAAATATTTCAAAATCGATATATGTCGATATGCATGTGTAACCATTTTATTTACTACTATATATAAGTGAAGGTTGGGGTGACTAAAATTACCGAAATACCCTTGGTAGTAGTAGTGGTAGTAGTAGTAGTAGCCGCCGAAATACCCTTGGTGGTGATAGTAGTAGTAGTAGTAGTAGTAGTAGCCGAAATACCCTTGGTAGTAATAGTAGTAGTAGTAGTAGTAGTAGCCGAAATACCCTTGGCGGCGACGGCAGCAGGGATTACGGCGGCAGCGGCAGCAGCAGTAGTAGTGGTAGTAACAGTAGTAGTATACATATTGAGAATTTCTAGTTCTATTATTATTTCTTTTAGGACATACATTGGCTAAATGATCTATGCTTCCACAAGTATAACATTCTAATTTATTTTTATAGTTTCTATCATTTCTATATTTTCTAACATGTCTATCTCTATTTAGCCATGGTTTTTTAGCTTTTGATTTTCTTAAGAAGTATTGTTTACGACTAAATGATTTTTGGTTATATTTTTTCTTATATCTTTTAGATTGTTTCTGATTATCATAATTTTGGGTTGTGTATATAACAGATTTACAGAAATTCATTTCATTTCATTTTAGTTGTTTTTGTATTTGTATATTCATACATTTTTCTGTTAGTATATCCACTATATGTTGAGTTCTATGTCCTATGGTCCATTTTACGTTTGGACTAGCTACTACACCATCTCTTTTATACCATCTTTCTTCTATTTCTCTTCCTAAGGCTCCTGGCAGCTTATTAAATAGTTTTTTACCTAGTTCTTCATTAAAAGTATTTTCTCTGACCGTGCCGTAATAAAAATAATCTTGTAAAAATTTCTTGATATATATCCCATGTGAGATGCTAAGTTGTTCTAGTTTTATTAAAGCTTCTTTTTGTAATGCTCTTTTTAGCCTATTTTCTCAAGATTTGAAAATTTATATATATATATATATATATATATATATATACATATATATTACCCCGTTCATCTCTTTCTCTTAGCCTATGTTCTTAATAACTTACTTCTTTAGCCATACACCGGAACTTTCATCTGGCTACTAACACTCGTCCTTTCGTCTATTCTGCATACATGGTGGACTATCAAGGCCAGAATTCCTAGGAATTTACAAGATAATCCATCGTTGTTGTTAAGAAACTAAGAAACTAACCATATACTAAGGGTCAATTTTAAGTAAATAATTTACATGATTGATATTAAAGTAAATAATTTACGTGATTGGTATTCATAAAAACATAATAACATATGAAAAAATATTTTTTGGTGGGAAAAATAAGCATAAATAAGAACTTACATGATGTAACTTGGAAAGAGATTTTCCTTTCGGGAATCCCCTAAGATCTTCAGAAAAATGGAAAAACAATTGATCCCAACACTTAATAATACAAACTTGATTTTATACAAAGAAGATAAGTAGGTTGAGAGAGGAAAGTTTATACATTCGAGGGAGAGATTGGTTGAGGAGAGGATTTTTATTCTAAGGATTTTCTTTCTAGATTTTGTTCTGTCTTTCTACTGAATATCTTATGTCTTATATAGACTCAAAGAAAGAAAAACAGAGTGATCCAAAAATATTCTACGTGGCCTTCAGAGAAATGGCCGACACTTTAAGATAAAAATCTTGAAAAAAAATCTAATAATGCAAGTCGGGTGCTCATTGGGCCCCATCATCACATGCATTACTATTTCCTTTTTTATTTTTACATACGTGTGCTTCTACAGTTTTTCCCTCTTTTTTGGAGGGTAATGATAAAGGAAGCACTCTATTATTTGTACAGGATACAAAGTGGGCATCCCCACCTGACAGACCTTATCTTTAAAGTAAGTTGTTTCTTCCATGTCTGGTTGTTTACTCTTCCACGTCTCTACTCTTTTTTTCCATGTCTGGTTGTTTATTCTTCTATGTCTCTATCTTTTTTTTTATGTCTGATTATCTTCCGTCACTATCTATTCTGTGTCCAAATTGTGCAGGGCAATGGAGTCAAAACTCATTCCTAAGTCATTGTCTTTATTCGGATCTTGTGCATCTTGGAGATAGGCTAAACTATTTTGATACTCTTCTTCTTCTTCATCTAGTCTTGGAGTATTGTTAGTTGTATTACTAATATCTAAAACTACTCTGTCTGTACTTGTACTGGCTCTATCAATATGTTTGTCCTGACCTTGGTTACGAAAAAACCTTTCTAGTGTCTGTTGTAATATGATCTCAATTTTCTCTTTTTTCTTTTTAGAAATCAAAGTCTTCTTTAATTTATTATTAACAGTAGTAGGAGGTTTTTGTCTAGATGAAGGACCAGCTTCATCTTCATTTTTGGGCAAAATGGCAGCCATTAACGGATTTGACTTGTCTTTAACAGTTACCATTTGAACTGGACTAGCTGTACCAACATCCGGTACAGTGGATTTTTTAGCATTCAGAGGGGAATGCACACCCTTCTCATCCATTTTTCTTGGAGATGGAGAACTCTGAGTCTGTGTGCTTGCATTTATATTCCTTGTTTGATACTTACTGAGTTTGTCTTGGAGAGTAAGTACTTGTTCCATTAATTTAGAATTTTCTGTGATAAGGGCCTCCTTTTGAAGATTCAATCTTTTGAATGCTTGGGTCATTGAGGTGCAGTGATCACAAAAAATTATTTTTCCGGTGTCTTTTTCGATGTTATATTGAGGTGTCTGGTTAGGATTATGTCTAAGGGATGGAGATATATACAAATTTGGTCCTAAATGTCCTCTGGCATAATCTGAGGCTTCAGAAAAATTATTAAAACCCTTATAAAGAGGGGCTCTCATGCCATTTACAGAATCCATTACTTCTAACCATGTCTGAAAAATTCCATTTGTTCTGCCATGTATGACTACATAATATTTAAATCTAGGCTTACTTTTGTCTGACATATATTGACATAATGCATTCATGGATGCTAAGAAATGTTTATGGTCTGATTTATTAAAGGCTATCCATAGATTGTATACTAAGCATTTTTGCGGTCTATCTAAAACATGTTCAGGTCTTGGTCTAAAAGATAAATTGCAAGAAGGATAAGCAATTAAATTGTATGGTCCAAAATCTATCTTTTTTAGTGTATCTACTGAGTCTTGTGGTCTGAATCTAATATTACCTAGCATTGTCTGGTAGTACATGTCTTGTGACAAGGAAGAAAATGCTACTCCCTTGCCTTTGTCTGTATTAGGTTGACCGGTTGGTCTCATGCTGAAACAAATATAAACTTAATTTAAAACAGGTTTAGTTTTTAGCTTTAATCTACTTAATTGGTCCGCTAAATCATTTTCTTTACCTTTTATATACTCAAAAATAATATTTTTATAGACTGATATGGTGTCAGTGAAGTTTAGCCATCTTCTTTTACTACTAGACTTGCCTTTAACTTGTTGACTAAACCTGACTATAGCTTCACAGCCTGTCCTTACCAAAACTTCATCTTTATTTAATATATATAATTTAAAACTGTTTAGGCCATATATAATGGCTAGTACTTCTAAATCTATAGCACCCATGTTTCCTTTTTCTTTGTATAAGCCACTTTGATAGGCGCATATTTGTTCTTCATTTTTACTACTGTATTTATTAGGTCTTGTTTTTTAATACGGCTCCCCATCCTAATTTACTTCCGTCTGTCTGAACGATTAAATAATCAGTTTCTAGTGAAATTTTTAAGTCTGAAATATGTTTGACTCTTTTTTTAATTTGTTGGACTAATTTAATGTCTTCATTATTAAAATATTTTTGACCTTTACTTCCAATTTTAGCATATAAAGGTCCAGCTATTTTACCTAAGTCCTGAATGAAATTTCTAGCATAATTTACTAATCCTAGAAACTTTTGTAAGTCTTTCGTATTTTCTAATTTGTCTGGCATTTCTAATACTTTCTTTGCTATATGTGGTTGGAGTTTAATCTTTCCTTCTCCTAAGATTACTCCTAGAAAATTAATTTAGGTTTTACATAGTTTTATTTTCTTTTTACTTATTATTATTTCATGTTTTACAAATAACCTAAAGACTATTTGTAAATGTCCTAAATGCTCCTGCATATTTTTACTAAATACCAGAATATCATCTACATAGACTAATACAAAAATTTTATATTCCCCAAAAATATTATTCATTTTTCTTTGAAAAATGGGTGGAGCTGTCTTTAAACCAAAAGGCATAACCAGTCATTCAACATGTCCTCCTGGACAAGTGAATGTTGTTCATTCTACACTGTTCGGGTGCATTTTTATCTGCCAATATCCTGATTTACAATCAAATTTACTATATATTTTTTTACCTTGGATTCTATTAATTAATTCACTTTTGTCTGGTAATTTATACGCATCTGTTTTAGTATTATCATTTAGTCTTTTGTAATTTACTACCATTCTTGCTTTTCCTCTTACCCGTTCACTATGATTTCTTACCATAAATGTTGCTGACCTATGTTTAGAAGTTGATCTTCTTATTACTTCTAGAGTTAATAATTCTTGAATTTGTCTATCGAATTCTTTTGTATCTTCATTATTAGCTTCTATAGATGTTGTTTTTATTGTATATTTTGGGTTAATGATTTCTAATTTACACGTTATCTCATTAGAAGTCCAATGTGCTAAGGGATTTTCTCCTATTATTTCTATTTTATCTAGAATATTTATTACTTTATCTAAATCTTTAGGACTATTTATCATGCCTATTTTATTTATACCTTTTTGAAAATTATAAAATTGAGTTTCAACATTTATTAATGTATAGTCTTTTTCTATTTCTTCTATATATTCTAATCCTTCTGCATTAATTAGTGTGTAATTTTTTAATTCTTCAATGTTTTCCTTTAGCGTTTTATTTTCTTTTAATAGGTTACTATTTTGGCATTGGTTTTGAGATTTGTCATTATTTGAGCATTCTTCACAACATGTTTTAGAAACTATTTCTTTTTTATGTGTTCTTAGTGTTCTATATACTGTTGGTAATGTTACTGTTTGTACCGGAGTATAGGTTAGATTTTTAAATAGTATTATTTCATCTCTTGTTAAGAGACATCCTCCTCTATTTTGTATGCAAAAACACAATCCTATTACAAAGTCTGAACCTATGTTTAAATCTCTTGCTAATATTCTGTTAATATTGTAAGTTGGCTTGTAGAATTCATTACATGCGTTTAAGAAACTTATTTGTACATTTTCTATGTAATAATTATAGATATTCTGCGATCCGTCCATTTGTGTAGTTGTTATGGGTTTATCAAAAGTCTTTAGTAAATGTTCTGGTGCTATTTCTTTATTAATTATACAGCTGGTACATCCTGGGTCTACTAGTGCTAGAGTTTCTATCTCTATATCTTGGATTCTAATCTTCACTAATACTTTTATGGTAGAAAACTCTTTATCTTCATTACATATTAGGCTAGTGCCATTGTCTTCT
This sequence comes from Capsicum pubescens, assembly GCA_030864215.1. Lineage (NCBI taxonomy): Eukaryota > Viridiplantae > Streptophyta > Magnoliopsida > Solanales > Solanaceae > Capsicum > Capsicum pubescens. The sequence goes on from CM061542.1 coordinate 263,596,928, forward strand.
ATGTTTATAAGTTCTGCTTTTAATTTTTCTAAATGTACATTTTCTTGTGTATCTCTTGTATATTTATTTCTTCTCTAGTTATTTTAGCTTTTTCTTTTTCGAAGGTAGTTAGCCTTTTTTCTAGATTATTTACTCTGGCTTCTAGAGTTGCTACTCTTAAATTTAGAATTTGATTATTTGTGTAATTTGGTTCTCTATTTGGTTCTGATTCTATTTTTATCTTTAGAGTATTTTCAATACAATTTACACAGACTTCTAAATAACATTTTCTACATTTAGCTCTATTTTCTTTGTTGGGGTACCAACTACATATACGACATCTATTACTGTCAAGACCTTTATATTTTTTAAATTCATGTACACATTCTTGAGTGACATTCATTAAATTATTAATTACTAGGTTATTTAAATCTAAATCATCTAGATGATCTATTTCTTGTCCTAACTCATTTACTAAATTATCCTCTACTGAATCTGAAGAGTTAGTTTTAGAAATGTCTTCTATATCAAAACTTATTATTGAATATATACTCTCTGTATCTGACATGTATTTATCTACATTCAGTAATGTTTCTTGAAAATCTTCTATTAATTGAGAATTTCTAGCTCTATTATTATTTCCTTTAGGACATACATTGGCTAAATGATCTATGCTTCCACAAGTATAACATTCTAATTTGTTTTTATAGTTTCTATCATTTCTATATTTTCTAACATGTCTATCTCTATTTAGCCATGGTTTTTTAGCTTTTGATTTTCTTAAGAAGTATTGTTTACGACTAAATGGTTTTTGATTATATTTTTTCTTATATCTTTTAGATTGTTTCTGATTATCATAATTTTGGGTTGTGTATATAACAGATTTACAGAAATTCATTTCATTTCTTTTTAGTTGTTTTTGTATTTGTATATTCGTACATTTTTCTGTTAGTATATCCATTATATGTTGAGTTCTATGTCCTATGGTCTATTTTACGTTTAGGCTAGCTACTACACTGTCTCTTTTATACCATCTTTCTTCTATTTCTCTTCCTAAGGCTCCTGGTAGCTTATTAAATAGTTTTTTACCTAGTTCTTCATTAAAAGTATTTTCGCTGACTGTGTAGTAATAAAAGTAATCTTGTAAAAATTTCTTGATATATATCCAATGTGAGATGCTAAGTTGTTCTAGTTTTATTAAAGCTTTTTTTTGTAATGCTAATAGTCCGCTATTTGGATCTTTTCCGGTTAGTAACATATGCATTTTATTTGTGAAGTTATAGGAATTTGGACCCATACTTAACAGAACCTGAAAGTCATATGGGCAGTTTGTTTTAAAACTTTCCCACATAGCTTTTGCTGATTCTCCTAAAAAGGTTTCTAAGTATTTGTACATTGTTTCTGTATCAGTTTTCGTATAATGTCTTAAATAATCTACTGCTACTATTCCTTTCCATAAATCTATTACGGTATCCCACATTTGTGGGTCATGTGATGCTATATTTAGTATTTTACCTTTACTACCTCCTTCTTGTAGTTTAATTGGTTCTTCTATTGGCATTCTCTTTCCTGATGGTCTTATATTATCTCCTCTAAGTTCTGTATCTGGATTTATCCTAACTGCTAGCCTCCTAGGTACATTACATGTACTATAATCTATTGGTTGAGGATTCGGGTTTGTCTATTGAAAAGGGCTAGCACTTGTTGAACTAGTTGCTTCTAATTCTGCTAATTCTTTATAACTCATTATGGAACTTAGTATGGATTTTGTATCCTCATCTTTCTTTTCAGAAATTAATTCTTCGTTATTTCTATATCCTAGGTTATCACTTCTTTCTAAGCAGTTTTTGAAATGTTCTATACATTCTTTTATTTTCATTTTAATTTTCTGACATCCTTTACATTTAAAGGTTATATGTTTATATTCTTCTGCTAACATTTGAGATTTTTCTATTACTATATCTACTTCGTAGACTTCTTGTAAAACTTCTATATTCATAAATTCTTGCTCTGTTTCTATAGTACTTTCTGTTTCAGCGTCGTCTAAATCTCTTCTAATTGTATAATTATAATCTGTAAATCTAACTGAAGTTTCTCCCTTACTTGTAGTATATAGTAAATGAGATTCTGGTGTAAGGATTTTTGATTTATTAAATTTGTTTAGATTCCATTCTAAACCTGCATATACCTCTGGGTCTATTATTATTGATTTTATTAGCCTTATACCTTTATTTTTCATGACTTCAACTACATTATTTACTTTTAATTTAAATTTAGTATTACTACTTAATGTTAATTTTCCTATAAATCCTACACACATTAATAAATTGTTACCACTATTCATTCCTTCATACCCTTTGGTCTGAATTCCTATTTTAATGTTTTTTCCAAATTCTTTTAAGTTCATTAGGAAATCTGAACTTATGTAGAATATTCCTCCATTATTTGTCATATCTACTTCAGTTAATCCTATTATTGATTTCTTAATGTTTGACCATTTGTCATCGTATATTGTTATTAGTACTTTAGATCCTAGATTTTTTCTAGTTAATCCTTTTATTCCTATAACAATTAATCCCATATGCATTAGCAACATTTTATTTTTATATGTTTTAAAGATTTAGAGTCTACTAAATCTAATATTGTAAAATTTTCTCCTATAGACGATATCTGTTCTTCCCTATAATGTCTATACAAATGATTATCTGTTGAAAAATATCTAGCATTGTATAATGTCTTAGGATTTAATAGTTTTAACTGATGTTGTTGAAAAAATTGTAAGTCTTTATCTACATCTATTATTTCATTTAGTTCTTGATTCTGCTCTGTAGTTGGTCATCTTCTAAGTATTCTAGATACTATAGTATTATTTCCTATTCTATTCTCAGGAAAACTTATTCTTTGTCTTTCTTCTCCTTGTCTTTCGTTGTTTTTGATAGTTCTCCATCTATTTGATAGAAAGTTCATTTTTGTGGTTTTCTAATTATATTCTTTTTTCTTGTCTAAAGGTTAGTTAGTTCTTTTTAGTTGGTTAATAAGTTCATCTATTTCAATATTTTTGGGTTCTTGAAATTTCTTACTTTTAATTAAGATATCTATCTTTTTATGCAATTCTGGTAATTCTGGTTCTTGCTGCACTGGTTTTTGAGCTTCTTTACCCTTAATTAAGATATCTATCTTTTTATGTAAGTCTAATAATAATTCTATTATAGTATTATTTTGTTTTAACAAAATTTTATCTGTTATACTTGAAGGTATATGCTTAGATAATCCTTTTGGTTCGCTATGATAGCTTTTTTATTTTTCTAGTGCCTCACTATAATTTTTATCTTCTTCACTCATGAAAGTGATATTTCTTCTAATCTTTGTATTGTTATTTTCAACTCTATTATTTCTTTATTTATTAACTCTACTTGCTCTACAATTTTTGTTACTAGTTGAGTGGTTTTAATTTCTAACTCTTTTGATTTTTCTGCTATAGTTTTTATTAATTTTTCTATTTCTATTTTTGTAGGTATCTTTTCTAGATTGAATTTTTTATTTAAATATTGAATTTTTCTGTCTATTTCTAACTCTTGAGATTTTAAATAATCTAAAATTTCCTCTATTTTTTCTAGTATCTTTTTCTGTTTATTTTGAGTAACTTCTACTTCTTCAAAAATTCTTATTATATTATTATCTTTTTCCTGAATTTTTTCGCTTAAATTTATTATTAAATCTATTATGGTATTATATTATTTATCTTCTGAATGTAAAAGGTGTTTTCCTTGGCTGAAATTACACCTTATAGTCGTATTATCTTTTAACACTCTGTATTTCTTTTCATTGAAATCTAAGATCTAAATATTCAAGGCGTTTAAATGAAGCTATTTTGTTATGCTAGATGATAATAACTAATTGTATGTTTACTAATTTTATTAAAACACCCTAATCTATTATTAGAATATGTAATCTGTAGTTCCACTTCTTCTATATTTTTTATCAACCTTGTCTGTTCTCTAATTAGAGATTCTTTTAAATTTTTTGATGTTATTTTAACAATTTTATCTATTTCAGTATTTGTAAGGACTAGATTATCAATTTTTCTTATTTCGTCTTTAATCCAAAATAATTGTTCTTTAAAATGCTTTAATAATTCTTTAAGCTGATTTTTATAAATTATTTCTTCGTATATCTGACGTCTGATTTCTCTAATATGTATAACGTATTTAAGTGGCATACATTATCCTAATGAAATTTTATTTACTTGTTGTAAATAGTAATTTGTCCTATAATAAGAGTTTTCTATTCTTATGTTATTGAAATTTAATTCTTCTTTAGAAATTTTTAGCAGAGTTTTTAAATATTTTATATCTACTTGGTCTAAATTTTTTTGAGTTATTTGACCTTGTATTTTTTTCTATATAGTCTTTTAATTTTATTTCTTTTTCTCTTAATTTGGATCTATGATGAACTTCTTCTTCTATCCAGTTATTTAATCGTCTTACTTTTTGAAAAATAGGTAGATCTTGCATATATTATCCTAATTGATATGCTTTTTTATTAATTCGCTTCTTAAGCCATCATATTCCGTTATTATTATTTTCTAAATCTCTATCACAACCGTATAATTCCCAATTTAAAGCACTTACTAGTTCTTCACTCACTTTTCTAGACGTATTATATAGCTTATATAATCTATTTGCTTCTACTAATCTTTTTCTACTTTTTTCTAAATTTAGTTTCCTAGTGATGATAATAGCTCCTTTTTTATATTCTCTGTATAAATAGAAATAACTACTCCTTATATCTTGGAAAGTTCGATGTCTTTTCATACACCTGTCTAGATTTATATTCTAGTGGTCAAGTCTTTTTATTATTATCTTTCCCTATAGTTCTTTCTTTTAAGTTTATATGCGAGCATTTAATAATGGTCGGGTTTACAGTTCCCAAAAACTTAATAGGCTTTGATACCAATATTTAAAACGCTTAAATAAAAAGATATTTCAGAAATATTAAAGACGCTTATATGTTTTTAGGTGGTTTATGTGCGGATAATTTAGTGGTTTTTAATTGAATATGTTTTAAATCCTACTCAGTACTCCTTCTTTCCTATTGTTTCTTCATATTTTTAGTTCTTTTTAGTCTATTTTTTCCAGATTTGAAAATTTATTTATATATATATATATATATATATATATATATATATATATATATATTATATTATTATTATATTATATTATATTTTATTTATTTTTCTACTAATATATATAAGACAAAATTTGGTAGTACCATAAAAGATAAATTAGTAGTACACCAAATCATTACTTATATATAATATATAATAGAAAAGAAATACTAATCAAAATATAATACTGGACAACACGGCTAAAGACAACTGTTGATACCATGTGTTGAATTTCAATACATATCACAAAGTAAAGTGCATATCTTCAACTATTATTGTTTAAGTATTGTGGAGAATTATCTTTATCACGAACTTTAAGAAGAAAGAAATAGAGAAGAAATCATAGAATGTTCAGAAATCTTAGAACGTTCCAGCTTATGTCTATCAAAAAGTATGTCAGGTCGATGGAGTCATAGACGTATTTATAAGTTGCTAGAGACTCTTAGACAAATAGTTTTAATTTTAGTGATTTTTTTAGTTATTTTTTATCATCAAAGAAATATCAAATATGAATAGCTTGAAAAAAATTAATTGACTAATTTATTATTTTATCTGAGAGATAAGTAAATATATTATTCCCAAAAGTATATGGGCGACTGATACCTAATATTCTTACACATTTAAGATTGAGGCCACTCTTTGAGAAGGCTAAATTTATGGGGTGGTGTTCGCGTAAGCGTGTGTTAGGTTGATTGGGGACTTGTAGGGAGGAGGGGGAGGGGGGAGTTAATTAATGGGAAGGAAGAAAAAAAGATCAAGAGGGAAAGTGATTAGAAAATAATATATTGAGACTGAAATTAAGATTGTCATAGTTTATCGTTTCAATTGCTCTTTCCCTATTTCTTTGATAACTTGAACGAAGGAATACTAAACATCAAGGAGACTGCCTCCATCACTGAACGCCTTTGATAGTAATTACTCTACTTCTCTAATCGTAAAGTTTTTAGACACGAATAACAGGCACTGAGTGAGTTTTCCCTAAAAAATAAAGGGATGATATGGTTAGATCATCACTGCAGTAGAATAGGATGATAAAAGTTTTGCTGCATACAAGAACTAAGGGTGCGTTTGCTATTTCTATATTTTCATGAAAAACAAGTTTGTTTCTTATTTGTTTTTTTATGTTTGGTTGGTGAGTGAAAAATATTTTCCGGAAAATATTTTCTAGTGTTTGATTGGTGAATGAAAAAATATTTTTCAGAAAATATATTTTAGTGTTTAGCTGAAGAGTAGAAAAATACTTTTTTAAAAAATAATTTTTGACTCCGAAAAATACTTTTTCTAGAATGTGTTCGGCATGAAGGAGGAAATCATAACTAGGAAAATAAATTATTTCTTACTTATATTCTTGTGTTCGTTGCACAAGTAGAAATTTTTTTTAAAACTATTTATATATATTTAATAAAAAACAATGAAAATAAATAGGGTAGGAAGGGTGGGGTAAGAAAAAGGGTTTGAAACTTTTTTTTAAAATAAATATTATTTTTTTTTGGAGAGGGGCTGGTAGGATGTGTGTGGAGGGGGGAGGGGGAGGGCAGCATAAGTGGTAGGAGTGGGGTAAAAAAAATTATGAATTGTTTTTGAAAATCAAATTAAAAAAAATATATATCTTTTTTTGGGGCGGGGGGGGGGGGGGAGCAAGGGTGGGGTAAGAAAAATTAAAATCTTTTGAAATTTTTTTTTGTAAAATTTAATTTTTTTTTTTAGGGAGGGGGGCTAGTAAGGGGTGGGGTTTGAGGAGTGAGAATGGGGTAATAAAAAATTTGAATTTTTTTTAAGAAACAAATTCGAAAATTTTAATTCTTTTTCTGAAGGGGGGTGTTGGTAGGGGTGGGGTGAGGTAAGAAAAAAGTTTAAACTTTTTCTTAAAAATAGAGATTTTTTTGGAGGGCAGTGGGGGTCGAGGTAGGAGATGAGGTAAGAAAAAGATTGAAATATTTTTTAAAAAAATTAAATATTTTTCTTGGATGGGGTGGCAGAGGGTGGGGGTGGTAGGGGATTACAGGTCGGGATAGGGGGTGATTTTGAGAGTTGTATGAATATTTTAATTTGAGAGTGAGATTGAAATAGAGTTTTGAAAAATGTTTTCCATACTTGATAAAGGAAAGTCATTTTTCTTAAATTTGAAAAAAATAAATTAATTTAGAAAATATTTCCCAAAACTTAATCCAATCAAACACACTCCAAATGGAAAAAAAAAATGGTCTCTTATATTTGGAGTTAGGTTAAGAATAGTTTCTTAAAAACCACAAAATAACTTTAGTCCATTAAATTTGTCAAAAATGACCACTTTGGCATATGCATCAAATATTTAATTAACTATAAGTTATTATTGTCAAACCTAACGGTAACTGTGGGAAAAAAAGAAGAAATTAATAGAAACTCACATATGAAGGAGTGGCTTTTGCATCTTTTGTAATTTTTAGTGTTACAATTCTGAAGGTTGATGGAATTTTCCAAATATTAATGTTTAAATGTTTTTCCTAGTATTTTTTTTATTAAATCTAATAATCATAGTTTGTGAAATATTTGGCGTAGACTAAATACTCATTTTGACAAATTTAAAGACTAAATTGCCCATGATATATTTAAGGGATTTTTAAAACCTACAATAGAACATACACTCAAGTTTAGTAATTTTCTCGGGATAAAGCATAATATATTCTTCAATTATGATAAAATCGTCAGTTACGTATATGATAATCCTATTAGCCCTTTGAACTTAATTTTTTCAGTATTATTTTCACCCATAAACTATATGAGAGTCGTATTACCTACATGAACTTAATTAACTTTTTCGTATTATTTAAGCCCCTGAATTATATTGATCCAATTTTTCGTTGTTGTTTAAATGTAGTTTTTGTTTAAGATTTGTTGCTATTTTAATGCAGTTTTTAGTGGATTTTGAGGTCTAGATTTGACTGCTGTTTTAGTGTAGTTTTTTCTGGAACTTTGATCCAATGGGTGAACAAGAACAATAATTGGCAGATTTTATCCACCAAATAAATGAAGAAGATAGCGTCACTTTATGTAAAACATCAAGAATAATTTTATAAACATCAAAATGAGTGATGCAACTTCATACTACAAGAATCAGTGCTAAAGTACACTTAATTGTGAAAATTCTATAAGAAAATTAACATTTAAAATCTTAATTAACAATGAAGAAATCCTATCCCCTCTACCTTTTATCATTTTTGAATGAGAGATGAGAAAACAGAGGGGCGTAGATAAGGGGGTTATGGTGTGGGGTGGGTGGGTGAGGAAAATGGGAAGGGTAATAAATGCAAGGGGACAGAAGGGTACAGCGTACAGGTATTTTTTTCAGGCAAAGCAGAAAAGATGGATGTGAGGTGAGAGAGAGAGAGAGAGAGAGAGAGAGAGAGAGAGTATATCATTTTGTAATCAATTGCTTTATGATTGAAAGTCCATTTAGTATAATGTCAAAGTAAAAATATCACTCCTGCTAGTACTATACTTCCTTTAGTCATTCACTGACCTGATACATCACACTACTTAATAGAGCAAAAGCCAAGTGAAAGAAAGAGAAATGTGATTGTGACTTTCACTGTCTGTTTTGTTGAAATTTTTGGTTATGTGATATTTGAATTGAGATTTAATTAAATTTGACTTTGTGTTGAGAATTTCATGTTAAAAAAAATATTTTCTAATAAAAACGACTTATATTTAAAATTCAGAAAGGAAAATTTTGGGGTAACTGATAAAAATTGATGTTATGTGATCAGGAGATCACAGGTTTAAACCGTGAAAATAATCTCTTGTAAAAATATGAAATAAGGCTGCATATATTAAAACTTGCGATTCACACTTCCTTGGATACTGCGTATATCAAAAGTTTTACGAGTCGTTTGGTAGAGTGTATAAGAATAATGCAGAATATAGTGTATCCATAATGTTTGCATTAGTAATGTTTGTATTAGTTATGCATGTATTATTTCTTATACATTGTTTGATTTGATGTATAAGAAATAATATATCTTACATAATTTTTATAAAAGAAGTGTTTGCCTACAAAAATACCCTTCTTTTACTTTGTACACTTTTTTTGCAACAATGTACTTTTGTCATCTCAAACATAATTAGTATTATTGAACTAGTATATAGAGATATATGATTAATTGCAAGACTTTTGTCTTTGCGCATGATATGTTACGCCGACAAATTAATATAGTCGAAACAAAAATAAAGTACAAGATGTAGAATTAAGGAATAGTCTCAAGAATTTTTTTTAAATCTTTTTAAAGATCCTCGAAGTAAAGAAAAAATATGTTGTGGTTATTTAAACCAACTATTCATTGTTGTAAATTAAAATTGTGGAAAAAAAAATTGTGAAATGTTTTGAGAAGATTCACTGTTGAAAATTAAAATAGCGGAAAACGAAATTATGAAATATTTTGAGAGAAAAATTAAAGGGTATTAAGGTCATTCAATAAGTTAATGCATGTGTTAAAAAAATTTTGTATTACTAATACATAAAAAATAGAGTGTATTACTAATACACACTTCAATACATAATAAAATGTATAATTAATATTTACATTAATTATACATAAATAAAAAAAATGTATCAATATTAATAGTACACATTAACGATCCCTTAGTGCACTAAACTATCCGCCCTAAACTATCCACTACTCAAAACTCAGACATAAAATCCTTAATTAAAAATGAAAAAGTGTTTACTTTTCAACTCAATATATTATTGGACTTTCTCCCTCTCCCTATCTTCCTTGGGAGAAGAAATTAAAGAAGGTAAAAAAAGGTAAGAAAAAAGGCTGTCCTAATTAAAGCTTCTTTCTTTCTTTCTTTCTTTCTTTCTTTCACTTTATAACTTTTGTTAGTCATGATGGCACTATGATGAGAGAATAGATTGTGGTTTCTTTGCAGTTGTATTTATTGACATCTAGTGGCTTCCCTCATCCGTTCCCATGCAGCATGGTCCCCTCCCCCTTGATGGTGACTTAGAGCCTAGATAGACCTAGGGGAACATGAAAAGGAACTTAAAAAAAAGAGACCCTAATATGCATACATGCGGTCATTTATTTTATCAGATTTAATTTATATGATGGTGTTTGACTACATATTTAATTTAAAATATAATTATCTAAATCTTAGTAGATAGAATTATATGATACCTATAATAATAATAGTTGTAATCTATAAGAATAGTTGTATTCTCTTATTTTAATTTATTTGTCTGATTTTTTATTTGACACAAAGTTTAAGAAAATATGATTTTTGAATCTTGCAATTTTAAATTAAAGATATGTAGTATTATCAAGAGGATCTTTAAAAAATAGCAGCACTTTGCAATAAAACACACCTTTCATAGCCACATTTTACATAATTACTCTCTCCGTTTCACAATAAGTGAATTGTTGGATTTTGACACACATATTAACGAAAAAACATCAAAGACATATATTTAACATAAATTTTCATTTTTACCCTTTCCATCATTTTTTGCATGCATGTTTTAGCTTATGGTGGTAAAATAAATTCATTGCATGCATGTTTTAGTTTTTGGTAGCAAAATTTTTTGTTCATTCAAATTTTTAAAATTAATATTCCTAATAAATTATTTTGGAGGTAAAATAAATTGAAAATTTTCATTTCCCTCTAAATTTAGTCTATAAATAGGTTTACATTCAATATATTTTTTAACATAGCTTTAATATCATTAGATCTAAATTTTAACATAATCTTTATTTCATCTTCAATATTGGTGTCTCGAACCATTTCAATTGAGTTTTCAACTTTTTCAATAAACTCTTCAACAATAGTGTCTTGAACTTTTTCAACCGAGTCTTCCATAATTGTATCTTGAATTATTTCAACCGAATCTTCATTCATAATAATATCATAAACTATTTCACTTGAATCTCAAAAATTAAAATTCATATTCTAAATTTTTTTTGTAACACTCAACTTTTTTCTTTGAGATTGATGCATTAGAATGAGAAGGAAAAATGAAATTATATAAGAGTGTAATGGCAATTAATGAAGGGAGTGGGAGTTGTTGTACATCAGTGAGTAGTTGTATCTCTTTACCCAAAACAACAAAAAGTTGACATTGGCAATTAATGTCAAAGGAAATACTAGGCGGCAGTAGGACTCCAAAGTCTTTGTTTTCAAATCATGGGGGTAAAATTAAAAAAAAATATTAACGGTTCATTTATTTTGAAACACCAATAAATATTCCAACAATTCACTTATTGTGAAATGAAGGGAGTATCATTTATAACCGTCGTATTCAATTTACGTCCGCTATATTCTATTTTACCGATAGTATGTATTCATATAAAATATGAATACAGTCCCTATTTAGCCATTGTATTCGATTCACAACTGTTGTATTCACTTTTACTCAGTGGTCTATATTCATAAAAAATATATATACATTACATATTTAGTGTCACCAAAAACACTATCATTTTTTTATATTTTTTTCTTTTTCATGTTTTCCTCATTTTTTCTTCTTCTTTTTTCTATTTTCATTTTTTTTTCATTTTTTTTCTTTTTTTGTCATTTTTTTTCATTTTTTTTCATTTTTTTTTCATTTTTTTCACTCTTCTATCTCTAACTTCTATTTCTCTTTCTTCTTTTCTTTTCTTTTTTTATTTTTTTCTATTTTTTTTGTACTTATTTTCTTTATCATTTTTTTATTCTATTTTATATTTTTTGTATTTTCAAAAAATATGACTACTCAAGCACAAGTCATAGATGATAACGTAAATACCATAATTGTTTGTCGCATTTGTAGCCACACCGTCATTTATATTTTTGTATTCATTGATACAGCTGTATTTGTATTTGTGTCTTAAAGTTTGTGCTTGTATTTGTATTTTGTAGTTCACATTTATATTTGTATTTTATAGTTCGCACTTGTATTTGTATTTGTTAGTTCGCACCATCATTTATATTTTATATAATTCGCACTTGTATTTTAAAGAATTGTTTTGTATTTTTATTTTATAATTGTCTGTATATTATATTGAATTATATTTGTATTGTGATTTTATTGTGTTTGTATATTTAGATTATATTTGTATTTGTATTCTATTTTCGTCGATGCTTTTTTAGTTTTAAAAAATTATTTTGTATTTGTAAGTTGATTCCACATTGTATTTAGCCGTGATTATGTACAATTTATCATTTGTATACAAACAAGTAAATGTATTAACTGTATTTTCTTGATTCTAAAATATATAAATATGTAATGTATCATTTGATATAAATGTACCGTTTTGTACTTGTATGTCAAAATTATCATTCATTTTTGTAAATAAATAAATATCACTTGATACAAATACAATTACAAATAAATGAAACAAATAATTTTACAAATACAAATACAATACGTATTTATAAATATTGTATTTTTATAAAAATTTGAATTGTATTTATTTGTATCAATAAATACAACTCGTATCAATAAATACAAACAAGTATTCGTAGAAAGAAAATCAATCGTTCCTTTTCAATAATTAAAAAATACAAATGATAGTTTACACTTGTATCTGTATATTATAGTTCACATTTATATTTGTATTTTATAGTTTGCACTTGTATTTGTATGATATAGTTCACATTTGTATTTGTATTTTATAGATCGCATTTGTATTTGTGTTTGCTAGTACGCATAAATGAAAAGAAGGAAAAAAATGAAAAGAAAAAAAGAAGAAGGAGAAAAGATGAGAGAAAAGGAAGGAGAAAAAATAAAAAGAAGGAGAAGAGTAATAGAATAGAAAATAGACAAAAATAAAAAAAGAAGGAGAAAAAATAAAAAGGAAAAAAAGAAAAAGAAAAAAAAAAAGAGAAGAGATAAGAGAAAAAAAAAAAAGGAGAAAAAAAAAAGGAGAAAAGATGAGAGAAAAAGAATGGGAAAAAGTTTTTAAAAAGAGGAGAGTAATAAAAAATAGCGAAAAAAACAATAAAAAGAAAAAAAAAAAGAAGGAGAAAAAATGGAAAAAAAAAAGTGAAAATAGAAAGAAAAAACAAAAAAAAAAAAGGAAAAGGAAAAGAAAAAATGAAAAGAAAATTGAAAAAGAAAAAAAGGAGAGTAATAGAAAATAGAGAAAAAAAAATATGAGAGAGGTTATGAATTGTAATTATGGATAATTAATAGGCAAGATGGGGCTATGAATTGTAATTAATTAAAACTTAGACTAAATGGGGTAATTAGAAATCTATATTTGCTAAGTTATGTAGTTTTCCTTATTATCAAATTGCCTTTTAATTTTACAGTCTTAAATATGTCATGCGAAAAATTTAAATAACGAGAAAAAAATCTCTTAAAATGGGGTGAAAAAATAAAATAAAAAGTTGAAACGAAGAGAGAATAGGTACCCTTGCCCCCTCCCCCCCCCCCCCCACGGTATATGAATTGAGTGTTCCCATATTTGGGTTAGGGGTCGTTTGGTAGAGTATATTGAAAAGTTAATGCATGCATTAATTTAATGTGTATTGTTAATACTTTGTTTGATATACTTTTTCACCCTATGTATAACTAATGCACATTCTATTGTGTATTGAAATGTGTATAATTAATACCTCAAAATTCATGATATTAGCAATGCAATGGATCCAATGCATGCATTAACATAATTAAAGACACTATTATCCTTCAAAAAAATTCTCCGCATCCTTTCCAACATATATATGGAGGATATTTTTGTAAAAAAATAATTATTTTTTAGAAATTATTAAATTCATGTTATTTTTAATACGTCAAACCAAACACTGCATAAGAAAAATACAAGCATAACTAATGCAAGCATAGCTAACACATGCATAACTAATACAAGTATTACTAACACATCATATTTTGATTTATTCTTATACTTTTTTCTATTTGATATTCACTATTCGTTTGAAATCCCAATTAATTTGGATTAATGTCTCATAAGGTCAATTAATAAGATTTTCTATCAAAAATTTTTACATTCTCAACAAGCTAAGAGGTTATTATATGTCAACGATTAGAGGTGCTCCTGACATATCATTTGCTTAGCTAGGGTCTAGGGGTTTCCAAATGAGAGAGTTAGGAATTTTTTATTTTTTCAAATGATTTTTTCATCATATATTATTTAAATTAAATACGAGTACATCGATAATGAGAGACAGAGGGTTAGTATTCATCTCCATCAAATAAGACATAGAAGTAGATGCTCTAGCTAGACGATAAGCAACCTAATTCATTGATTTCTTATCAGACAACGAAGAAAAATTGGCAATTCTTTCAGAAGAGTTTTACGATCAAAAGTTAAAAAATCAAAATAAGAGTAATTCATCAAGTTTTCTTCCACAACTTGCTTCACGCGTAGATTATCAGTTTCCACAATCAACTTCCTTGTACTAAATCTCTCCTTTAACCAAGTAAGAGCCTCACATATCTCTATGATCTCGGCCAACAATATATTAATGGGCTACCAACACGGCCAAGGAATATAGTTTTTCCAACAATTAATTGACCCAAGTGATCACGTAGCAACATGCCTTCCCCCGTTAAACTTGTATGGATATCGTAAGAGGCATCAATATTACATTTGATTAGGGGACGACTTTAAAATTCAAGATAAGTATAAAAATCAGTTTAGATATTAAGCGTCTAGTTACTGTTTGTAATTTATAATAGAATTCACCAATATAATTCTCTATATATCTAAGTGGATAAAGTTACCTAATACTATACTAATTAAAAATAATAATTTTTTAATAAAATAATTAAAGTGCGTGTAAACTGAAAGATTGTAAGAGGTATCATCCATGGTGCCATAAACAAGCCTCTCTTAAGGCTTGGGGTAGAAACCAACATGAATGAATTTTCACATCTTTAAGTTATTGGACGCATAGGTTTTGCTTTTTGATTATTCATTAGGTGTTCAATATTTGTCTTGTTATTTAATATTTATTTTGTTATTGTGATTAATATAAATTTATGTTATGATAAATTCATGAAAGTGAGAGTTGGATCAAAATAGTGTCATATTAGGGTCAATTTTAAAAAATGAGTTTGTCAGATTTTTCATGACCAAAATTATGAAAACGCACGGACATAGAGCATCTTTAGTGTGTAATTTTTACGTTAAAAAAATAGACGGACGTTAAATATATTTGCACTGAAGGTGCTCTACTTTCACGAGTCTTCAGTGAATCTTTTACATTTTAAGGAAAGGCTCCTTGATGGTCATGAACCTTCTGTGAATTTTACATTTTGAAAGAAAGACTCATTTCCTTCAATGCACCTTCAACATAAATTTTATTATCTCAAAATCTGAAAAGATTGTCATCGTCTGAATTGATGGGACAAGAGAAAACCATTTTTTTCACATACTAAAGATTTATCTTTACAATGCACCTTTAGTCAAATTACAAAAACACTTTTGAGAGTTTTCTCCAAAAAATAATTTTTAATCTTCACTTCATCTCAACTTTACAAAATCACTATCTTTACCAGAGGTCCCCCTTCGTCATCTCAATAAAATATATTTACACTGAAGGTTCTCTACTCTCTCGAGTCTTCACTAATTTTTTCTGAAAAAGATTGTCATTTTCTGAATTGTCCATGAGTCTTTAGGGTATGAAAAAGTTATCCCCTATTGTCCCATCAATTCAGAAAATAACAACCTTTTTCAGATTCTTGAACAGTAAATTTCACAGAAGGCTCATGACGATTAATGAGTCTTTCTTTAAAATGTAAAAAAATTACTGAAGACTCGTGAGAGTAGAGCACCTATAGTGTAAATATATTTTATTGAGATGGAGAAGGGGGACCTCGGGTAAAGATAGAGATTTTGTAAAGTTGAGATGAAGTGAAGATAAAGAATTATTTTTTGGAGAAAACTCTCAAAGGTGTTTTTGTAATTTGACTGAAGGTGCATTGTAAAGATGAGTCTTTAGTATGTGAAAAAATGATCTTCTCTTGTCCCATCAATTCAGACGATGACAGTCTTTTCAGATTTCGAGATAGTAAAATTTATGTTGAAGGTGCATTGAAGGAAATGAGTCTTTCTTCAAAAATGTAAAATTCACAGAAGGCCCATGACCATCAATGAGCCTTTCCTTAAAATGTAAAAGATTCACTGAAGACTCGTGAAAGTAGATCACCTTCAGTATAAATATATTTAACGTCCGTCTATTTTTTTAACGTGAAAATTGCACACTGAAGGTGCTCTATGTCCATGCGTTTTCACTATTTTGATCATGAAAAAGCTGACAAACCCATTTATTGAAATTGATCCTAATTTGACACTATTTTGATCCAACTCTCCATGAAAGTGACAAGGCTTCTATTAGGATATATATTTTTTAATTTCGAAAGCTCAAACACACAAATAAAAAATTAAAAAATATATTTATCTCATCATGATTCTTCGTGATGTATTAAATTAAAGGAGGTAATGTATTGTCAACCTCACATTTAAAGCTCACCCATTGTGTATTACTCTCTAGTCTCCTCACAATGCAATTGTCATATTACGATGTCAGTGTTGTAGTGTACCTCTGCACACTGCACATCATACCCCTTTTTTATAACGTTTGTTTGGGGGATCATTAATATTCTATTTGTCTTGAAACATTTATCAATTTCTTATACCGTTCTATGAATATTAATTATATTATTTGAAAATGAATTTTCAAAGTATCTTTTTTTATGTTTTGAAACAAAAAAAATTAGATGCGTCATTTTTCTCATGCAGCTTCTAAATAACTAAGTACTTTTAATTCATCGGTTATTAGTGAATTCTGATTTTGGGCTTTTTGTGATATTTGATTTAATATATTTAACTTTTAATTAATTAATTTTTCACTTTTGAACCCATTGTTTGATAATAATAATAATAATAATGATAGCAAGTTTATTATATTTATTAACCGTTCTGCCATTTGATTACCTATTGTTGTTCCATATTTGAGAGTAATAAACTTCTAAAAATTGTCAAGACATAATACATTTACTACATAAAAGGGCCAAAATCATATGTCTCATTAATTGAAACTATGTATAGTTACCTTCAATAATTTAACAAAATTTTCACCTCGGGTTGAAATATTTTTCATGCAACTTTAATTATTATCTTTCTGACAAAGAATGAATATATTTAAGTCAGACTAGTCTGGAGTTTGAAGGAAATTTTTGTTATTTTGTTGCTGTACGTCTCACCTATTAAAAATCCATTCTTTCAAGAGAACAATTGCTACATAGGATAATCCTATTTTTTCCCTTTTACTCTTCCATTATTGACTTGACATCAACATTTTGAAGCATATAATTGGCATCAACATTTTGAAGCATATAATTCGAGGCCAACACATGGAGATCCAAGCCATGATCACCTTAAGAATTCAAGAATGTGCGTGAAGGACCTTCTTGAGCTCTTGAACAACAATATCATGTTAGGGAGATAGCTTGGAGCTTGGGATGCGTTGGAGGAGCTCAAAAGAAAGGAATGATGAACTGTTTAGGTGTGACAGCTCGCCTGGAGATCAGTCAGATTCTTGACCACTCGCTAAAGGAGCCGCCAAGACAAGGCCATGAAGATGGCCCAGGTGTGATGGCTCACCTGGTGGTCAGTCACCACCTTGACTAACTGTCAAGGGAGTCGTCAACGAGGGACATGAAGGAAGCCACACTGTCCAAGAATGACAGCTTGTGTGGTGGTTAGTTACCCAATTGAACCGTCAAGATTGACAGTTAGTCGTCAACGAGGGACATGAAGGAAGCCACACTGTCCAAGAATGACAGCTTGTGTGGTGGTTAGTTACCCAATTGAACCGTCAAGATGAAGCATACACGACCCATGGGCTATTTTCTTAATTTGTTTTAAGGGCCACTTTTGGGCCTCTTTGTATTATACTTTCCGTCCATCCGTCTATCTATCTATAGTTCCATCCATCCATCCATCCGTCCGTCCGTCCATCCATCGGTCTATATCTATCGATCTATCGATCGATTGTTTCTTCATTTTTATAGTTAAATTCTCATTTTTGTATTTTGGATCGTATCATTTGGCATTAGAGTCGATCTTAGGATCGTTCCAACGATTCTAGTCTTGGATTTATTATCTTACAAAATATAAGTGTTAAAAATGTTTTGAGGTTTTTGAAATTTTGAGCTTTTGATTTTTGAGTCTTCTTGAGTTTCTAGTACTAGAATAGCGTTGCCTAGTACTATTTGAGTCAAAATCTGAAATTTAAACTTAATCAGAGTTGGTTTGAGTGTTCCACCATTGTCGAAGCTTGCGTTTGAAGAAAATTTGAAGTGGATTCAATAATCTAAAAAATTTGGTTGGGATTTGAGGCTTAAAAATGTTTGGGGTTTGTTCGAAAGGTTGAAAGGAGCGCGGGAGTAAAATTTCATCGAATTCCAAACTTGTCTGAGTGAGGGTCAAATTTTGGATATTCATGAGTTCTTCATAATGTTCATATCTTGTTGAAGAAGAACATTCAAAAAGAAGAGTTTGACCCATAAAGGGTGAAAGAAAAATGGGTTGTAAGTGTTTATACCAAGGAATATTCCAAAATAGTGTAGGACCAAAATAGAGTACAACAAGGATCACTTGAGTTTGCTAGCAGTTGGAGCCTGACGGCTCACTTGGTGAACCACCAAATAAGTAACTATCATCACTCCAAGCCGTCGCCACCACCAAAGTTTGGGAAACATACTGGTTAGCCTTGACAACTTCCTAGGGGGCCCTCCAACTTTTTGACGATCCACTATTCTACCCGTCACATGAAGAATCTCTTGGAACAAGTTCTGGTTGCACTTGATGGATCAATTGGCAGACCTCTACACCCCTGACGAACCATCAACCTTTTAGTCACTAAGACAAAGTTGGAACCACTTTCTAGAAAAACTTAATGGATCATCTGACAGTTAGTCAGCTTAGTGACGATCAATCACATGACCAGTCATACTGAAAAAGTTTTCTTAAGCTCATTTTAGATTCCTGATTTCATTTCTTTGATTCTTAATCATCTTTTCCTTGCTTCTAACACTAATTAACAACTAGTAATCAACGTACTTAGTTGTGATTAGTTCTTGAGTTTGTTTTCTTTCTACATCCCATTTCTTTTGTGCTTTTCTAGTTTTATTTCGTTATAACTTCTTGGCTCAAGTACGTAAGTAATTTCTTTAAGTCCTTCAAACAAGAATCTATTCCGTCTATGAGTAACAATCACCACTTTGTGTACTACTAAAGTATAAACAACTTTCAACATTAGTCTATCCAAATGTAAAACAATCAAAGGTGTATAAACATGAGTGATTATGAGGTTTTATGTCGCTAATGCTAATGTTGTTATTGTCTTTATTGAGTGACTTTAATTTCTAGGTACTATGGCTTTGAAGAAAGAAACTCAAAATCCCATAAGAAGTGAGACATTGAATTCTATATGGGAAAGGATTGAGGACATAAATTGTACATTGGGAGTGATGAAAAGATATTTAAACTCCATGGTTGGAAATAATGACAAACATTGAGGAGTCCTTTGACTCCATGAATTCTACTTCCCAAACCAATTCACAAGTAGTACATAGTGAACAAGTTCCAAGTGTTCCAACCCATAGTATTAACTTGGTTATCTTGGAAAGGGATGATGAGCAGTTGGAATTAGAGGTGAGGCTTATCTCGTGTATTAAGGCACATAGAGTGGGAACCTTTGAAAAAGGAACTTGACCAAAGTAAAACCCTATGTCATACAAGCTTTGAGATGATGAAAACTATATGTTCCTTGGTCATTGATAGGGAAAGAAACATTAATGACGTGTCTTGTACACTTGTTGATCTAATGCAACTTCCCACACAAAGGCACCCCAAACCTTACAAGCTCTAATGGTACATTGAGAATGATTCAATAGAGCTAACCGAGCAAGTAATCATTCACATTAAAGTTGGCAAGTATCAAGATAAAGTACAATGTGATACAATGCCCTTAAGAGCATGTCATACGTTGCTTGGTAAGCCATGAAAAAATGATAGATTGACTCAATATCAAGAGAGGTCCAATAAACACATAGTTTTATTTGACACCCGAGCAAGTGAGTAGGGAATATGAGATCATAAAAGTATTCTGGATTGTATTGAAGAAGGATGAAGTTAAGAAGATGGAAAGGGAATTTTCTCTTGTGAAAGGAAATAAGGACATGGATCAAAGACAGGAGTTGACTAAGATTGATGAACCAAGGAATTATGTGAAAGAAGTGTACAAGGAAAACTTAATTATGTGACTTGTCAACATCAATCCCTTGTTATCTGCTAACCACGATACTTATATTTTACCTAGTACTACCCTTTCTCTTATGTAGGTTCATGAACAAATACTTTTAAAGGAGGATCCAAGGAAAATTCCTTACAAATATATGCTTGAATACCTAATGGAGTTCTTATCTAAGAATTCCATCTTCGAGAAGAGTGATAAGGAAATAACTCAAGAAAGTAAGATTAGTACACTCCCATGCATTGAGATCTTCCCAAAGGAGCAAATGAGCTCCAATATTGAACACTAAGGTGAAGACTATACTTCTGTGATCTACAAGGTAACAATGCTAACTTTTGTACTTCTTTGAACTTTAAAAGTCTTGATGTGGCTAGTATCCAAGTAAGCGTGAATGGTGGCTTGTCTAATGTTAAGCATAATTATTCCCCCCTTTGTGCTACTTTTGATAGAAATATGTTGAATGATGATCAAGTTCTTGTTGTGAGTTTACAAATACTAGTTGATCCTATAAATGACAAAATTAACTCTTCTTGTAAGATTTTTGTGTCCACCTAGTGCTAACACTTATAATTTGAATGAGGTCCCAATTCCATGTGATAAGAGTATTCATACACTAGTCGACCCTTATGAAAATCAAGGTGAGTTTAAGTTGTCATATGAATTGCCTACAACTAGTGAAGGTATGCACATTGATCAACTTACGTGGGTCATTAATCTACTAAGTGAGGAATTTTGTGATATTCTTAACGAGCCTTAACTTAATGATGATAATTATGAATTTGATCTTGTGGATAGTCATGTAGGAATCTTACTTAGAGGTGGTAATTCGTCAGATGTTAAATTCATTCCTTATTCTTATCATAAGAATCTTGAGATGGAATTTTGTCCTGAGGATAACCCCTTATTGGGAGATAACATGACTAGAAAGTTTTTTCGATAAATTTAATTGTATATCTAACTCACTACTTAAGCATGTTTGTGGTGTGCTTGATGAGTCTCAAGTTACTAGTGATATTGATAGAGTTGATCATGTGAATGGAAATGGTTCTTTGAGAATATCATGTGATAAAGATCGTATTATTAGTTTTTCTTATAGATATTATGTGTAACACCCCGAGACTAACCTCTAGACGTCACACAATGGTTAGAACCATAAGTGATACCAAGCTAACCCAAGGTATTGGCATAATTCATGAGCAACTGAATAAAAATACATGAAAATGAAAATACTAAGTAGAAGCAATGTCGTTAGATGAGCTGGTTCAACACAATACTGTTTAAAATACTTGCAACACTGCCTATACAAAAGAAAACTGAAATTGAATGCATCAACTCTGACCAACTATCTATCAAACCTTTACTAATACTAACTATAGGTAGAGGTGACATGACCCCGAGCCGTCCCTACTCAATACAAGGGAATCAAAATAAAATACTAGAACTATAAAAAACTTGAGTCCCTGAATGAAGAGAACTCTTCACCTACTGGCTGGAAGCTGGGAACTACCTGATCATGATTTTGTGAGCTACAATTGATAGCTAGATTATGAAACAATGTAGCCATACAAATATATATGTGATCAGTACTTTTGGAATATACTGATTATATGGGGTGAATTCAATAGTAAAAACTGATAGAAATCATAAGCTTAAAACATGCATCCTAAGTGTAGATAGACTCACCATGTTCATGAATAAAATTGAAAATCTGAAATTTCATAAAGCATAAGTAGTAAAACATAATCTAAGTCAGTGAGTCATTTCACTTAGTTTCTAAAATTAATATTTATGTGGGAGATTCTTATAATCTACATAAGTCATGCGAGCAATATAGAGTTCAACGTCTGACCCACGTTGAGGAGGGCTATCCTGTACTTTGCCATCGGTACAGAACCTGAACTGGAGTAATCACTAAACTGAGACCATTTGGAAAAGGGAGACACTCTCCGGCTAGGACCCCTTTAACCTACGATGGCATATACTTTTTGGAAATTTGGGTGCGCTGAACCCACATCTCCTTGGTGCTAAATCCTACTCCCAAAACATACTAGTTCTCATAATCTATGAAATTCACCTAAAAGCGTGCATGTAGATTTATAAGTCTGAAAATCAACTTCTATTATTGAATCATGTTTTGAAATAAATATGTGAATTTCATATTCCTTCTGAGATCATAAGATCAAAACTGAGATTATAATCATGTTGTACTAAATTGTAATTTGAAATAGTAAATCTGAATTTCTTATAAGCTAACTGAATCAAGCTTAAAATCATGTATATTTACTAACTCAAGGAATTTTATGTCAAAATGCTAAAACTCAATTCATAATATCAATCATGCGAGCAAGAATATGAGTAAATATGAGTTCTTGTACTAAGTGAACTTTAAATCATACGGAAGCATCATGATTTCAAAAACATGTAAAATGAATATGAACCTTAATCATTAAATCTGTAAAATTGATATAAAAACTGAGTTTCTGGGAACAAGGATGAAAGATAATTCTTAATCAAACCTCACATATAGAAAATACTTTACACACTAGGTAAATGATCATGAAACTCATCTGTGATTAAAATAATAATTTTTGGGTTATAACATATGACAAATGGTTAGAAGCTTTGCTAGAAGTTTGTGAGGTATTATAATATCTCCCCCCGAGTCATTCGTCCTTGTATGAAGACTGATATTAGAATGAAAACAATGTAGTTACTAACATAAAATTGAATTTCTAAAGTTGATTATGTTTCACAATTGGAATCACCTTTTGACAGAGTACTGACTCAGTTGATACGTATAGAACTGGATCACATATGTAGAAATCGTATGGAATAATGTAGACATGAAATTAGAAAAGGGAAATTCTCGGAGAGAAATCTATTACTCCTATTGAATTGCTTGTTAAGAGTGAACAAGTAAGGGTGATAGACTATCATATCTGCTAATAACAGATATAGTTGTGCTTTAAAGATTAAACCCCTAATATGAGCTGATTTCTAAGCTGACTTGATGGACTATAAGAAACTGCTTCATGCTGAGAGTTTAGAACTAAATTGAGCATTTATGACAAAATCATACATGTATAATTATGAGTTGATAGCTAATGCGATAAATTTTCAAGAGGTACTAAGAAGGGAAACATGAGTTTCCTCAGATTCTCTTATCATAATTTCTGATATCAATCAAGGAAAAGAATTTTAGGCATCATCTGAGTATGAAATTCGAATAAGGAATTGTAACATGGCTAAAACTATATAACATGGAATATAGGCACATGTGGCAGAAGTTAGAATAGAATTACTATGCCTTAGCCGTTGTAAATGTTAACTTTTAAGCTGAGCAACACTTCTCAAACACTCTTCTCAACTATACTTTTTCTGTTAAAAACTTACTTAATTTGATGCAACTTATAATCTTTACATGGTTATAGGTGACCACTCCTACCAAAGTTTGAGTTGAACTACATACTCTCATCATGTTCAATCCTAAGTCGAAGTTACAAAGAACTACACATAACACAATAATATTAGGCTAAACTACGGGATTTAATATCCTATGTCTTTCCAGAGCTCTCATCTTAAGAATACTACTACTTACCACTTAAATAATTAACTCTGAGCTGTAATTAAGAATTCACTAGTGCACAATGCATTCATCCACTTGTATACCAATATGAGATTCAAGCCTATAGTTATAACCACATATGAACTTCTAGGAAACCTTCCCATCTAGGAACTTTTCCATATTTTCTAATGCCTCTATCAATAACAATTTTCATGAATTATCCAAAAACACACACCAAAAATTCTAAACTAACTATGACATACACCAAATTTTTGCCTCGATCTTCATTCACACTTATAGCCTTAGATAAAATAAGCATACAATAATCTTTTCCTAATAAAGAATGTTTACTCTCTCTCATCTAAACTATTATTCATCTATTTTTCTCACCACTATTTTAACATAAGGAGGGTCACTGAAGTGATAGAACATGAAGGAGTGATAAAACATAAGGACCTAAAGTATGAGCGGATACTATACTTTACTTTGACACTTGATTGAGGCCTGGAGAATAGAGTATCATAGGCATGTATTTGTTAAAGAGATTTGAATTGAGGACATACATGACATAATGTGTATTCACTAGTCATTGAAGGTCTACCATGAGTTTAGGGAACTGACCTTACTATGAAACATGGGTTTATACTTATCATAAGACTGGAATTCATAGATTCATGGGAGATGAGTAGGATCATAACATGAATCTATTACTTTTTTTACTAGGAGTTGAGAATGAACATGAATATGCATGAAGTGTATAAACATTGGTCACGAGCATGGCTTTATTATGCAAGGCATGTATACGGTGTCATAATGACTAAAATCTAAGCAATATGCTAGAGTAAGAATGAATCCTTATCTTATCATAACTTCTATTGACATGCATACAATTTAATTCACTAAACTTGATTTGGTTCTTCGCCCTCTCATCTCCCTTTTAGATTAAAGTAGACATTCTAATCCTATCGACATGTTCCAATCCTCAATACTGGGCCATAATATCTTTAGTCTAATGGTCTGAACTTGAATGCTCAACTCACCGAGATAAATTATATTTGGAAAATACTAACTTCATTCTTGGACCCTTCCTTCATATATACCACCATTAACTTTCTCTAGCTTCAATAATCATCACATATAAAAGAACTCTTCTTGGCAAACATACCTACATCTCTAAATACATAATCTACCATTTTTTCATAGTTTGCTAATATCAGACCTCTAAACTTATTTTTCCTAAACCATGTGAATTATTTTTTATACCATAAGACCCAACATTGTCAATCTATAACTCCTAGCATAGCTATTAAGAATGCCATATACTATATAACTAGCCCTTTTCACATGTAGCGACTCAAAGGTACAATCTAAGGAAATAAGACACTTAATAATCTTAGAAAATCATGAAACCACATATTACCTTGGTACACCTCTACATTATACCTACACCATCATACTTAATTGCGAAAGAATGAACTTAAATTTTCGCATACATTATTTCAAGCCTTCTAGCTCACCTTCCATATAACTAGCATCACTATCCCAAGCAATCATTATTTTCACCTTGATGATTATCACTGGTCAAACCTAGTATCTAGTACTTGACATGATTAACAATGAAACTTCACATACTATTCTTCCTTGACAACTATATATAAAAAATTATCAAGAAACACTAGTCCACTAGAACCTCATAAGAACAATAATTGATCATAATATTATGGTCTATCTTCGTATAATCCATTAACACATCCTCCTTTCACAAATCACTACCATTTATCCATCCATATGCCTAAATTATATTCATGGCTCTATAAGCATCAACCAATTTCTTTTTTACTATCACAAAGGGAAGCCTAGATTATCAATCATTAACAACCTAATGCTTGTATTAATGACCTATACTTTTTAAAAACAACCCCTTCTCTACCTTCCACCGTGAAATCGACACCACACTCACTACCCTTTAGTTAACACGTTAAGATATATAACTTCAATCCTAACTTAATGGCATACATAAATCCATCTATATGATTTTAACCAATTGCTATCCCTAATTTTTTTGTCATTATACTTCTAAATCCATACTCCCAACTTTGAGGTTGTTCTACTACTTATGGATCATAACACCCTAAGTTACATTATCTCTCAATGAAAACTCTATTCAATAATCTAGGTAAATACTCCCTCTTCTCATAGGTGCTATCCATAATAACGGGCCAAAGATGAATCTAAATACATATCGTATTTTGTGTTAACTATATGATTTATATGGATGAGGATATGAGCTTTTAAATTAAAGGACTTAAAACACATTAACAGGCTCATCTCAAGCCTTTTGTGCTTTATTGAAGTTTCTAACATTTAAATAAAAGAACATCATAACGAGATGAATTAAAATTGACTACTCATATTAACTCAAAAATAAGTCATAGTTGGAGGACTTTGGAGGAACACACGAATCAATGTAAGTTTATAAGAGGAAAACTTTACTGAACGATCTAAAGTATAAAATAAGGGAAATATTTCCAAAATGACCTATAGCCTCTCAAAGAAAAGTACAAATGTCTCCATACCATTTTGTAATACTCTACTAGACATAGCTTCAAAGACACCCTAGGAAACTTGAACCCTATACTCTGATACCAAGTTTGTAATGTCCCAAAACTACCCCTTAGACGTTACACGATTCTTAGGACCACAAATAATCCCAAGATAACCCATGGAACTGGCATAATTCATTAGCAACTGAATGAAAATAGATACTAACACTAGTGGTCATAGCTTGGGCTAGCGCCTGAAAAGCTTCCTGAAACTCTGTATGTGATATATTCACATTCTTGGGATCTACGGGCTGAGGGGCTGACTGATTCCCTATTTTCTTCTTAGGAGGCATGTTCTGCAGACAGAAGAGGAACCAAGATTAGACTGAGAGTTCAACTTGAGCTTTTGCATACTGGCACGACATGAATACTGAAAGAAGGGAAACTGTTCCTAAAATATCTTATAGCCTCTTGTACATAAATGTGGCGCACAACATACCCATGCACAAGACTCTACTAGATGCGGCTTTTCAGACTCCCTAGGACACTATTGAACCTAGCTCTGATACCAAGTTTGTAACGACCCGAGACTACCCCTTAGTCGTTACACGGTGCTCATGACCCCGAACGACCATAAGCTAACCTTTTGCTGATATTTGTACCTGATCACTGCATAATATAATACAATAAATATGGAAAGCTGGTGAAAACTTGCCATAAGGTTCAAAACATCTAAAATACTCAAACTAAAAACTGAATACTAATACACCTGTCTGAACTGTGGAGTTGATGGGACATGTCCCCAACTAACTCTGTCTACTGAAAATAAAGTGAATCTAATAAAGTACTAAAATAAAAAGTATCCTCGAATAGTGAGGACTCACTGCTACATCTACTGCTGCTGACTGATTCTGGACTGCTAGGGTGCTCTGGGGCTCGTGCTTCTGAACCTATGGCGTCAAATAAAACACCATAGCGCAAATGCGTTAGTACGGGAATGTACTAAGTATGTAGATGAGGTAATGCTAAATGCAAGGGCTTATACATGAACAATAACTAACTGAATGATATGCAAGAGCTGGATTAACATACATAGAGAATCTATAACTACTTAACATACTGTGCATACTGTGACTAAGCATACTGGGACTGAATCTGATAACTGATACTGAATATGCCATCAATCTGAGGTTTTTGAACTTACTGAGATTATACGTATCTGAAGCTACTAAAATTGATATCCGTACTTATTAATTCTGATAAACTGGATGACTGAGCCTACCGATAATTGATACCGACTGGCTGAATCTGAGATCAAACCTATCTAGCGGGATGATCTCTAAACCTTTTAATAACTATTAAGAATGACTAAGCTTGAGATCAGACCTAACTAACGGGTGATCACTGGAACTGATATTGAGAAAACTCAATTGAATCTGAGACTGAGATCAAGCCTATCTGATGGGTGACCTCTGTAGGTACTGATACTGAATAACTTTATGTGAGACCAAAACTATCTAGCGGGTGGTCTATGAATCTATGGAACTATCTGAGTTCGTTACTGAGATTGATGACTGTATCTGACAGTCCTGATTTTTGAGTTCTACTCTGAAGAATGATACTAAAACTGTAACTGTGGGAGTTCTCACTTAACCGACATGCCACGAATCTAATTTGGTGGGGTCCAAACTATAACCCCAGATGAAAGGGTGTCAATACCGTGCCACGGGTAAAGACCTCTGCTACAGTCAAGCCTATCTAATGGGTGACACTAAACAGGAAGTCAAGCCTAAGGTAGTATGATAGTCAAGCCTTAATATAATGGGTGACTCCTGGTCCTGCGCTGGTTACGTAGTTTTGGATTACAGGGATTGTTGCTAACGACTCTACCTCTCTAACGGGTAAGCCATCATCCCTGCACTCGCTTGGTGCTAGTTACTACTCCCAATTGAAGTACTCTGAACTGATTCTTAACTAAACTTAGACTGAGCTGAATCTGTTACTGATCATATTTCTTGACTGATCTGACTGAGTTCACTTAGTTCCATTATCTGATGAAATACTTATGAATTCTACTTTCTGTCTGAAAGTGATTGATGTCTGAGGCTGGATTGAACTAGTACTGAGATTTCTGAATTTTCCTAAATGTTCTGTCAATGACTGAATTCTATGGATCATAGCACGACTGAGATTATCTTGAGATTGATTCGACTCTAGACAAACAACTAAGTTTTCGGGTATAAATACCCCCAGGACTCGATATCATAAATTAATAAGATAGAACCACACTTGAATAGCATGACAATGGACTATCATTCACAACACAATCAATACGATACCTCATCAATCACTTGAATGTCATAAGCATGTAAATGTATAAGGTAGGCATACTAATATCTCATAGTTGTTCAATAAGGAATACTCATGGACAAGAATGCACGCAACTTATCATAATACATTCACTAAGGCATTTCAACAAACGCTTGACATGCACTAGTTATCACATACTAAGGGATTTCATGCTTAACGTACTAAAAAGACACTATTCTCTTTACTTAAGCATTCTATCAAACATATGGGGAGCATGCTTTGGTTATACCATAGATTCTATACTTAAATTATTATGAATACATCAATATCATACGACTTGAAGGAATTTTATCATGAACGTCACATAGTAGGATCAAATCTTGGATCTTTAAAATCAAGTCATGAATTAAAACTCATCAACAACATGAACTTCAATTTCCATTTAAAAAAAATTCATGAAAATCTCATAAATATATATACTCTTGAATTTAGAAAAGGATTCTTGAACATCTTGGGTGAAAGGAACCCAAGAATAAACATCTGCATACCTTAGTTTTCTAGATTCTTGATGTTCTTGAAGACTCTTGGAAGGATTCTTAATATGCTTTGGAAACTTGAGGGCTAGTTTCTATCTTTGAGATAGAGTGTTTTGTTCTTTATAAAGTAATGAGAACAGAAGATCAACTTTGGCTATTGGGGTTTTAAATCTTGTGTAGAGACTGATTGGGGCTTTAGGAAAATTATCAAAGGGTCCCTGAAATTTAAATAACGGAACCTGAATGAAATCCCGATTTTACACGCTGGCGCGACGCACCATAATCGTGCCAGCTTACTGGAAAGTGGACAATTGGGAAACTTCTTGATGGCGCTACGCGGTGGAAATCGCGTTGCCACCTTGGTTGCGAACTGGAAAGACACCACGACGCAGTGGCATCGCGAAGGCTCACTACAATATATATACACTACAATATTTATATATATAGTTATATACTAAGTTATAAAATATATACACATGTATAAGTTAAATATATTCTATTTTAGAAAATATATACACATATATACACTATTTTAAATAAAACATATTCTATTTAATATAATAAATTAATAATAGTATAATACTTAATAGTAAATTAATAATATATTAAAACTACGTTTTTAATTTAAACTAGAAATTCAATTTAAATCATTACATGGAAAAAATTACAAAGTAAGGACTAAGGAATGAATGAATGTTGAATTTTATTTATTGCAAAATGATCCAAAATTTATAATTTACATGAATTAAAAATCTAAAAATTTTGCATCATTTTCTCCAACTCATTCATGTTAGTATTAACGGGAACTTGCATAGGATAGTCAAAGTCAACAGGGGCAAAGCCATGCATTAGACTTGATTCTACTGAGTTCTCCCGTGAAATCATAATTTCTTCAAGTCTGTGCTCGTCGTTCGGCTCCGCTTTCATTCTTTGATTTCTTCGTTCGACTCTAATCCAATCTCTGAGGCAAACGAGAACATTCATTGCATTGCTTCCCAATGAATGTCGGTTGTCTCCAAGTTGCTCTCGTCCTTGACTAAAAGCTCTCTTTGATGCAACGGTTGACATTGGAACATTCAAGATATCTATAGCTAATCTTGAAAGCACAATATATTGTGCTTCATTACTCCTCCACCAATCCAACGCGTTGATCCATAGTCTGCAATCCTCTAGAGGCGATCGAAGATAATACTTAAGCTCTTCCCGATAAGTTGATGTGTAAGCTCCCTCCTCGACACTGTTCCAACAATTTAAATCATAAAAGTGATCAGGAAAACCACTATATGCCGGCCTTTTAGAAGATGATGGCTCCTCGGGAGGATGAGGAGCGACAGTTGGAGTGATATTTGTAGGTATGGCTAAATCAATTAAATTAGCATAGTTGTTATATAATTTATCTATGTATTCATTCGCATCACCCATAGCCGTCCACAAATCAGGTTGTACTTGTTGAGAATCATTGTTAGTATTTATTTCTAAATTAGCATAAATAATCGTTCTAAAGTGGCACATAGTATTATATTTCAGTGCACGGATTAAGCATAGCACCAACCAAGTAAGTAGGGGGAATCGGAAAAAAATATTTTTTAAATTTAGCAAATATGGCACCAACAGCATCTTTGTAACCTTCTTTATTTTTATATTCTTTGAGCAAACCAAAAATATCAGCTTTATATGCCAAAATATTACAAACAGTAGGATAATAAGCACCGAAAAATTCAACCGTAGCTATATAAAATTTTTCCAAAAACTTAACAAGATCATTAATTACAATCCAATAAGAATCATGTAACATGCAATCAGCAGAATCAGCAAACGAACCACAATATTGGTTAAAAAAATAGTGTAATAGGAACTCTATATTTATAACAAATTCTTAAAAAATCATACGTAACTTTCCATCTAGTTTCACATTCTTCAGGCATCAATATCGGTGCAAGTCCATTTTATTCACATTTAAGTTTATAGTCTCTAATTCTGCTTCTACGATTATTTTCTTGAATAAAACCAATGGCAAGCCAAAAATTTTTAATATAAAACTAAAAAAACTCAAGACCATCTCTTACAATTAAATTATATATATGACATGGACACTATGAAAAATTTCAGGTAACAACAGAGATAACTTAGATTTTAATTTTGTTATAGCAGTTTTGTTGTTAGAAGCATTATCAAAAGAAATACATAAGATTTTATTTTTGATACCATAAAATTCTGCAACTTTAGCAATCGAATCAGCAATAAAATCTTTAGTATGTTTACGATCTTCATCATATAAAAAAGCAAGAATACGTTTTTGCATAATAAAACTACTATCTATCCAGTGACAAGTAATAGTTAAATAATCATTTTTATTTACTGCACACCCAATATAAGAAGTTAGGGACATTCTACATTGAATATTTTTTAACAATATTGATAAATAAAAATAATATTGTGAATGAAGTCTAAAAATATCGGCCCGACAAGTACTTCTAGGAATACCATTAAACATAGGATTATAAATTGCTTGAATATAATGAATAAAGGCATAAGAAGAAAGAAAACTAAAAGGCAAACAACCCAAAGCTACCATTTTAGCTATTTCTTCCCGGTACCTCGATTTATTAGACTTCTTCATTACCTGACCGGTTGCTGGGTCCATTCTAGTTTGTGTTGTCCCACCAACATCCGCACTATATCGTGCAATATTTAACTCTCTTTCGTAAACATCACCTATATGTCTCATTAACGTACCCATACCCCCTTGCTTGCCTCCGTATTTATGCTTATATATTTGTTGATAAATATTGCATTGCACCTCAGTATCTGATATACGTTCAAAAAATAGTCATGCAATACTAGTTGTTTTATGAGTTCTTGGGAAACGGAGAGGAGGGGGAGGGAGATTAACCGATTTAGATCTAATGTTAGTATTTCCTACTGCGGGGGTCTCACCAACATTTTCATCATATTCGTCTAAATTAACCGTATCTACTTCATTTTCTTCTTCTATACCGTAATTTTTCTGAGCTTCTACATAATCCATATCGTGGGCACCTACACCTAAAGGTACGCCTACTTCTTCCTCAAAAGGATGACTAAGCAGTGCCGGAGGCTCACGGGTATATCTACTACTTGAAGTACCTCTACCGCTAGTAATTTGCTTTTTACTACCACTACCGCTTCCGGGACAAAAAATTTTAACACCTTTAGTAGCGAGGTTTCTTAATTTATCCATAATATAAATTAAACTAAAAAAAATCAAAATACACAAATATAATAAAATTAAATATTCGACAATTAATATACTAAATAAAAATTAAACGTAAGAGATGGAACGACAATACCAAATTTTGGAAGTATCCGAAGGTTGCGACTTTAGAAACTTCCACTCGTACTTTGTAATCACAAAATTGAAAAATTAAAGTGAGAACTTTAGGAAATTAAATATATAGAATATTTGAGAATTGAGATTTGAGAGAATGAAAAATTGTGTGGAAAAATAATTTTAAATGTATTTTTTTTAATTAAAAGGGCCAAAGTAGCCGTTTGGACCCAAAAACGGCTATATAGACGTTGGGTCAATGGCTACTTTGGTCCCAACGGTCCAAAACCCATTTTTTTTTTAAAAAAGTAAATCAGTCCGGTTAACCGACGGGCCCTGACTGGGCTTGGTCCGGGCCGGGTTAATCGGGCCCAACCAAAAAAATAAACCAGCTCGGTACCTGGTACCCTACAGCTCGTGGGCTGATCAGGCTGGGTCAAACCGGTCCGGTTTTCTTAAATGGGCTGGATTGGGCCAAGTCAACCCGACCTGTTTGACAAGCTTAGTTCTGGGTGAGTTTTTGAGGATCCTCCTTGAATTAGAAAGCTAGGGTTTCTTGTTCTTGAGGGGATTTTTTTTTTACTATGAGAGGAATTGAAATAATGATGACTACTTAGGGTATTTAGGGGTTAAATTTCGTTTATTATGTTAATTAGGGCCATGGAAAAAGACCCATATACCCCTGAATAAATTTAAAAACGGAAGCTGAAAACTGAAGATCCCAATTTTTGGCCTTGGCGCGACCCGCCACTATCGCGCCAAGCCACTGGAATTGGACAACTGGAAAACTGTTCTGTGGCGCGACGCAGAGGAATCGCGGTGCCCTTTTGATTCTGAAATTCATCCTTGGCGCGACGCGCCATTATCGTGACAGGACACTGGAAAAGGATAATTTTTTATAACGACGTGATGCGGTGGTTTCATGGAGCTTCACTGAAAATTGGCAATCGTCATTTCTGCTGGCTCCTCGGCGTGCTAAGGGTTGAAATGACGGTGTTCAATGACTAAAACTTAATATCGCCATAACTTCTTACCCAGTTATCGGATTTAGGCTAATTTTATATCGTTGAAAAGCTAACTAAATTTCCTACTCAATGGAAGGCTCTAAACTGAAAAATAATAAGTGTTTCAAAAATTTTATATATGAATACTCATGTATTGGGACTTATATTATACTAGGGAAATATGGGGCGTTACAATATCTCCCTCTTGGGATCATTCATCCTCGAATGAAACTAGTTAAGCTGAGGAAACTGATGGACTAAGATTACACATTGAAAATACATATCTGATGCATGGAATGCATGACTGAACTGATTCATGAATGCAAGACTGACATGAACATGATGTGCAACTGAAACTGAGCATGATAGAGAGAAATCTTAAGAAGATTAGTACCTTATACTGAATCTGGATTCGCGAAGAAAAGATGAGAGTACTTGGTCCACATAGCTGCCTCTGCTTCCCAAGTGGCTCCCTCAACGGACTAATTCCTCCAAAGAACTTTAACTAGTGGAACTTCTTTGTTCCTTAGTCTACGAACTTGATGATCAAGAATTTCGACTGGAACTTCCTCAAAGAAAAGACTATTTTGAATATTTATACATTCTAAGAGAACAACTATAGCTGGATCATCAATACACTTTTTATCTATTAGACATGGAACACTGGGTGTATTGAGGCTAAATCTGAAGGCAACTCAAGCTCGTAAGCTACCTTTCTGAAACGACTGAGAATTCTTAAGGGACCGACATATCAGGGATTGAGTTTTCCTTTCTTGCAAAATCTCTTCACTTCTTTCATGGAAGAGATTTTCAAGTACACAAGATCACCGACCCCAAACTCGAGATCCTTTCTCCTCATGTCTGCATACGATTTCTGTCGGCTCTGGTCAGCCCTAAGCCTTTCTCTGATCAACTGAACCTTCCCTAATGCATCAAAGACCAAGTCAGGACTTAATACTACAGCCTCACCTACTTCAAACCAACCAATTGGAGATCTACATCTCCTCCCATAGAGAGCCTCAAATGGAGCCATATGGATACTGGAATAATAGCTGTTATTGTATGCAAATTCAATCAAAGGCAAGTGGTCATCCCAACTACCTTTAAAATCTACTATGCATTCTCTCAGCATATCCTCAAGAGTCTGAATGGTCCTTTCTGCTTGACCATTTGTCTGAGGGTGGAAGGTTGTACTGAGGTGGACTTGGGTACCAAGACCCTTTTGGAATGCTTTCCAGAAATGAGAGGTAAACTGGGTACCTCTACCTGAGATGATAGATAAAGAAACACCGTGCATCCTAACCAACTCTCTGACATAGAGTTTGGCATAGTCCTTGGCTGAATAAGAGGTATGGACTGGCAAGAAATACACTGATTTGGTCATCCTGTCTACGATAACCCAAATAGAATCATGCTTATGACATCAACGAGGCAAGCTTGTCACAAAGTCCATGTTCACTTCCTCCCATTTCCACATGGGAATACTGAACTCCTGCATGGACCCACTAGGTTTTTGGTGCTCAACCTTAACTTGCTGACATGTAGAGCCCTTAGCTACAAATTCTGCAATATCTCTCTTCATCCCACTGCACCAATAGATCTCCCGTAAATCGCGGTACATCTTAATGGCCCCTGGATGAATAGAGTAACGCGCACCATGCGCTTCTGCAAGAATTCATTGCCTTAAATAATCTACACCAGACACACACAATCTACCTTGACAACGCAAAACACCATCTCCCCCTTGGGAGAAAACCTCCACTTTCTGATCTCTAACTGATTCTTTCAACTTAACTAGACTGGGATCTCTATCCTATTTTTCCTTCACCTCGGATACTAGAGATGATTCAGTGCTACTCTATACCCACACACTACCCTCTGCTGAGTTGACTAAGCGGACACCTAGCTGGGCAAGCTGATAAACTTCCTGAGCTAACTTCTTCTTACCATCCTCAACATGAGAAACACTGTTCATAGACAATCTACTCAGAGCATTAACCACTACATTGGCCTTTCCCGGATGATACAGAACACTCATGTCATAATTTTTTAATAACTTTAACCACCTTCTCTGACGCAGATTCAAATCTTTCTGAGAGAACACATACTTAAGGATTTTGTGATCTGTGAACACATCTACATGTGCCCCATACAAGTAATGACTCCAAATCTTTAAAGAAAATACTACAACTGCTATCTCAAGATCATTAGTTGGATAATTCTTCTCATGAGGCTTAAACTGTCTGGAGGCATAGCTAAGTCCTTACCTCACTGCATGAGGACACAACCCAAACCTACTCTGGTTGCATCACAGTACACAACAAAACTATCTGAATCATTTGGTAGATTAAGAACCGGGGCTGAGGTGAGTCGAGTCTCCAACTCTTGAAAACTCTTCTCGTAGGAATCTGACCACTGAAACTTAGCTTTCTTCTGAGTCAATATAGATATGGGGGATGCAATAGAATAGAACCCTTTAACAAACCAACGGTAATAGCCAGCTAAACCCAAGAAACTCCTGATATCTAATGGAGAGATGGGTCTAGGCCAGTTTCTCACCGCCTCAGTCTTTTGAGGATCAACTCTAATGCTATCACTGGAAATAATATGGCCAAGAAAAGCTATTGATCTTAGCCAGAATTCACACTTACTGAATTTAGCGAACAACTAATGGGCTTTAAGAGTTTGCAGCACTATTCTGAGATGGTCTGCATGATCATTTTTGCTACGGGAGTAAACAAGAATGTCATCAATGAAGAATATGCCAAACATGTCCAGGTACTTCTTGAACACTCGGTTCATCAAGTCCATGAAGGCTGTTGGGGCATTCGTAAGCCCGAAGGACATGACTAGAAATTTGAAGTGACCATACTAGGTTTGGAAAGTTATTTTTGGAATGTCACATTCATTGAATCTAAGTTGATAATAGCCTGATTTGAGGTATATCTTTTAAAAATAGATGGAACCCTGAAGTTTGTCAAACAAGTCATCGATTCTACAAAGTGGATATTTATTCTTGACTGTGACCTTATTCAACTGACGGTAGTCAATACACATGGAGCACCCCATGAGGAGAAGCTGGGTTTGATGAATCCCTTATGTAAGAGATCCTTCAACTATTTTTTCAATTCTTTGAGTTCAGATGGAGCCATTCTGTATAGAGAAATAGATATAGGCTGAGTATTTGAGAGAAAGTTTATTTTCCTTTCAAGGGACACTCCGGGGAGATCTTCAGGGAACACATCTGGAAATTCCCTCACTACTAAAACTGACTCAAGAGTTAGAGTTTCTGAGTTAGAATCTTTGACTCACACAAGTTGGTAAATACACCCATTCGATATCATCTTTATGGCTCTAACGTACGAGATCAACTGACCCCTAAGAGCTATTGTACTACCTCTCCATTCAAGGACTGGTTCATTTGGGAGCTGAAAATGAACTATTCTAATTCTACAATCAACTGAGGCATAGCATGAGTGGAGCCAATCCATGCCGAGAATGATGTCAAAATCCATCATATCTAACTCCACGAGATCAACTAAGGTAACTTTTTGAAATATTATGACAGGACAGTTTCTGTATACTTGTCAAGGTACAATGGAAACACCTACTAGGGTAGACACTGAAAAGGGCTCTGCTAGAGTTTTGGAGCTGACTCCAAAGTTGACGGCTATATATGGAGTTAAAAAAGAAAGAGAAGCTCCAGGGTCTAGTAAAGTATAAACATGTAAGTGAAAGACCTGTAACGTACCAGTAACTATGTCAGGAGAATTTTCCTGATCTTGTCTAGATTTAAGAGCAAATAATTTGTTCGGACACTGACCACTGGTAGCACTGGAAGTGGCACCCCGCTGAGTCGGGCGACCGGATGGAACTGGCCCTGTTGGAGCACATACCTTCCTTTCTGAAGAACTACCCGACACTTCTGAATCTGATGGCCTGGCTTGCCATACCCAAAGCACACATCACTTCCCGCTTTACACTCACCCTGATGGTATCTACTACATTTCTGACATAGAGGATTCGTACGAGAACTTCTAACACAAACCTGGGACTTAGAGCTTGGTGCCCTATCTTTATTGTTGTTTTTGAATTTGGGTACTGGCAACTGGATGAAAAGGGTGATGGGGATTAAGACCTCTGATGAAACTGAGGACGGTTACCACCTTCTGACTTTGGCTGATTGAAATTAAAACTACCTGTCCTAGCCCTTTTGTCTCCTCTATCTCTTTTCTTAATCTTCTGCTCCTCTATCTGTTGAGCATGAACCATCAGCCTAGACAAGTCCATCTCACTAATAAGAATTGTGGTCTTGTACTCCTTGATCACACTATCATACACACCAGACACAAACTTACTCATCTTGGACCTGTTGTCCGTTACCACATGAGGAGCATACCTAGCTAATTGAGTAAGCTTGAGGGAATACTCCCTCACGCTCATGATACCCTGCCTTAAGTTAATAAACTCTAACACTTTGGCCTCTCTTTACTCCAATGGGAAGAATCTGTCTAAGAAATATATGGTAAACTCTTCCCATTCTACATGCCCTGCATCTACACCCCTATCAACTTTCCACTTCTTAAACTAAGTATGGGATACATCCTGACACTGATATGCAGCCAACTCAGCACTCTGACTAGATGCCACCCCCATAGCATCCATTACCTTTTGCACCATATCTAAGAATTCTTGTGGATCCTCTTCAGATTTGGATCCCATGAAAGAAGGAGGATTCATCCGGGTAAAATCCTAAATTATCATCGCAGTAGTATTGGCTATTGGGTTGGCTGGAGAAGTAGTTGGCCATTTATTTTATGCTGCTACGGAATTGTCTAGAGTAGTGGACGTAGCCCTAAATTCTACGTGAGAGACACACTCGTCCAGAGGATCTGCCTAGGTGGGCTGAGAGGCTAGCTGATTTCCCATTCTTCTTCCATTCTTCTTGGGAGGTATGTTATGCAAACAGAAGGAAGAAATGGATTATACTGAGAGTTTAACTTTAGAT
The DNA here is from genome assembly GCA_030864215.1 of Capsicum pubescens. Classification (NCBI taxonomy): domain Eukaryota; kingdom Viridiplantae; phylum Streptophyta; class Magnoliopsida; order Solanales; family Solanaceae; genus Capsicum; species Capsicum pubescens. The sequence continues at coordinate 263,635,590 of CM061542.1, forward strand.
CATGCTCAATCAGACAACATAAATACTGTAAGAAGGGAAACTTTTCCTAAATGCCTTGTAGCCTCTCGTCCATAAGTATGGGGACCTACACACCCATGCACAAGACTCTACTTGACATGGCTTTCAAACTTCCTAGGATACTTTAAAACTTTAGGCTCTGATACCAAGTTTGTAATGACCCGATACTACCCCCTAGTCGTTACACGGTGCTTACGGTCCTGAAGAACTACAAGCTAACCCATGAGCTGGTACAAGTTCATGGTTCAAAACAATCATAAGAATGTCCTAAAATAAATAGAAATAGCATGAATCCGACTTAATAGATTTAAATCGTGATCTTGTTCAATAAATAACCACATTAAAACATGGAGGATTAAATAAGAATAATAATTTCATGATAACATGGTATAGAATCATAGTTTATGGAGATTCATTCATAAAATCACAATTTAAATATAATAACTTTAAAAGATCACAATTTTATAATTTAAAAAGGTTGCTTGGACTCCATGGATGAAAGGGATCTATGGATGAACATTTAACATACCTGGGATAGTAAATTTCTTAAAGTTCTAGGTGAGTTCTTGAGGATTGGCCCTGAATTTGAAAGCTGGGATTTCTTGTTCTTGAAAGGGGGATTTTTTTTATTGTGAGAGGAATTGAAATAATGATGACTACTTAGGGTGTTTTGGGGTTAAATTTCTTGTTTTAGGTTAATTAGGGCAATGGAAAAAAACCCAAATACCCCTGAAGCTGAAAACTGAAGATCCTGATTTTTTGCCTTGGCGCGACGCCCCACTATCGCGCCAAGCCACTGGAATTGGACAACTGGGAAACTGGTTTGTGGCGCGACGCGGATGAATCGTGGTGCCCTTTTGATTCTAAAATTCGCCCTTGGTGCGATGTACCATTATCGCGATAGGATACTGAAAAAGGACAATTGGGATTTTGAATGACGGCGCGATGCAATAGTTTCACAGAGCTTCACTGAAAATTAACAATCATCATTTATGCTGGCTCCACGACGCACTAAGTGTTGAAATGATGGTGTTTAATGACTGAAACTTAAAATTGCCATACCTTCTTACCCGGTTAATGGATTTAGGTGAATTTTATATCATTGGAAAACTAACTGAATTTCCTACTCAATAAAAGGCTCTAAACTAAAAAATAATGAGTGTTTCAAAATTTTTATATATGAATACTCATGGATTGGGACTTAGATTATGTAAGGGAAATACTGGGCATTACATAATGTCCCAAGGGGGAGATGCACTATAACCCCCTCGAGCTTTCATATCCTCAATCTTCCACTTTTTCTTCACGTAGAAAGATCCAGTTTAGAGTAATGGGTACTCATAAGTTGACTCTATCGCTTCAATATCAACCGTATGACATGTATTCAAGGAATCAATTCAGTTCATGATATTCAGTTCATGTATTTTGTTTTAGACTCTGTTTTGTTCTCGTGTTCCCATTCATGCATATTTAATAAATAATCTCAGGTTCATCAGCATTTTCAGCTTGAGGTAATAGTCTTTCTTAGATTTACTCAGTTTCTTGATTCAGTTATAGTTTTAAACTTGGTATCAGTTACCGTTACATATCATCTTCATGACAGTCATACATTCGCGAATCAGTTTAGTCATGTACTCATGCTTCAGTTATGCATGTTAAGTATGTAAAATCAGTCTATCAATATATCTTAGCTTAATCAGTCTCATTCGAGGACGAATCTTCCCAAGGGGGAGATATTATAATATCTCGTATTTTCCTAGCTTAATGTAGCTCTCAGTACACGAGTGCTTCTATATAAAATTTACAAAATACTTAGAATTTTACAGTTTAAGACCTACAATTGTGTAGGAAATTCATCCAGCTTTCCAGTGATATAAAATTTTCCCAAATTCGATAATCGGGTAAGAAGTTATAGTATTTTTTGTAAAACAGTGTGACAACTGGAGAGCACCGCGTCGCGGTGAGGGGCCAAATGACATTCGGCATTTTCCATAGTGTCATTACAATAATGGCACATCACGCCAATGGCCATTTTTTCAATTGTCAAAATCCAGTGAGACTCTGCAATGGTGCCGCATCGCACCAAGGGTCCATTTCACGTTCGTCTTTTTTTATGAACAGTGCTAGCAACATTCCATTGGCTCACCGCATCGCGGTGGTGGCCAAATTTGGGATTTTTCAGTGACGAAAATTAATTTCTTTCTAGGGGTAAATTGGTATTTTTTTTCCACGGTCCTAATCAGTCCTAAACACGAAATTAAGCCCTAAAAGAGCAATAATTGCTCATTATTTTTTTATTCACTCAATTTCTTTCAAGATTAAGTCATTTTCTCTCAGAAAGGAGAAAACCCTAGTTTTCAAGAATCAAGAACAAACCCAAGAAATCGTCCAAGAACCTTAAAGAATTAATCTTCTTAGGTATGTTAAGTGTTCATTCATGGGTTCCTTTCACCCATGAAGTCCAAGAACCCCTTTTAAACATACAAGATCTCAGATTTATGATTTTAATTCTTGAATTAGATTGTATTCATGTTCATGAAATTATTTGGGATTTAATTTCATGATTAATTACAAGTCTCATGAAAAATACATAGTTTGTGGGTTGAATTATGTGATCTTCATGTTGAACTCTTGAATTACAAGTTGAATGTAGTAGCCATGATATTATTATATGTTTAGTGTTATATGGAGTAAGCATGCTCCTCAAGTGTTTGATAAAATGCTCAAGTGCATTGGATAGTGAATTTATGACATGTTATATGTGGCCCCATTCATGTACAAGTTTATGTATACCAAGTGTTTGACAAAATATTTAAATGAGTGCATTGTTGTTCTTTTATGATCATGCTATGCTTTACTTTTAATGCTTTCGAGTCCTGGGGGTATTCAATACCCAAAAAATGTATCTGTTTACCTAGAGCTATAATAGTTACAGAATAGTCTCAGTAATGTCATGATCAGTAGTATTCAGTCAGTTACGAAACTTAGTGAAACTCAGTATCAGTCCAGTATAAGACTCAGTATCCTTCTGATGGGAGTAGGATTCAGCACCGATTGAAACCAAGGATGGGGGTTGACCTACCAGTAGAAGGTATGACCCTTAGTAGCAGTCCTTGAATTCCAAAACTACGTAGCCAGCGTAGGTTGAGAAATCAACCTACCAGTTGAGGGTTGGTGAGTTATTTTACCTGCCAGTTGAGGGTACCACCGTTCTCATTCAGGGCACCTTCCAGATGAGGTTGACTATTTAGCTTGTCTTTACCCGTGGCACGGTACTGGCACCCTTCCAGTTAGGTTACAGGTTGGACCCCAAATCTATTCAGAAAAGAGGCATGCCGGTTAGATGATTAGCTCTCATAGTTTCAGTCTCAGTCTTAGTATAGGACTAAAACTCAGTTCAGTTCTACAGAATCAGGACTGTCAAAAATAATCACTTAGATATCAGTAATTTAGTTATCAGAAATCTCAGATATCAGTTACTCAGTTATCAGAACTCAATATTCAGTTTTAGTATATATGTATATGCGCAGTAGTGTATACTCAGTACTTACAGTAGATCAGTCATTCATGTAATCTTATTCAGTTATTCCATATTATTTAGTTAATTATTGTTCATGCATATGAACCCTTGCATTCAGTCCTACCTCATCTAGCATACCAATATATTCCACGTACTGACGCATACTTTCTCTTTGTGCTATAATGTCTCATATTATAGGTTTGGATGCTCGGGCCCCTGACCGCGCTTAGACAGATTCAGTTAGCCACAACAGGTTCAGTAGTGAGTCCTCATCTATCGAGGATATGCTTTTATTTTAGTATTTCTATAGTTTCAGTATTTTAGTAGTCGAAGTTAGTTGGGGGCTTGTCCCTTCAACTCCGCATTCAGACAGTTTAGTTAGAGGCTTTTAAGACTAGACTAGTTCAGACAGTATTTAGATTTTAGATGTTATTATTATCAGTATTCAAATTATGAACCTTATGGAATTTCAGCCTAACTTTCGCATAATTTTAATATTATTATTTAGTGCTCATAGAAGGTAGTAGTCATGGGTTAACTTGTGGTCCTTCGGGGTTGTAAGCACCGTGTAGTGTCTGGGGTACAGACTCGGGCCGCTACACTTGTACATGGTTTGAAGTGCGCCATACTTATGAACAAGAGACTATGGGACATTTTTAGCAAAGTTTTCCTTCTTTTAGGATTCATGTCGTGCGAAAGAGCATGCGCTAGATGGAACTCCTTTTTCCAACTTATCCTTTATTTTATTTACAGATAGTGCCTCATAAAAGAAACAACAGAAGGAACATGGATCAGCCTGCACCACCACCTGTTCAGGAAGATCCTTTGAATGAACATGTCCCTCACACCAAATTTAGGGTTGTTTTCACGACCTTAGCCTATTCTGTATCTGATCAGAACAACCAATATGTTGTTTCCCCCACCAATTTAGTGGCAAATATAGTTGCAATTAGGATTCGGGATTTCACTCGGATGAATCCCCTTCTATTTTTGGGATCCAAGTCTTAGGAGGATCCATAGGAGTTTTTGGATATGGTGCAGAGGGTGACAGATATCATGGGCATCATTTTGAGTGAGAGTGAAGAGTTGATTGCATATCAATTATAGGATATAGCCCACACCTGATTTAACCAGTAGAAGGAGGACCGAGGTGTTGATTCAAGGCCTATAGAGTAGGAGGAGTTTGCTACAACTTTCTTAGACAAGTTGTTTCCCTTAGAGTTGAGGAAATATAAGGTTCAGGAGTTTATCAATTTAAAGAAGGGTAATATGAGCGTGAATGAGTACTCACTTAAGATCACTCAGTTGATGAGGAATGCTCCTACTATGGTGGTGTATAATAGGTCTAGAATAAGTAAGTTTATGTCTAATGTATCTGACAGTATGGTCAAAGAGTGTAGGATCGCGATGTTAATTAAGGAGATGAACCTATCTAGACTCATGGTTCATGCTTAACAGATTGAGGATGAGAAGTGTAAGGAGAAGGAAAGAAATAATAAGAGGGCAAGAACAAGTATTTTTAACTTTTCTCAGCCAAGGTCAGAAGGCGGTTATCGTTCTCAATTCTGTTAGAAATTTTCAGCCCCATCTCCATCTTCATCTAGTGCACCAGTGCCTAAGTTCAGGCAAGACAGTCGAGATAGGGTGCCATGTTCTAATCCCTAGGGCAGTGTGAACAGTGGTCGTACTAATCCGCTTTGCCAAAAATATGGTAGGAATCATCAGGGTGAGTGTAAGACTGGTAGTGGTGGGTGTTTTAGATATGGAAAGCCAGGCCACAAGGTCAGGGATTTCCCAGGGGTTGGTCAGCAGGGTTAATCCAATTGTTCTTTAGCTCCAGCCGGCCGTTCAACTCAGTAGGGTGCCACTTCCAATGCAACCAGTTGGCAACGCCAAAATAGGTTGTATGCTCTCCAGACTCAGCATGATCAGGAAATTTCTCCTGATATGGTTACATGTACGTTACAAGTCTTTCATCTTTACGTTTATGTTTTATTAGACCCCGAAACTTCAGTTTCTTTCGTGACCTCTTATATAGCTGTCAACTTTGGTGTCAGTCTCGATATGTTAGCAAAACCTTTCTCATCATCTACCCTGATAGGTAAATCTATTATAGCTAGGCGGGTATACAAAAATTGCCCGATCACAGTATCTCAGAAAATTACTTCAGTTGATCTTGTGGAGTTAGAAATGACTGATTTTGATGTCATTCTTGGCATGGATTGGCTTCACTCATGCTATGCTTCAGTTGACTATAGAAATAGAGTCATTCAATTTTAGTTTCCTAATGAACCAGTTATTGAATAGAGGGATAATACTTTAGTACCTAAATTTCAGTTTATTTCCTAGCTTAGAGCAAGAAAGATGATATCCAAGGGGTGTATTTACCATTTTGTCCGAGTCAAACACTCAAATTCTAAGACTCCGAGTCTTGAGTTAGTTCCACTAGTAAATGAATTTCCAGATGTGTTCCCTGAAGATCTTCTCAGAGTTCCTCCCGAGAGAGAAATCGACTTTGGAATAGATCTCCTTCCAGACACACAACCTAACTCTATTATACCCTACATAATGGATCCATATGAGCTTAAGGAATTGAAGGAACAATTAAAACATCTCCTAGATAAAGGTTTCATTAAGCCTTGTATTTCTCTATTGGGGGCTCTAGTTCTATTCGTGCGTAAGAAAGATGGTTCTCTCAGAATGTGCATCGAATACCGTCAGTTGAAAAAAGTCACCATCAAGAATAAGTATCCTCTCCCCAAAATTGATGACTTGGTTGACCAACTTCAGGGTGCAAGTTATTTCTCTAAGATAGGCCTCAGATTTGGCTATTATCAGCTTAGATTCAGAGAATGTAACATCCAGAAGATAGCCTTCAGAACTCGGTATGGTCACTTCGAATTCCTAGTTATGTTTTTCGGACCAAAAAATACCCCTGAAGCTTTCATGGACTTGATGAATAGGAAGTTCAAGTAGTACTTGGACATATTCGTCATAGTCTTCATTGATGATATCCTTGTCTATTCCCGTAATGAGAATAATTATGCAAATTATCTAAGGGTTGTGTTGCATACCCTTAAAGATTATTAGTTATTTACTAAGTTTAGTTAGTGCAAATTTTGTCTAAGATCGCTAGTTTTCCTTGTCCATACAATTTCCTGTGATGGCATCCGAGTTAACCCTCAAAAGATTGAAGTAGTGAGAAACTGACCTAGACCTATCTATCCGTCAGACATTAGGAGTTTCTTAGGTTTGGCTGGCTATTATAGATGGTTTTTTGAAGGGTTTTCTTCTATTGCTTCCCCCATACCTTGATTGACTTAGAAGAAAGTTAAATTTCAGGGGTCAGATTCCTATGAGAAGCGTTTTCAGGATTTAAGGACTTGACTCACTTCTGCCCCAGATTTGACTTTGCCAGATGGGTCAGATGGATTTGTTGTTTGTTCCGATGCTTCCAGAGTTGGTATTGGTTGTGTTTTGATACAAAGAGGCAAGGTCATAGCCTATGCCTCTAGACAACTTAAATCCCATGAAAAGAATTATTCTACCCCTAATCTTGAATTGGCAGTTGTTATATTTTCCTTCAAGATTTGGAGGCATTATCTTTATGGGGTTCATGTTGATGTGTTCACCAATCATAAGAGTTTCCAGTACGTGTTCACATAGAAAGATTTGAATCTTCGTTAGAGAAGGTGGCTTGAGTTCCTAAGAGATTATGATATGAGTGTGTTGTATCATTCGGGCAAGGCCAATGTAGTGGCAGATGCCCTTAGTAGATTGTTTATGGGTAATGTTTCCCATGTCGAAAGTGATAAGAAGGAGTTAGTCTGTGAAGTTCATTCGCTTTCTAGGCTAGGTATTCGGTTGGTTGATTTAGCTGAAGGTAGTAGATGGGTTCAGAATGGTTTGAAATCTTCATTGGTTGCCGAAGTGAAAGAAAGGCAAGATAAGGATCCCAGTTTGCTTAAGTTGAAAGAGGCGGTTAGAGACCGAAAAATGGAGGTTTTCTCCTAAGTGGGGATGGTGTGCTTTGTTATCAAGGTAGATTATGTATTCCGTATGTTGATGGTTTAAGATGATGAATTTTAGTAGAAACGCATGGTGCGCGGTACTCTATTCATCCAGGAACCACTAAGATGTACCGTGATTTGCGAAAATCTATTAGTAGAATGGTATGAAGAAGGATATTGAAGAGTTTATGGTTAAGTGTTCAAATTGTCAACATGTCAAAGTTGAGCACCAAAGGACTAGTGGTACATTAAAAGAGTTTAGCATCCCCACCTGGAAGTGGGAAGTGGTGAACATGGATTTTGTGATAGGGTTGCCTCATACGCGTCGTTAGCATGATTCAATTTGGGTCATTGTAGATAGAATGGCCAAATTAACTCATTTCTTGAGAGTTCATATGTTGTATTCAGCGGATGATTAAGCTAGAATCCATATCAGAGAGTTGGTTAAGTTGCATGAGATTCCATTGTCTATCATTTTAGATAGAGGTACTCAATTTACCTCACTTTTGGAAGGCTTTTCAGAAGGGTCTTGGTACCCAAGTTCATCTCAGTACAAATTTTTATCCTCAGACAGATGGTCAGGCAGAACAGACCACTCTTACTTTAGAGGACACGTTAAGGGCCTATGTTATTGATTTTATAGGTAGTTGGGATAACCACTTACCTTTAATTGATTTTTCATACAAAAATAGCTATTACTTCAGTATTTAGATGGCTCCGTTTGAGGCTCTCTATGGGTGGAGATGTAGGTCTCTTAGTGGATTGTTTGAAGTATGAGAGGCTGCTTTGATAGGGCTAGATTTAGTGTTTGAGGCAATGTAGAAAGTTTAGTTAATTCAAGATAGGCTGAAGACTACCCAAAGTCGTCAGAAATCTATTACAAATGTAAGGAGAAGAGATCTTGAGTTTGATGATGGTGACTTGGTTTATTTAAAAATTTCACCTATGAAAGGACTGAAGAGATTTGGCAAGAACAGGAAACTTAGTCCCCGCTATGTTGGCCCATATAGAATTTTGAGTCATTTTGGAAAGGTAGCTATGAGTCAGAGTTGCCTACAGATTTGGCATCAGTGCATCTGGTGTTTCATGTCTCTTTGTTAAAGAAATGTATTGGCAACCCAGCTTCAGTCATGCCTATAGAAAGATTGGAAGTGAAAGATAGTCTCTCCTACGAAGAAATCGCAGACCATCAGATTCATAGACTAAGGATTAAAGAAGTTTCTTTGGTTAAGGTTTTGTTGAGGAATCAGTCCGTAGAGGGAGCTACTTAGGAAACAGAAGCAGATATGTGAGCTCGGTATCCTTACTTTTTATCCACGAATTCAGACTAAACTTTAGCATAACAGTTTTCCTTAGATTGACTCTATCGGTTCTCTATTTCATCTATACAACTATTCTCATATCACAACATGCATTTATGGAATTAGTTCAGCCCATGTAGCATGCAATATGTTTTAGACCCAGTTATTTGATTTTATTTTAGCTTATCATTTTTCAATATAATCTCTCAGTATCCATATTATCTCAGCTTTACCAGTCTCATTCGAGGACGAATGATCCCAAGGGGGAGATAATGTAACACCCCGCATTTTTTATCTAAAAATTAAACCGTCATACTTACGTGTGTAAACTCTAATCCCATGATTTATATTTTAATAAATATATTATGATCATTATCCTAGTGTTTAAAGTTCTAACGAGTTGAAAAATATTCATAGGAATCACTTAGAGCAAAGTTGAGCTAAGAGCCTTTGATTCAGACAAATCTTGGTGTTTGATCCTACAAGGGTCAACTTTGAACGTACATAACTTTTTAAATTTATGTAATTTTGCATATCAAGGACCACCAAGTTGTATATAATTGAATTAGCTTTTCAACGATACCAATTTCTCCTTAATCCGATACCCGAGTGTAAAGTTATGACCATTTTTGTCACAAATAATAAGGTTCCACGATGCAGACCTAAGTTACTGCATCAACCTCCGTGACGTGGAGGATGGCTTTCCTGCATCTGTAAGTACAAGACCAAAGGGCATTTTAGTTATTTCCCCTTGCTCCCAAGCACCCAAGTGACGGATTAAAGACCCTAAAGGGCATTAATTGCCCACTTCTTATCATCAAACCCTTACGTAAACCATCCTCCTTTCCCAAAAACAAAAATCCAAGATTTCAAGCTTCCAAGTTCAAGAAACCCTCAAGAAAATCTTCAATAAACTATCTATTGAGGGATGTAGGTATTCATCAATGGGTCCCTTTCACCCATTGAGCCCCAAAACCCTATTTTTACTTACAAGTATAAATGTTATCCTACTTTGAAATTAAACCATGAATTTTATGCTAAATCGATTAAAAGTTATGTCTACAAGTGTATCCAAGTTAATTATGCTATTTCATGTTTTGAATTGCAATTTTCCATGCCATAGTTCATTGATTTCATGTTAAATCTCCGAATTACGAATTGAGCCATGTAATCATGTTGCTTTCTCATGTTTAAGACATTTCCATGTTCATGTTCATGCTTCTCACTTGTTTTGGTTAAATGTTTATGCTTTGGGTCTTTGAATCATTACTTCCAAATTACAGTTTTGAGTGTTAATATCATATTTTTTATGATCAGTCAGTGCAGCGGGTTATGAACACCCGATAGCTATGTGTTTTACATGATTTTGGATTTTAAGTAACAAGTCGATTAAGCCATGAATCTTTTCATTATACTCAGATATTTATGATCATGATGAGCACTATCATAAATAATATTCAGTTAAACTTAGTTCAGTTCAGTGCCTATGTCAGTTCAGTTGGGAGCAGGATTTAGCACCGAGCGAACCCAGGGATGGGGGCTCACCTAGAGGGTCTGACCTTTAGTAGAAGTACCTAAGTTCCAGAACTACGTAGCCAGCGTACGTTTTGAGAGGTATTCTTGCTTGTAGAGGGTTGACATTCTCTTAGGGGCACCTGCCAGTAGAGGGTCACTCCCTAATCTGACACCCTTCTAACTGGGGTTACAGGTTAGACCCCGATTAGCTTAGATTGGGGCATGTGGGTTACATGATACCTCCCACAGTCTTAGTTAGTACTTAGTATTTCGCAACTCTGTTTTGCTTAACCAAAGTATACGAATTTTTAGTTATTCAGTTATACAGAATTCAATCTTTCAGATTACAGATTATCTCAAAAACATATTTATGCTTGGTCTTGCATTCTCAGATACTACATGTTCATGCATTTATGCTCAGTTATCTCATGCATTTCAGTCAGTCCTTATCTCACATATCGGTACATTCAAAGTGTTGATCACATATATTTCTTTGCACTATGTTGTCTTATAACATAGGTTCAGACGCTCAGTTTTCCGACTGTTCTTAGATTGCTCAGCATTACCCAGCAGCAGTAGTGGTGAGTCCTCATCCATCGAGGACATGGTATGTTTTCTTAGTTATTTCAGTATTTCCTTATGTTCAGTCAGCCGGAGTTAGTTGGGGGTTTGTCCCATCAATTCCTCATGATGTTTAGAGGCTTTCAGATAATCAGTCAGTCAGTTCTTTCAGTTTTATCAGTTGTTTCAGACAGACGATTTAGTTCCTAGTATTTTTATTAGATATTTCAGACATGTCATTTCTACTTATTTAAGTATTTATATTTACAATATTTTATTAGTTTATTTTACGCACATTTGTTGTATTACTATTTTACTCAGTGCTCACAGCAAATACGAACTCATGGGTTAGCTTGTTGTATTACTATCACAATTAGTTTTTTCACCATTGTCTCTACTATAGAGTAGCCTTGGGTCGTGAAAAACATGGACACAAGTAAACAAGTATATATTTATAGTGTAAATTTTTTAAATAATCAATAAATTCAATTTATTATCGCTTCATAATAAATATTTTCACAATTGACATAGTAACATTTATCTGATAGGTAGACTTGTCATAACAATGAACTGATTGTGTAAGTACATTTTATCCCATCAATGTGCAAAAACTTAAAGATATTATTTTTAATTATAAAAGAATGAGTCGAAGTTTATATTTAAGAAACCACTTGGTTATCCAAAATTGATTGAACTTCTATCATGAACCCTAAACATAATCTCAACCCTAAGACCTCATTACTAAATAGCTCTTCTAAAAAAATGAACCTCCAGCTATAAAATGCATCACTGACTCTTCAAAGTCCATTCATCAACCACCTATTCCAAATCAAATAGAAAATACCACGACAACCATTTCACCCCAGACACAGAAATACCAACAACAACCCTTACTATTCTTCTCAAAACCTAACTATGCATAATAATTATCAGGATCCAAGACTACCCCATAATCGTAACACGGTACTTAGAACCACAAGTTATACCAAGCTAACCCATGGTACTGACATAGTTCTTGAGCAACTTATTTAAATAGATATAAAAGTTAAATTGAATGAGCAAAATTATAATCATGAGATAAGTTATTTCAATACGTTACTATTAAAAGTTTACAATACTGTAATTTAAAAAAAAAAAAAGAGGAACTGAAACTACATACAACAACTCTAACTAACTATCTATGAAGCCTCTACTAATACTAGCTATAGGTAGCTGAGACATGACCCCAATTATCCCTAATCAATACATATGAATAAGAAAATAAAATATTAAAATCCTAACTGACTTAAGTCCTTAAAATAAGAGAACTCATCACATGTTGCCTGAATGCTATGATCTTCTTGGCTATGATCCTGATAGTAAATACTTGAATCTGCATCACATGAAAAATATAGGCGGGAGAGGTATGCGATCAATACTTTAGAATGTACTGAGTATGTGAGATATGCACTAGTCATGAAAAAACTTAAAACATGTTTTGAAACTGAGGACATAAGTCATTTGCTGAAATATACATTTAAAACATATATATACATAAAAGTTGTAATGCGTAGTAAAATATCCAAATCATGAACTAAAATATTTCTGTAAATTAGGAAGCAGTAGAACCATAACTATTATATTTAATCTCAAGTTAATGTTGAATATGATGTAAAACTATATTAAATGCTAAATGAAAATAAATAGATAAACTTGAGTGCAAATTGAATGTATGGAGTTGAACTGTAGCATGGCCCTATATAAAATACATATATACTGATGTGAAGTGATGATCTAAAATTCATTGTATAAAAGGAAGTAAAACTAAATTGAGGGTCATATATGAATACTGGATCTGAAATGGTGGGATGTGAATAGATGCAATGACCAAGTAAATAAAATGTAACTGATCAATACTGTACTGAATAAACTGATTAGAAGGTCATGCAATAACTGAGTTTGAATGTGGGAGAGACTATTGACCAACATATAACCATGTGAGCTCAACATGGAGTTCGATGTATAAACCCCATAGAAAATGGCCTAATATACCTTTCTAGGATATAAAGGCTGATCTGACGTGGTATCACTAAGATGATGTCAAAAAGGACTAAGGTATCAATCCTGGTATGACGGGTGACCCTTTAGAACCTACGGTGGCACCGTACTTCTAGTACTTAGGGAATTGTACTAAAGGTCTTAGCCTAACTGATAGATAAGCCTCTATCCCTGCGTCCACTCAGTTTTAAGTACTGCTCCCAACTGAATATATATCGATATACTAAATTGCTTAATAATACTGAAGTCCTAAAGTTAAAAGATAAGTTGTTTGTCTAAAAGAATTCTAAATCATAAAAATTGAAGGATTGTGTGTTTGATTGAAAATGCATAATACCCTAGGTCATGTGTTCATAACACACCATCTCTAAAGAATACAACTATCATGATAAATTTTATAATCTGAAGAAAAATGTGAAATTTCATAACGCAAGTCCAAAATCATGAATTTACCAACATGCTGAGATTTCATTATTCTAAGTATATGAAAATACTAAATTTCATGGAAACCATGATAAGTCAACTAATATAGACTGAAATCCACAAAAACTACTAAATAATGCTTAATAGTCTTAAAAATTGATACATCATACATAGTATGATCATATGCTTTAAATCTGAAGTAATATCATGTAAATCATGCATGGAAATGAGAATATTGTGAATTCTATAATATAGTTATAAGAAATCATAAATAATAGCAAAAGATGCTCATGAATGTAAAATATATCAAGGAGAACTGAATTTAAGCTTGGGACTCTATTTAGATAAGAACACTAGTTCATGGGAATCATAGAAATTCATATTTTAAAATTAGATTTTGGGCATAAGGGTGACAAAAATCCCTTATTGAATACCCACATATCGGGACTGATGAAATCTTGGACTAAAACCTTGGAAATTTGGCTTTGAGAAAAAAAACCTAGGCTTAGGCTTGCTTGAGAGTTCAATTATTTAATTTTCAGACTTAGAATGAGTTTGGTGAAAATAATGAGGGATTTAGGGTGATTAAATAGACTTATACATCTTGTAACAAGTAAAACGACATAGTTTTAGGGTTAAAAGAGTGAGAAAAGACCAATCAACCCTTTTAAAATCATCTACGAAGTTGTTGGTATCAGTTTCGACGAGTTTGGTGATGACCCATAGGATCTGGAGATGAATCGTGGCCCGAGTCATCATATGGGACTGAAATTTTCATCCCTATTTCCATGACCACGAGTCACCCTATGACTTATAGTGACCTAACGACGAGTCGTCGTCACTAACAACTTTGATAGTGCTTCAGTAAATTGGGTATAACATTTTACTCCGATATCAAATTAAGAAAAAACCTGATGTGTTGGAAAGATAATTCAATTATATTTATTTGGTGGGCCTTAATCTCAAAATATCTTATTAATCTTAAATTTATGCTTGTTTGAAGTTGACTATAGCAAGATTCTTCTTAAGAATTCAATCGATAAGGGATATTTTGACTTGTCTATAAGCTAGGAGTTATTTGTGACCTTAGTATAAGTATAAATCACTCATAAAGCTATCAAAACATGTTTTTTGATTTTGCATGAACTTGTGGGGTGTTACAATATCTCCCCCTTGGGATCATTTGTCCTCTAATGAAAACTAACTTGGCTAAAAGGATAGGGAAAAAGTTGTAATTCCTGACATAGAATTCTAAGAGCTAAATACTAACCTGATAACCAACTCTCCAACTGAAACTTGGTATGGTTAAAAACATGATTGAATTACTAGTCTTGTCTGACTAACTTCTAAAGTTAGATAACTAACATGATGCAGATTTCTGAATGTGGACATATATTATGGTTTGGACTAAATTAGACTTGGAGTAATAACTAATTAAGTTTACACATAGAATGAATTAAAATTAATAACCTAAAGGAATAGGAATGCACTTGAAACTTAGGATAGTAAGACTAGATGAAGAGATGAGGAACTATGAGAGTTTGTTTGAGTAATCACTAAATTGAATTGTTGACTATACAGACTAACTCATACTGAAATTTTATAACTCAACTGAAGTATTAATGGCAGAATCATATATTTAGAGTTGTAAAGTGAAACATAATGACCTAAAATTCTAGGAGTACTGAGAAAGGAATATTGTTACCTTTGATGATCCTTGTTAGATGTTCTGATAACATTAGGGAGGTAAGAATTTTTGGGCATGATCTGAGTGAGATATCTGAATAAGGATTATAACATGGTTTTAGCATCCAAGTCTGCTAGTCTGAGATAATAGAATAGGAATGACTTAGAGATGAACATGAGAAACCTCTATTCTAAAGTTATATATCTTTGAATGAGAGTATCTTAGGCTGAAAGTAACGTTAGGACTAATATAGCTTGAGCAATGTGACAGATAATTCAACAACTTAGTAACATTCTTCGACCATGCTCTTTCTTACAAACCTACCATACTTAACTAGATGGAATTTTCTAACTCTCTTAGAGATAGACCATAATTGATTGCTAGAGGCTAAGTCTAGTTACATTCACTTACACTCTTCAAGCCTAACTCAGAGATACAAAACTTCTAGCATTAAAATGACCGTTCTAGTCTCACTATGGGAATCTATATTTTATATCCACTAGGAGATTATTAGCTCAATATATGTTGCTTCTTACTGCCTTAATCAATCAACTTTATGTTCTAAAAGAGTGACTAACCACCATAAGATATTTTCTATAGGTATATCAACAAATCATTCAAGCCTATTACTCAACTGCCAACAATATCACCATTAAATCATAAGAAGGGTCACTGAAGAATTAGAACATGAGGTTCTAATATAAAAGGGATATTGTTAAATCTTGACTCAAAAGATTTTTGTGAATTCTATACATAACTGAGGCCTATAGAGTAAAACATAATTGGAATAAACTTGTTCAAGAGATCTAATTTGAGAGAGTGTGCCATAGTGTGATATCATTGGTCATTAAAGATGTATCATGAGTACCTAGAACCAAACATACTGTAAAACATGAGTATTTCTGAAAATGGAGTTTTGTTTCTCCGCGCGTGATAAGTCATGAGCTATATGACTTGAGATTAGAATTCAAAGATTCATGGAATGAGTCACACTTCTGAGTGAACTATCACTCTTTATCCTTGCAATTGAGAGTGGACATGATTCTATATAAAGTGCATGAATATGAGCAATAATTATAGAGCTCACTTGAAGGCATGAGTAGAGTGTTGTAATGATCGAAGTACAAAAATTTGCACTAAGATAAGAATGGGTCGGGTATCTTCCTAACTTGCATCACTACTAGAATCTGAAAACCTGACTTGGTTCATGTTCTATCATCTTCCCCGTAGATTAAATCTATCATTCTAAGTTTGTGGACCTCTTCAATAAACTCTAACCTGAATTGCAATCACTCTACTCTAGAGTTGGTATATAACAGTACACATAAATACTAAAATCCTCCTGAAAAACTATACCTGAAAGTGTAAAATTCGCTACTAGTACTTCCTTCTGAGATATGACCCTTAACTTTCTATAGTCTCAATAGTCATCACAATAACTTAAATGCTTATTAACTTCAAACCTTTTAAATTATGACAATACCTTGAGTTCATACTTTTTCTTCTAGAATTCAAAACTCTTTCTTTCTATTAGCTTAATCATCCATAATTCAAACTTAGATTCTAACACTTAACATAGATATCCCTTACACTTTTAATTAACTATACCAATGTACTACTACTGGATAAGAATCATGAAATACTAACCCACTCAAAATTTTATAAACATACCCAACCTTGAAAAGCTTCTCTATATTTATGGTCGCTGCCTAATCTCGATCCTAACTAAAGCATTCTCTCTCAAAATTATATTATACAATTTACTGCTCCTACACTTCTAGGCTCATGTTTTAAGGTATAGGTATGATGCCATAGGATTCTGAGAAGGGAGTTGAAGACATATCTGACTTTGGCTCAGTGCAAGATTTTTATAAATAAGAATGAATTCTTTCAAAGTTTTTAAATTAAGAACATTGATGGGATTCATTCAAGAACACATGCAAACTCATAATTATCTATAGGGATTGTCTGAGAAAACTCCAAATCAGTAGAAATTTATGCTTGACTATTTATATTACCTGAAAAATAAGGCATAGTCAATAAGAATAGAGCAAAGCTAGAACTTGTATGAGTTTCTTAGAGAACACCTCTATTGCATGAACTGAGATAGGAAAGAAGGAAAACATTTCTTAAATCCCTTGTATTCTCTCGAGGAAAAGTACAGATGTCTCCATACCATTTCACAAAACACTACTAGATACGGATTCCTAGACACCCTAGGACATTTGAACCCATCCTCTCATACCAAGTTTGTGACGACCTGAGACTACCTCCTAACCATAACACGGTGCTTAAAACCACAACTAATTCCAAGGTAACCCATGATACTGGAATAGTTCTTAAGAAACTGATTTAACATATATAAAAGTTAAATTGATTGAGCGGAAGCATAATCATGAGATAAGTTGTTTCAATAAATTTCTATCAAAATTTTACAATGCCTTAATTTGAAATAAGGGGAACTAAAACTACATACAATAACTCTAACTGAATATCTATCAAGCCTCTACTAATACCGGTTATAGGTAGCTGGGACATAACCCCAGCTATTCTTAATCAATACATACGAATAAGAAAATGAAATACTGAAACTATAATTGACTTGAGTCCTCAAACTAAGAGAACTCATCACAGCTTGAATGTTATGATCTGCTTGGCTATGATCCTTATAGTAAGCACTTGAATCTGCATCATAAGAAAAATAAAAGCAGAAAGGGCATGAGATCAGTACTTTGAAATGTACTGAAAAGTGAGACAGGCACTAGTCATGAAAAAAAAACTTAAAACATGCTTTGAAACTAAAGACATAAGCCATTTTCTAAAATATACATTTAAAACATGTTTGTACATAAAAGCTGTGAGGCGTAATGAAATCTCTAAATCATTAGCTAAAATATTTTTATAAATTGGAAAGTAGTAGAACCATAACTATTATATTTAATCTCAAGTTAATGTATAATATGATGTAAAACTGTACTGAATGCTAACTGAAAATAAAGAGATGCTTGAGTGCAAACAGACTGCATGGAGCTGAACAGTAATACAATGACCATATATAAAATACATATATATATATATTGATACGCAGTGATGGTATGAAATTCATAGTTTAAAATAAAGTAAAACTAAATTGAGGGTCATGTATGAATACTGGGTCTGAAATGGTGGGATGTAAATAGATGTAATGACCAAGTAAATAAAAATGTAACTGATCAATACTGTACTGAATAAACTGATTACAAGGTCATGCAATAACTGAGTTTGAATATGGGAGAAACTATTAACCAACATATAACCATGTGAGCTCAACATGGAGTTCGATGTATAAACCCCAATTGAAAAGGGACCAATATACCTTGCTAGGATATAAAGGCTGATCTGACCTGGTATAACTAAACTGATGTCCCAAAGGACTAAGGTATCAATTCTGGTATAACAGGTGACCCTTTAGAACTTACGGTTGCACCGTACTTCTAGTACTTAGGAACTTGTAGTAAAGGTCTCAGCCTAACTGACGGATTGTCACAACCCAAAAACAAGGGTCACGATGGCACTTGTCGCGACACACCTTGACAAGTAAGCTTATCATCAAAACTAATACAAAAGTGAAAAAAAGATAGAAATACCTAAGGTGAGGCCCCTAGAATGAAGCCAAACCATACAAGTAATCATAATAATGCAGAAAGAACTTATCAAAAATACCAATCATTCCCTAAACGAGGTGTCAATAGTGTAAGAACTTCTAATACAATCCTTGAGTCTAATACATAGGAAAATAAATACAAAGAAGCAATCTATGTCTCTGAATACTAATAAAGACGTAACTAATACAAAAAGATAGAGGTAAACTATGGATGTATGAATGTCCAACCGCTACCTTGAGTAATCTGAAGGCGCCCAAAATCAACCAGTCTGAGGTGCACCCAAACCTGAAGCTGCACTAAAAGGGTGAAGTAGGAGTGAGTATGTTCCAATTGTACTAAGTAGGTATCATCGATCGATTGAGCAAAGTAGAAACTAAAGCATACAAAATAAACACTAAGGGCACATCACCTGCAATCAGATAATGTCCCACAATGCTAGCTTGCACTAACAGTTTTAATATATCACATATATTGCAACATCACACAAAGATAGAACTCAAGTATGCCTTATATCACATATAAGCAGAACAAGGGGGGAATATGCATATAAGAGATCATCAAATACAAGTAAAAGAAGATAAGACAATTACATATATGAAAATTCAATATGGCTATACAAAATAATATAAACATAATAAAGTAAGTGCAATGTATATGATGATAATGATGCATGAGGTCATCGTATAAATTTTGGGATCACTGCACAATCCCAGTATACACCTATAGAGGCAAGCCTCCCGACGCAGGACCCATGGGGGTTCGTCAACCCATATACAATCCACATATCTCATATCTCCTATTCGACACATCTCTCAAAAAGGGTTTCATAAGGTGTTACAAAATATTTCCTCCCCGGCATATCCCTCGGAGAGGGTTTTTAAAAAGGTGTTGCAGTGTTACTCACGTGTTGCCACAGTGGTACCATTGCTTTATGAATGAGTACTATGAGGATGTAATGCTCACAACCAATCAAAATGAGAATTTCCACAGCCAACTACATAATATATTTCCACAACCAACCACAATGATATATTTCCATAACCACGTGAGCCAATTTTCACTCATTATTTTTATTTTATCTAGGAATTTCAACATGTATCATATGCCAATAAAGTATGAATATAATCACAATACACCAATGATACCACATTAAGCATTTTTAACAACACAATACAATTATTCACATGTATTCAAGGCTATCAATATCACATAGGACCCCAAACGGTCACACATGTCACATAATATCTCAATTTCGATAATTACATAAGATATAGGGCCCCACATGGACACAACATGTAGATAACCATTTTTTATGATTAGTTCTCACCCTTAACATGCATGTTGTACCAGTATTTACTACCCAACCTAGTCTGAAAGAGTTAAGCCATAACCTACCTTGAATATCGAAACCGATCTACTATATTTTGAACCCAAGACCTTTCTTTTCACAAACGATCTCAAAATCAACTAAAATCAAGAAATATAGAATCAACATTTCAAAATGAAGCCAACTATATCCATATCGACTACTTTTGGCCCGGGGTCAAAACGAACCCCCGAAATGGGTTTTCAAAAAGAAGGGAAAAATCATAACTTTACTTCAAAAATGTGTTTCTCATTTTTTTAGGAGCCTACATCTGAAAACCCAAGTCGAATTGAGTCAAGAACGAGGTTCAAAATGAATAAAATCCATTTTTAAGCTTTACCAAGTAATATCGTTGAAATTCGGGTTAAAATCAAGAATCAGAGTTGTTTTGAAGGTTAAATTGATGAAAACTAGTAATTATAAGATTAAAATTTTATTGAAGTGAAAAGAAGTGAAATTGGGATTTAAAATCAAGCCCTATAATTTTTGGATTTTTGAAAAATTAATCAAGAAATTACAAAGAAAATGATGATTTTTTACCTTAAATCCGTAATAGAATTAAGAAATAGATGTTAAAATAGCTTCCCAAGCTCCCACAAGCTTCACTTTTAAGCTCTCACACTATTTTAGGGTTTAACGCTCAAGAGGCAAAATGAAAAATGAACAAAATGGGAAAAAAGAAGGGGAAAAGCTGTTTTTATACCCAAAAAAATACACAATGCCAGATTTTTCTTTCTTTAAGTCCAACTTAAATTTTGATGGGGTGCTCGAAATTCATTTGGATTTCGAACTACGCAAATGAATTATGTAACCACAATAAATTCGATGCTTCGAACTCAATGGCGATATCTGATTTCTAAAAAAATATTGTTTTCACAAAGTTAACCCCTGAAATTCAAAATAACAAATTTTCAAATTGAGGATGGAAATGAGATTTAAAAGTCGTAAAATCACACCAAATATGTTACAAAACTAAAATCGACATTCTAGATCTGCTGGCAAAGTCAGGTTTTCCATTCGAGGTCATTTGTACTAAATGTGGGTCCCACACCCATATTTTTAATTTCTCCAACTTTTCGACCAATAGGTCGAAATGAGCTTGGGGGCACGGGACCCAAACCAAAGGTCTACCTAGTCTAAAATCAATATTATAGAGTTGTTGGCGCAGTCCATTTAGCTATTCATTGCACAGATCAAAAGATATTCACATAACTTCAAAATAAGGCTCTCAAAGTCATCAAAAATTATAATATCGTATAAATGGTACCAAAATGCATCGAGAATCGTGTTAATCACCCCCACTTCCAAGAAATACAAAAACGCAACTACGGTGAGGGGTAAAATAGTTGAACCTCACAAAATTATAAATTTCACATATTTCATCAAAAAGGAGGTCGTTACATCATCAATCACTTAAAAATCTAGTTCGTCCTCGAACTAAGGCAAAGAAATACCTGAATTAACAAAGACTTAGGGATAAGAACTACGCGTATCAGACTCAACCTCCCACGTATCCTCATCTATAGGTAGATGTCATCACTGAACCTTAACCATGGAGATAACTCTAGAGCGCAACCGTCTAACATCCCTAGCCAATATGGAGATCGGATCCTCAACAAAGGACAACCGCCCATCTAACTGAACTGACTCCCAATGAATGACATGAGACTAATCAGGTATATAACGGAGACACATAGAAACATGAAAAAATAGATGAACAACTAATAGATCAAGGGGCAAATCCAACTCATAAGCCATATAGGGCTAAGCTTACCCTCTTCCCAAACCTCATCACACCCTTCATGGGTGAAACTCAAAGGAAGATATGATCACTAACACCGAATCTCAAGGCACGAAGTCGATGATCAGAATAACACTTCTGCCTACTCCGAGCTGCTTTAAGTTTATCCTGAATGACCCAGACTCTATCAAATAACTCACGAAGTAAGTTCGTACCTTGAGGTATCACCTCTAAAACATCAAACCAACCTATTAAGGAGTGACGACGCCTACCATACAATGCCACGAAAGGAGCCATGTTGATATCAGAATGGTAGCTGTTGTTATATGCAAAATCTGTTAAAGCCAAAAGCTTCTCTCACTAGCCACCAAAATCTATCACACAAGCACGGAGCATATCCTACAAAACCTGAATATTCCACTCTTTCTAACCGTCTGTCCGGGGGCGAAACATCGTGCTAAGATCAACCTGGGTACCAACTCATCCTGAAAAGTCTTCCAAAAGTGAAATGTGAACACCAAACCATGACCTGAGATGATAGACAGTAGAACACCATGTAGATGCACAATCTCATGAATGTAGATTGGGCCAAACTCTTATCATTAAAGGAAATTTGAACTGGAACGAAATGAGCTGACTTGGTCAATCGATCCCTGCTAAACCAAACACAATGAAAACTATGAGAGGAATGAGGAAAACCAGTCACGAAGTCCATAGTGATCCATTCCCACTTCCACTCAAGAATGGGAAACCTCTGAAGCAATCCAATAGGTCTCATTTGCCCGGTCTTCACCAGCTGACAACAAAGGTAATGAGTGATGAAGTCTACCACATCTCGCCTCATACTACCCTACCAGTAGTGTTGTCTCAAATAAAGGTATATCTTAGTCACTCCTGGATGGATAGAATATCTAGAACAATAGGCCTCCTCAAAGATCAACCTAATTCAATCACTGTAACACCCCAAATTTTTTGAGCTAGCCTTTGAACCATCGTTCCAATATGTGTAAACTTTAATACCATGATTTACATTTGAATACATGAGTCATACCTTTATCCTAGTGTGTGAAGTGATTATGAGGTGAAAAATGTCCATAGAAATCACTTAGAGCAAAGTTGAGCTAAGAGCCTTTGATTCGATCAAATTTTGGTGTTCGATTCTACAAGGGTCAACTTTAAATGGGTATAACATTTTATATACATGGAATTTTTCAGATAAATATCCACCAAATGATAGATAATTGAATTATATTTCCAAAAATACCAATTTATCCTTAATCCAATACCCAAGCAAAAATTTATGGCTTTTTTTATGATAGACAGTAAGGGTTTGCGATTTGGCCGCAGTGCGTTGCTATCTCCACGCGATATGGGAGGTGTTGTGTTTCTCTCTCCACGTAATATGGGACATTACACGGAGCTTATTCCCCCTCTATTTTAGCTTCTTAAGGGTCAAGGGATACTTTGGTCATTTTCACTCAGCCCCAAACGTCCAAGGCACGAATTAAAGCACCCAAAAGGGCATTATTTGCCCATCTTCTTCAAAGAAACTCATGTAAAAACCCTCCCCTTTCCCAAGAACAATAATCCAAGTTTTTCCTCTTAAGAACATAAGGATTTAAGCTTCAATTTCAAGGATTTCTTCAAGAATTCATCAATTAAGGTATGTGGGGTTTATGAACAAGGATCCTATCTTATCCTTGTGCCCAAAACTTACTTTATAGTTTAAAGTTCATGATTTGCAATTAGGGTTCATATCCAATTAGCAATATTCTTGAATTATGATATTTCCATGAGATTAAAAGCTTTAAGTGCATCAATATTTACTTATATCCATGTTTCCTCACTAATTTAACATTCAAGCCATGTTATTAGCTTTATCATACAAATTTTGGTCCTATATGATTCAAACCCTAAACTTACATGTCATGGTTGGTCAATACCAAGTCAAATTGTTAAACTCATGTATTTAGCCCTATAAACATGATCCCCTTTTCAAGTTCACTTACTTCTATGTCGTAGCTCATTAATTTCATGTTGAATCCCTGAATTACAAAATTAGCCATGTAATCATTTTGTTTTATCACGTTTAAGACATTCCCATGTTCAAGATCATTCTTCTCACTTGTTTTGGTGAAATTTCTATGCCTTAGGTCTTGGATCATGACTCCCATATTACAGTTTTAAGCTTTAATATCATATTGTGAACACCCGATACCTATGTGTTTTTATATATTTCCATTTTCAAGTAACAAGTCAGTCAGAACCATGATTTTATCCCCATACTCAAATTATCGTTTTTATAACGAACCCACCAGTGTTATTTTATGATAAATACCTCAATTTAAAAGTTCATGGTTACACCATATTATGCATGCACTGTCAATTATCAAAACACCATGTTTTAGCGTATTAGTCTTCAATGCATGCACTATTTCATGATTTCAGTGTCAATTTAGTTGGGAGTAGGATTTAGCACCGATCGAACCCACGTATGGGGGCTCACCTGCAAGTAGAGGGTGTGACCTTTTGAAGCAGTCCCTGAGTTCCAGAACTACATAGCCAGCATAGGTTTGAGATGTCTTCATGCTAGTTGAGGGTTGACACATATCTCATGAGAGCACCTGCTAATAGAGGGTGACTCCTTAGTCCTCCAGGACATCAGATTAGTTGATCTACATAGCCAGTGTTAGTACCCATGGCATGGTACTAACACCCTTCCAATTGGTAGGTTGGACCCCAATTAGCTCGGATTGGGGCATGTCAGTTACATGATACCTTCCACAATTTCAGTCCAGTTTTTCAGACTAAATATAGTTTAGTATTACATGATCAACATTCTGATATTTATTAATCAATATACAGATATCAGTTAATCAGTAGATAGATACCAATTAATCAGTATTCAGATGTTAGTTATTCAGTATTCAATCATTATCTATTCAGTGTTCGGAAACCAGTTAGTCCTTATTCAGATATCAGCTACTCAATATATAGACATTAGATATCCCTTTACTTAGATTTTAATCCTCAATCACACAGGCATAAGTTATTTAGTTAATCAGATTAGCCTAGTACATGTTATGTTTGTTTTTTATATGTTTATGGATTCATGCTCAGTATATTTGAATATTCAGATCCTCGAGTTATGTCAGTTTCTATTATGTAGTTTCAGACCTTGTATTCATACAGTATTCATGTTTTACCGCTTCCCGATTTCAATTCTTCTTGTTCTGAAAAGAGTAAAGATTTAAGAAACTAAGTGTAGTGATTCACCAACTTGCCAGATTATGTTTGTTACTCATGTTTTAAGATACTTCAGCTTTAAGTTTATCTCAGTCTCTTGGTGAGTCTACTAGCACTTAGTATGCATGTTTTATGATTATGTATCTACTCAGTTTTACTTACTACATTCAGCCCCGCTTACTCAGTACATTCCAAAGTACTGATCCACATATATGTCTATATGCTACATTGTCTTATAATGTAGGTACTAGTTGTAGCCTATGTGTCATAATCAGATAGTTTACAGTTTCCAGCCAGCAGGTGATGAGTTTTGTTATTTCGGGGACTCCAGTCAGTTGTAGTTCATGTACTGTATTGTATTTATTCATTTGTATTGATTAGTGGTAGTCAGAGGTATGTCCCAGTTATCTATATTCAGTATAGTAGAGGCTTCATAGATAGTCAATCAGAGTCATGAAATGTAAATTCCCATTTTCTCTTCAGTTTTTGTCAGATTTTAAACTTTATCAGTAAAACGTTTATCCAGATTATGCCATGATTATGCCTCCACTTAGCAAATTACATTATGTTATATATATTAAATTAGTTGCTCAATAGTATGCCAGTTCAGGGGATAGCTTAGGATCACTTGTGGTTCCAAGCATTGTGTTACAACTAGGGGGTAGTCTCAGATCGTGACAATCACCTACTCTTGGAACACAAACTCGGTCCCCAATCCTAAAAAATCCATCCAAATAAAGTGAGGCTTCCTTCAGCTCGCCACTCAACACATTATCTCAAATCAACCTCAATCCAACATTATCAAACTGATGAGGTCAAATCTGCTCCATCAAAGAAGATCTAGTCTCCGCAAATTCCAAAATACGCCCAGGTGTTGAAATATCAAGACTAACCATATGGTTAGCTAAAGAATGAACCTCTATGGCTAAATGCCTCTCCTGGGTCAAAAGATATGCCAAGATACTTATGCTAGTTGACTTCCAGCTCAAGGCATCCGTAACCACATTATTCTTGCCCGAAAGGTAGAGAATAGTCAAGTCATAATCCTTAAGTAACTCAAGCCAATGACGCTGCCTTATATTAAGATCTCGCTGGGTGAAGAAATACTGGAGGCTATATTGACCTGAGAAAATCTCACAACGGACATCATACATATAATGCCTCCACAACTTAAAAGCAATCACAATCATGCACAACTCCAAATCATGGGTAGGATAATTCCTCTCATGAGGATTCAACTGATGAGATGTATAGGCAATCACCTTGCCCCCTACATTAGTACAACACCCAATCCAACACCTGAAGTACATAAAACACGATGAAACCCACGCCTTCCTTAGGCAAAGTAAAAATAGGAGATGAAGTCAATAAATCCTTGAGATTTTGAAAGCTCATCTCACAAGCATCAGACTACTGAAAAGAAGTCTTCTTCTAAGTCAACTTGGTCGATGAAGCTGTAATAGATGAAAATCCCTTAAAACATCGATAATAACCTGCTAAGCCAACAAAAATCTGAATCTCAGTGGGTGAAGTAGTTCTAGACCAATCACGAACCACTGCAACCTTGGTTGGACCAACCATAATACCTTTCTTAGTCGGCACATAACCCAAGAAAGAAATAGACTCAGACCAAAACTCACACTTAAATAACTTCACATACAACTTCTCATCCCTCAATATCTAAAGCACAATCTGCAAATGCTCCTCATGCTCAGCCTCACTCTTGAAATACACGAAGATATCATCTATAAATAAATAAAAAAAGAGTCGATATACGATCAAAACACCCAATTTATCAACTTCATGAATGCGGAAGGGGCATTGGTAAACCCAAAGAACATGACCAAGAGATCGTAAGGACCATATCGAGTCCAAAAAGATATCTTTGGAATATCTGAAGCTTTAATCTTCAACTAGTGATAGCCAAACCTCAAATTAATCTCCGAAAACACCGCAGCACCCTAAAGCTGATCAAATAAATTATCAATGCGAGGAAGAGGATACATATTCTTAACTATCACCTTATTCAACAACCGATAATCAATAACATGCGTTAGATCCATTCTTCTTATTTATAAAAAAAATAAGCGCACCCCAAGGTGATACACTAGGTCAGATAAATCCCTTATCCAACAACTCCTACAACCGATCCTTCAATTTTTTCAACTCGATTGGGGCCATCTTATAAGGGGAATAGAAATGGGTTTGGTTCCCAGCTAAACATCAATAGCAAAATCAATATCACGATATAGAGGCATACCAGGAAATTCTATAGGAAACACATTCATAAACTCATAAACAACACTGACAAAATTAAAGAAAAGAGGTGAAATAACACTAGCATCATGAATATAAGCCAAATAAGATAAATATCCCCTCTCAACTAATTTATGAGCCTGAACATAAGAGATAACCCTCTTAGGATCCGAATGAAGCGCAACCTTCTAAGCTATCTTGGTACACCCAGTGGAGCTAAAGTCCAGATCTTCAAAAAATAATCCAAGACAACATGAATAGGAGACAACTAATCCATACCTAAAATAGCATTGAATTCAACCATAAATAACACAATCAAATCTATCCAAGTCTCGCGACCACAAAAATTCACAACACAAGATCGGTACACCTGATTCATCACTAAAGAATATCCTACAGGGGTAGATACACGAATAGGCATGGCAAGCGGCTCACTAACAAAATCAAAATCAGAAGCAAAATATACAGACACATAGGAGAAAGTCGATTAGGGATCAAATAAAACAAATACAGGTCAAAAATAAATGGGGACGATACCTGTGATCACAACATCAAAATCCTCTACCTCTGGTCTAGTTGGTATAGCATAACACTATCCACGACCACTAACTACCTAAGTAGCCCCACGACTATCACCGTGGGCTCTACAACCTCTATCTTTTTCTGCTCTGGTACTACCCCTACCCCTCTCAACTGAAATAGGAGTAACCCTAATCACATGATGGGGATAGTCCCTGGCCATATGGATAATATCATTGCAAGCATAACAAGCTCTACGACCTGCATCAATATATGAAGGTACCACTAGGCCCGAATAGCCACCCTACACTGTTGAACCCAAAGATCCACCACCTGAACTCTGTAAGGTTGTTGCACTGGCCTACCAAGATATCTACAAGAACCTTTAAAATCTCTACCACAAAGAGACTGACCTCAAAACTTACCAAAATAGACCACCTTCTTGGCGCCACCCTAAGATAGTCAAAGATTACCTTTCGTAATCTTGGCGTGATCCATAATACTCTGAAAAAATACTTCAAACATAACCATCTGGGAAGTACACAATTGAAGGATACATCCAAACCCTTCACAAGTTTCCAAATCTTTTCAGAATTGATAGAAATACCATCATAGGAATATCTAGACAGGGCATGGAAGTGTGCCTCATACTCAGAAACTATCATGGAGTCGTTCTCCAAATGATCAAACTCGTTTCGTATATGATCTCTCAAACTAAAAAGAACAAATCTTCTAATAAGGTATCAACAAACTGATCCCAAGTCATCTCAAGAGAATCATGGGGTTTACAACTCACAAGCAACCTCTACCAATCTCTAGCACCATCTCTCAACTGATAAGTCGTATATGAAACACCATCCTTACAGAAAGAGTGAAACACAACTCAAAACACTAAGTATGAAAGAACTTCGCACGATAAAGAATAAAATGAGGAAAGCTTCCTAAATACGT
The DNA here is from genome assembly GCA_030864215.1 of Capsicum pubescens. NCBI lineage: Eukaryota > Viridiplantae > Streptophyta > Magnoliopsida > Solanales > Solanaceae > Capsicum > Capsicum pubescens. The sequence goes on from CM061542.1 coordinate 263,664,385, forward strand.
CTTATTGCCTTTCAAAGATAGATACGGATGTCTACGTACCAATCCTCGAGACTCTATTAGACATTTTATTCTTACACCGTTGAGACCAATGAAACCTGAATGCTCTGATACCAATTTTTTATGACCCAAAAATAAGGGTCATGATGGCACTTATCGCGACATACCTTGACAAGTAAGTCTATCACCAAAACTAATATAAAAAGGAAAAAGGATAGAAATACCTAAGGTAAGGCTTCTAGAACGAAGCCAAACCATAAAAATAATCATAAGAATATGGAAAAAAACTTATCCAAAATACCAATCATGCCCTAAACCAGTTATCAATTGTGTAAGAACTTCAAAGAGAGAGAAAACTTTATGACAAAACTACTTAACAAAACAATTATTATTATAAACTAGTAACAATTTGTTGTCATTCAAACTACTTTCAAGGGGGGGAAGAAAAAGAAGTAAAAATGCTAAAATATACACAGCAAATTATTTAGAATGTAAATAACGTTCACTGACCCCAGTCGCCCTTACATCACTGACCTCCAATGGTCGACGCCGATATCAGTGACAATGTAGATACGCTGACAATAGGTAGGGGGTCTCCCTTCCGCATCTCTTTCTCCCTAAATCTCCCTACCCCCATCTCTACCCACTTCTCTCTCTTTTCCCCTCTGTCTCCTCCTAGACACTGCTATCACCGGTGGGCTTAGGGTTCTTACTGGCTCGACTCAACTCCAACGATGAGTAAGAGAGACAACTTTGGTTAGAACAAGTTGGTATGAAGGAAATCCAACACCCAGTTTTCGACAAGTTCTAGAGGATGCTCCGACATTATTCTGGCGATGCTCCGGCGGACTTGTTCCGATGACCCATTCCAGCAGCACACAAGAGTATCTCGGAGAGAGATAGTGGTACTATTTCATATCTCACCACCGAACACTATAACCAGATTAGAAATTACCTAAGTATCATCGAGATCTTGTCGTCCTGACCAGGTTCTCACGTTTCTCTTATTCGTGATTTGGGTTTATATTTTCTGAAACCTTTCTTGTCCATCTTTTTTCTTTCATATTCTTCCGTTGTATTCTACCTTGTTATCCATCTCTAAATTCTTAAATCTTTCTTATTGGTGGTATATTTCTTGTTGTTAATTTTTGGCTATCGGATTTTGGACTCTAGTAAATTGGTTGTACAGTTCCTTATTCCTTGTTTTGTCCACTTTTTCTGGCATGCTTTGATAATCTGTTGTGCATCTGGTTTGCGTTAGCATACATGCAATTGTTGTACTTGTAAGAAGCTAGAGGTAGAAGCATTTAGTAATAGTTTGCTTGATCAATTTCTACTCATCTGTTGCCTAAAATTTTTGTCGTATTTTGTATTACTTTTCCTATTTGATTTTTGGCTTCTAACCGGTAGTGGTGACTACCACACATTGAGCCCTAATTTTGGATTTTTGGTTCCCTTCTTGCTTTTATAGTGGTGACTGGCTTCTTTGCTTATTGGTGGATTATTGTTGTGTTGTTCTAGCTGTTGAGCCGGATAGTATACTTTATGTGTGCCTTCTCTTACTATATTTGCACTATTGTTGTGTTCATTTATTTTTTGGTTTAGGGACTTTGTGTTGGTTTTTGAGTAGTGGCAGGAGGGGTTGATGGTGGATTAGGGTCATATCTGAGTGGGTTGGGGGCGAGGGCTATTTTGAGAGGTGGTGAGGAGGGGGGGAGGGGTAGGTGTGGGGTATAGGTTGAGCATTAGAGTTGGGGCAGTGAGGGGTGTTAGAGCTAGGCGAGAGGCGAGAGAATATAAGTTGAGGGTAGGGTCTTGGAATATTGGAACCCTTTAGTGTAAGTCCATAGAGTTGGTTAAGATTCTTAAGAAGAGGAGGATTAATATTACATGTGTTCAGGAGACTAGGTGGGTAGGTTCTAAGGCTAGGGATGTGGATGGGTACAAGATGTGGTACTCAGGGAGTGAGAGGCATCGGAATTGTGTGGGCATCTTAGTGGATGAGGATCTTAGAGGACAGGTGGTGGAGGTTAAGAGGGTCAGCGATTGGATGATGAAGATTAAGTTAGTTATTAAGGGTTTTACGCTATATGTATGTAGTGTTTATGCGCCGCAGATGGGCTTGGAAGAGGAGGTGAAAGCAAAATTTTGGAAGGATTTGGACGAGGTGGTGGGAACCGTACCTAGCTCGGAGAAGATTATCATAGCAGGGGACTTTAATGGACACATTGGGGGTCTTATCGGGAGGCTATGAAGATATGCATGGAGGTTTTAGTTTTGGTGGTAGAAATGATGAGGGAGATGCTCTGTTGGATTTTATAAGGGCCTTTGGGCTGGTGGTAGTGAATTTGAGCTTTCTGAAGAAGGAGGATTACCTAATTACCTTTTAAAGCATGATAGCCAAGACTCAGATTAAATTTTTGTTGATTAGGAAGAGGGATAGGGTGTTATGTAAGGACTGTAAAGTCATTCTGAGTGAGCATCTTTTGACTCATCATAGGCTTCTAGTGATGGACTTGTCTATCAAGAAGAGAAAGAAGATAAGGGTCGGGGAGGGTCAACCTAAAATTAAGTGGGGTGGCTTGATGCTAGTTAGTGCTCTGGAGATAGGGAATAAGGTGGCGGGAAAGGGGTTGTGGGAGTACAGGGGGGATGTGGATGTTATATGGTATAGGGCTGCCAACTGCATCATGGAGACTGCTAAAGAAGTGATAGGTGTTTCGAGTGGCTGGGTAGGTCATCATAAGGTGGACTGATGGTGGAATGAAGAAGTGAAGAAGAAAGTGGAGATTAAGAAGGGGGCATATATTAAGTTGATTGAGAGTAAAAATGAATAAGAAAAGCAGGTGAATAGGGATGCTTACAAAGTAGCAAAGAAGGAGGCTAAGTTAGAAGTTATGGCTGCTAAGTCAGCCATGTTCGAGGGCTTGTATGTGTGGTTAGATGAGAAAGGCAGGGAAACGAGGTTGTATAGGCTTGCTGAGGCTAGGGAGCGGAAGAGTCATGACCTCGATCAAGTGAGGTGCATTAAGGGGGAGGATGGTAGTGTTTTGGTGGAGGATGTACATATTAAGAAGAGATGGCAGGAGTATTTTCATAGACTTTTGAATGGGGAGGGGGACAGAGGCATTGAGCTAGGGGAGCTAGAGCACTCGAAGGAGAGCCATGTTTTCAGTTTCTATAGGTGTTTTAGGGTTGAGGAGGTCGGAGAGGCTAGTCATAGGATACGAAGGGGTAGTGTGACGGGTCTTGATGAGATTCCTGTGGATTTTTGGAAGTATGTTGGTGGGGCAGGTTTAAGGTAGCTGACTTATTTATTTAATGGCATTTTCAATAATGCGAGAATGCCTGAGGCTGGAAGGTGGAGTACGATGATTCCGTTATATAAAAACAAGGGTGACATTCAGAGTTGCAATAACTATAAAGGTATTAAGATGTTGAGTCACACTATGAAGATTTGGGAGACAGTGGTTGAGCAGAGATTGAGGAGGGTCGTGTCCATTTTAGAGAATCAGTTCAGATTTATGCTTAGTCACTCGACGACAGAGGCAATCCACCTGGTAAGGAGATTGGTGGAGCGGTATAGAGAAAGAAAGAGGGATTTACACATGGTGTTCATCGACCTGGAAAGGCGTATGATAAAGTCCTAAGGGAGGTCCCTTGGAGATGCTTGGAGGTGAGAGGGGTTTTGGTGGCGTACATCAGAGCTATTAAGGACATGTACGATGGAGGAAAGACCTAAGTGAGGACAGCGGGAGGAGACTCAGAGCATTTTTTAGTTGAGATAGGGTTGCATTAGGGATCACTCTTAGTCTATTCCTTTTTGTGTTGGTGATGGATGTGTTGATGCAGAGTATTCAAGGCGAGGTGGCTTGGTGTATTTTATTTGCGGATGAGGTAGTACTGATTGATAAGACACGTAGGGGGAGGGATGATAAATTGGAGGTTTGGAGGCAAACCCTTGAGTCTAAGGGGTTTAGGTTGAGTAGGTCCAAGACGGAGTATTTGAAATGCAATTTTAGTGACTCGAGGCAGGAGGACGAAGTGGTGGTGAGGTTGGATTCACAGGATGTTTGTAAGAGAGATAGTTTTAAGTATCTTGTGTCTATGATCCTGAGAAATAGTGAGATTGATAAAGATATTTCTAAACATATTGGAGTAGGTTGGATGAAGTGGAGGCTCACCTCGGGAGTATAGTGCGATAAGAAGGTGCCCCTTAAGCTTAAATACAAATTCTATAGAGTGGCAGTTCGTCTGGCCATGTTGTATGGAGCAAAGTGTTGGCTAATTAAGCATGTTCACATCCAAAAATTAAAGGTAGCGGGAATAAGAATTTTGTGTTGGATGTGTGGGATTACTAGAGGCGACAAAGTTAGGAATGAGATTATCCTAGAGAAGGTAGGAGTGGCTTCGGTGGAGGACAAGATACAAAAAGGATGGCTGGGATGGTTTGGGCATGTGATGAGAAGGGGCGCGGATGCCCTAGTTTATAGGTGTGAGAGGCTAGCGTTGGATGGTTTCAGGAGGAGTAGAGGTAGGCCAAAGAAATACTGAAGGGAGGTGATTAGACATGACAAAGAGCAACTTCAGTTTACTGAGGACATGACTCTAGATAGGAAGGTGTGAAGGTTGAAGATAAGGGTAGAAGGCTAGTGTTAGTGTGTGGGTTGTAGCAAGCAGTCAGGAAAGTTCTTGTGTAGACGGGTTAGTAATCATAGGACAGTATACATAGGTGTCTTTGGTATGTGAGTGTATGTTACTACTAGGTGGGTGTCCTATTTCTTATTTCTTAGTTCCTATTTTTCTTATTCCGTGTTGCTCTTATTTCCCGTATTTCATGTCTATGATTTTTATTTTATTATTTTTTATTCTTTATTTTGGTTATGTCATCCATCCCCTTGTTTACTATCCTTTATCTTGAGCCGAGGGTCCATCGGAAACAATCTCTCTACTTCTTTGGAGGTAGCGGTATGGACTGCGTATATCTTACCCTCCCCAGACCCCACGTTGTGGGAATACACTGGGTTTGTTGTTGTTGTTGTAATAGTGTAAGAACTTCTAATACAATTCATGAGTCAAATACATAGGAAAATAACCGCAAAGATGAAATCTCTGTATCTGAATACTAATAAAGACACAATTAATACAGAAAGATAGAGTTGAACTTTGGATGTATGAATGTCCAACTACTACCTTGAGTAATCTGAAGGTCGCCCGAAATCAACCAGTCTGAGGTGCACCCGAACCCGAAATGAGTTTTTAAAAAAGAAGGGCAGAATCATAATTTTACTTCAAAAATTTGTTCCCCATATTTTTAGAAACCTACATCTGAAAACTCAAGTCAAATCGACTCAAAAACGAGGTTCAAATAAAAAAAAATAATTTAAACTTTACCGGGTAAAATCTTTGAAATCTCAGTTAAAATCTAGAATCAAAGTTGTTTTGAAGGTTAAATCGATGAAAAACTAGCAATTATAAGATTAAAATATTACTCAAGTGAAAAGGAGTGAAACTGGGGTTTAAAATCAAGCCCTAAGATTTTTGAGGTTTTGAGAAATTAATAAAGAAATTACTAAGAAAAAAGTGAATTCTTACCTTAAATTCGTAATAGAATTAAGAAATAGATGTTAATCTAGTTTTCCAAGCTCTCACAAACTTCATCTTTAAGTTCTCATACTATTTTAGGGTTTAACTCTTAAGAGGCAAGATGAAAAATGAGCAAAATGGGCAAAAAAGAGGGGAAAATTATTTTATACCAAAAAAACTACACAATACTAGATTTTTCTTTCTTTAAATCCAATCCGGATTTTGACGAGGTGCCCAGGATTTGTTCAGAGTCCGATATACACAAACGAACTAGGTAACCAGACTAAATTCGATACTTCGAACTCAATGGAGATATCAGATTTTTAAAAAACATCATTTTCACAAAGTTACTCCCCGAAATCATAATTTTTTAAACTAAGGGGCCAAATGAGATTTAAAAACCGTAAAATTACACTAAATATGTTACGACCATAAAATCGATATTTCACATCTACTGGCAAAGTTCGAGGTTGTTTTGACCAAATGTGGATTCCACACTCTTATTTTCAATTTTTTTATCTTTCCGATCAATAGGTCGAAATGAGCTCATTTATATTGGGACCCAAACCAAAGGTCTATCTAGTCTAAAATCGATATTTTGGAACTGCTGGAGCAGTTCATTTAGCCATCCATTGCACAGATCAAAAGATATCTACATAGATCCAAAATAAGGCTTTCGAAGCCATCATAAACCACAATATCGCATAAATGGTACCAAAATACATCAAAAATTATGTCAATCACCCCCACATCCTAGAAATATTATAATGCAAGTACGGTGAAGGGTAAAATAGTCAAATCATTATAAATTTTATATATTTCATCAAAGAGTTGGTCGTTACACGGATGAGCCTCCATCCCTACATTCACTCGGTGCTAAGTACTACTCCCAACTGAATATAAATTGATATACTAAATAGCTCAATAATACTGAAGTCTTGAGGTTGAATGATAAATTCTTTTTCTAAAAGAATTCTAAATTAAGAAAATTGAAGGACTGTGTCTTTCACTAACAATACATGATATCCCATCGGGTGTTCAAAACTCGCAATCTCAGAAGAATGTAACTATCATATAAATTTTATAATCTGAAGAAAAATATGAAATTTCATAACACAAGTCCAAAATTATGAATTTACCAACATGATGAAGGTTCATAATTCTAAGTATGTGAAAATACTAAATTTTATGGAAAAACATGGTATGTCAACTAATATAGACTGAAATCTACAAGATCATAATAAATAATTCTTAATAGTCTTAAAAAATGATACATCATATATAGCTTAATCATATGCTTTAAATCTGAAGTAATATCATGTAAATCATGCATGGACAGGAGAATATTGTTAATTCTATAATATAGTCAAAAGAAATCATAAATAATCACGAAAACATGTTCATGAAGGTAAAATATATGAAGGAGAACTAAATTTAAGCTTGGGATTCTATGTAAGAACCATAGTTCATGGGAATCATTGAAATCCGAATTGATTTTGGTTATAAGGGTGAAAGAAACCTCTTATTGAATATACACATACCTGGACATATGAAACCTTGGACTAAAGCCTCAGAAATTAGGCTTTGAGAAAAAAAAAACCTAGGCTTAGGTTTGCTTGAGAGTTGAATCGCTTGATTTTTTTACGTAGAATGAGTTTGGGACAAATAATGAGGGATTTGGGGTGATTAAATTTACTTATACCTCTTATAACATCTGAAACAACGTAGTTTTGGGGTTAAAAGAGTGAGAAAGACCAAACAACCCTTTTAAAATCGTCTAAAAAGTTGTTGGTATTAGTCCCGACGAGTTTGGTAACAACCCTAAGTCACAAAGTTCCAAGATTTTCAAAGCTCCCAAAGCTTCTAAGTTTCAAAAGAAAAGAATGATAGAAAAGCTTTTATAAGACTAAGTGTAAAGGCTCACATATTTTACTCAGATTATGTTTTTCGAAAAGATAATAGTTATAGTTTTCTGTTTTCAGATTTCAGATTTTTTTGAGTGAGTTATTTCTACACTTAGACAGTATGATTTAAAGAGAGAATACAAGTACATCTTTTAGAACTAAATGTTATGAGTCACTAAATTTATAAAGCATGACTTGCTTCTCATGACTATTATTTTCAGTATTTCAGATATTCCAGCTTATGTAAGTCATTTACATTTAGCATGCATTGTTTTACAAATTATAATGATGAGATGATGTTTTACTTATGCATTTCACCCCCATATACTCAGTACATCCTCAAAGTACTGATCCACATATATGTCTATGTGTTATATTGTTTCATAACGTAGGTATCAGTTCAGGTGTAGCACTCAAACCATATTCAGACAGTTTGCAGCTTTCAGTCAGCAGGTGACGAGTCTTCTTAATTTAAGGGCTCGAGTCAGTCATATGGTTTGGGCCATATTTTTTTTTTGTTTATTCAGTCGTATTGATTTGGGATAGTTGAGGGTCATATCCCGGCTACCTATAGTTAATACTAGTGGAGGATTCATACACAGTCAGTAGAGTTAAGGTATTTGATTCCAATTTTATTTGTAAAGGCAGAGTTGTAATTATTTTAATTTAGTTTGGTATTGATCAGATTCACAAAAGAGTTATCTTACGCTTATTTCATTCAGATTTATGTATTTTATTCAGTTGCTTATGAGTTTTGCCAGTAGAAGGGTTAGCTTGGGATCACTTGTGGTCCTAAGCACCGTGTGACGTCTCGAAACCATTTTTGGGGCGTTACATTAAGTCTAGTCGTTAACAAGGCAGTGACTTAGGCTGATTCTTCTGGGCTCATTACGACTGGGTCTTATGAACCATAAAGACACATCACGACTCATAGGATGAGTCATAATCGAGCAGTGAGCTCAAAGCTCAATAATTTTTCAAGGGCCAAAATCCAAGGTGTTTCACAAAATCTCCAGAAAACAACTCCCAAACTATATGTTTGTCAATCATCGAAACTGAGGCCTTAACACTTAATTACTTTAATAATAAGTTGTGTCACCTCATCTTCAATTTTCATTCTAATCAATGGTAAACCTACCAAATTTTTTAAACCATCACGAGGCATTAGACAAGGCGATCCTCTATCACCCTACCTATTCATTATTTGCATGTAAGCACTATCAAGGATTATAAACCAAGTAACATTTAAAAGGGATTGAGATCCTATAAAGATAACTCCAGCAACCCCTCCTCTATCCCATTTACTTTTTGCTGACGACCTAATTCTTTTTTGCAAAATCTACCATTGATAATGCAAATTTTATTTTATTCATTTTTAAAAGTTTTGGAGATATGTCTCAGCAAAAAATAAATTTCATCAAATCAAGAATTTATTTCTCAAAAAAAAAAAAGATAAACAAATGCTAATTCAATCTCTTCTCTTCTGCAAATAAAAAAACTAACGAATTTGAGAAGTATCTAGGGCTCCTAATGACTGATCTTAACCCTAAAAAAGACTATTAGTTTATACTTGATAAAATGAACAACAAATTAAGAGGATGGAAAATTAAATTTCTATCAATTACAGGGAGAACCACATTAATCAAATCTATTCTTAACTTCATACCAACGTATACTATGCAAATTAACTTATTACCCAGGAACATTACCAACAATGTGGATTGCATTCAAAGGAACTTTTTATGTGGGTCTTCGTATGAAAAAGGAAAAATTCATCTTATTAACTGGATTACTGTCACAATGCCCAAGAGTCAAGGAGGATTGGGCATACACAAATCTGAAGGAAAAAACTCGGCTTTAATCTCGAGTTTCAACTGAAGACTCATGAAAAATAAATCTCACTTGTGGGTAAGAATTCTCCAAAAAAAAGTATAATAATAGAGTCTCCAATAATATCATCACTCATAATCCACAGACTCCTACATAGAAAAAAGCCTAAGCAATAATCATATACTTCGCAATGGCCTGTCTTGTAATGTAGGGGACGAAAAAAAACCTAAATCTTTAACGAGATAGATGGTTTTACACAAATAACAATTTGCGAGAACTTATTCCAGCAACCCTCTCCTTGTATGATTTAAATCATAAAGTGGATCAAATTTTAATAAATGGTGCTTGAAATCTGTCAAATATGTCTACTCCAATACCTTCAAAGATCTCGAATATTATAACAAATACTTATATAAAGCAATTCAATCCGAGATCCAATAATTTTTTCTGTAATACATCATCAAGAGAAAACTTTTCCTCAAAAGATGCTTACAAGATTTTTGTACAATCATCTGATAGTATGTACGATAAGAGTATGTATTTCAAACATCAATGGATATGGAATATAAATACTAGAAATAAAATAAAATATTTTATATCGCTACTAGCTTTAAATAAACTTTCAACAACTGTCAACCTCTTTGCAAGACACATTATAAACTCTAACTCATACAACTCATGTGCATACATTCACGAAAATACTGAACATAAATTCCTTTTATGTACAAACGCAAAAAGAATTTTGGATCACTTCAACTCCAAACCTTCAACAAATGACTTGATTAGAGATATAAAAAAACTATTGTGCTTTAGATAATCTAATCAAATTAAGAAATAATAGCTTTGTACCTTTTGTCAATTATTCCCCTCATCCTTTGGATCATTTGGAAAAATCGTAATTGCATAACTTTCAACAACTCATCCACTATAACCTCTCCAAAAATGATTGAAATTAATGTTATTGAATATTATCATTTGGGTCCTGTAAACTCCCTAATAATATTAAAAAAACATATATACTTGCTAAATGGGATCCGCCACCAATAGGTCTCTTCAAACTAACTATAGATGGTGCATTTGGCCACATGAGCAATAACAGTGGATTAGGAGGAGTCATACGAAATCATAATGCGAATTGAATTTCAGGATTTGTTCATTTTCAAAAAGCAAAATCAGCTCTACATATGAAAATGATAGCTCTTCTACATGTACTAAAATTGATTACAGAGAAGAACCTGATAAATATAATTGTGGAGACAGACTCACAGGTACTTATTCATATGCTAAAAAAGAATACCCAAATTTTCTCATATATTTTATTGAGTTGTAGGTCGCTCATCAAGGATTTGAATGAATTCAATCAACCACATCTACCGAGAAGAAATATGGTGGCAAATAAATTGGTTGCATTTGAAAGGCATCATATGAAGGTCTTGGATAGGCAACAAAATCAAAGAGTGGGAAATAAGATTCTAATATTTGATTCGCCTCCCCCACCCCACACCACCCCACCCCCCATTTTTCATGATCTTTAGAAGACTTTCAATCAAATGGAACTGCACGTATAGTTTCTTGTCTGTAATAAATTTTTTGTTTTGGTTTGAATAAATCATCACTTCTTAGCCAAAAGAGAAAAAAAAGAATTGGTTGATGTCTTTAGTGAAGCCAATTTTAAACATGTATGTGGGTACCCAAGCAATATTAGCTAATTAGCTATTTTTTCTTGATTTTGCACTTGACCTAATTTATTCTTTCGTTTGTAAGTGAGAAAATGGAATTTTAAAAAGAAACGGTTTTGTTTCTTTGCTTTCTTTGTCCTTTTAAATGACTAATTCAAAATTTATAGTTTATTAATTATTTTATAGTGATCAAAAATTAATCTTGCACGATAATAACAAAATTCACCATCGAACATATATAAATATTTAGTCCATTTCTTAATGTGTAATATACATAACAAAGATAAATCTAGAATTTAAAGGTTATCAATTCAAAATCAAATAACTATGAATGATTAGTGAATTATTCAGCATATACTGTAAAAGATATTGAATTCTATGAAGCTGTACTCATCCAGATCCACTCTTACTATATGAGTCCAAAATTAAAAAAATATTAAATTTATGTAAATTTGTAGTCAACATTCTAATCCGCCCCTAATTTCTTTGGCCATATCTGAGGTCTTTGAAGCTTGATACTATTATAAACGTCCTTTAGGGGGCTTTAAGGGAGCATTTGGCCGTGAGTTTTTTTTTTTTTTTTAAGTTGAATTCCAGAAAATATGTTTGATCATAAAATTCTGTAAACTTTTGAAATTTAACTTCAAGTTGAATTTTGGAATTTGAAAAATAATTAAATTTGTTTTCAATTTTTTCACTCTCAGTTATCTCACAAAACTATATTTCGAAACAACCCTAATTTATATTCATAACCAAACACAACTCCAACTTCAACTTCAATTTGTATTTATTTTTCATGGCCAAAGACGCGAAAGCCCTACAAATAAAAATTATGGATATCATGAGCTTTTTGTTGTATTCCTTAATTTGCTTAATGAATAATCTCGGGACTGTGTCCATAGGTGGGGATCGTACTTTTCGGATGCCATATTTCTTATCTCTTATTTCATATTGCGCTTATCTGTCTTATTTCGTATTGCTCTGATTTCTATTTTATTTTTAGTATGTCTTATTCCTTTTATGTTATGTCATCCACCATGCTTAACGGTGCATTACGCTCTTTCCTACTATTCTCTATCTTGAGCCGGGGTCTATCAGAAACAACCTCTCTACTTCTTTGGCGGTAGCGGTATGAACTGCGTAACATTCTACCCTCTCCAGACCCCACTTTGTGGAAATACACTGAGTTTGTTGTTGTTGTTGTTATTGTTGTTCTATTTGATAATTCATCATTCATCATTATTAGCTCGACATTGTTATCAAAATTTTGCAAATCATTAAACAATAAAAAAAAGGGAAAAAAAAAATATGCAGCTAAATCTGTCTGTATTGTATTTTTTCAAAAGACGAGAAACAAAACGTACTACCCAACTGCAGCAATTGGAGCTTAATATTGGTTTATTTGTCTGAACATAAAAATCATCAACCAGAAATAATTGGAAGTCTCTTGCGTACAACTTTTAAACAAAACAAAAAAAATCCACGTGAAATCGAATTAATGTCTTAGATTTCGAGACATCCCTTCCAACACCACCAAACATCTATTTCATTCGTTGCAAATTATTTATAGTGATTTTTTAATTAGTTAATTTTAAATTCACTAATCTTATTTTTAATTAGAAAATTTTACATTTTAGAAAGTAATTAGAGTTAATAAACTGACTTAAGATGGAATTTCAAAATGTAAAGAATATATATATTCTTAATTTTATAATTTTAAATTAAAAATCTATAGAATGTATCAAAAAAAAATATGTAATTAAATATGTCGTATATAAAATTAAAGTTAAAAATTTATTTAAAAAATAAATATTTTTTAAATGAGGAAATAAATATCTTTTTTAGTTAAAATATACCGAATGAAAAAAGAGAAAGGTGTAAGAGAGCATTACTGATTTGACGTTGGGGGAACAATAGTCAAAGCATAGAAGTATGTGCACAACGTCAATTATTCTTTCTTACCAATGGTTGTAGTACAATTTTTTCGGATGATGACCGATGGTCGTTTGATTTGAAAACAAGTTATATCGAGATTGATTATCTTGGAATAAGTTATGATGAAATAAGTTATATTGGGATTAGTTATACTGAAATTATTTTTTATTGAGTATTTGGTTTGTTGTATTCAAAGTAATATGCATGGTATAATTTTTAGGAATAAATTGATTGATTACCAAAATACCCTCCATCTTATTTAACTTATATATATATATATATATATATATATATATATATATTTCTTTTTAAGCTTTAAATATTCATTCTTAAAATTTTTTATTATTTTTTAGAGAAATTAAAATATATAAATAAACATAATTTATATATTTTACAACTATTTTGAACGGTAAATACCTTTATACTTCCTAAAATATTTAATTGCGAAAATAGACTAAATTATGCATTCAAATTATAGTACAAATAACAAATTATAATAAATTTAATTGTGTTAGCCTGAGAAATATAATAAATTATGCCCTCAAATTATAGTTGCTTCACAGAAATATTTTTAGTAAAAATTTTAACTTATGCACTCAAATTATGTGTATGGAAGTGAAAAATCAAAGAATTTAAAGGTAACATTGTCATTTTATGGTTTTATCCCATTTAAGAATAATGTTGGGATTGTTATCCCACCAATTGGGAGGATAACTTATCTCAGGACTAATTATTAATTCCGGAATAAGTTATCCCAGATATTTACAACCAAACGACGGATAAATTTTTTTATCTTGGGATTATTATTTTATTTCAGGATTATTTACAAACCAAACGGCCCCTAAATTATTTAGAAAACGTCCTTTATTAGTGTTATCTCAATTATCATAAAAATGTCAATAAACAATTCTTTTGAACAAAAAGATTTCAATTTTGTTCAGCGTTTTGCTTATTTCTTCCTACCAACTTTTGCGATACTTCAACGACGAGTGCCTTTTTGCTAATAAAAATAGTTCGTAACTTATATAGTACATATTTAGATCAAGTTGGATTACTTTCTTGTTATACTTATACATACAAAACATATTTTATATGTATATAAAAAGTAACAAAAATCTCACCAAGTACTCATGGTCAAGCATTTACAGTTGTCACATGACTAACTACGGGTGTTCATGGTTTGGTTTTTAACCAAATCGAACCGCGATCCAAACCAAATCGATTAAAAAAACAGATATTTGGTTAGATTTGGTTTGGTTTGGTTTGGTTTTGAATTTTAAAAAATCGATACTAATTTGGTTTGATTTGATGTTACTCTAAAATAACCGACAAAATAACCAAATCGATATATATATATATATATATATATATATATTATAATTATTTATGTATTATTCATAAATATAATATAAATATTTGTTACACTTTAAATTTTAATTATGATTTAACTTTAGTCGTAACACATTAAGTCATTTCTTCATCTAGTTAATAGTACCTTATGAGATTCTAAGTGAATTTCGCACTTTGAATGACAAATGATACTAATTGTGAAAATAATATCTTGTTGTATATTGAAATTTATAGCTGAGATTGAGATTCATTTGACTATAGACAATCATTAATTTTAACTTTTTTTTTAACCTTGTTGAGTAAGAAGTTTATGTGTTCATCTTTTGGGGGGGGTTATCATATCATTTTGTTAAATGTAGTTTTAAAATATTTTTTTAGAAGTGTTCATATGGTGTTGTTCATAGCTTTGCCGAAGTATAACACTCAGTTGACATCTTAGTTTCACGATTGAGATACAACACTCGGTTAACATCTCATATGTTAGATTGAATTTATTTTTTTAATTTTCAACTTTTATCATTAGTTAAAGTTATTATAAACCGAAAAAATCGAATCAAACCGAACTAAACCGACAAGAACCAAACCGACGGTTATTTTTTTATTTGGTTTTAAAAATTTAAAAACTGACTAAGTTGATTTGGTTATAATTTTGACCAATAACCTACCCAAATCGATCCATGAACACTCCTAACTGTAACTTTTCCTTCAAAAGAAAAGAGCAAATTATGTGGGATTCTCCGAGGGAGAGTTATC